>NXFQ01000003.1:0-600000 GCA_003004685.1 Pseudozyma sp. F8B2
AACCCTAACCCTAACCCTAACCCTAACCCTAACCCTAACCCTAACCCTAACCCTAACCCTAACCCTAACCCTAACCCTAACCCTAACCCACTTTGTAGCTGACTGTCTCACAGCTTGTAGCAGACCGTCCTTGGAGCTGTAATGGACCGTCCTCCCTTTTGAAGCAGACCGTCCTCCCGCTCACTACAAATTCCAACTTTTTTTGTAGCAGACCGTCCCTCAGGTGAATACAGACGCGTCTCAAGCTTGATTTTCTTTTTGTATTTCACACCGCGTCCGAGCAACCACCCCAATGACTTGCTTGAATGGAAACCCTAACCCTACGTATTCTATACCACCCTCACCAGTAGCACTATACTAGACCGTTCCCAGAACACCCAACGCGCTCTTGGCGTCTACCTGGACTACACCCGGACCCCAGGTACCCTGTCCCCAAGCCTTGTTGCCCCCTCTTACCAGAACTACGCCACGTGTCAAGGTTGTCAGACCCTTGGGGCGTAACACCTCACAGCGTGTAGCAGGTGCGCCCAATACTGCCTGAGACGCTCCACAGTCTGTGTGGTAGAGGAATCGTTCGATGCAATCGTCAAGACCACCCTTGCCGCTGGGTTGCAACCAAACCCGCTAGTATTGGCGCCTGCAAGATCGAGGACGTTGCAGGTTGTCGAGATGCCGGTAGTTGAAGGAGCTTTGGAGTCAGCGTCATTAGGTACCGTTCATCGCCTTTGATAGCTCGTTCCCCTGTTTTGGTTTCTGTTTCCATTCCTGTTTCTGTTTCTGTTCTCATGAATTGAGTCTCCCGGACGAAGCCTCATTTGGTTGGGGCGCTGTCACCGGGTCCCGCAGTTGCGTATTTGTATTGTGGTCACCCGAGGGTCTTCAGCCAAGTGGGGTTTTTGGCTGAGTCTTTTCGAGGCCCAGTTGGCATTACGCTTGCCGATTACACCCTCATCACGCTCCTCCCCATCGTTGAATCCAGCTCGTTTTCGATTAGTTGTTGTTTGTGCCTTCGTCAGGGGTCAGTTGCTATTCTGCCAAACAGCGGACGAGCTGATGGTGCGTCGAGTCTGAATACAATTCGTCTGCACATCAAACTGCACAAGGTCAGCAAGCGTGTAATGGCGATGATGGATGGGCGGCCTTGGAATTGGAGGCTCCACTCGGTTGGTGGCACATGCAAACCAGAAAATTGGCTCGAGAGCCGAATTTTCTCGAATGAAAGACTCGACTCCCCTTCGTTGTACACAACCACCATCATCGTTGCCCGTTGACAGATTCCATCGACATGACCACCGATCAGCATCACGACGAGAGCGAGCTGCCACCCGCCGGCAACCCCGCCGATGCATCGAACAAGGATGTTCCTCCCGCGATCGCCGCTTTCGTCGAAAGCTTCTACAAGATCTCGGACACGCCCGACGTGCACGAACAGTACGCAGACGACTATTACATTAACGACGAGAGTCGTCTGAGCTTCCAAATTGGACCAATGCAACCGACCAACAAGCGCGACGGCATTGTTGCTTGGAGACAAAAGGGTTGGGAAGGTGTGACGCGTCGCAAGCACGTTGTCAATGGTGTTTTCATCAGTCCAAAGTGGGAGAACGAGATCATGTTGGACGGCACCGTCGAGATGGACAAGAACGGCTCGACGCTCAGGTTCAATTGGGCCGGAAGAATGGTGTTTGATCAGAAGAGTCTAGACGACGGCTCGCCAAAGATCGAGACCTACAAGGTGTGGCTGGTGAGTGATCGCGCGCTTCCTTTGACCAAATGCAAGCTACCAGGGGACGGTCGCGCTTGGCCGTGAACCCTTTGACTCAGCTGTCGAGTGCTGACGCCCTCCTCCTACTGCGCGCTTTGCTCCCCCGATTCCACCTCGCTGTTCTTGTGCTGTTGTCTGACAATCTTCTGCCATGGGCGCATTTCGCAGAGTCAAGAATGAGGTTGCCGCAGATGATCGTTCCGACTAGGACAGCTTCTATCAAGCGACTCCAGTAGCACAAACGTTCGGACGTAACACATGGACCACTTGGCTTTCTGCGGGTGAGAAGAGATTGCAACGACGTATTCAGCCTCTCTATGACGAGCTCGAGACGAAATTGCGAGTGTTTAGTTTGTGCTTTTCAGGTCACACGCCAAGTTGAGTGGACATGCTGCTCCGTTCAGTCTGAGCTCGATTTAACTCAGAGAAGCTTCCCCACCTCGTAACTCGTGACCAGGTGTTTGGTCTTCGCAACGACCTTCAGATGAGCCTTGTTGGCAACGATGCCAGGACGAGCTCAGATTTCGAATCTCGATTTTGAGACCGTCAGGGTCCAGCGATCTCGTGTATATTGCCGGGTCACGCGCCGTGCCAACGCCGGCCTTGAAAGCCGACAACGGGTCGATTCCGCGGTCGGACACCGTCCGAAGAAAGCTCTATCTAAGCGACGTCTGCCAAGCGGCTGTCAGAAATTCCTGCGGACATCGTTCCCCACACAACGAGCAAGTGCGTCCTCGCAAAATGCCGATGACGTGCAAATTGGAAGGCAAGCTCGGCGGCCCGTGTTGCGACGGGTCGATGCAGCAGATGGAGCCTGTCTTCTTAGCCCCACACCGAGGTGACAGCCTTCGGACTGATTCCCACGGACCACCCTGTCGGTTGGTTAGTTGCAGGGCCCACTCTTGTCGGACATCGGGCTTTCCGCACCTTCGCGCGGCGGACGAGATGCGCCGAGCCCGGACCCTTTCCGGGAGAGTGCGTTGCCGCTAAGGCCAATGCAACACACCCCTTCAACGTATAAAGAGGAGGTGGCAGTACCGACTGCACTCATCCTTCGAAGAATCATCTGCATTCGCTATACGAGCCTCTCGCCCTGACCAACTCTGCGAAGCCATCATCGTTGCCAAGATGTCGCTCATTGCTCTGGAAGAGGCCTTCAACATCCCTTCTCTGGCGGAACAGTCGGCGTACCAGGCCAGACTGTTTGTCGCCGACGGTAACGGACAAGCCCATGCCGATCGTCTCGTTGACATCCACGGCGAGCGTCTGGCAAAGATGGACCAACATGGTGTCGCACACACCATACTCTCCTTGACCGCACCAGGTATCCAAGACTTTGACGAGCCCAAGGCGGCTGCTGCAGCGGCTAAGGAGGTCAACGACTGGGTGCACCAGCAAGTCCAGCAGAACCCCAAACGCTTCAGCGCCTTTGCTTCGCTCTCGATGCACAACCCCAAGGACGCCAGCGACGAGCTTAGACGCTGCGTCAAGGAGCTCGGCTTCGTAGGTGCCCTTGTCAACGATAATCAGCGTCTTCCCAACGACGAGGCGGCATGGTACGACCAACCCGAGTGGGATTCGTTCTGGACGACCGTGACAGAGCTGGACGTGCCCTTCTACCTGCATCCCATCGCCCCCAAGGGTGAGATCCATCGCAGAATCTACAAGGATCGCGCTGCTCTCATCGGTCCTGTGCTGTCTTTTGCCAACAACGTGTCTGCGCACCTGCTCGGAATGATTGTCAACGGTGTCTTTGACCGTCACCCTAAGCTCAAGATCATCGTTGGGCACCTCGGCGAGCACATCCCATTCGACTTGTGGCGAATCAACCATTGGCTCGAAGATGGTGAGTATAATTCTTCGTGTCTAGATCGGGAAAAGCAGCCATAATGAGGTGTTCTTGCGCTGACCGTCTTCTGAAAATTGTATCTCTCATGCCTGCAGTGCACAAACCTCGCGGTGCCGTCTC
Source organism: Pseudozyma sp. F8B2 (assembly GCA_003004685.1). Lineage (NCBI taxonomy): Eukaryota > Fungi > Basidiomycota > Ustilaginomycetes > Ustilaginales > Ustilaginaceae > Pseudozyma > Pseudozyma sp. F8B2. The sequence goes on from NXFQ01000003.1 coordinate 3,735, forward strand.
CATGCAAAAGACGATTCGCGACTACTTCAACGAGAACATCTGGGTGACCACCTCGGGACACTTTTCGACGCTTACGCTCAAGTATGTCCAGGATGAGATCGGCATCGACCGTATCCTCTTCTCTATCGACTACCCATATGAGAAGTTTGAAGATGCGTGCAACTGGTTCAAAACGCTGGACGGCAAGTTCTCCGCCGAGGATCTCGCCAAGATCAGCCACGAAAACTCGCAGAAGCTCTTCCCTCACCTTCGCTCCTGAAGACCTGACCAGAGCACCGAAAGCTTTACTGCACAGCCGAATCACTATCACTGTATTAAGACAGGCAGTACAGTAGTACGTGCTTGCGATGAATGCCTGCCGTTAAGACAAGAACAAGATCTTTTCCATGCAGATAGATGAATCGACACCTTGATAGTATCCAAAATTGGGAATGACTTGAAAGCCGCTGCGCTTGTAGAAGCGTTGTGCTTCCAGAAGCTTGTCGCCAGTCTCTAGCAGGAGGCGTTGAACACCCAAGGCCGCTGCTTTCTGCTCGAGAAAGACAAGGACGGCGTTGGCCGCTCCTTTTCCGCGTGCTTCCTTGGTGACAAACATCCTTTTCAATTCCGCTGAGTCTTGATCGAGCTTTCGAAGGCCGGCGCAGCCGACTGCAAGGCCGTCTTGATACGCTACGCAGAAGCATGACATGTCGTCCGCGGAGGGCGGCTTGCCAGGCTCGGAATCTACACGTTTGTAGAGAGCGGCAATGTCGATGCGCTGTTGCTCCCGAAGACGGCATGCATCCGGATGGTCCCAGGCCACCTCCTCCACCCTCAACGAGTCTGTACCTGACGAAGTCGGCTCTATCGAGCGCAAGAGTCATTTATCGTTGAGTCAGCTCGACACGAAACGAGGGCAAGTCACGAGCAGAGGTGCTCACCTTGCATCTGTTCGAATGTGGTTGTGATCACGAACCGTTGAACGGAGTGAGACTGATGATTGATTCACCGTCAAGCGGAGGTCTACAGATTCGAGCCTTGCTCGTCCGAAGGGTGAATGTGGCATCATCATCTGACGATGTGGATCGAGTCACATTGCGCGGACAGGTCACTCCGAGAAGAGAGATACCATAAATATTCTTCGGCTACTTGAACGGCGATGTACCGAACGGACGGCACGCCGGTCGATTGGCAGCCATCTGCGTCCGTCTTCTCACGCTAGACTTTAACATGCTGTTCTTTCAAAATGCACCATCGAGATAGCGGGAAAGGCGAAACCAACGCTCTGTGGGTGAAAACGAGAGAGCGTGAGGCGATTTGGCCGTTGCTTCGTTTACGCCGAGGCTGTCAAGTTGCAGAAAGTAGTTTTGTGAGCAAAGGCACGAGCGAAGCAACACAAAACTTTGGCGCGATTGCCGCCCGCCTCTATATCTGCTCGTTAGGCGACATGCCCGCCACCTTAGAATTGCTGCAGCTGCAGGCAGCTTCCTGTCTTAATCTCATTTCCACGCCGCTCTGCAAATGTGCACTTGTGCGCGTATCCACGAGTGAAACAGCAATCTTCTCAGAGAGAGGAAAACGTCACAATCCGCATTTCGCTTTTCATCCTTCCTCCGTTATCACCACCAAGACGGCTCTTCCGAACGCTACGACGACACGGTCGATCGTTCCATTGACGACATGAGCTTCACACCGCGTTACGGATCCTCCGTGACAAGGGATTATAGCCTACTCCAAGGCCATCCAAGTTCTTATCAGCACTTCGGCGCGCTCTCGGCGAGCCAGCCTCGCCATGCACACAGCTCGCTCGCGGCTCGAGCCGACGCAGAAGGCGCCCAGCATCACGACGACAACGAGGCACTCGCTTCCGCATCGGCGTCGTCCATACACACGGACGATGCCACCGACAACGGAGCCAGCAACATCTCCCTGCCACTCAACCACCATGCCGCAGCCACCTCGCCCGTCTTTGGACGCAGCAATCGATTCGCCATCACTCCGCTTACATCGACTCGCAATCGCCGACCGAGCGTCAACGCATACCCACAAGTGGCCGGCATCCCGTCCGAGTATCTGCTTGGTGGTACTGCCGTTGCGCCACCTACGCATCAGCCTCCATCTTCCTCCAACATCTCGCTCGGAGCACCCGCGGCGACCACCTCTGCCGATTCCTTACAGAAGCCAGTCGGAGCCTCTCACGACAGTGCAGAAGAGGAGGCCACAGAGTCGACATCCTTGCTAGGCGGGCGCCCCTTGCCACAAGCAGATGCGCAGAGCTCGCACGCAGCGGCGACGTATGGTGGAGTGCGTCGTTCGTCCTTCGACGGAGCCAGTATTCCAGGTGTAGATGGTGCGGCAGGTGTCAGCGGCTGGGCTGCTGCCAACTTGATAAGAGAAGCTCCTCTCCCTGGTGTCGAGCAGATCGAATCGATTGCACGCGAATCTCACGACCATATTGCATGGAGGGAGGCCCGCGTGCTGGTCGGCTACACGATACCGATCTTTGCCACTCACCTGCTCGAGCTCTCTCTTTCTGTAGCATCGGTATTCTCGCTCGGTCATCTTGGTACGGTCCAGCTGGCCGCTGCCTCGCTCTCCAGCATGACCGCCAACGTCTCTGGCTTCAGCGTCCTGTCCGGCTTCATCTCGGCATTGGACACGCTCCTTCCATCGGCCTACACTCAGCAGCCTAAGTCGGTCGGTCTATGGACTCAGCGCATGGGTGTCATCCTCATGGCCATTCTGCCTCTCATCTTTGCCGTTTGGCTCAACGCCGAATTCATCCTCGTGCGGATCGGCCAAGATCCTGAAGTCGCCTACCTTGCAGGTCGTTACCTCTCCGTCCTGGCTTTCGGTCTGCCTGGCTATGCCCTCTTCGAAGTCTGTCGCAGATACCTTCAGGCGCAGGGTCTGATGCACGCCCCCACCATCGTCCTCATGTTTGTCTCACCTCTCAACGCTATCGCCAACTATCTGCTCGTCTGGGGCCCTGAGTCGATTCGACTCGGCTTTATCGGTGCTCCCCTCGCCTCGGCGCTTTCCATGTGGCTCATGGCCATCCTCTGCTTCTTGCAGTGCGTCGTCGCTCCTCGTGACGCCTGGGATGGATTCACCACCGCAGCTTTCAAGTGGGACGGCATCAAACCAGTCTTGTCGCTCGGTTTCGCAGGCATGGTCAGCTTGGCCGCTGAATGGTGGGCCTGGGAGATCGTCGGCTTGGTCACCAGTCAGCTCGGCGTCGTTGCGCTTGCTGCGCAGTCGGTGTTGCTTGTTAGCTCGTCTGTCACCTATCAGCTTCCCTTCGGCGCGTCGGTCGCTACCGCCGTGCGTGTCGGTAACCTTTTGGGTGCCAATCGACCAGACGAAGCCAGAATCTCGAGTCGAGTCAGTCTGATTCTGTCGCTTGCCATGGGTGGGCTGAACTCGGCCCTCTTCCTCATCTTCCGTAAGCAGTGGGGCTGGCTTTTCAGCTCAGACATCGAAGTCATCAAGCTGGTCGAATACATTCTTCCTCTGCTGGCCTTCTTCCAGGTCGCCGACGGAATCTGCGGTATCGCGGGCGGCGTCCTTCGTGGAACTGGCAGGCAAGCTGCTGGTGCCGGCATCAACATGGTTTCGTACTACATCATCGGCATTCCCGTTGGTCTCGTGCTCACCTTCACCAGCATCAATCTCGGATTGGCAGGTCTTTGGTGGGGTCTGACTATCGCGCTCCTTTTTGGCTCAGCCGGCATGATCTGGCTTATCAGCATCACCGACTGGGAGTGGGAGGTCAAGAAGGTGCAGCTACGCATGGCCGTCGACGATCCTTCGGACCCCTCTCATCCTGCCGGTGCGGCGCCATCGGCACACGGCGCTGCCAAACCCGACGTCGAGGCCTTGTCAGAACCTCGCTTCGCCCAGACCTCTTCCGCCGTGGACGCTATCAACAGTCGGGACCCAACCTTAAGCCCTCTCGGTCTGCGTCCCTCTTCTTTGGCCGGTTCGGTCATCGAAGAGGAGGAGAACGAACTGTCCATCTAATCCTGGGCCCCTTTGATTGTCCCGGTTCGGTTCCACTCAGCTTTTCGTATATTCCACCTGCAATATAACATGCGCTGCTATCGGCGTAGTCTCACACACTCTGTCTTCCGCGCTGATGACTTGGAGCAATTCTTAGTCACAGCAGCAGCATTTGATTTTTGTGACCGGAATGTAACAAATATGATCAGATAAATCGGGTTGCGAAAATTAAGCCATCGAACTAGCTTGCAGCCAAAAGGAGTTTGTCTTGTTCTCGATCGGTTCAGCATCCATCGCGAATCGCAACTCGCTACTTAGATCGACAACGAGGATTCATTTCGACGATGGCAAGTAAGGACAAGGTTTTGCTCTCGCTTCTCAAATTCGGGTCGAGGCGCAATGTGTCAAACTTTGTTCAAGGAAATGAGAATGCATGAGAATGCAGTGCGGCAACGTGATAGGGACAAGATCTAACTACAGGCGGGCTTGCTCGCCGGCACCCTCGGAGCGAAGCTGGAGTGGGGCGACGGCACCAATGTCGCGGGCAACGTTGCGAGCAACGCCGCGCGCCGTTGCCATCGTGGTGATCATTGGGTTGACACCGCTCGACTCGCACATGGCAGATGCGTCGGCGACCCAGAGGTTCTTGGCTCCCCACACACGTCCCTCGGGGTCGAGTGCAGAGATCTTGGGTTCAGCACCCATGCGACAAGAAGCCATCTGGTGAGCAGAGCCAATCGAGAGGATGTAGGGCGCGGCACCGGCGGTGGATACCTGCTTCTGCCACTCCTTGTACGCCGGGTCGTTCAGGTCACGAGGAGTGGTCTGGACCGGAGTGAAGGTGGCGGGCACCTGGGTGGTCTCGGTGAAGATGCTGTCCGCAGGAGGCGCGGGAAGATTGGGTGCGCCATGTTGGGTGGGAGGCTTGGTAGCGCTGAGCGAGCTGGCAACGAAGGCTGGAACGGCAGCCTGCGCGGTGCCGATGACCTCTGCACCAGCCATAAGGTGCGCGTCGGCTCCACGAAGGATACCTTGGAGCAAGGTACGCTGGTCGAACTTCGAAATGGTGTATTCGACTCGAGCCTGACCCCGTTCATCGAGCACGATGCGTCCACTGTCGCGGTCGCGACAAATGATGACCATGGTGTAGCTGTGGCTGTACTGGAGCATGCGAGACTTGTGCTCCTTTGCGCTGGCAAAGTTGTTAAAGGCGGCGTGGATCGAAGGGGACGAAGCGATGACCTCGATCTTGCAGCCCCAGCCTTCCTTGTCGACCATTTCGGCAGAGTTGTCCACCATGGTGAGCAGTCCTCCTTCCCATGGCTTGACGGGAAAGTTGTAGTAGCCGGTCACAACGGTGGCTGGGTGGAGTCGGAGGGTCTGGCCGATCATCTTGTTGGTCTTGAGCTCGGGCGAACGGAGGAGCAATGCAGGCGTCTGGAGCGAGCCTGACGAGACGACGACGCCCTTGGACGCAAGGATCTTGATCTTGCATCCATCGACGGTGGCGAGGGCACCGATGGCGCGCTTGTTCTTGTCAAAGAGGATGCGCTCGACGTAGCAATTGGTCATAAAGGCGGCGCCAGCCTCGGCGGCGTCCTTGAGCCACGAAACAACACCACCTTGCTTGTGGCCGGAGATGCAGCCCAGTTGGCATTTTCCACAGTAGTGCGTGTGGCCACCAGAGTTCTGTGGCACGGGTTCGACGGGGTGACCGGCTCGTTGACCTCCGAGCGCGAGGAGCGAGTTGCCGATGTTGTGACGAATGGGGGCGACCGCGACACCCATGCGTGTGCAAACGGCGTTAAGATCCGATGTAAAGTAAGGACTGTTGTAGTAAGGGACGCCGTACTTCTCGGCCCATGTTCTACGCACAAAGTGTCGAGGCTTGAGCGAAGCTGACCAGTTGATGGACGATCCGCCGCCAAAGGTGGAACCGGCGAGAATGTTGATGGAGCCATCCTCGGATGGCAAGATACCTTCACCTTCGTAGAGGAGGCCGTACCCTTGGTCCTCCCGGCCGACGACCTTGTCTGGGTGAAGATAGATGCCTTTGTCGACGATGAGGGTGCGCACACCGCGCTGGGCGAGATAGCTACCTGCTACACCGCCTCCGGAGCCGGAGCCGATAACGAGCACTTCGGTGTCGACGATGATCTCGGAGCCGGATGGCTGAGCAGCAATCTTGTCGTTCTCAAACTTGTAGTCGTAGACCTGTGTGGCGGGGGCAGCCTCACCTCCTTGGGTGGGACGGGTCCAGTCATCGGCGCGACCATCTGGATATCCAATGGCCTCCCAGGCTGGCTGGTGGTTGCGGTAGTAGACGAGCAAGATGATACCCTTGAGACCGGCGGACGCCTTACGGAAGAGGGTCAAACGGGAGGTGAACCAGCCAAAGATGATCTTTTCTCGAGTTGGGCGGTCGAGCTGGGTGAAGGGACCGACGTAGCCGGAGAGGGCGATGGTGCCAGGACGGGTGGAGAGGAGGGTGAGGAAGAGGTTGATGTCGCCAGCCACCTTGCTCGACAGGGAGGCAGAGCATTGCTGGGCGGCACAGTCGAGCAGTCGAGGCGTCGACCTGAAGCCTTCCTTGGCGAATCGCGGGGCGAGCTCGCGCTGACGCTCGGTGGCCTGGGCAGGAAGGTGAGACAGGACATCAGCAGCGTCGATGTCGTCGAGTTCAGGGACGATGGCATCTGCAAAGGCGAGAAAAGCTTCCCTCTGCGCAGCGTTCCAATACTCTTCTGCCTTCATGATCTTGGGCATGGGGATGTTCCGCTGCGTTGCAACCGACATTATGAAGCCGCTCGCCGAGGATGTATCTCTGACGTCGAGGAGATGGGTATAAATCGACGGAACGCCAAGTGCGGAGGTAGGTGATGAGGAAAGAAGGGGTATAAGATGGAAAGACTCTCTAAAAGTGGGAGGGAAGGTGATGGGACGAGACGTGAGAGGGAAGCAAGGTTGGCTGGGGAATTTGAAGGCGGAAGAGAAGTGGCGGCGAGGCTGAATGTCGCCGCAGAGTAAGCCGAATGGAGCAAGGACAATGCTTCGTGCGCGCGAAGCCAACCCCAGCTGCACGAGCACGCTGTGTCGACAGAGATGCGGGGAAAGCGAGCTGGATTTAGAGCGTGTTAGGCGGAGCCAGATTGTCCACCACCACAAGCGAGCGGTAACCGTTCGGGACCCAAGCCATCCACCGAAACAGAGTGCCGGCTCCTTTCCTCGTTCTCTCAGAATCGACTTCTAGTGGCACAGCAGGACGGCGACCAACCCACTTTTGAGTAAGCAGGCTACACGGCGGCCTTGCTCTCTTTGAGTACTCACACACACAATAGATCGAATCTGAGTCGGAGTTGGTCGTGGCTCTGCGGACGAGAACGGTATACCAGCAGAATCCAGTGCGCGAACACCAGCATGATCGCGATGACTGGGCGATGCACTTCCTTGTCTGCAAAAGCCTCTGAGCAATTTCAGTCCTGCAGCTGTCGCAGCAGCCATCGAACGAGGAGTACGATATCGATATGAAGCAATGATAAAATAAGGAGCGGCAATGGCCGGGCAAGGTCACGTAATCGTGAGTGGCGAACACAGCGGCTCAGGGTCGAGCCTCTGCGCGGCTCGTGGCACCAGGCTGTTTTCAACTGCATTCGCCGGGAAGTGTTCCTTCCAAGTGTCAAACGACGTGAAAACTACATGGACCTACTGGTGTACATCGCTTCCAGAAATATTGATAATAAACCCACCGAACCAGTGGAAGTGTGATCCGCCACTCCCACTCTGTACCTGTCTCTTAATTCGCTCGGCGGTAACCTGCCGATCCCGGCACGGGACTTAGCTGTCATCGCAAGCTTGAGCCTCTTTTGCCTGCGCAAACACGATCTCGACACACTTTCACTCGGCATATGTTGTCGGCATCAGAGAGATGTTCAGGGTTATGCACATGTTGCTCTTTGGTCGTTGTTGAGAGGAGGAAATCTGACTCGTCTTCAACGCTGCCACCAGTGTAATGAGTCGTAGTGGGGTACAGGCAGGTCGATTCAGAAGGGAGTCGTGTGGCAGGGTAAACACGCAGAGACATCTGCCACTCGCAGTCTGCGTCGGCAAGCGCGTGATCTCGCCTCCACCCTTCTGTGAGCCGCGGAAGAGCGGCCCGTGGCAGGCTCGACGCAGATGCCCAGCGCCACGAATTCACTCCAGGCTGTTGCCCTCAGTCTTGAGCTCGTCAAAAAGGACATGGGGGTCAGGGGCAACACAAAGCCGCTCAGCAATAAGTGAAAAAATGAGGTCGTACTGGGATTCGAACCCAGGGCAAGAGAAATCGAATCGTATTGATGTGAGCGCAAGACGAGCTCGTACAATCAGAATCTCCTAAGTTAACCAACTACTCCATACAACCACAGTTGCTGCCGCCGGCTGGCATAGGCACAGATGAATGGGACAACCGATGAAGCGATCGTTTGTCGTGTAGTTCTCCACTTTCGGGGTCCTTGTGGCATGCTTCACAGAGCTGGCAACTCGACGCACCAGCACCCTGCCTCGACGCACCAACACGCAGGGTGCGATCTTGAGTAAATCAGCTTCAGGCGGTGCGTCCGGGACCGTCGCTGGTCATCGGCAAAGACAGGGCACAAGACTTGCAAGGCGATCCCACCAACGACTGAGTCTACGAGGCCAGCCAACGTGACGTTGTTTGAACAGGATTTTCCGGACGTCATCAGTGAAAAATGGTAAACAAAAACAGAAGCGAAAAAAATAGGTCGTACTGGGATTCGAACCCAGGGCAAGAGAAGTCAAATGTGGGAGTGCAGCCACACGTCAGAATCTCCTAAGTTAACCAACTACTCCATACAACCATGCTTACGGCTTTGACTTTTATTGTGTCTATATACGGCTTATCAATTGTAAACGCCCTTCGGCAATGTTCCCATGTTCCCTTCATCCACTTAGGTTGGATGCAGCCAGTGGGAGGGTGACGCTTCTGCATTCTATACGGTTCTTCTACGAGTACATTGCGATTCACATCAGAAGAGCTGGTCCACGTCCCTAAGAAAGGCCTCAATGTCGAACGGGACCTGCGCATCGTAGATCTCGGCATCGATCATGCCGGCTTGGCTGGACATGGTTGCTGAAGAAGAGGGGCCATCGTTCCACACAATACCACGATCCCGGGTATGCCGAGGAGACGCCAAGAGGTCTGTAGTGGTCGCCAGGCCTGAAGCAAAGGATGCGTCGTTGGCAAAAGCTTCTACTTGCGTACCGACGGTGTTTTCGGCGCCTTGAGCGGCACGAGAAGCAGTTGCAGCTTCGGCAGCAGACGCCAGGAAATCCATCGGTGTAGCACGACTGAATGACGGAGCCTGCTTCGAGGACGCGATGCCATCGCCGTCGGAATTGACGCAGGCTGGCTCTTGAACCGCAGTGCCGTCGTCAGGTTCCGTCGATTCTGGTGCTTGGTCCAGCTTGATGCTAGAAACAGGCCGATATACACGATAGTAAATCTGCCAAAGTCGCGCTGTTTCGACCATTTCGTCAATGTAGTCGGCTGACAATTGCGAGATTGTATGCGCGCGCTCGATGAAGGTTGGGAGCGACAGCTGGCGAAGCTGCACAGTAGCTGCCTCCATCAGCGTGATGGAAGTGTTGGCGTCTGTCGGGGCTCGCGCCCATGCGACCAGCACGAAGGCGATGTTTTCCAGGCACTGTCGCGCTGCATGCACGGTCATGGCGCACACAAGCAGAGTCGGCAGTCGGTGCAGGTAGCGCGACATGGTCTGAACAGACTGTCTAGATTGTCTGCGTAACGCAGGCTGGCGGTCCATCTGTGACACAGTGGCTAGCAACGTGAGGCTAGCGTCGACGCTGTACCGTCCCAGTTTGCCGATCTGCTCAGCTGGAACAAGCCCGAAGCGAATGACCTGGACGAGTTTATGCGAATCAATTTGTCCATCCAAGTCGCCTGAGAACAGCGCTGAAGTAGCGTAGCTTCCAAGGATCGCGCTGAAGAAGGCGCACTCGATGTGCGAGACCTGCTCCCATAGCCGAACGATGCGTTGCCCTGCGTAGAAGCCCAGTTGCTCGTGAGAGTTGTGTCTCACCTGCATGATCGCATCGTAGGCGCTCGTGGTGGTCTCCACGATGCGCTCTCGCTTCTCTCTGAGCGACGAACTTGTGTCGACGAGCAAGCTTTGTAATTTGCGTAAGGAGCTGAAAAGGCAACAGACACTCTCTATCCGCATGCACAGGACTGTCCGACCCGCGGAACGTAGAATGCCATCGCGACCAAGTCGTTCCTCAGACTGCGCGCAAAATTGTCGCATCTCTTCGAATGAAGTGGCCATCGAGGCATTTGCGTCGCGTAGTCGAGGTGGCAACGGCAGCTCTTTGCCGTCATCGTCGACGCAGGCAAGGGTTTGTCGCACGGTGGTTGCAAACCCCTGATCCAAGTCTTCTGGAATCGCGACTTTTTCGCCCATGAACCCGAACACCCCGTCCCAGCTTCTCAGACAGCACCACAGACTGAGACGAGCTATACTGCTCGGCGTGTGCTGAGAGCAGGTGAGATGGCTGTCCAACTTGAGCTCTTTCGCGATCTTGGTGGCGCAAGTGAGCAGATTTTCCGACGCGAGGCCAAAGCCGCGACTTTCAGGCTCAAATTGCGACGCGGCCGTGCCAATCAGGCCGGGCTCGTGAGCAAGCAATAGCTCGAACGCCATCACCAGGTGAACGTCGCGTGGTGAAGAAAGGAGCAACTGCGTTCCAAGGCGATCGACATAGTTTGAAAGCGTTCGAACCTCAGAGTAGACAAGCTCGTCGTGCACGCCCTTTAGGCCGAGTAGCGTCATCGCCGCAAGTAGCAGAGATCGTGGCGCCGTCGCGCTTTGTGCTTGTTCTTCTCGAAGTTTGAGGAAAGAAGGGAGATACGGATGCTCCACCAGATAATCCTGAAGCTGAACATCAAGTTGCTGCATCCTTTCGCGTGGTAGGAAGGTGACCATGTCCGGCGTGTGAGGAGGAGCGTCGATGCGCAACTTGAGATAGTCATGGTACGTGTTGCCGTGCATAAGACGCTCCATGAGAGTGTTCAGAGTCTTTGACGTGCTCTTCCAGCCCTTTTGCCTGCCTATCAGCTGCTGTTGAGCGTGTCTTAGATCTGACAGTCCAAGTTGTTCACCTTCCAGGGTGCGTTTTGGATAAGAGGAAGAAGATGAGCCGCTTGCATCGCCCAATTGACAATCGAATATCAACGGGCACTTCTCTTGAGTAGATTGGGCCAGTGTATCCTTCCTGGCAACGTCAGCTGCTTGGTACGATTGGCTCGCATCTCCGCTTTCCGGTGCAGAGCAAGCTTCCAGGTCTTGCGAGCTACCAGGGGTGTTCTTGTTCGGTCCGCCAAGTCTGGGTTTGCGTTTGCGGTCTCCATCCCAGACGATACAGTCAATGTCTAGAGCTCTACAGCGGTGACACTGCTTCTCGGCTGATAATGGCGTCCTAGAGCTGTCGATGTAAATGTCTGGGAGCTCACAGCGTGCCTTCGCCTCTCGACACTTGAGACAGCTTCTCTTGGCCAGAGGTCGCTTTCTCGGATATCTAGAGGCTGAGCTCATCTGTCATACGTAGATGATCGACCGGCCAAGAACTTGAGGTCGGACGCAGTGAAAGTCAATTCTGGGCGGTCACTGGTGACAAGAAGGTCGAGCAACACGAATGAGCGGCGAAGTGGAAACGATGGTCGATTGCTGATGTCAACTCCGACGGACCTGTCAAACTACAAAAACATACACCAGGAATTTCACAGCATTTACAGTAGTGCAACACGAGATAACTCCGGCGGACTTGTCGCATGCCTGTCGGCTCGTCAAAGTCACCTTTCCAAGACAAGTCCGACGGCCCTTCGCACACAAAATCTTCTCGTTCGATATGAGATCGTTCAAGACTCTGATGATTGCTGCCCGTTACTGTCGATCGAAGGGACGCTGAGATGAGACCGGCGCTGCAGTATGATAGCCCTATATAACGGGGATGGACCAAATGAGCTCCTGTCACCAAGGGGTCGCTATCTCTCGTCTTCTGTTTCTTTCCCGGCATTCGCCCTCCTCATTCAATCACTTCAAGCCTACAGCTCGCAATAACGTCACGGACATGCAGCCAACCATGATGCTCAACCATGTGCTCGTCACGCTCCTAATGGCTGGAGTAGGTGCTAGTGCACAGACGACATTAACCGTAACGACAGCGGAAGTCGAAAGCACAAGGTCGCTACAGAAAGCCGTGGCACCGGCTGCACCGACGGGGATCCTTAAGTACGAGCCCAGCAGGGGCGGCAACTACACTGTGGGCTGCACTTACACTCTGCTCTGTGCGGTCACCTTGTGGCATGTGTTGCGACGCAAAGACCGCTGGGCGCTCTGTCTGCCGATCGGATGTCTCTGCTCTGCTCTCGGCTTCTTTGTACGGCCCTCGATCGATCCCTTCAATGTCAGCCTGGGACTCTACATCGTCCAGAGCATGTTCGTGGTGATCTCGCCAGCCGCATTTCTTGCCTTCAACTACCTGCTATACGGACGGATGATCCTTTCCGTGGACAGGAACTTTGGTGGCTCGGTGATGGAATCACACGAGCTGGAAAGGCAGCCTCTGACGACGGGTCAAAAGCTGACCATGATGTACAAGGCGAAAGGACGCAGGACGGAAAAGTCGCGATTCTCGTTCATCCCGCCTCGCATCGTGGGGCGGGTGTTCGTATGGAGTGACGTGATCACTTTCTTGGTGCAGTGCTCGGCTGGTGGTCTGCAGGCCAGCGGCGGTAGCGGCAACACTGCGATGGTGAATGCTGGTGACAAGCTTTTCCTCGCAGGTGTCATCATCCAGGGTCTCTCGTACATCTTGTTCACACTGCTTTTGACGTACGCTACTTGCCTGGTGATTCGAGATGGCTCGCGTGCAAGAGCGGACTTTACACGGCCAGACACGATTTTAGGCGTAGACAAGCACGTGCTTGCCCTAGTTGGTGGACTTTACCTTTCGTCGATCTTCATAATCGTAGGTAGTGCGCTGGACGATACATTTGCGTTTGTTTCAGTAGACGACCGAGTACTCGGCTGACCCGCGCTGCCTCACACTTGAAACAGATCAGGTCGATCTATCGTATGGTCGAATTCTCTCAAGGTTACAGCGGCTACTTGGTTTCGCACGAAGGTGAGTCGGCCATGATCAAGATTGTTGCTTCTGACATGAATGAGCGCGAGCTGACTATCGCTTGCCGTCGATGATCCGATGCATTGGCAGTCTACCTCTTCGCCTTGGATGCGGCTCCACTGCTACTTGCGGTGGGAGTGTGGGGCGTAAGGTGGCCGTCAACACTCCTCGAACGCATCTTTGAGATGAGATCGAGGCGAGACGGAGACGGTGACGATTCTCTCGCGAAGGTGGCGTCGCAACCATGACGGAAGTGCGTGTTGGCGGTTTTGTTGGGAACGTCTCTGGAAGAAACGTGATGGCAAAGACGCATCGAAGGCCTGCCAGCAAACGGTGCTGAGCTGAACACGAAAGAGCGGAGGCGTGATGGCTGATGACGTGGACAATGGGATGAGCGAGCTTCATTGCTGATGTGAGGCATAGGAATGCATTGAAAAAGACTGATAGTACAACTGAAGAGAGTGACCGATGCGATGCTGAGAGGATTGGCGAAGTAATGTCGAGGGTGCTAGTCAGATGGACGAAAGGCGCTGAGCTACTGGCCGGGCCTGTCTGATGTGTCCATTTAAGCTTCCATCAGAGGAGCGTTGGCCTCATTCTGCTGCTGAAGCTCGAGCTGGAGAAGTTTGTGGGTGCCAGGGTGCATGAGCTTGCATTGATCAGGATTGGCAGAGTTGATACGGACCATGCGAAAGAGTGGCAATGCTTGCGGGTCGCCTTGCCATTCGCGGAGGAGTTTGACGTTGATCGGATTGGTGAGGTCCGGGAGCTCGAATCCCTCCCTGTATTCTTGCAACTCTTTTGACATGATCTCCTTGAGCTCGATCTCACGCTTATGAGGAGGTCTGCCTGATCTGCGTTCTGATTTGAGCTCTTGCAACTCGTCGTCGTGGCGTTTGAGGAAAGTCTCGGCGACAAAGGCGTGTACGGATGCTAGATCTGGCAAAGCATCGACATCGTCTGGCAGCATTAATATAAGCGTAGAAAGACGATCCACCTTGGCATTGGAAGAACGACCTCGAACGGCTTTGGCTTGATTGAGCTTGTCCTTGCGGTGGGCCACTCTTGCAAGCTGCGTAGCCCTTCTTGAATGTGGATGCGTGGGCCCCGACTTTTTCTTTATAGATCGTTCTGAGATCTTTTTGCCTCCCATACTGTTGACTGCTACTGCTGCGACTTCGGCGGAGACGATGACGTTGGAAAGAGACGCAAAATGGTCTAGAGATGCTGAACAGGAACGGTCGGTAAGGAACCTGGTACGATCTCGAATCACAACGAGACCCTGAACACTCTTGACTGCTCAGCAAATTCGAATCAAAAAACGCAGACAGTCTTCTCGTGCCAGATCCGAGATCCGAAATAATTAGAATCGCTTCTCCCGATTTAATCGCTGATCTACGTCGATGAGACCTGCTGAGGAGAAAAACCTTTGAGGCGCCCCTTCGTGGGCTGATCGGTGGGCCGGCGAATTTCGCTTGGTGGTCGAATGCCGGTGTCTAAGCTTGCGAGGGCGCGGACGCAGCTGCAGAAAGACCTTCATGCCCCATCAGAGGGGTCTGGCTGCAGACGATTGCCACCATGCAGCGCAGTCTTGGTGGAGGACGAGTCTGTCATTTGGAGTCACAGATCGACACGAGCCTCGGAAAAGAGGAGCAAATCTAAAGCCCGAGCCGACTCTAGAGGGCGGCGACGACGCCAAGATTCAACCTCCTGTGCAACGAGAATGCACTCTGCCGTCGTTAGCACTGCCGGGCCTGCAACACCGCGAAGGCCACCCGCTCCGAGGCTGGTTGAAGAAATTGGGCGCAAACCGAGCAAGGCAGGCTAAGCGAGAAACTCTCTGCGAGACCCTGTGTGTCTCTGCAGATCATCAGCACCGCCTCGGAATCTCGCTTGCAAACACCGTGCCGCAGCCTTGTGCAGTGTATGCACTGCGGACATGGTGAGCAGAAGCCCTCAGTGTCGCAGGCGACGGTTTGAATCGTGATGGGCATACTCGACCCAACGACTACGGCGACTCGGACAAGGCCGCTGGCCGTGCACACCCACATTCAAATGCACAGCGGCAAAAGTGCGTTCCGTGTTGGGGGGGGGGGGGGGGGGGGGATTGTTTCTTGCTTCTGCGTGCCAACGAGGGACAGTCGAGATTGGGCCTCGCGCGCGTCTCTTCCCACCTCGCGCGACATCGTCTGCAAACCAAATCCAGATTGAATTTGTAAAAATGGAAAAAAAATAAAACATCATTTTATTAATGAATATTAATAATAATGAAGAGTAGATTTCGAAGTCTCCACCACTTTGCAATGCAGTGCAAGGCTGCCTTGACAATTCGTACGCCTTTCTGCCGCGTTCGATGACTATTTTCAGTTGGCGCCCCTGAATTGTAAAATTCTGGACAAGGTGTCGTTCGCTCTGGACTGGAATTTCGCAGCTCGGCGTCTGCAGGCATCTCGCTCGGACTTGACAGCTGCTTTGTCCGTGCTGGATGCTGTGCTGCACAGAGCTGACAGTCGGAACGTCGACATAGCATGAGGCAGACATCAAATGTATGCTGCTGCTACTGCTGCTGCTTGTCGGGTGGTTGTGGGAGCCTCTTTGTCGCACTCGCCCTCTCGCCATCCATCCTCTCCACCACCACCATCACCACACTTCCGTCACGCAATCCTTCCGTTCCCTTAACCCGGATCAGTTTTGTGGACCGTTCGGATCACCATGGTCAAGCTCACACTCGCCTCCGTCCCCCTGGCGCTCGCCGCCATCGTTGCCGGCAAGCCTGACTTCGAAAAGCGTCAAGCTTCCGGCTCGGGATCATCCTCCCGAAGGGTTACCTCGTCGGCTGCTGGCGCTACCGCTGCGGCTCCTACCTCGACGTTCACAGGATCGCTCCCTGCTTCGGTCTCGTCCATCCTGGCCGGTGTCTCTTCCGGCCCGGGAGTCACCACCTCGACCACCTCGCTCTTCACCACCTACGCTGCGGGTGCCAAGAATCCTCAGGTCACCGGCGCGCCCGGCCTTCCGGACATCAACCAGATCAGCCCTGCGAACTTCCCCACTCTGGACGTGGTGCCACCTACCAACTCGCCCCAGGTTCAGCAGTGGCTCTCCCAGATCGACTTCTCCAAAGTGCCCAACGCAACTGTCACGGTGGACTCGGCTTCGTGCTCCGGCAACCCTAGCAACCTCGCCCAAGCTGGCGCCAGCGGCAACTGCTGGTGGACCTGTGGACAGTGCACGCGTTCCACCGACATCACCACATGTCCGGACACCAACACCTGGGGTCTCTCGTACGATGACGGCCCTTCGCCCTACACGCCCACGCTGCTCGAATACCTTAACCAGAACAATCTCAAGTCCACCTTCTTCGTAGTGGGTTCGCGCGTCATCTCGCGTCCCCAGATGCTCCAGACCGAGTTCCAGCAGGGTCACCAGATCTCGGTGCACACCTGGTCGCACCCTCCCCTCACGACGCTCACCAACGAGCAGATTGTCGCCGAGCTTGGCTGGTCCAAGGAGGTCATCCGCTCCGTCATCGGCGTCACCCCCAACACCATGCGACCCCCCTACGGCGACATCGATGATCGTGTGCGCGCCATCTCGCTCCAGATGGGCCTCACCCCCATCATCTGGACCACTCCTCCCGGAGGTGAACCGTACGACACCAACGACTGGCGAATCGCCGCGGGTGTCGTTTCGGCTGCCGAGGTTGTGTACAACTTTGAGTCGATCATCAAGAACGCTTCTTCGCTCTCCACCGGTTACATTGTGCTCGCCCACGATCTGTACCAGCAGGCCGTCGATATTGCCGTCAACGTAGTGCTGCCCGCCGCTGCGCAGATGAGCCCTAAGCAGAGCCTGATGCCCATTGTCCAGTGTCTCAAGAAGCCAAGCTCGGACGCCTACGTAGAGACCTACTCCAACAGCTCTGGCTCGCTGCCCAACGAGACGGGCGCGTCTGGCACTCACCAACTCACCTCGACCAAGGCGGCTGCTGGCTCGCTCGCCTCGGCCACCAGCGGCGGCAGCTCGAGCGGAAGTGGAAGCTCCGGCAAGTCTGCTGCCTCAATCTCTTCGATCCCTTCGATCGTGCTCCCCACCACTGTGCTCGGTGCGGTGATGCTCTTCTTCGGTCTCCTCGTCTAAGTAGGTCGCGGGCGAAATCGCATTCATCATGGACAATTAGAAAGTAGTCGCATGCTTCGGTGCTACCTTTAGGACAATGTCATTGCGTCCATTGGGCTGCGGCCCGCTCGCTGCCTGGACCGCAATGTCTCGTTTCTCCCAGCGTTCGCAGGGCCTATGGACTCCTGTGTGTCTCAGACGTAAATTCAATTAGGTTCTCACTGTCACGCTCGCGACGACCGTCTGCTCCTGTGCTCAGTCTCGTCTCTGATTGAGAATATTCGGTGAGGCTCGACAAGAGTGCTCACCGTTGCCGGTTCCAGTCATCAATAGACGATGCATGACAACCTGACCACACTCGTGCCACAAGATTGAATCTTTGTGACTGAAGTTGAAGTTGAAAAGTCGCCGACAAGATCACGCGTCCAAAAATTGAGGTCATGCACGTCCCTGCAATTTGTGTTGATTGACTTCGGATGGCCCGCACAGGTGCAGCCCCTGAGTCCGGTGGTAAGGATTCTCGACCTCGAAGATCCGGCTCGAGCTCTGTTCAGCAACCTTGTCCTGCCGTCACACCGACCTTGCGACCGATCCTCTTCGCGTAGCCCCCTGGGACACTCTTCTTCGTAGACTTGGACGAATTGTCGTTGGCTATTACCCACACGCAAGCTGGTGCTTCCAACGCACGCAGCCACATCACTCTGCTACGCCATGTTCAAGGCCATCTTCACTTCGTCCGGCGGCAGCTCCAAGCAGCCAGACACCAAGCCAGGCGAAGCTAGTGTGCCCGGTCCCACGTCCAAGCGTACAGCATCGTCAGCTTCGTCCTCGCCTAGCATGTCGTCAATACCGCTTCCGCCCTCTCGCGGATCCAGCTCAGCCATGTCCTCGTGGACCATACCGCCATTCCCACATCCTTTGCCCGAGCGGCGAGTAGGCATCTTGCCCACCAAGCAGGGTCTCCTGGTTTATCCTCGCACTTCCCCGTACTTGCAACCGGGACGCCATCACCATCATCATCGTCATCACACATCGGCGACACAGCAGCAGCATGACAAAGCAAGCACAACGGCACCCTCCCAAGCCCCCCCTTCCCGCGCATTTGGATCTGGCGATGGCTTTAAAGTTGCAACGGTGGGTGCATCAAACATTGGCTCCTTGAGCTCGTCCGCCGCCGGTGTTGTTCCATCGATCACTTCGCTCGACGTCGGTTTCCTAATAGACTGGAGCAAGCAAGCCAAGATCACGCCCCTGCAACCATCAGAGTGGAAGCCCATCATGGACGCCGCCGCCACCGAGGCGTCCCCCTTGGAATGTTTCGGTATCGTCGGTCTTTCTCGCTTCTTCAGTAGCAGCTATCTCTTCGTCATCACCAGCTCCAAACTCATTGGGCATTATTTTCACGAATCTCGTCCCATCTACTGCTGCACAGGCGTGCTGGCCATCCCACTACTCTATCAAGAGGCGACGCAGGCCATCCGCTCCCAACTCACAAAGCTAGGCGTCAAAATATCAGGAAGAGAGACCGATGCGCATGCTGCTGCTGGCGATGTGACCGTGGAAAGCGACTCGGACAGCGACAGCGAATCGTCGTACTCGGACTACGATGATGTCCAAACACCGGCCGCTATTCCCAAGGAACCTTTCTTCTCGTCCATCTCCACCTCTGAGCGAGCTGACACTATTCGCATGCCGAAATCGAGACCTTGGCTCACCAAAGCTGCACGTGCGGTTTCTGATGGTCGCATCCAGACCGTCTCGGAGGACCCTGCTCTGCAATCACAGCTTGCCGACGCAACCGAAGCGTCCACCACGCCAGCGGACCTTGTCGCTCAGCCCGCTTCTACAAACGGTCCCGTCGTCGCGCCTGCAACTCCGGACGAGCTGTGGCATGCTGCCAAACAAGCCGAGCTTGAGGAAAAAGCAGTGAGAGAGACCGCAAAGTACTGGGCACGAGGCGAATTCTGGTTCAGCTACGATTTCGACCTTACCACCTCGCTCCAGAACAAGAGGCGTGCCCTTGATAGCAATTCCAAACATAGCTCAAATGTAGTCCCAAAACCGGCTTCGCTCACTTCGCACCAGGCTCGGGCATCCTCGGCGAGCTCTTCGGATGCCACGGCTGCTCCTTCGTTTCCACTCCTTGCGGAGCCGTATCCCAATCTTCCGCTCTGGAGAAGGGCCGATCGCCGATTCTGGCACAACGAACACATGTCAAAAGACCTCATCCATGCCGGACTGCACGCTTACATCCTGCCGATCATGCAAGGCTATCTCCAGACCGTCGAGCTACCTGTTCAGCCTGTCGAAGGGCTTGACACAGAATCTGGCCCAGACGCCGTGCTCCGCTGTCAGATGATGGTTGTGTCACGTCGGTCGAAGGAACGTGCCGGTCTGCGATATCAGCGCCGAGGGATCAACGAATCCGGACAGGTCGCCAACTTCGTCGAGACGGAGCAGATCCTCTCCGTTCTACGCGGCCGTTCTGCAGCGACCTCTTCGACATCCGAGACCGTCGGCGATGTATTGTCGTTCGTACAGATCCGCGGCAGTATTCCGCTTTTCTGGTCACAAAGCCCATTTTCGCTCAAACCTCCGCCAGTACTCGAGCGGACTCAAGCTGAGAACACGGCAGCTTGTCGCAAGCACTTTGCGGCTCAGGTGGACAGGTACGGCTCGATCACATGCATCAATCTCGCCGAGCAAGGTGGTAAAGAAGGCGAAATCTCGAAAGCCTATCGAACGGCCGTCGAGAAGCTTCGCACCGAACAGCCTTCTGACGGTAATGCCGACGGGAAGCCGTGGGACAGAAGCAAGCTGCACTACGTAGACTTTGATTTCCACAAGGAATGCTCGGGGATGAGGTTTGAGAATGTCGCCAAACTCATTACTCAAATGGGAGATACGCTCGCCGACATGAAGTACTACCATCATCGCACACGCACGAGCGTCGCAGCTCAGCAGAGCGAGGTGGAGGTGCTGAGCAGGCAGACGGGCGTATTCAGAGTATCGTGCTTGGATTGTCTAGATAGGACGAACGTCGTCCAATCTGCCTTTGCTAGGCACGTTCTCACCGGCCAGCTGAGCAAGCTGGCCATCAGTGTTGGCGGCCCCGGCGCGACCACGGCATCTACTTAGGCTCGACGAGCGTGCGTGGCGATTTGGGATCAACTCTGTGCTTAGTATGGAAGCCCCGCGACATCCTTTCGAGACAATCATGGCCGCTTAGGTCGTGTCGCGGATCACTGCGAGCTCACACAAAGTCGCGCGTTGAGTCTCGAGATCGGAAGACAAATGGGTATCATGTTTCAACATGCTCGATCAAGGCTGACAAGGAGGAATGAGAGAGCAGTGAGATCAAAGCCACAGGCGACGCTTTAGGTTCTCGATGAGCGAGCCAAACAGGGGCATCATGGATTTTGCTTCGTCCACACTGTTGTAATAAACGAAATGCAAAGCTGTCAGTATCATGCTGACGACGGCTGCCTTCCGACAAAGTGTGCCAACTCACCTTTGAACTGTCTTTTGAGTGACGAAAGACTCTTGCTCTTCTTCGTCTTCCGGATCGAATGCCCCTGCCTCGATACAGCATTCGCGCAACAGCTCGACGATCATCTTGACCTTCTGCTTTGAAGTCATGCAGCTTTGCTCCTCCTCGTCACCCGGCTCGGAATAAGCAAGGCTTTGGTCGTGCCGAGATACGGCTGAACGAGTCTTCACAGTGTGGTGCAGGTGACGCGAGCGATTGTTTGCAGCCTTGGCATTGGACAGTGTGGTCGGGTCATCAATTTCGTCCGAGATGGCGCGAAAGGCGAAAATCCGTCGAGCAGACTCGGAGGCGTGGGCAGAGGCAGCGACGGCAGCGGCAGCAGTGGTAGTGGTAACATTCTTGATGGAGGCTGTTGTGTTGCTCCGGGAGATAGAGTTGAGATAGGTCACGACAAAGCCCCAATTTTCGTCCGGGTGAGAGGACTCGTTGGGAGAGGTAATGTAGAGACCTGCATGATGCCGATGCGATGCAAAGCAAACAGATGGCAATCGGTCAGTTGTCAGAGGGAATGGATGCCGAAGCTAAATACGGTCGTACACGCACCTTCCTGGATCCCCACAATGTCTCCGACAAGCACTTTGGTAAACTCGTTTAGCTTCTCGCTGCCAAAGTCATAGCTGCAGACATAAAGCGCCTTAGCCGTAAGGAGCATGACCTTCTCCTCGAGTTTCAGCGCTTGCACCGTGTTGGCTTGCAAGGGAGAGCAAAGCGTCCAGCCCCCAAGGACATCTTCAGTCTCTAGCACGACCTCACGACGGCAGCTTTCAATGGCAGAAGCGCGCACCCTTGCCAGGCGTATTGACTCGGATGGATCACGGCTGTTGAGTTCGTCGTAGTATCGTTCGAGACCGTGCAAGCCGATAGATCCGTACGTAAAGTCGAGCACCGTCTGTCGAAAGAAGTCGGTGACAGCACCTTGCACCATTCGATAGACGGAATTGGTGGCATCATTTATCATGCCAAAGATGCTTCTCTTTCCGGTTCTGGTGAAGTCGACTTTTAGAGCGTCGGTGTTTGAGTAGCAGTGCGAGATGGCATTGGCGTTGTTAGCCCAAATATCGTTGAAGGCTTCATCGAGCACCTTTTCAGGGAGCACGAAAATGGGCGTTGGTTGTGTTGCTTCGTTGGACAAGACGCCTGTGTTGAGTCCATCGGAGGTCGGATGAGGGGCAGCAGCAGCGGTGGACGGAGCCACAGCCGAGCCGATCTTTTCTTCCGTTGTCGCTGGAGGCGACGTGTCGACTTCCGACATGATTGCCAATGGGCACTTGACCTGACGGCTGAAGCGAAAGCAGGCTCGTCGATAGTGACTACGATGGATAAGTTGTGATTGTTGGTGGGCAGCACGGACCCCGAGCGCGGTTGGAAAATGAGACATGCATTAATCGCCCCTAACCGGTTTCAGCTCCACATCGGTTATGCTCTCAAGACCAACACCAACACTCGACGTGTCGAGAGAAACTTTCGCATGGTCCGTATCTGCTGCGATCGCCACTGTTAGGCAGACAGTCCATCTAGCAAATAGACAGATGATCTCGCGACCCGCATAGTGACGCGTGACGAGACACCGATACCAAGCGCTCCGAGGAAAGCACACAGCAGCACAATGCAGTTTCACGAGGACAACTGAAATTCTGGGAGGTCGAAATGATCTGGTAGACGCCCAGAGCACCAAACCCTTCTGAGCCGTATATTGGCATGTATCTTCACGTACGTGACACTGTGAAAAGTGCCGAACGCTGTATGATGGAAGGATTTGTGCGCATCCGAGTGCTCAACGAGGGCTGTGTTGGACAGGTGCTTGGTAATTCGTTCGAGAGGAAGCGTGAGCACCTGCCATGATGCGTGGGACGTTTCATCGAGGTTGGAGTCGATGGTCATGCTTAGAGGCAGGTGCAGAATCGCACCCTGTGAACACTCAGACCCGATGCTTCGATCGTCTGATGCTACCTGCTGCGATGTTGTGGGTAGATAGAGTCGTGGCTCGATGTGAAAGCTGCTCACCCTTATGATACCACGTCGCCCCTGTCGATCTGCCACCCCAATCTCGAAAGCGAAAGGTCGTGATTTGCCAATCGCTCTGTATTGTATCGAGATATAGGGAAGCTGAAGTCCAAGATCAGTTTGGGTATCTGGCGGAGAACGGATGAAAGTGCCGCGTACAGCTGGAGATTGTATGTGCAGCACCGGCTCAGAACTACGGCCTCTGCGTGTCTCTTCCGTCGTTAGTGTAAAGCTTTCATGGGTGATGTCAAGACTATTTGGTGCTATCACATCGGTGGCGTCGATCACCAGCTGTATGCCGGAGTCTTCAGGCAGGTCAACGTCTTGATGGTGAGACCAAAGAGCCAGGGGCTGCGAGGAGGTGGATGAGAATAGAGCTATGGAATCAGACTGCACAGTATCTCGGAAGATAACAGGCCCGTCTGGCCCTTGCATTATATCTGCCTGCCTCGGTCCCAGCAGAAAGCTGCAGCGAAGGAGACGGCCTCGAATGTCGGTCAAAACAATCGAGGAGACGATGCTGGTCGAAGCGAGCTGGATGGAGTGGTGTGTGCGAGTGTCGAGGCAAACGCAGGTTTCGGCTCTCGGCTTTGCGGTGGAAACCTTAATTCATTTTGCTGCGCCGACAACCTGGTCGGAACGCTCCCGACGGTAATACTCCTTCCCTTCTCGTTAGTCGCTCATCGTCCTCGCACGCGCGTGCATCTCTCTTCAGCACCAAGATTGCTATCGATTGCGTAGAACATGGACCAGCTTCAACAACGTATCCTCGGATCGCCCGCGTCACCCTCTTGGGCTGCCACGTTGCAGGGCTTTGCAGAGTCTATCTACACCAACCCACTCAACCTCGTCCTTTTGCTCGCCATTGTCTACATTGTCATCCCACTCATTCGTCCCGCTTCGCCAGAGTCCTCGCGGTGGACACCGTCCATAGCAGAAGCGCGATCGCACCTCGCCGCGCCTTCGGATCGATACACTTACCTGCCACCCAACCACCCCGACACGGTCGAGTGGACCAAGTACACACCACGCACGCTGGCCGTCTTTGACGGAACAGGAGCCACCAAGCAAGACGGCTCGCGCATCTTGCTCGCCATCAACCGCAAAGTTTTCGACGTCACCAAAGGCAAGAATTTCTACGGTCCCGGTGGGCCGTACGGAAACTTTGCCGGCAGAGACGCCAGCAGAGGCATGGCCAAGCAGAGCTTTGACATGGAAATGTTAACGCCTCTGGACAAGCCTATCGACACGCTCCAAGATCTCACCGCGAGCGAGGTGTAAGTCACTATGACGTCGTGGACATACACAGATTGGTCGCGGACTCGGCTGACGTTTTACATTCTTCGACTCTCGTCTTCGATCGCAACAGCAAAAACATGGAAGAGTGGGAAGCACACTTCACGGGCAAATACGGCATTGTCGGCGAGCTCGTAGATGAGTCCTAGGCGTAATACAAGCGTGCGTTTCACATTCTTTTTGTCAGATCCTGATCCGCAGTCCGAAAAGTCCGTGACAGCGTTCCGCGGGTAATGGGTAAGGCTGTGCGTACGCTCACCGAGAACCCGTACCCCAGAACCGATCGCCAATCGAGCCACATCCAGGTGTGATTGCAAATACCACGCGGCTACCTTTAGCTGGAGACTGCGTCAGACTTGAATGTCTCTGCTGCTGTTGCTTAGGCTCTGGGTTGGCTGCAAATCGACCGTCCACGCTGTGCAATGGTGGCGAGGCCAAAAGGTGCAGATTGTCGCGACGACTGAAACCAGGTGAAAGGTCGTCTTCGTCTACGGCAGCATTCTCGGCGTAGCCCCTCAACTCGTCGCGCTCGGGCTTGATAGCTGAAGCGGTGTTCGACACCGACGATTGCCACGGAATGCGCAGCTTTTGCAGCCCTGGATCGACACCAGCGACAACGATGCGAACACGTGGGAAGGCACGGTTCAACGCATGGATGCCGCCCTGCGAGCTAGCCAGAAGCGTCAAGAAGATGATCTGGTCCTCGGGCACCGAGTGATCCAACAGCACCCTGATAGCCATGAATGCAGCTGCGCCCGTACCAATCTGCGCGTCGAGCAAGAACACCCACGACTTCTCCGCCGTCTCGCGCCGACGGATGAACGATGGGAGCGCGACATCGTACAGGTGCGGTTCGCCGTCTTCTTCGTTGGACTGAATCAGCAGACTGCCGAGCGACATGGCAGGGAAGGCTCTGCGAAGCGAGGGCTCGAGAACAGCACCGGAGCGAAGGATCGAGACCGAGCAGAGGCTCTCGATGTTGAGCTCATGACCGACGTGCTTGCGGCCGCCGTGGATGGTCACCTCCTTCTCTCGATACGGTAGCAAGGTAGTCGCCAGCTCGACGATGAGCGTACCCACACGTTTGCAAGCGAACGTGAATTCGCTCGTGGGCGTGGATCGATCATGTAGGAGCGTGAGCAGAGACTGCAGCTGAGGAGTCTGGGCGAGCAAGGTGACGTTGGGTGGCAGCCCCGCCTCGTCGGCTGTTGAAGTGCTAGATGCGCCACGAGCCAGCTGCGACGATGACGGTCCGAATGATTCGTTGCGTTCCAACCTGGGCTTCATGTGCGTCAGGCTCGTTCGTCGCTCGTAGGCAGAGC
Organism: Pseudozyma sp. F8B2; assembly: GCA_003004685.1. Classification (NCBI taxonomy): domain Eukaryota; kingdom Fungi; phylum Basidiomycota; class Ustilaginomycetes; order Ustilaginales; family Ustilaginaceae; genus Pseudozyma; species Pseudozyma sp. F8B2. The sequence goes on from NXFQ01000003.1 coordinate 29,205, forward strand.
CAAGGCCGTCGTAAGGACTCATCGGAGTCGAATGTCTGTCGGTCCCCTGAGGTGCAGGTACATTTGTGGCGGGAGTCTTGTAGAATTCGGCACGCAGCTTCCTGGATCTGTTCCTAAGTTGCTTCTCCATGTGCTGGCTGATGACCTCGATGGCGACCTCGTTGTGCGATCCGGGTACGATCATGTCAGCGTGTCGTGCAGTAGCCGATACGAACGTGTCGAAAGCGGGCTTGACGAAGCGCAAATACTGGTCCAGCACCGAGTTGACCGACCTGCCTCTCTCCACGATATCTCTTTTTATCCTTCTCGCAAGCATCAGATCCGAGTCCGCTTGCACGTAGACCTTGAGGTCGAGCAACTCGCGAATGGCGGGATCGTGCAGCACAAAGATGCCCTCCACGATCAGGACGGCTGGTCCGTAGAGATAATTTGTCTCTGACATCCTCTGATGTTGCACGAAGCTGTATACCGGAATCTCTACTGCTTTGCTTTGGCGCAGGTCTTGAATGCATCGTTTGAGGATATCATAGTCGAAAGCGTCGGGGTGATCGAAGTCGTATTGTTCTTGGAAGGCAAGCTTGGACTCTTCGGGCGAAAGCGATTTGTAGTAGGCGTCTTGACTGACGATGGCGACCCAAGGCACGTTGGGCAGCTTTTTGAGAATCTCCCTTGCGACTGACGTCTTACCACTGGCAGACCCACCAGCGATACCAACGACATAGGCTGGCACTGGTTCTCCGATCGAGTTGTACCAAGGCGCTCGACCTGCGTCGGTCAGAACGATGGTTTTAGAACGTGTCGCGGAGGTTGCGGCTGATGGAGTGGCTTTTCCTGAGGGCGTCGCTGCTCCTCTTAGCGTTGCTGCGGACGGTAAAGATGGATTTGAAGGTGTCGGCTCAGCTAGCTTCGATGCGGACGATGCAGCAGCGGCAGCAGCAGCAGCAGCGGCAAGAACGCCATGTGTGGATCCCTCTGTAGGCTTCTCTGACGGTGTGACGGGCTGAAGGATCGGCGTGCCGTTGCCCGATGGCCTCTGAACGATTTTGCCGGCCTGCATCGCGTTGCCCTACCTATCGTTGCCGATACGACAGGAGATCGAGGCTGTTCGGATCCAGCGAAGGGTCGAAGAAAGAATGGTTGTCGGTCAAAGTCGACGTTGAAGGCGAACGGTATCGCTGCGCTCAAGCAGCGTCAAAAAAAAGTTTCGTTGGCCGACTCCACAGCACAGACAACGGACGGGCCAAGATTTTCCAACCTTAATTTGTGCAATGCTTCTTGAAGAGCCCCTTCAGGGTCCGAGGGAGCGGACTCAAATCCTCTTCGGCTTTGCAGGATCACACGACCTTCCAGTCTCGATCCTGATCCTTCAAAGTCGTCAAGCCCTTCCAAGCGCCGAGAGGGTTCGGCCTCATGTCCATTGGCGACGTCGATGCTGTGTTCGACTCGCATTCCGGCCCTTCTGAGCCTGTCGGGAGCGATGCCGACCGCAACGTTCTAGCGCCTTATCTGGCTCTCGAAGAGCCTCGACTGGTGCTCGACCTTCGACCGGACTCAGCATTCCACCGAGCACACCTCGTGAACTCCTATCACATCTCGCCTGTATCGGAGCTCAGGTCTCGATATAGCTATCTGCCTCCACGCAACACACCATTCCTGGTAGTGGCGGATCTTTCCCAGCAAGACCAAGTGCTTGAGGCATTCGCTCAGGTTCCGTCGGCAAAAATCCTGTACCTTGCAGCCGAACCATCGGGATTCATTGTGACAACAACCTCTCAGCACGTCTTGTCCCACTCGACCTTTTTCAGCTCTGCTGAGCGCTTGGGACTGCTGCGCACGTCTGAAAGCCATCAGACACGTGTTGCCGCAGGTGATCACGGAGACGATGTCCCGAGGCTACTGTTTCGCCCGTCAAATGCTGTGCGCAGGACTGTCCTCGGCCTCGAAAGCGATATGCAGTCTCGCAACAGCGCTTTCAGGATACTCGATCTGGGCTGCGGTGCAGCGAGAGACCTTGCCTGGATCTTGCACGGTTCTCGCTCCCGCGCACCGCCGTGTTCCTGGGCCGGCATCGGTGTTGACAGCTGGAAAGCAGCGCTCTCGCGGGCCGAGCAGATTGCACACGACCTCTGGCTCATTCAAGATGTCTCTGCTCATTCACAGTTATTTCCGCGCTGCGAGAAGCTGTTGTGGGCGAAGTGCAGGGACGATGGCTATCTCGAGCCACTGATTGGCTCCGGCAAAGGCAAGTCCATAAGGACGGATGCAGACGATCCACATCTGTGGAAGCAATGTCAGCAGCTCGGCCTCTCGCCGCTGCTCCCAGGATCTATTGAGTCGGCTGCCAGCACCAACGACGATGAGACCCAATTCGATCTTGTCCTCTGCGTACGATTTCACCCACGAGCTCTGCTCCCTCGCCTTGCGCAACTTGTTCGGGGAGGAGGCGTTGTTCTGCTCAGCCATTTTGTCACCCTATCCGACGAGCAGCGCGAAGCGGTCGGTCTAACCCATCCGAATTCCTCGGCAGAGTACGATTCACCACCGCACGAGGGCCGCATCCAGCCTGGTGAGATTGAGGGCTTGGTCGAGGCGTGGAATCAGTCGGAGCTACCTGGTCGTAGCTGGGTCATCGAAAGCGATGTCCTTGAGCCCATAGAAGATGGAAGGATAATCAGGAGTGTTGCTCTTCGTAAGCATGTAGCATAGTACGGACCATGTGGATCCAGCATTTCGAAGACGCAGTCTGATAGTGTAGTCGTTGGCGTTTGCTAGCGTGGTGATGAGAATTACCGCCAAGAAGGATCGTTGATGCTCTTGACTACAGTGTACGGCTCGAGCAAATTCGACATGAGCCAGTCGCCGTTCGGAAGATCGTTGTTTTCGGCTGTGAACGTCCGAATGCAGAAGATCTCAAAGATGTCAGTTAGCCTTGTGCTTTTTGAACCGTCCGGTGTGTGAAGGCGACATGAGACATACCTCTCCAAAGCGCCTCCTCTTCATCCTTCGCCACCCCTGTCTTGACATGCCTCACCACCAGTCGTTGCCGCGCTTCGTCCTTTGAGACTTGGAAGACTAGTCTCGTATCGAGCTCTTGCGCCGCTCGCCTCCACTCTCCAACATTGCAATTGCAATACAGTCCTTCAAACACAACCACTCGATGTGACGGTAGGACAACAACGTCGTCTTCCAGAGGATCTTTTTTGGCATGATCAAAGCTGGGAGCTGAATGTACCATAGTCGTCTCCTTCTTTACCAGTGTCACAAAGTCGGCGAAGCGTTTCGAATCGAACGTCCATTCTGCGCCTCTTCGGTCGAACGCCTCTTTCGGATCGGGAAACTTTGAGAGCGTCGAGCGCGGATAGTGCCACCCGTCCATGCCAACGCAAATGGCTATGTCCTTTGATGCAGCATTGAGTCCAGTGACAAGTCTCACTGCGAGGCTCGACTTGCCTGAGCCTGGGATGCCGGACACTCCCACAAGCAATCGTTTCGTCGGATCGAGGCTGTCGAGCACAACAAAAGACAGCAGCGTCAATATAAGCCTCCTCAAAGCCCATGGCAGAGATATTGAGCAATACTCACCTTTCAGCTTTGTCGATCAGGCCTTGCACTAGTTGGTCCACTTGATCCTGCATCGCACCGCAATCTTCGCAGGCCGTGTCGTTCACCCTAAGGAGCGATGTGGTCAGCTACTGTTGGTCGTGTTTGGTCAGGAAGATTGTGGAGGCAGGAATCGCACGTTCCAACCGATGTCGGCTAATTATTCGTCTGTCGAAAAATCACCGTAGAAAATGGTGACACAAAATGCAGTGGTAAAAGTGTACTTTGGTACGCTCAGCAAATCTTGTGAGAAAACATGCTGACAGTCCTCTCTACTGGCTGCGCGAGAACGAGCCATGCAAGGCCGTCGTGGCTAGGGACAGCGCTCTGCGACAACGACACGAACAACAAGTGGTCAAGAAGGGTGACAGCTCATGACATTTCCTGTGCACATCTGGGTATACAAGTTTAGAGGGAGTTGATTCTGTTCAGCACGCTTTGGCACCAGCTGTTGTAAAGGATCGATTCGAGGGAACACAGTAAAGGTCAGTCAGTACTCGGCAAACTTTGTGCTTGTTCAATGTAAGCCTGACTTACCATTTGTTGAAACGGCCAGGATCAGGTTGAATGCTTCATCCCTATTGGGCAAGTTGGCCAATAAGAGCGGTGCCTTGCCGTTGTTTCGAACTATTTTCAGGCCTAGCGAGCTCCACACCATCAGTCGAATGCTCTTGGTCTTGACAATCGACTCGATCGCATCGATGGGTGTGCGGCCTCTCTTCTGAGAGGGCGAGTGAAGCGGTGTGAAGTAGAGATACTTGGTGTTGACATGCAGGCGACCAGGAAGACCCTTATACTGACAGAAGAAGCTACCTAGCTTACGTGGCTTGAGCGTGGCATCGTTGGTCATCTCGACGTAGTCGGTGGTAGCTCGGGACGGATCCTCTATTTGATCGTAGGCGATCCCCTCTTCGCGACGATCCGGTCGAGGTTTGAGCTTGGACTTATTGCCCTGCGACCGTACAGCTCGGCGAACGTCAGCGGCAGTACTCAACTGACCCGCAAAGCGGTCGACATCCAGATGCCGTTTGCGCAGCAGTTGCACCGCAAATTGGGCGTCGGTGGGTGCTCCGAATGTCGCCCACCACAGAGGTGACAGAGCTTTGCGATGCGACGGAAAGTAGCTCTGCAGCGGCAGCAGGCAGAAGAACGTGATTCCAAGGAAGAAGAAGATGGCCTTGGAAACGTACTGCGCAGGCGCAAACGTGACAAAGAGGTTGAGGACACCGAAGAGGACCAGCGTACGCCGACTCGCACCTGGGTTTCGCCACAGGATGAGATTCTTGACCTTTTCGTGAAAGTCGGCGACGAGGCCCATGGCCTCCTGAGTCGGTTTGCCAAAAGTGACGATCCATCGCTTGTAGATGTTGAGAATATCGAGTCGACTGCGACGACGGAGCTTTTCTGAAAGTGTATTGGCAGCCTGACCACGAGCCATACGCAACTTGACCGCGTCGTGGAGGTAGCTCTCTGACGGTGGGAAGTACTTGAATCGCATGATGAAGAACATGATCATAAGAATGAAGGCGGTCGGAATCATGTTGGTGTACCAAAGCACAAAGTAGATCATGGCCGCCGCCGCCGTTGTCTTGGGATCCTCCCATCGGTACAAACGACGGATCCGGAACGCGAGCTGCTCCCAGAAAGGTGCAATGGTGTAGAGACGTTCGAGATGCGAACGTATGAGACCTTCCCGGTAGCCTCTGTCTGTATGATGCTCAATCTCTTCGGGCGCCAAGCGCTCAACCAACGCAAGAATGTAAGCGATGCAAAAAGCGACGCCGTCCACACCTTCGTCCTCCGCATTGACACGCAGCTCGTCGTCAGGGCTGATGGCATCCTGTGACGAAGGCACAATCAGGTCCCAATCTTCATCGCTGTTGTCGTCCATGTGCGAGGACGTTTTGCTGTTGCCAGAAACAGTCCGTTTGGGCGTCTTGCCCTTTGCCTTCTTTTTGGAAGGCGTTGTCTTCTTGGTATTGCGATCGTTATCGTCTGACATTGACTCTGCTCCAAGCCCGTCTCCGGTCGGAGCGGTCGGGTCCATTCCATGTGGGTCCGCAGCGATAGTAGACGTCGGATGTTCGGAAAGATGGTGAAGACCGCGATCGACTCGACTGAGCATCGACGGCCTCTTGTTGCCTGGGCTAGCGGTGGTGCTATCATTAGGCGAGACGCGAAAGTCGGACCACTTTGGCATCCTGTACTTTTGCATCCCGGAGGGTCGTGTTACGGTGACCTCCTTTGTATGACGAGCAAAGTTCTGCAAGAAGGTCTCGAGCTCGATGTCTTCGAGTTCCAAGAGGGGCTGACTAAGCGCTTTGGCGGCGCCTCCTGAATAAGAGCTTCGGCTGCTCTGCGCATCCTTGGTCTCGCTCAGTGAGCGCTCCCGTTGGTGAACGGCATGAAGTGTGTCGAAATCGATCCCTGCGGACATGTCTCCCTGCGTGTTGTATCGCAAGCTATCGTATCCATCCGCCTCACGAATCAGATGGTCGATGGTATCGTCGGAACCATCCGAGTCGTAATCGTGCAGATCGCCGTCGTCCAATATGTCATCGAGCTTGTCGCTCAGGGGCGCAAAAAGATCTTTAGCAGCTTCGTCCAGTGACGTAGCAGCTCGTCCGGGCCGCTGACTATCCAATTGGGTAGAAGCTTCTTGATCGCGTATGAGGCGTGCGTCGGTTCTGGTGTCGTCAGTGTCGTAGAGTCCGCCAGGAAAGTGTTTTGTCGATCCGCTGCGAAAGCGGCCAAGATGCGAAGGTTGCTCGGCAATGTAGCGGGTCGTTTCTTCCGAGTCGCGGTGATCATCGTGCTCATCCACATCCGAGTCTTGCGGAGCTCCCTTATCGAGCTTGTGCTTCTTGCGAAAAAGACCCCTGTTCCGAAGTCCGTCGGTGCTGCTGAACGATGCTTGCTTGCTCTTGTCCCGCCTCTGTTGCTCTGTGAACAGGGCACGGCGCAACTCGTGAGGCTCTGCTTCTTGATCAGCGCGGCTGCCAAGAGATGCGCGAGCTGGTGTTTGAGCGCCGCTGGTATGCTGTGAGTGCGGACTGCTGGAAGGATCGGCTTTCTCGTCGGATGAGGCGGGCTTGAATTTGGACAAGATCTTGGAACCGATCGACTTTTTCTTTGGCGGGCTGTTGAGCATGGCATCGATGGCGCTGTCATTTCGCTTGGATGACCCTGTCACGACGGGATATGAGATAAGAGAGAGCTGATGGCCCGGCTGTCGGGGCTGATCTGGGCTGCTAGATGTTCCTGATCTGGCGTGAGGATACTGAGGCACACTGTTGAGATCGTGCTCGCGATCGCCGTCGAAGGTCAGCGACCGTGGTTGGTCGGCATCATCGATGCTGTATAGCTCGGAAGAGCCGGGTATCTTGACGGGCGACATCTGAGCGAAGTGGCTCCGAGAAAAAGTCGATCAGGAACGGGTAAGGCTGTAGAAAGCGTATCACCTCGAGCAAAGCGGCAAGCCCATTCCACAGATGGGAGCAACGGAAATGCCTGTGTTTCGCGTCTACGACATCTCTGAAATTTGGCGATAGTTGGTGTTGATCGAATGCTCGAGCCTTCTGTGGATCTATTGGATAGCGTATGGTGGATGGAAGAAGTGCTCTGCTTGAATGGTCTGCAGCTCGCTGCATGTACCTCGACGATCCACTTTGCACGAGCGGCCCTAGCAACGATTGACACTTGCGCGGCCCGTGAGTGTGACTTGTCTACTTGCGTCGTGTAACCCAACCGAGTCAAAACTCACATAGGCAACATTACACTTCCCCGCATTTCTGCTTGATTTGCATGTGGAAGGATTTTATCCAGCCTTTAATCAAGAGATTCGTAAGGTCTAACATTACGCAGAATTTTTACCTTCGTCGACCTGCTCTGCACGATAAAGTATCGCTAAGACCGAGGCGTAAGGCGGCCACCGACACGACGCCTGTTGACGATCGTGGTGGAGAGAGAATTTGCACGACGCGGCCTCCGACAGCAAAACGTCCCGCTTTCAAAAGTCATGACATCGGGCCTTCGAGGTCGTGGTCACCCACTCAGGCGGTCCAGAGCTGCCTCGTACCGATCCTAACCCAGGACCTCCTAGAGGAGGTGCCAAGTATGGGTTCACGACGGGAGCGCTGCTTTGACTTGCCATACGATCAACATGATTTCAGCATGGGAGAGAGCAGTCGGCTCGATTCACCCAGCTTCGTTTGCTTTACGAGGCAACCACGGAAACACATGGAAACCGTGATCGTCTCGGTGTCAAGCACATACAGTACGCCAGTTGGCGGCTTGTCGGACCGCTGACAGTGTTGCTGTGCATTCGAGGACGTACTGTATCATTCAGCCCACTGCACGCTGTTTCAATTCACCTCATCAACCTACTGTAGCCAACGACGGAATGCGAACCCACGGGCTCGACTTCATTTTCCAGCGCGCGGATCACCTGCCTGGCTCCCCCATTCTTTCGCTCGTCCTTTTCACCAGGCTTACAGTAGATGCGGTGTCCTGACCGAGAACCCTTTTCCAAACAAAGGCAACGACAGTGAATCTTGGGCTTTTCCGGCCCAGGCAAGCAGTACCTCCTTGCCGCCAAGCCCCATAGTCCGGTCTCCAACACTTCACACCTCAACGTGCAGGACGATGGGTCTGCTTGACGTCTGTGTCCGGTATTGATCAACAAAATCTCTTCAACGCGATGCGGGCCTGTTTTCCTGCCTTGCTACTGAACCTGCTCGTGGTCGTTTGGCCAGCGTCCACCTTGGGCCACTCTCGCTCAGTGACGTCGCATGGTCACCCTTCGCTCACCAAACAACTTCACACACAGACGGCAAGGAGGCTACTGGATACCGAGGTGCCTGATCGTCTGAAGAGCCTTGGGGTGTTTCAGGATGGCAATCGCGTTCGTGAAGGCATTCGCAGCGCTTACACCAAGGTTCTACGACAAGTCGACAAGGTTCGAGAGCCGTATTCCTTTTCAGAAGGCATCCAAAAGGAGTGGATTTACCAGCCAGACCTCAGGAAACACTACTTTGTTCCAAGAGTGCTCCGTCTGCCTGCCCTTCTGCAACAAGGCCCGATCCCCCACGAACAGGCCTTCACAGCCTTCCTGAAAAGCACCGACGAGGAATTTGGTCTCAAAGATGTCGCCGTGACGCACGTTCCGGAGTTATCAGACTTCAAATCTGCAGAAAATGTGCCAGTCAAGGTCACAGACAAGCCTGAAGCTGCCGATCCTCGCTCTGACGAAAGCGGACCGAGTAATAGCAGGTATCGAAGGCGTCGGTCTCGCAAGGTCTACCGTACACAGAACTTCAACAACTTCGAGGCAGGGCCGCATATTCCAACCACTCTGCGAGCCATGCCTGACAACGAAATCGAGTCGGATCGTACGTGGCCGAATGGGGGGCCAGTTCCTCCCGAGATCGAGCCAGATTTGGGCGAGTCGTCCAAGCAACTGAGAGAGCAGCAGGCGGCCCCAGGTGGCGAAGTACGCTTTGGGCGGCGTATTCCTGCCGATCGTCTGAGTAACACGCTTGTCGCGATGGACGAAAGATTCAAGGTCATGCGCAAATTTCAACAGACTCAGATCGAGAGGGCTTCGATGCGGTATGTCGGACATCCCCAGTATCGACCGCCGTTGCAGCAAAAAGGTCAAGAAGTGGCAGCAGGTGCACCACCAGGTCTTGCTCCCATACGTACCAAGCCAGTCGCTTCGCAGAAGGTCTCTCCAGATCCCACGCCCAGAGACGCCGTTGACCCTGCTGGCACAGAAGCCGATGCGTCGAATCCCGCGACCCCGAACTACGATTTTGGGGACTCATTCACACCCAACGGCCCATACTTCAAGCATGATCCTCGCGAGGCTTCAGAGTCCAACACGCCCCTCGGCGATCCATCGCCAATCGTGTCGCCTGATGGGGGCATGACACCTCCATCTAGGGCTAGCACGACACCAAATACACCCGAGAAATTCCGATTACCTGTCGACTACGATCAATTGCTACATCAAGCGCGCATGCGGCACGGACAAGTTCCCGCGTACCGTCCAGTCTCAAAGCCCCTAGACGTGTTCTCGGACTCCGTTCCAGCGCACGCGAAGGACAAGCCAGATTCAGGCTGGAATCATGGTCCAACCAGCGGTGAGGCACTACGCGAGTTCAAAGACTTGGCAAAGTGGCATGGCGTTGACCATGCCATCTACCAGCATGACTCTTCGCCCGAAAGGACTCGCCATAGGCCAATCCGATCCGACAAGGTGCATGCATACGATGATGACAGTCAAGCATCAGACATGACGTCACCTTCTGGCAAACACAAATCATCTTTGTATGCTGGGACCGTCAAATCTCCTCCACGAGCGTCTCGTGCACCTGCCCACCAACAATTTGATCAGAACTTTGAAAACATCGAGGCAGCCCCCTCCTCGTTGTCTCAACCTCAAATGAACAATGTCGAAATGAAGGACACATTGTCGACCGGCAACGGGCCTAGTCAACGAGGAATCGATCGTTCAGACGCACTGCCTCCAGAAGCGCCTGCAAAGAAGCGCAAACAGCCGACACTGGGGCTCGTCAAGCCCATGATGCGCGTGCCGAGCTTTGGTTTCCCAATTTCCGGAGCCGATCCGACTTCTCCTTACCTGAAGGGCTTCAAGCCTTCTCTGAAAACGGAGATCGATCCCAGCACGCAGTCCGATCCTACAATCCCATTCGATGCCAATCAAGAGGCGCGAGAGGCTGCTGGCCGTCTCGAGAGCTTGCAGGACACGCTGAAGCGTTTGCCGTCCTCTGACTCTCGAGAAGCAGTCATTCAGGCTTTCCAAGAACACCGACTGCCAAAGTCTCTTCCACGTGAATCGTCTGATCGTCGTTCTAGCATCTTCACACCTTGACAAACCCGTTACTACGCCCTCTTCAACCTTTATCGACAGCTTTCTCTCTCTTGTGAACACACCTTTCGCACAGCGATATTCAAAGCTGGTCTTTGTCCTTAAACATTCTTTGCTCTAATTAATGCCACGGCGCTATCACAAATTCTGCGGACGGTTGGTGATGCCACAGATGAGCTCTGCCAGAAGTTCGTCGCCTGACCCGGATGCGATGATGGCCTGTTGCTTTTTGATCTCGTCTTCGGTCCTGGCTGCCCCTTGGTTCTTGTTACCGAGACGCTGGTTGCGGAAGTAGTGCGAGAGGAGGAAAGCGACGTCGAGCGACTGCTCAAAGTTGAGTCTTGGATCGCAGTGACTCTTGTAGCCTCTCTCGAGATCCTTGGGTTCCAGTCGCATCGAGCCACCAAAGCATTCGGTGACGTCCTTGTCGCCAGTCAGCTCGAGGTGAACACCACCGAGGTGCAGAGTGGGGAAATCGGAAGAGATGATCTCGAGGAACGAGAGAATCTCGGAAATGATGTCGCCGAACGAGCGCGTCTTGAGCGGCTGTGCGTTGGGATCGGAGGATGCAGGTGGGTAAGGGCTGGTCTGGGTGTTGCCGTGCATGGGATCACAGAGAAGGATGATTGAGTCCCTGTGATTACTGGCAGCAATGGCTTCGAGAAGGGGAGGAAGATGCGACGTAACCTTGGCAGCGCCAAGACGAATGATGACCATGACACGGCCTTTCTCCTTGCCGTACACGACGTTGGGAGTGGCTCCGCTCGGTGTGGACCAGCCGCTGGTGCGTGCGGAAGAAGCAGCTGCTGGGATCGGAACGTCCGGATTGAGAATGTCGAGGATCTGAATAAGCTCTTCAGGCTTCATGGAGGGACCAACCTTGACACCGACAGGATTGCGAATAGATGAGAAGAAGTCGACGTGCGCGCCGTCCAACTGTCGTGTCCTGTCGCCGAGCCAGAGGGTATGGGCCGACAAATCGTACCTGTCAAAGGCGTCGCCAGTGAGAGCGCCATTTGCCAAGTCGGAAGGATGCACGTTGCGCGCAGAATGCGGGTTGGCCGGTGTTGGCTTTCGGACCAAGCGGGTGAGAGCTTCTTCGTAACCGAGTGAGAGACCTTCGTGGCTGATAAAGTAGTCAACCGAGTTGAGCACGCTGCTCGAGGAGAAGGTGCTGGGATCGGCGCCGATGGTCCTCATGAAGTCAAGCGCATCTGTGAGAGAATCGACGACAGATTCGAACTCTGCCTGAAGCGCGCTGGACTGGACATGCTGGAAGGACCACTGGCGGGGGGCGTGAAGGTCCGCAAGGCCACTGGCCAACTCGGAACGGATATGATTGAGAGTGGCAGCAGAGTGAAAGTAGGCCTGAAGCAAGCGCTCTGGATCTGGGATACGACCACTCGCGGGCTCTGCACTGAAGGCATTGATATTGTCGCCACGGAAGGACATGATCTCGTGTTGGGAAGCCTGACCCGTTACAGGGTCGATCTTTGTAACGATCTCGGTCGGTTTCGATCGTGGCTTTGCGTATTGGCCCGCTATACGACCGATTCGAACGACAGGCTTGCGGGCACCCCAGATGAGGATGAGACTCATGAGCAAGGAAAGCTTGAGTTTAGCCTGGATCTGCTCCGGATCGCAATAGTCGAAGAGCTCGGCGCAGTCACCAGTCTGCAGGAGGAAAGCATTGCCTTCAGCCACAGAAGCGAGCTGCGTTCGAAGTCGATCGATTTCGTTGGGAGAGACCAAGCCCGGTAGACGCTCGATGCGGTTCATGACCGACTGGAAAGCTTCTTGAGAAGGATAGTCGACCTGCTGCGCTTCCTTCTTGGACCTCCAGGTTGGATTGGCGTGATACTCGCGAGCCGACGCCGAAGCGCCTGCCGTATTGGGTGTCGAGACCATGTCTGGTTTTGCGATCAGCAGGTGATGGGGAAGATGGAATGAAAGTCCAAAGCAAAATGCCTTCTTGAGCCTCTTGAACGAGTCACCGATGGAAAGCGCCGTTCGGAAGAAGACGAAGGAAAGACGCTTTTCAAGGGTCTGCGTCGAAATTGCACTGCAACCGTCAAAACCGAGCCTTCGCCGGTCAACTTGCGTATGTTAGGCCAGTTATAGGAAATAGGGTTGTGTTAGACCGGGACAGCCATCGTCTAGCTAATTGGGGGTTAGTAGAGCAGCCCATAGCGATGAGGGCAGTTAGCAGAACTGCTCAATACCAAAACAGGTCTGCACGACACCAAACGACACAAAGTATCTCCTTGTACGCGTCGAAGGCCGATGAAAAGATACAAGAATCGGCTGCCATATCTAAGGAACGTCGTTGCCTCGTCAGGATCCTGCCCACTCGCTGTAGTTCCCCACACCTGTGCCGAGACCTTTGAAGCTGTGTCCCAAGACACGCGAGCAACGTGGCCTTCGGCTGATTTGACGGCCACAACGGCTTTGGCAGTATTGTCCGGACCTTCTGCACGAGATGCGCTCGCAAGTGAATGACCGCGGCGAGGAAGAGCTGCATCATTGCGGGGTAATGCACGGCCTTGCGTGGGCGAGTTGCGGTCTATTGTATAGTCATAGGAAATCGCGGCAGAAGCGCATTCGGCCAAGTTGGCTGCAAGGGACCCAACGTGGAAAGACGTGCCAAGACTTGCGTTCCTTGTCGCCTCTTTCTGGGGGCCGGCTCGGGAAAAGGGAACTCGTGTGTGTGTGCCGGTCTGTCAACAACCGGATTGTGGGGCATGAACAATAAGGGAGCAGACGTTTCGAAGAGAGCCGGCCAGACCGGCAATGATCATCACGCTCCTGTCCACCCTCCTACTTCTGCGGACCTGTGAGGCTTGACGTTGCGGTTCGCCCCATCCGATATGAGCGACTTCGAGTCCCGCCTCCGCTGTTGTCTGGGTAGCCTAGCATGTTCACACAGACACACAGTCCTGAGACCACTCACAATTCTCACTACCACAACATCGACAGACATTAGAACAAACAGACATCATGAAGGGTGCGAAGCGTACGTCTGGCGCGGTAAGACCACTGTCGTTTACAAAGATCGACGTGGGGGCTTCGCGGGTCTTGCTTCAAACTCCGATCCAGCATCGGGCGGGCCAAAACCCTTTCTTCTCAACGCGGAGAGGGACACAGGAGGACGCGAGCGAGCCTTATTGCCTGAGACTGAAATGGTCGGCTAAACCCCAGGAGAACAATTGGTACAGAGTGCAGTAGTGCAGCATCGGCCCGGGACAGGCGTGTGCTAGCCGCCCTGAGAGGCTCCGCGGGTATCGGCAGCATAGGTCGCTTGGTCGCACTAAGCAAGAGCCCGAGGCTCGCCTGGGAGTTTTTCGCTGAGAGACGGCCTCGCTTACACGGATTTCGACCAACCCTTGGCTCTGATTCGTTCTGCCCTCACCCAAACGAACGGATCCCGGCTGCATGCACGTCCTTGCCTCTTGTGCCCATTGTGCTCGTGCGATGCAGGTTGGATGTATTTTGACCACATGATCTGACTCGACTTGCACCAACCCTGATGAGGCGAGCTTGATCCGGACCTGCACGCTCTTGACAAAGTTAGTCCGGCAGTCACCTTTTCCCCACAGTTGTTACAGAAACCATATAAGAAGTCTCGAGACTTCCAGTCAATGCTTTTATCCAGTCTTCATCCCACCGCGAACCTGCCTACTGAGTCCTCCGTCGCAAACAGCATCCGAGAGACCTATCTTTGTTCCGCCACGCCTTTGTTCTTGGTCATCCGCTGCTCGGCAACCCTATCCAGCCAGCTAGGCAAGAAAGACTTGCACTAGTTCGGACCAGCATGTCGGCTCAGGCAGCCACGGCTGATTTCTCCAACCAGCACGAGGCATCTTCGCCCACTGACAGCATTCACGACCACAAGGGCAGTCATTCACACAGCCAGCTCCCATCCGCTACACAGGCCGACGATGACATCGACAATCTCTCGGACGAAGAGCGTGCCGCTCTGGAGAAGTCGCTCAAGAAGAAGCTAGATTGGCAGATTGTTCCTCTCTGCTTGATGCTGTATCTTTTGAGCTTCCTCGACCGCACCAACATCGGACAAGCTCGCCTCAATGGCCTCGAAAAGGATCTCAAGATGAGCAAGGATGGGTACGACTACCGTATCGCTCTGACCGTTCTATACGTTCCGTACATCATCTTTGAGATCCCCTCGAACCTCCTCGTCAAGAGGATCGGTCCTGCACGTTGGATCCCTGCCCTGGTCGCCTCCTGGGGTCTGGTCTCCACACTTCAAGGTGTCGTCACCAACAAGACTGGTCTGTACATCAACCGTGCGTTCCTTGGGTTAACAGAGGCCGGTATCCTACCAGCGCTTGCTCTCTACCTGACCTTCTTCTACAAACGCGAAGAGCTTGGCATCCGACAAGCGCTCTACTTCTCCGGCGCTTCGCTCTCTGGTACCTTTGGCGGTCTCCTTGCCACAGCTATCGGTTTGATCAAGCACAAACCGGGTGGTTGGGCCTGGATCTTCATCATCGAGGGCATCTTCACCATCTTCTTCGGTATCGCATGTCTCTTCATCCTGCCCAACGACATCTCCAAGCTCTGGTGGGTGACTCCTCAGGAGCGCAAGCTGGCATACGCCCGCATGGCACCTCCCGTTACCAAGGTCCGCCCAGATTCGGAAGCTGTCACGGACGTCACCGCCACAGCTGAAAAACGCGTTGCCGCCGTCGCTGACGAGGCAGCACTCGAGTACACCGGGAAGTTTGTTCTGCGCGAGGTCAAACGCACGTTCATGGATCCGCTCGTTTTGATCTTTGCAGTCTCTGGATTTGCCTACGCAACGTTGCTGTATTCGAACGCATTCTTCAGCCCGACCATCATCAAGTCGCTCGGTATCGCAAAGTCCACTGCCGAATCCCAGCTTCTTTCCGTGCCACCTACCGCTGCCGCTTTCTTCGTCTCGATCTTCTCGGCCCTCCTCTCCGACAGGTACCGGTGGCGATGGATTTCGGTGGTTGCGCTGATTCTGATTTCGATTGCCGGAATTGCGCTCGCGTACGGCTCGCGAGTCGCGTCTCAGAGATACGGCGGAATCATTTTGCTCTCTTGCGGAACTTACTCCATTCCTCCTCTCGGCATTAGTTGGATGCTCAACAACACTTCCGGACACTACAAACGAGCTACTGCTATTGCCTTATACATCGTGTGTACGAATTCCGGCGGAATTCTCAGTTGTTGGCTGTTCTACAACCAGGAGGCTCCTCGCTACGCTCGTGGCTTCCTCGTCAACCTCGGACTCAATGCGGGAGCGCTTGTCCTGGTCACGGTGGCCGAGCTTTACATGATTTGGGAAACCAAGGCACGAAAAGCGGGCAAGCGAGACTACCGCGTTACCGAGCTCAAGCAGCAAGGCTGGGGCGATGCCAAGATCCGCGAGTACCTCGGTGATCAGCACCCCGAGTTCGAGTACATGCTTTGACGACTCACTGATTGGATGTAGCAAAAATTTTGGTAGCGCCGAACGTAACGCGTATCACACTCAAGGATCATTTCAACTTGCCTGTGCCATTCTATCTGCAGTTCTGATTGCCCGAGTCACATCTTGCGAGCCCTTGATGCTGCAGTGTAGCTGAGGTGGTGTCTTCCACGTGCTCGTTGGAAGGACGAGAGACTGCTCCGGTGAATTCGGGGAAGGTGGCCTCCGGATCTCGGGAAATTTTCCACGCCGAAATTTAAGGTTCAGATGGCTCAGTCAAATAACGCCGGCTCGACCTTCTCTGATTTCTTCTTTCTTTCTCATAACCACCCAGCTATCATCCCGCAACACCTCTAAACCCTTCGTCATGTCCAAGCCGACACTAACATTCGTCACTGGCAACGCCAACAAGCTGCGTGAGGTCAAGCAGATCTTCGCGCTCTCACCCGACTTCCCCTATGAGCTCACTAACAAGGATCTCGATCTGCCCGAGATTCAAGGGACCACACGCGACGTTGCGCAGGCCAAATGCGCAGCTGCCGCTGAAGCGCTCGGCGGCGCTTGTATCACGGAAGACACTGCACTTGGTTTCCACGCTCTCGGAGGTCTTCCTGGCCCGTATATCAAAGACTTCATGAAGACGATCGGACACGACGGATTGAACAAGATGCTCGATGGATTCGAAGATCGCTCTGCTTCCGCCATCTGCACTTTCGCATACTGTGCTGGCCCAGGCGAGCAAGTGCAGCTGTTCGAGGGCAAGACCGAAGGTGTCATTGTGCCTCCTCGTGGTCCCACCCATTTCGGCTGGGATCCAATCCTAGAGATCAAGAACACCGGGCTCACCTACGCAGAAATGGACCCAAAATACAAAAACACACTCTCGCACAGGTACAAGGCCCTCGCGCTGTTGCAAGAGTACCTCGTCAGTCTCGCCGATAAGTCATAGGAGCTCAGATTGAACGGCACAGCATGTCTGCCCCTTAGCACGCTTCAGTCAAACGGCTCGCTCGACCATTCATGTCGACCTACTGCCGAGTAGATGCGGAAGCGCAGTTCTATAAGGCTTTCAGTACACTTGAGTTGGCGCTTCTCGCTTTGCAACCCTTATTGCTTCCAGCGTTGTCGGCGACTCGACTCAGAAGCTCATCTATGCCAGGTCTTTCGTTGAGCTTGCTTGGGGGAGAACCATCTACCGGCTCCCTGCAGACGAATTTCACAACACGTTGATTGGACATGCGATAAGCACTCGATTGATAGGTGATTAGATCCATTTCCTGCAAGAGTAAATGTAAGACAGATAGACATATGGACAATGCAACGCTGTGCAATAATTTAGATCAGACCTGCATCGTTGCTAAGAGCGCCCGCAGCGTTCTGAAGGCTCGATTGGAGGCCAGAAGCAAGGTCGGGAAGCGCGACAGCGAATGGTGCAGTACCAGTAGCGAGCTGGACGCCGGCAAAGTCGTCGAAAGTCTTGGCGTAGGCGAGCTCCTTTGCCAGGTCACCAACACCATTGGAAGCGGGAAGGGGAGCAAATTGCACGGTGCTGAGTGTACCGAAAGCCTTGCCAGACCCATCGAAGAAGCCACTTCCGCTGTCACCAGGGATACCAGGAGTGACTGTGTAAACATTGTGCGACCAGCCAGCACCCTCATCCTGGACATTGACACCGTACTTGGGACTCAAGAGAGTGATGCCTTGACGGAGGATCGAGTTGCCGTAGCTGTACACCTTCTCGAACTGGGAAAGGCCGCCAGATCGAAGACCAGTGGGACCGCCAAAAGTGGGAACGGTGGGGTTGACCTTGTCGTGGTCCGCAGGATCGATGAGCACGAGAGCAAGGTCGTTGTAAGCACAGGTGTTCTCGTCGGTCTCGCCGCGCTGTTGCATTCGGATCCAGGAAGAGTAGGCCAGCACACCGGGCTTCGAGGCACCGGTGATGGTGACCTGAGTGCCCTCGGGAAGCGAGCCAGAGGTGCATCCGTTGGTGCTGGTCGACTCGCCGGTACCGGCACAGTGGGCTGCCTGGCCAATGTAAATGTTGTCGCCATTGTAGTAGATGAAGTTGGAGGTGCAGCTGCCGGCGGTGTTTGTGTTGACACCAGGGTGGATCGTGGCGGTCTTTTGGTCAGCCCAAGTGGGTGCACGCTTGACGGGGAGTGGCGAAGCAAAGACCGAAGAGGCGACTGCGAGTGCAGCCACGAGGGCATTGAAGGAGGCAGCAACCATTGTGAAAGAAGCTAGGAGGGTGGCTCAGGGTGTGGGAGACGAATGGAGTAAGTCTTGGAGGGACGATGTGAAGGAGGTGGGAGACTTTTGTGAACGGTGTGAACAAACGGCTTCATCTTATAGGCCATCAATAACATGGGGCTGCCACAAGGATACGACCAAGGCCTCTGCATCAATCTGTGTCCTTCCCAACTTGGACACTCCTAGTGTCGGTGTATTGCTCTCTGTCAGTGAGCAGACATAGTGCGGCCTCGCTTAGGTGACAGAGCGGGTCAGAAGATCCAAAAAGGCAAGTGGTTGTGCGAAGCGAGACCGAGCAGAACTTGCCTTGGTACAACGAAGCGAAACAAGAGGGCCAAGCGACTGACTGCTGGTGCTCAGCTATCGAGGAGCGCCATCAAGGCTCCAAGCGATAGGATCAGACGGTTCCGCATAACGTGCTAGCCGAAGAGCCGCAGGTAATCGGTCGCGACAACCGATCGACGCCCATCGAGGCTCTGTTTGGCGTCAGAAGGTGCACAGCGGCTCCACTTGATCTGCATGAAGACGCGTTCTGTGCTCTGCATAGCCGCTCGGTCCTTGCTCGCAGACAGTGACGTTGGCTAGTGTGAATGGTACGAGCGAATTCAGCTCGGATCCTCACTGCAACCCCTGACTAACTACCCGAAGTGGGGACACTTTGATCCTTCTTCAACTTCTTTTGTCGCTAGGGGTCGAGGAGGCCTTGCTGATCAAGCGCAAGGCAATGAATATCTTGATCTCCAGAAGAATCTCGTCAGAAGACGGGTCAATATTCGTCCTTGACACCGCCCTCGGATCTCGTGGTTGCCAAGAGAGGTCGGCAAGGTCGGCAAATTCGGCCTGACTTTGGCGCAACCTCGCTTGGAGAGCTCGTACGTTCGCGAGCTGGAGCATGGGAATTTTTTGTCTCGACAAGGTGACCGGTGACAGCTGACCTAGGCTGTCAGGCCTACTGTGAGACTATTTCAGGGTTCAACCTTGGTTTCGAGAGCGTGCCTGCCGCATTGTAGCTTTCACAGGTCGCAGATGTCGCGATGGCTTTTGCCGCCGCACGTATCCACGTAGCATGTGCGCATGAAAGGTTTCCGCGTTTATGCGAGCAGGTAAGACCTCGATTGCGTCTTTGCTGTGCAAATTACCCCGCGTTCGCGAGCATCTTGGATGTCCAGATCTCGACTCATACAGTGAACATCGTGTATCGAGCGAGTCATGAGCAAGTCACCGTAGCAGATGGAGTCATGCCTTCAGTCGGAAGAGTCAGCGCCGCATCCGAGGCAGTCTTGGCATTACACCGATGAAAGAGCTCAGCGTCATCTGTCGAAATGGCGCGCCATACGCTTCTCAAACAGATGCGGTTCATATGTCGGAGTCAAACGGATGAACGAGATCCGATCATGCAAAGAAACCTTTCCTTGTCAAACGTACGTCTCCGCTACAGTCGAGACAATGCTTGACGAGCTTGTTCGTCCTCCTTATCGCCGATACCAGACGATACAGTCAGGTCTAGCGATGCGCCGCAATACCTTCTCGATTCTCCTCAAGCCCCACTTCTGCTTTTCTCAGGAGCTTTCGCTTCAGCCTCGTGAGCACATATGCACATCTTCACGAAAGCCACCATTGTTGGAGAGGGCAATGGTAGCCCGATCATCGGGATGTATCGTCCACCCTATCTCGATTTGAATTATCTCTGGCCACGAAGTCTGGAGTTGAGCCGGTTTTCGTGGCGAAATGCCCGCTGTGCCTCGCTCCAGGCCGCCGCTTCGGGAAGATATCCAAAAATTTCGCCCACTCGGCGAGAAATCAAACAAGCACAGAAAGACGACATCGCTCATCATAGTGTTGGTCTTTCTTTCCCAACCCTCACAAATCTCCAAGTTCCCACGCCCGTTGTCCATCACCTCGGCAACGTTGGTCGTCCTTGAAACCTCAACCCTGCTGACGCTGAGCAGGTGGGACCGGCAAGCTCGTGACAACCTCCTCATGCGCTGAACGCTGCCCGCCTGGGACGAATGAAGGGTCAGCCGAGTGCCCTTATTTTCCCATCTGTCCGACATCGCTGCTTGTAATACGGCACAAGCAAACTGTTCTTGTCATTGGCAGGAACATCTCTTACTGCTTCGCCGCTGCTGGAAGTGGTCGAATCCCAAACATGGAGCTCAACATTCTCAGCACCACCATCAATGATGTCTTCCTCACTCCGCAGGTGCGTTCCGAGAACGAGACACCTGAAGAGAACGAGCCCGCCATCGTCCAGATCATCGTTCAGCTCAGCATTCCCGCCAAGTACACCCCTCCATCGAAGCTCATAAACTTGACCGCCAGCTTGATCGGCTACGAATCGATCGGTTTCCCCAAGGGCGGCTTCGAGCAGAACCAGCCTTACTACAACAAAAAGACGATCGAGTCGGCAAACGACCTCAAGCTGGAAGCAGGATCCATCTACCAATTCGAAGTCTCCTTCCGAGTTGATCACAGCACAGCACCGTACCAGAGGTGCAAGTACGGACGCCATCACCAGAAGGTGCAGGTCAAGGCCACTTTCCCGGCACTGTTAGGCAAAAAGACGCTCGTGGCCGAGAAGAACCTCTTCTTTGTCCAGACCGTGGCCAACGCAGGTTTCTTGCCGTATTATCATGTTCATCGTGCCGCAGAAGAATCGCTCGGCCCAATCTTTCTCGGATTGCGGACGCAGCACTTGACCGTTGGCGGCTACCTGCGCATCACATTCTCGCTAGACAATCCAAGCCCGACGCTGCAGCTACATTCGCTGAAACTGACCTTGTTGCAACAGACGACGCTCAAGTCTCGGGTGCGTCGCAACTACAGGGAAATGCCGCCCTCGGAGCGATTCGTATTCTTTGAAGCCGGACCAGCAGAATTGAAGAAGTGTCTTCAGCCCAGCAATAACGAAACCAGTCTGGACGGACTGCTGGCCCTGGCCAAGGACCAACGCCACCAACAGCAACCGCCATCGAATCAGCCGGACAATGCAGTCGACCCCTCCCCGTCAGGCTCGACATCCAATACAGTCTCGTCCCCGGGACAATGCAACTGGGTGGCACGAATTACCAATGATGCCGAAGCTCGAGCCTCTACTCTGCCAGGCAGCGACTGTGCCATCCAGATGGCACATGGTCTGGAAGTCTCCATCCAGTATTCTGACCCAGCACTCGGTGACTCCGATGTGCGAACATATCGCGCTTCGTGGGGGCTCATCTTGCCATCGTGTGCATGCCGTTGGCAAACCATGCGTCTGCCCTCGTACACAGCAGAGGATGCCAATCCGGTGCCCAAGATATCGCGTGATTTTTGGGCGGGTCGCAACGAGCACGAGTCGTTCACGCAGTGCGTCTGCGGCGAGGACTTGGAGCATTTGCTCGAAATGGAGCAGCAAGCAGCATCCGAGAGCGAAGTGCAAGCCTCTTCTGCACTTTGGCGCGACATGCTGAGCCACCGGCTTCAGCAACGCCTTTTGCGAACCGGCGTGAGCGGACGTAGCGCCTCGTGCTCCCCTGCCATCTCGCGGATGGCATCGCGACGGGGGAGTATGGAAGACGTCGCCACATCCGCCGACGCTACAGCGAGTAGCTCGGCAGCGTCTAATGTACGCGAACGGGGACGGCAAGGTCGCAGCGCTACGCCCCCTCATCCACCATCCCGCTCCAACTCAGCATTTGTTGCCGACGACGGTGTGCAATTCGGCTTGATCGAAGCAGACGACGAGATCGAGTTCGAAGTGCAAGCGCGCGAAGTGCTTCACGACCTGCAACTAGATGAGCGCGACTACCAGAGGGAGTGGGACAGATTGGTCGAGATGCGTCAGAGGAGGAACAAGGCGCGCAACGAGTACACGTCGGTACCTCCGGGGCCAAGAGACGACGGAGAGCGCAAGCACCGATCGCAATCAGCACATCCGGCCTTGCGCTTCTTCCAGAGGCGTTCCGCCAGCAGCAACAACAGTAGAAACAACAGCAGGGCGCCAAGCCCGCCTACACCGCCAGCAATGCTCGCTGAAACCGTCGAAGAGATGCGTCTGTAGAAGAAGAGTTGATCCAGGCTCATGGTCATGTATTTGTATCTTGCGCAAGTCACGCTATTACCCATTGTAAGAACTTTGAATGTCAAGAGTGGATTTTGAGAAAGCGGGGTTGGGGTAGCATAAGCACGATAGAAGCAGATGCTAGGCAGGGAATCATTATGAAGCGTCGGCTGCAGGGGGATGTTGGACCTTGTAGTCTTTTGCCCAGCCGATGAAGGCAGGTACGTCGTGGGCGATTTCACCCGGCATGGCCATTTCCTGCATCATGGTCGGGATGCGTCCTCTCGAGTCTGACTGGACGGCCATTTTCCAGTTGACCACGGCGGCTGCTTGAGATTGCGCATCCGTGCTGCTTGTTGATGAAGGGCCTTCGTAAACAGCCTCGAAGCTGGCGTACACGCCGCGCACTTTGGGAGCCTTTTGAGGTACGTCTGGGTGTTCGATGGGGAACTGGATCACCAGGAAGGATCGGTAGGCTGGCTCTGCATCGGAAGATGCAGGAGGAGTGATGGTACGCTGCGGATCGCGAATCCATTCTAGCGTCTGAGCCTCATGCTGTTCCGAGAATGGCTCTTTGTTTGGTGGCAAGTCGATACTGAGCAGCATCTCGACAAAGTCCCTATCCGCCGTCACGATGGGCAATTTGTAGGTGTTGTGCCAAATCTCGGTCTCATCCTCCTTGACCTTTGCCACGCACTCGGTCATCTGAATATCCTCAATGTACAACTTTTCGTTCGTCGAGTGTCCAAACCTAAGGTAACGTTGGAAATCCTCGTAGGTCAACCCGCTCTCGGTGCCGTGCTGCGACTCGCGCAGATGCCATCCCTTCTTGGCAATCTGTGAAACTTGGCTTGGTAGGAGCTTGCACTGAACGGAGCCGCCGATCTCCGTGGTGAAGTGCTTGGTCCTTTTCCATTCGGGCGTAGCTCGAACGAAAGCAAAGGTGGCCGAGACGTAGTGTGCGAGAAACTCGGCGTATTCGGGTGTTCCGGCGGCAGGGATCGATGAGAAGGGCGTTTCGAGGGCAGTGAAGGGCGCATAGGCAGCGCTGCCGTTCTGCGTAGATGCACCTGCCATTCTTGCTGTGTCTTCTGTCACAGGTTGAATTCGGTCGATCAGAGATATGTGGTGGAGTCGAGAGAAGGAACACAAGATGCCTTGAGCGAGGGGACCTTTAAGAAGCGCAGCGGGTCCATGCACGTCATGCACTTGTGGAGAAGCACCCAACCAACAGAATCAGGCAATTTTGTGGCTCGCCGATCTGCAAGCGACTGTGCTTTCGCAGCTTCTGCAGTTTGTGCCGGCGGCCATGCCGAGAATGGACCCTTTTTTCTGCTTTTGAGCCTTCGCATCACAGCACGCAGCTCGACTTTCGCACCGTGATCACAGACGACCTCGCTCCGACCGTTGCAACCTGGCGAACTGTCTGGTGATATCCACTGAAGGCCCCTGGAAGCTTGAGCATGACAATACCATCAGGGCCAATCATGATCCTCGTTGTAGACCTCAACGGCAGCAGTCTCGTCCTCGACCTCCCATCAAAACCTTCATAGCAGTAACCAGAAATTTGCTTTGGCGAGGTTGGCCGTTGGCGGTCAAGAAAGGCCTTGAAGCAAGGTTGATAGAGAGCATCGAGATGATACTGGATACACTTTATCTGCAACTTCGACGAAATTTGTGTTGTTGGTGAAGCCACAAGGGACCAGCGAACTTCGATCGATCTGTCGGCATCGAGCTGATCGATCGGGCTTCGTCTGTTGCACGAGGATCGCCTCTGCACTCGGCAACAGTGGCTTGAGAACGACAACGGGAATTCCACCGCGGCTGTCTGATCAAAGCTCCTTCCTCCCCTTGGAAAAACTCGTCAACCGACCGAGTAGCGGGATTGCATCTCAACTATAGACACATTTGGCGTCCATTGACAAACAAGCGAGGCGGCTTTTGTGATGGGTCGCGACTGCTCTACCAACGGCGTTTGACAGCGGCGGCTGCTTGTCACTGCACGCGCGGGTGTTTGTGTCCGGACAACACGCGGAGCGACGTGCAGCGGAAGAACAGCTTTCACGACCCTGCGGCGGGGATGCGGAAAAAAGGTGGTGTGAACAGGTTTGCAGCGGAGGCCGTTGACAGCCAGTCCGGTCGACGTAGCAGCGTCGCGAAATCAGGCCATTGTAGCAGGGAATGGGTCGACGTTGGTCCCGAACCTTTTTTCCAAGATGTTTGCATCGCCGAAGACTCTGGCGGCATCGAAGATTCGCGTTGCCCTGCCAGAACGGACAAGCAGTACTCAGTACAACAGACAAGGGAGCCGATTATTGTACGCCGCGCTCAAACGGCAAGCATTGTCGTGGTCTCGCTCGTCCTTCCATTGCCGCTGCAGGTGATGCCTAAAATCAGTCAAAGTGAGACATGCTTTGCATCCTGATGAAGTTCTACGGTGAGACCAGACTTCGACCCCGCTGAACATGTCCTCTCATCCAGCTCACCCAATTGCATCGAAAGCATCCTGAACATGTGACCATTAAGCCTTTCTGTGTGCTATTGGCACCAATGATACTACCCACACGCTGCGCTGAGTCTGCTTATGAACGAGAAGTACAGTATGGGAACAAGAAAACGACATGCTTGAGGGTCTTTGCCAGGCAGGCAGCAGACAGACTGTGGAGACTAGAGAGGCAAGACGGAGTTTTTCCCGCAACTACCCATGTCCGCAGATGACTTGCGGAAGGTCCTGCACGTCTCTGCTAGTTCTGCATCGCGATCGATTTTTAGCGGGTGAGGGGGGCAGGAACACGAGACTAAGCAAATTGTACAGTTGCAAAATTTGGAGCTGTGGAAATCGCCAGCAGCCATGCGGGCTTTGCGTTTCTCCCACGCGTACAACCGTTCAGAGGCGAAGGAACGCGAAATTTGTGTGGCCCATCGTTCCTGCGCTGATTCCCATTTCGTCCCGTCTTGATCGAATTCAAAGACATTCACCCTGTCGCGTGGCAACTCGCAACTCGCTTGGGGATTTCGTCGAGATCTCGCATCTTGTGCTACAAGCTAGCCTGGTTCTGCCGAGAGATTTCGGGGTGGCAAAATGAATTCGCACAATCCCGGGGCGCAGGTCTCTTTTCATGGATGCGCGCCTCCTTGCTTGGTTGCGTGGGTACTGACAGTGTATACACCGAGCCTTGCACGGATCGGCTCCTCTGCTTGCAAAGCCTCGATGGTTGTGCTCGACCTCGAAACTTTAAGGGAGTGCTCAAGCACAATCCTTGCGCTCCGGTTCCCGCTTCCGTCTGTCGAGGCAATTTCTGTCGCGTACGGAAATGCATTTCACTAGAGACCTAGCAGCTTTTCGAACTCCGAAACGGTCCAGATTCCAGGTCCGCACTCTTTCATTTTGTTTTCGCTCTCCTCGGATGGCCTGCCTCGAGGATTATTATAATTTTTGCAGCCAATGCGGGCTTTTGCCAAGGGACGAGAGCCCGCTTCCGCTGTTGATCGATGCGTGACCGACCTTGGGTCAAAATTCTGCCTCAGCCATGGGAAAAAAACAGAGCTTTTGCCCCATCCGCCACGAAAGGAAGATGTTCTTGCCGAGAAGGCCACGCGGACGGACTGCAGCGAAACACGCAAGGGTTCCTCTGCAGCTTCCTTTGTTTCGCAGCTCATCTCCGCCTAAACCTACAGTGTACTCGCCACTGCTCCCGTGTCAGTGTCCTCCGTGGACGGATGGCTCTGCGGTATCTCTGTGCACATCGCCCTCGAACCCCGCTGCTCAGACGAACGGGGTGTTCGTCATCTCAGCCCGCCACTCCGCTCCAATTTACGATCCGCAGCAACTCCCATCCCTTGATCCGCATCAACGTCCTGGCATTTCCCTTGCCCCTCTCAACTCGCCTGATTTCCGACATTCACTTTCCAACCAAACAGAGCGATTTACTGGTAGCTCCGTTTGGTATTCGACGCAGCAAGTGTCTCTTGCATCCAGTCCAACAGCGCTCCCCAGTAATCCTCCTCGCTTGCCTCGCTTGCGGTCCAAGGCCTCGTCTGTACCGGAAAAGTCACCTGCCTTTAACATCATCCTCCTCAACATCCCCATCCACCTAACCGTCATCCACCATCCAACGATCTGCTATCTCTGCCCCTCTGCTCCCTTTCGCTGGACCGCGCTTCGTCTTCGTCACTTTTTCAGACCCCCACGATCTTTCACCACTTGGCACGAGATCGGCATTCACAGCGTCGCCATCACTCATTGATTCCAATCACACAAACACTGCGTCGTTCAGCGCCAGCTCTTCACTGCCCTTGGACCCGCACAGCCAGCATGCTCGACGTCTGAGCTCATCCGTCGACCCCGTCCATCACACCACTGCTCCTGCAGCTGGACTCGCATCGCCATCATCACATTATTGCATATCACAATTTTACATGATGGACGCATCATCACCTGCTCCGGCACCAGGCGTCGCCACAAACGCCGATCAATCTGGCAGTCGCTGGCGCTCGGCCACAGCGCACGACGTCTACGCCGACAACCGTGATGAGGACATCTTTGGCTGGATCCAACCCGACGAGTGGGACACCATCGCCGGGCCTAACAAGAGCAACTTCATGCGCGGCGAATGCGTCGAGTGTGCCCCCGAACAAGACCAATGCGCCCTCGTCCCTTCGCCGCTGCAGAGCTGTGGAGGGCCCAGCTGTGGCTACGGTGCGCAATGCTGCGAGTACAGCCGTCGAGCTACTCACACTTCCGGCCCCTCACTTCGCGCCCCCGCTCTTCTGCTTCAAGGTGACACGAAAGCATCGTCAAACTCTCGAATCCAGGACCTTACAAAGACGGAGCAAAAGAGCAGCCTCGGTGTCAGCCTGATCGACATCATCCACGGTCGAAGCTGCCGCCCGATCAGTCTCTTGGATCTGCGTACCTTCCTTCACTTTCAGCGCCAGCCTCAGAAGCGTCTGCCTTCCTACTACCCAGCTTCCGACATGCAGAGCTCGGCTCTTGACGACTTCGACCTCAACCTCGACATGCCCACATCTTCTACCGCCTCCTCGCCTTCCTCACCCCAGTTCGCCAAGGAGAAGCCAGCAAAGCAAGCGGCGCAACGTCTTCACTACGACGAGGTGGACGCTCTCGACTTTCTGGTAGCGTACGAGCGCTACCTCACCAAGTTCAGGGACCAGCCGCGCGCAGATCGCCTCAAGAGTCCCGACCCGGCTACCTGCAAAGCCGCCGTGCGCGCATATGTCCGCCGCGCTGCCAAGCCCCGCGCATCTTCCGATCTCACCGCAGCCGACATATTGCGTCAAGGGCCTCACGACGCGGACGACTTGTCCGACATCCCTGAGGAGGTCTCGCGAGAGGTGCTTGCTCGACTACGACCTGCTGATCTAGGTCTCAAGCCCGAATCGCAGCCGCTGCGTGTCGAGTTCGATCGTCTCGTCCATCGCTATCTCTGCTCGCGACGTGCCTGCATCCTGCCAAGCACTCGCAGACCTTTGAAGAAGCGAGCTTCCAACTCATCCTCCGACACCAAGCACGACGCACCCGACTCGCCACTTCACCAGATGCTCGGCTCGTCTAAGAACGACAAGATGCCCCGTCTCCGCTGGATGGTCGACGTGGGTCTCATCTCTGAGGGCCAACTACAGCTGGCCCTGGCCGAATGCGACTTTTCGACTCATCCCGATGTGCTTGCACCCATCGCAGAGGCCGTGTACGCCTACATGTCGCAGCACGTTGTACCCTTCTTTTTCATCTCGGTTTCGCGCAACCTGAGCCCCAACACCAAACGGGGCCGTCTCTTGATCGGCATCGTTTGCACAGTCATCGCGCTCACATTCAGCATTCTACTCATCGTCACGCCCTCGCCGCTCGCACCACGCGCCAATCGTGGCACTGGCGAGATCTCGCGATGGTGGCGACTCTTGACCGCTCCACTCTGGTGTGCAGGTCTCGGATACATACTGGCTTACTTTACCGGGCTGTGTGTCTGGCTCACCTTGCGCGGCAACCGCGAACCCGATGCAGAGGAGGAACGCGAACGCGAGGAGATCCGGTCGCGCATCTCTGGTGAAGACGTGGTCGGTTTCGACCTTGCCGAGCTCCAAGCTGCTGCGGACGAGAGGGACAGGGATGCCGAGCTGGAGGCCAACCCTTGGATGGCGCCCGAGATCGCCAATATCCTGACGGGCATCACCGGACCAAAGAAGGACAAGAACGGGAGGCAACGTGCCACCTCCGATGTTCGAGGTGGCCGCAGCACACGCGCGGTCGAGGAAGGACGCGCTCGTTCGAGGTCCGAGGTTGCGGCCGACTTGCCCATTTCCGCAAAAGCCTCGTTCGATCAATCATTCGCTGATACTTCCAACGCGATCGCATTGCAGGCCTATATGGAGAAGGACGCCGCTCTCACTGCGCCAGCAGCCATCATCCTACATACGCCAAGGAAGCAGGCCGGGTCGCCCGGTACTCCGGAGTCCGCCGGTCGCACCGCGGTCCTGCTCCCTGTCGCGGATTTGAGCGCGGCAAACTCTGCCAGACCAAGCATGGATCGTGCCCGACCCTCGCTCAACGACCTGCGTCAAACCGATGCAGTCTCCTCAGCCAATGGCGGTAGCATCCCTGCATCCGCTCTGATGAGGCAGAAGCGCGTTCCCCTGCTCAACTTTTCGATTGGCATCACCAGCAAACCGGGACACGAGCTGACAGAGGACCGCGTTGACACACCAGTATTGACGCGTGACGCACTCCTTTTCGATCCCGAACTCGCGGCACGAGTCACCTCACCGGGGCTTCACGAGGCCAGTGCGGGGCGCAGTACGAGTGGAGGCTCTGCCCACGGTTCGCCTCCGGCGGCCGATCGACGCAAGTCGCTTGCACACGTCTTGCTGCCGCTCAAGTCGAGTAGCCGCATTCAAGCGCACCTCGACGACGCCGAGATGACTCCGCACGCTGGCGAGCGATTCGGTGTCAGCGACGGCGAAAAGGAAGGCGTTACCTTGCCCAAGATCCCGGAACCTATCGCGATCCCTTCAGCTGAGCTTGATGGACGCGACATTGCCCCGTGGTCGGCGCGGTCGGCAGTGAGCTCCCATGGGCCGACCTCGTCCAGGGCACTGCTGTTCTCCCTTCCAAGCACGCGCAGGTCGCACTTGTCGGCCGCCACCGGCACCACCGTGGTGAGCCCTTTGCCCAACATCTCATCAGCTCCCAAACGTGCGTACGACGAGTCGCCCAATGCCAGCTTCAAAGAGCGTGTCTGGAAGGCCATCCAACGTGGCACCGGTTTCGCTGTAGGGACCGAAAAGGTGCTTGACGCTCGCGTACGTCGTGCACAGCAGATGAAGGCGCTCCGCATCATGGCGCTCAATACGATCGCCACTGTTGTAGCTGTGGTCATCGTTGTCGCCATCCCCTGATCGTCTTTTGCATTTTGTTTGTATTCTGTTACTCTCTCTCTTTGTTCGCTCGGATCTGTACTTGTATTCCTTGGTTGCTCACATCCCGAGCAAATTCTGGTCACCTCTTGTTTCTTACTGTCACTCTTCGATCAGGCATGTCTTGCCAATGGATACCCTTACCATTCAGCCATAGTTTGATGCACGACTGATCCCCGCATATTGTGTGACACGTCAACGCCTATGGAGATTGTGCCAACGATCGGAGAGAGCGAGGTTCGCAGTTTCGGATGAGCCGGACGTGTCGGGCTAAAAACCGCACAATTCCCGCTTCCGCTTCGCAACTTTTGACGCTTTCCCCACGCCTTGCCAGACAACCCCGCAATTAAGCTCGCAATGAGACTCACAGCCGACGGTCGACTTGGTCTCGCCGATGCTCGTCCTTGCAATCCAGTTTCCATTGCAGCCCTCTCTCCCTTCTCGACCATCACATCGTCTCAGCAAATCCACCTTCTCGGAGGATCACGCCATGATGCTGCAACCGCTCGCAAGATCAGCGCTGCTCGGCGCAAACATCTCGAAACGAACGCTTGCAACCGCCGTCAAAAACCCCAACTTTGTCAAGATCGTCGAAGTCTCGCCTCGAGACGGTTTGCAGAACGAAAAGACCATCGTCCCTACCGCGACAAAGATCGAGCTCATTCGTCGTCTTACCGAGACCGGTGTCCCCGTGATCGAAGCTGGATCGTTTGTTTCGCCCAAATGGGTTCCTCAGATGGGTGACACGCCGCAAGTGGTAGCTGGCATGCCCATCCACCCTTCGATATCCTACCCTGTCTTGGTTCCCAACATGCGCGGACTCGAAGGCCTGCAAAAGCTCCTCTCCGAATACAAAGACGGAAGCAAAGGTACACCGCCTACAGACGAGATCGCCATCTTCACCGCCGCCTCCGAATCCTTTTGCAAGGCCAACACCAACTGCACGATCGCTGAATCGCTCGACCGACTTTCTGAAGTCACCTCGCGCGCCATCGCTTCAGGCCTCAAGGTACGAGGCTACATCAGCGTAGTCGCCGGATGTCCGTACGAAGGCAGAGTCGACCCAGAAGCCGTTGGTCGAGTCTCGAAAGCACTCTTGGACATGGGCTGTTACGAAATCTCCCTGGGCGACACAATCGGTGCCGGGACTCCCTCCGTCATGGAGCATGCACTCAATTCGAGTCTGAAACACACAGATGCTTCGCCGGAATACTTTGCAGCCCACTGTCATGACACGATGAACACAGGGCTCGCGAATGTACTCCACATGGTCAAATTGGGTGTCAGAACGGTTGACTCGGCAGTGGGAGGTCTGGGTGGATGCCCGTATTCGCCGGGGGCCACGGGAAACATCGATACAGAGAGCGTCGTGTTTGCATTGCATGGTGAGGGGTATGAGACGGGCACAGATCTTGACAAGCTCGTAGATCTGGGTGACTGGATCAACATGCAGATTGGGAGGAGCAACGCCAGCATTGCGGGTCGGGCGATTCTGGCCCAGAGGAAGATCAGGGCTGAGAGAGCGGCTAAGCAGGCTGCTCAAGGGGCGAAGCTGTGAAGACACTCTATCGGCTACCAGATACGCTAGGTGCAGGGACAATGACAAGTATGCGTTCGTCTGAATTCAATGAGTTCCGTGGTGTCATGCAGCGTGATGGTGAGGAACAGAAGTCCGGATATTGGCAGCACTTGGAAAGCGCGATCAGACCTCCACCCTGTGCGGGCGATTTTGGAAGCGAGAACGTGGACATGCTGTTCGGCGATCCTGTCCTCCCTGTCACACTATGCTTGCTTCATTCTGCTCTTACCATTCAGCCGCCTCTTAATCATGATCCCATCACATCGATAGGTCCTCCCCGTCCGTCAAGCCTCATATCCGCACACGCTTCAAAGATGGCTCCGAAGCAACCTCCTCGCATCCCGGCACCTCCCCCCTCTACCACCAACTTCCTCCTGCGCACCAGCCTCTACCTACCCATCGGCCTAGCCACAGTCTACCTCACCTTCTTCCTCGCCCTCCTCACCCCTCTTTTCCAACGACACTTTATCTTCCTCCACTCGATCCAATTCCCCTTCTTTCCTTCCTATTCCAAACCCGAAAAGTACGGTCTTGCACCGTTCAAAACTCGACCTCTTTCACTCACCACCTCGGACGGCGAGACGATTGGAGCATGGCACGTTCTGCCCGAGCTGTACTATCAACAGAGTTTGAGTTCTTCTCCTGATTCCGGGTGGGAAGATGACGTGTATCAACGATCGATGCAACTCCACCCGACCATCATCTACCTGCATGGAAACTCGATGAACCGAGCAGCACCGTTTCGCATCGCCGCGTACCAATCGCTCACCAGTCGAATAGACGCAAACGTTGTTGCAATCGATTACCGTGGATTCGGTGATAGCACTGGTATACCCAGTGAGGAAGGTCTCGTCGAAGATGCCGAGACAGCCTACCGATGGATCCGTCAACAACAGGGTTCATCAAAACAGAAAATTACGGTCTTTGGTCAGAGTCTAGGAACGGGGATCGGAGCACTTCTAGCTGCAAAGCTCGAGCAGCAATCAACACCTTTGGACGGTCTTGTCCTCATGGCACCGTACACATCTCTCAAAGCGCTCGTCAAAGACTTCCGACTAGGCGGAATCTTTCCTCTCCTCAAACCAATCTCCCTAATCCCTTTCAACGAAAACATCCTCGACGCCTTCCTCAAAACTCACCTCAACACCCTCCACACCTTACCAAAACTCACCTCATCCTCATCCACTTCAAGCCGACAAACCTCCATCGTCCTCCTTCACGCACACGACGATCCCGTAATCCCCATATCCCACTCCCGAACACTCTTCAAAACCATGCTCGCCGCCACATCCAACGATGTATCGGTCCAATCGAGAAACGTCGCAGACTACGCACACGTTCAGCGGTTCAAGCCCAACGCCAAAAAGCCAGCGCAAACAGTGACACTCATAGAGACCAAGTTCGGCGGTCACAACCAGTTGACAGAGGGCGGATTGGATCTCGTTCGTCTCGCACTGAAACTGCCGTCGCATCTGGCGAGGTCGGAATGATCGAGGAAAGAGCTCCTTGCGAATGCCGAGAACGGTGCCTTGATGTATAGTACAGATTGCGAATAGATACCCATTGCTTCTTCTTCCTTCCCTGCGTCCGAACCCCTCCCTGCATCAAACTTGAAACGACGGCAAAGCGTACAGCCCAGACTCCCGTCCCAGAAAGCCGAATCCGAGCAACACCTCCATCTTCCGACTGTGCCACCCAATATCGCCCGTCACATGTCCGTTGCAGTCGGCCAACCTTTGCAGCGCGATGCGACGCGGATGGTCCAAAGGCAGATCCCGCACCACCTCATCGCGTGGCACCAGCTTGACATCCGAGGGGAGCGAGTACGATGCTGCGACGATGTGACGCGAACGCGATCTCGAGCCAGAGCCGCCACCTAC
Organism: Pseudozyma sp. F8B2; assembly: GCA_003004685.1. Taxonomy (NCBI): domain Eukaryota; kingdom Fungi; phylum Basidiomycota; class Ustilaginomycetes; order Ustilaginales; family Ustilaginaceae; genus Pseudozyma; species Pseudozyma sp. F8B2. The sequence continues at coordinate 62,334 of NXFQ01000003.1, forward strand.
CGAATGAGCTCTTCGGATCGACGGAATCGTCGGCCGTGCCGAGGGAGAGTGAGATGCGGGTGGAACACGGAGCAGCGAACGCGAGGCGCGATCCTCGCCGTCGTCGTCCTCGTCGTCGTACCTCACCGATCGGCCCCTTCTCAGGCTCGTCTCGCGACCGCCGTCGTTGCCGTCTCCTGATCCCCTATACTCCATCGGGACGCCGACATTCGGCATTGCTCCGATATCCTCCATTAACGCTTCGTCGCTAGCTTCCGGGTTCGGACCAGCGGCGGTGTCAACCACCCAGCCTCTCCTTCCAGCTCCTCGAATCACCTTCCAGCTGCCAAAGCCTCCCCTGACACTCCTGAGCGAGGCCTGATTGAGTCCAACCACTCTCAGATTCGTTGCTGCTCTTGCGTTCGCTGGCATGCTCGGTGGCGGATCTGAGCCGGTCTTGAAGCCCATCATAGCGAGCTGTACCGAGATTGGGATGGGCGGCGTCTTGGCACACGGCCCCACAAGGATGCTCTGCAGATGTACCGCATTGATGGCGCTCGAGTCGTGGCTGTCGTAGCCGGGGATGTTGGTGGTGAGTCCCTCGGTGGAGGAGCGAGATGTGCACGAGTCCGAGAGCTCGAGGATCTGTACGTTGGGTGCGCGATCACGCAACAGCTTGCTGACAGCTTCGAGCCTGATGTCTGGACAGTGCGAGAGGCCGAGATCGAGCAGAGAGGGCTGAGGACCGATCAGGCCGAGCAGCTCGTCGGTGAGTGCACAGCCGCCAATGTCGAGATAGCGCAGTTTGCCGGAACGGAAGCAGGGCGCCTGCGTGATGATGACTCGAAGATCTTCCGGTTCGACGGGGGTGGGAAAGATAAGCGTTCCTGCGAGGGAAAGCTCGACAAGGCCTTGGGTGCAAGGAGCGTCTACGAGCAGCTCTGTGACAGACTCCGAGGTGATGCGCTTGCAGAATGCCAAAGAGAGGCTCTCGAGCTGGAGTTGGTGAGAGCTGCTGAGCGCATTGAGCAGCGCAGCATCCACCTTTGTCCTCGAAAGATCGAGGTGGGTGAGTCGGGGGAATGCCATCACGAAGGGATTGAGGAGATCGTTGTCCAGAGTGACACCAGACAGGCCTAGCCGATTCAAAGATGGAAAGGTGGTGGGCCGTGCAGGATGGCGACTGGGACCGTCTCCGTCTCGCCGTCTTGTCGATACAGATCGACTGATGCTCTTACTTCGCTGCCTACCAGAAGCGCTCCGCCCACGACCACGTTCTTCGTCTTCGCCATCGACATCCATGTCAACCTCGTCGGACTCGACCTCCTCTTCCACAGTGTTGGTAGTTCTGCCGCTGAATTTCTTGAGATGCGTCTGCACAAACTCCTTCATGGCCTCTTGAAAGCGCGAAGAGACGCATTCGCAGAGGTCGAGCGCCTGGAGCATCTTGTTGGAGCGACCGCTGCTGCGTTCGACGGAGACCCCACGAAGTCGGCTGGGCTTGCTGTACTCGCCGTCACGAAAGAGGAGCGCCTCGAGCACGTCGTTGGACAGCGCCGAGTCCATGGTCTCGCTCGCACCAAACGCAACCAGACCGTCAGCAGCGGTGACAAGAGCAAGCAGACGAGCTGGAGTGACGAAGCGCTGATCCATGCCTTCGCCAATGGTGCGTCGCATGCCCTGAGTGCGGAAGTTGGAAAAATCGACGAGACGCACCCAGTGGTGAAGCGTGCTGGCGTCTTCGTCGTGCTCTTCTCGAAGCGTGACGTGGTAGACCGGGCTCTCCGGCGTAGATGTGGGATCCTCGGTCCAGATGAGCTCGACTTCGCCGTCTTGATCCGCGTTGATGCGAACAAAGTTTCGGCGCGACACGGTTCGGCTCAAGGACGAGGCACGCTCCGCGACAGCAGCGACGGCGGCGGCATGCTTGGATGGAGCTGGGCTTTGGTTGCGACTGGCTGGTGGAGTGGGAGTTGCTGTGCCACCAATGACGAGCTTGTGTCCAAGCGCGTGCGCAAACCCTGCGGCTGCGACCATGTTGAGAAACGAGGCTGGATCGGAAGGATCGGCGTTGATGCTTCCGGTTAGAGCATACTTTTCGTAGGCACTCGCCAAGTGAGAGGCGCCGAGCGATCTCAAGAGCAGGTTGAAGCTGTGAGGAAGCGTGATCTGGATGCGACGGAACAGGAGCACCCTGGCCTCGTGGTAGAAGGCTTTGTTGACGAGGCAGAGGTTGTAGAGCGTCTTGCGGGTATCATTTTGAGTGGACGAGATCTTACGACCATCCGGGTATGAAGAGGGAAGCCCGTGCGGGTCAATGTTGCGAAAGGAGGATTTCGGGATCGAGTCGAGCCACACTAGGCCGACAATCTCGCGCAGGATCTCTGTGGGCAGGTCATCGATGCTAGCTCCGCGTCGGGACGAAGCCATGTCTCGACGGGACGAGAGATGGCGTGGGGAGCGCTGAAAGTGAGTGCGAAGGTGACGGCGACTGTGGACTGCCTCGTGAGCAGCGTGGAAGCAATCGGATGTTGGTGGTGGTTGGGGGGCAAGGAAGAGCGGCGGAGGATCCGACAAGAAAGCCAAGGCCTCGAATCGGCACGTCAAGTCCGGAGTCACAAGGTCGCTGAGCCGTCAGCCGCCCCCATTTGTGGAGAGGCGCAAGCGCGAAGAAGTCAGTCACTTCGGCTTCCAAGCAAAGGGTCCTGACTGAGACCAGCAGAGTCAAAATTAAGGTTGTCACTGCGCTGATTTTGCTCGGCCTGCTTGCTGAACGCGAAGCGCGCCTCGTGATTGTGTGACCGCCTGATCCAACAAACTGTGCCTGCAACTGTAAAAGTGGAGGATCAGCAAGGACCTGGAGGAAGATGCACGAGCTTCTTCTCTTCTAGACTTTCATCAGCAGACTTCTATCGCCTTCACTCTGCTCACTTACGAGACTCCTGCAGAGGAACAGCATTGCACCGACACCATATGGCCAGAGCCAAAATGACCACAGCGCACGACTATCCCGAGCTGGAGAACATTCCCCCCGCACCGCCTCGCTCGACACTTTCACCTTCCGGAGCCGCACAAGCTAATCTCGTTCCAAGGTGGGCCGCAGCCATCTTCTCGACATTCCCGATTCACACATATCCCGCTGCCCAAGTGCACTCACCGACCATCACTAGCCCTCCGGCCAAGCCGACTCTGTATGTGGCCCCTCATTTGAATCGCGATGGCTCTCTGTCCACGCTTCACGATGACGGTCATCCCTCAGGCGCAGCTACCTCGTCATCGCCGTCAGGCTGGTCGAGTAGCGATCCCATCGCCCTGCGCTGGCAAATGGAGTTCCTGTTTCGTCAGGCCAAACTCGATGTGCGCTTCATCGACCCTTCGCACAATTGGGGCCCAGCAAAATCGATGCCTTTCCTCCATCTCCCACCTCGATTCCGCAGCAGGGGCTCGTCGTCACTGCTCTCCGCGGTCGAGATTCCGCATTTGATCGACAATGAGTACCCTACATCTCGATTGGAGCTGGGCGAAAAACCGAAGTCGGCGTGGAAGGACCGCTGCACCGAGCTAGAAGCACGGAGCTGGCAGAGCCTCATCCAGGGTCGAATCATGGCTGGCGTGCTGCTCGCTGTGCTACTTTCGCCTCAATCGGCAGCGTACGTCAAGACAGATTCGCAGCCCTACCTCTCGTCACTCCTCTCCGCACATCTTCAAAATTCGTTCTTCGATCAGCAGCTCCGGCGCATCTCGGGACTCAACCCGTCTGCGTCCACCGCAGCAGCGTCGTCGTCGTCGTCGGCCAGCAATTCCTCGACATCGGCTCAGCCGACAACAGCACTCCCTGGCTGGGAGGTGGGCTTCCTCGGCTGGATTGGCGCAACCACTGCTTCGGCCGCTTCCACCTTCTCGGCAGCAGACCTCGACTCGCGAGGCGGCGGGGACACACCAGGTGCTGCACTTGCCAGCGCATCTGTCGACCAAGACAAAGTGACTGCAGACGCAGCTGCTGGTCTGCAGGCTCTTGCTTCACGAACGAAAGCACAATTGTCTTCCCGCAGCTCAGACGATTCGCAGTTCCTACTCAACGCAAAACAACCGACATCGCTTGATGCTCTGGCATTCAGCGTGATACACACTGTTCTGACGCTCTCTGCTACGCCTCAGTCGCAAGGGAAGCTGGCAAACGAGCCCCTCGCTAAATTCAGACGAGTGCTCGATGAAAGCCCGTGGCTGGTCGAATGGTCCCGACAGATTTGGAAGAAGTACCTCAAGGATTTGGATCGCTCATGACCTTGTAATCTAACCCAACGTCGTGATGTGATCTGATTGCAATACATTTTGGTCTCATGCCTTTTGTTTTGGAGGCGTGTATCCTTCCGCCTGACGTACGAGCTCTTCTGTCTTGGCCGCCATGACAAAGTCGTTCTTGTGAAGCTGTATGGAGGCGTGTCGCGCAAATGTCTGTCAGCCGATACTGTGTCTTTCCACCTTCTGGACGTATCAGTGAGACTTACCCCATTGATAGCATGACTCCACCACCACACAGTCACTCTACCCCACTCGACCATGATAGCAGGATGATGTCCTTCCTCCTCTGCTAGCGCACCGAGACTGGCTGCAAACGCTTGTGCCGAGACAAAGTCTTTGAACTTGTACGTGCGGTGCAGCGCATCGGGATGTGTGGCCTTCGACGAGAGCAGCGTCTTGGGCTGTGGGGATAGCGACCATTTCCCCGTGAGTGTTGAGAGCATCTGCTTGGCATCTTCTTGCGACAGGGCCGGAAGCGCCGCCGTGCACGGTTCGCACTTTTGCGCTGTGAGCGGAGGAGCCGACATGGCGCGAATTGAAATTGTGATCGGGCGGAGCGACAGTTGAATCTGCGACGGCCGTTGTGATACGCTTGTGATGCTGAGCAGCGGCCTCTGCAAACGAAGCATTGCTATTTGAGGGTGTGGTCGTTGCCTCCCACTCGAAAGAGCAAGTAGCTTCGACTGTCATGATCCAAGACGTTTTCGAGCGAAGTGGAGTAGCCAAGCCGATTTCCGAGTCCAGCTTCGCTCTCGGACTGGACCCTGGATTTCGTGCATTAGTTTCGCCAACTTTCTTCCCTACGAGCACCTCCCGCAACCATCACAAGCCCGAAGCAGCGCAATCCACAAGGATGCAGTCAAGATGACAAACACAACGTCGATACCTCCTCACTAAATCCAGCGTCCTCAATGACGTACCAACACGAGCCCGAGGCTGTCCTAGCGCAGCTCCGCGAGTCTCGTCTTTCATCTGACGAACGACGCAAAGCGCTCGACACGTTCCGAACAGCCATCGAGGCTCTGAAGCCCCAAACTCTCTCGTCGATTGCAAGCATAGCGATCCGCGACAGTCCTAATGACGTCCGTCGCGTTGTACTCCAAATACTCTCGTCCCGCATCGAGTCGGGTTTGTTTCGTGAAGTCACGGACGGTCACAGCCAAGAAGCTGTCAGCGAGCTCATCGAAGCAACCGAAGGCTTTCTGAGGACCACGCTCAAAATCCAGAGCACAAGGGCTCTCTCCACCACCTCTCGCCCCACACTTGATATCACCAGCCTCTCCATATCGTCGCTCCGAGCTACGGCTGCTGCGCTGAAGACGCTGCATGCGCTGATCCGTCTAGCGTCATCGAACAAGGGACGGGCTGCAATATCATCTTCACAGAGCGTTGCTAGGCTTCCAGGCCTGCTCGCCTTGTTCGACATTATCCTTCCATGTCTGTCAGCCGGAGTTCGAGTATCCCGCCCCGCGACTGGCTCTATCTCACGGTCAGGCTCGAGCTTGCAGGTTGGCGCCTTTAGTTGGAACAATTCGTCCGCACTTAAACGCACACAGTCGTCGTCCATCAAGCTTGACGGAGACGCTAGCTCGGAATCTCAAGCTTTTCGACGTCACGAGGAGGATCTTTCCGCTGATGAAACAGATCGCAAGAGCGACAAGAGCGAAAGCGAGCGAAGTGACTTTTCGTCGGCGTCTGTGATTACTGCATCATCGCGCTCCCGGAAAGACGAGTCGCGGCTGCAAGAAGCTACAACCAAGCTCATCCGCCAGAACGCTTTGCACTGTCTTATCGAGCTCAACCGTGGAGAGTCTCGAGCTCTCATATCACGTTGGAGTGAGCTTCTACCAGATCAGCCTGCCCCGCTCAACCTGCAAAGTGCTACTGCACCGCCGTCTTCCGCCTCACGCTTTCCCGCGTCCTCTTCCACCTCGACAGCCTCCTTCTCTCTCTGCACACTCATCACACAAGATGCATCGACTTCGGTCCGTATCGCAGCGATGGACACGCTGGGATCGCTCCTCACACTGGGATCACCACAGCTCTCAATAGCGCAAGAACGAGCTCAACGAGCATTGTCATTCACATCGCTATCGTCGCAGTTGGCGAGCTGGATCGTCAACATTCGCACATATCTGGTCGTCGCGCTGCAGCGTGCTGCCACTGCCCAGCGTGCGTCTGCTAAAGCAGAAGCAAGTGTGGGGCTCACCAGATACCCTTCATCGTTGACGGTGGCATTGCTGCAGTTGGCACGTACGTTTGTGGGCAGCACGGCAAAGGCGAAGCTCGTCACGCCCAACGCTATGGTGCTGGGACCAGTCGTCACGCCTTTCGCCTCGCACAGTGATCCACACGTACAGGCGGAGGCCAAAAGGCTGATTGCTGCGATATCGCCTGTTGCGGCTCGAGACAAAGCACAGGGCTTGCGCGGCGTTGCCACACGCATGGACAGCACCATCTCTTCCTCCGGAGCAGAGAACCCTGCTTCATCCCAAACATCGCCCTTTGCGGAGGTTCAGAGCCTGGACCTGACCAATCTCATCAGCGAGGGCATTACCGCCTCGCCCGAGACGTGCAATCGCGTTCTCACTTTGCTTGAAGCGGCTGATAGCCCAGTTGCCCATCTTTCCACCTGGTCCGTCCTTGTGAAACATCTAGCAGAACCTTCTGCACCCCAGCTCGATTCCCAAGCACGTTCACGCCTGATCGCGATGTGGCAACGTCTATGCAGCGAGTCAAGGTTGACGCCAGATCAGCAGTGTACCCTTCTCTCAACGGTTCCGGACCTCTATGGAGCGCTTTCGAGGCATTCCAGACTGGACAGCCCTGTGTCGAGTGCCATCTTGCAATACGTCGAACGTTGCTGTGCAAGCAATGACGAGGCTATCCGAGCTGCAGCCGTGCGCGTGTTTGGCCTGCTCGTGCTGCATTCCGACACCACCATCGAGCAGGACGACCAACCTCAACGAGCTATTTCCGAGACCTTGCATGTCATCCTGTGGGGCCGTGGCGATACGAAGCAAACCGGCGCCTTGCACGACAACTCAACCTTGGTACGCCAGCGAGCAGCGTGGGCATTTTCGAACTTGGTTGAGGCACGCTTCCGCTCTTCGACGCACATCGGCGAACACGAATGGATCGCACAAGCGAGATACTGCCTCGAGGCGGGCAGGGATATCGAGGGTGTTGCTGTGTCGGCGTGTCGTGCATCTGGACATTTGCTGGCGTTGTTGCAACCTGCGCAGGCATCGAGCTCGGTGTGTCGTTCGCTAGGCACATCGCTCCTGGAACAGCTTTGCAGAGTGCTGGGAACCACATCGAAGCCGCCCAAATCGAGATGGAACGCAGCTTCGGCGTTGGACCGCGCGCTCTGTTCGGACGTGGTTTTGACCGCCCTTCTGGATGAAGCGCTGATGGATCGAGTTTTGGACCTGCTGTGTTCGAACCTGGATGCTAAGGTGTACAAGGTCCGGGTGAGCGCGGCGAACGCTCTCGTGTCGCTGTGCAAGTCGGAGAGCGCCAGTCGTCGTGACGTGCTAGGCGAGCAGCGACTTGGACGGATACGAAAAACCGCTGCGGCTCGACTAGCCGAACTCCAGCAGCCGACCCAATCGAAAGAGGCGACGCTGTACTTGGAGGAACTTCGGCGACTCTTGGTTACCCTCTTAGCATCAACTTGATCGCTTTGTCCTTTGTGAACAATGCAATATGACCTCGTCCATGCTTGCTCTAGGACCGACCGCTGTCGTCACGGAGTGTGCCAACGGAGCTCCACCGCTTGACACCGTCTACACTCGCTTGAGACTGTGCTGTTGGCTGTGACTGTTGCAAAATCGGTTGTGCCTCTTCGTCTTCTTCGTCGTCATATCTGCTGTTGCAGATGGAAGAGTTGTTGCAGCAGCTGATGCATCGACACGACTCTCGGCAGGTTTGAAGACATCCGTCGATGCAGATGGCGAACACCTCTGTGCAGACGGTGAACAGCCCGACGAGTGGTTCGATGAGGATACCGATGCAGTGTTCCATGTTTGTGCTGTTGTCGAGGTGCTAAAAAGGGGGGATGATGCTGTGAAAGGAGATGTGTGACGAAGCAGGTGGGCTGGTTTCGAGAGGTGGGGTGTGATGATTCAGGAGCGAGCGAGAAAGATGTGGGGTGGGGGAAGAAGACGCAGGGTCGTGCGCGCAGATAGCTTCTTCGGTGGACCCTGCTCCGGCGTCATCCTTTCCACCGGAAAAAGTGAATCATTTTGAGTGAGAATTCTGTGGTCGCCTTTTTGCTCTTATTTTTCTGTTCTTTGAGTTCTTTTCTCTGCGGGAGCCGTCGCAGGGTCCAGGTCTACGTGCCGTTCGCTTGCCAGTCTGCCGAACACGACCAGCAACTGCCACCCCGCTCGCCGTCAAGACTGCTCTGATACCCGCACAGCTTAAATTGGAGCCGTGCATAAAGTCGCGTCTCAGAAGCACTCGTAACGCTGTACGCCCTTCCATCTTCTCCAACTCTTCATACCATCATCGCCACCACCTCTCCGCGCTCTTGGACACCACGAAGCAACTGACACTCAAGATGAAGCACACGATCATGGCTTCTGCCCTACTCTCGCTCAGTATCTTCCTCCTGGGGCTCTTCTCGTCCGCCCTCGCCCAAGCTATCTCCCAACCACCAGCCTCGCTGCCCGTCGAATCCTACAGCGATGATCCACTCGTCACCTCTGCATCCGCCGCTCTCTGCTCGCTCCACTCCATCCTCGGCAGCGAATCTGCCGCCCACGGTATCGGCCCACTCACCGTCAACCCGAACTGCATGTCCCTGACGCTGCAATCTCGCACTGCAACATCCTCGGTCAACGCTCAGACGCTTCCTTCCTCCGGAGTCGCCACCATCTTCCAACCCAGCTCTTCCGGCGTCAGCATCTCTTCGGCGCAACCTACCACCGCCCCCCTCGTATCTTCCTCCAGCACCGGTGCTGGCACGAGCGCCAGCGGTAGCTCAACAGCCTCGGCTCCAAGAGCAACAAACGCGGGGGTGTCGCAGAATCGTCCTCCTACAGTGGCGAGCTGGGTGGCGAAGAACAATATCGCTGTACTGCTTTTCAGCACTTTTGCGTTGCTGGCTGGTGTGACGTACTTCTTGGACGAACTGTTGGGTATGTTGGTTTGATGAGGGAAAAAAGGAGTTGGGATGGTTCTGATGGTGCCGAGATGCGGATTTGTAATTCTTGTAGTTGGAAGCGTGGAGATCCATACCCAGTTTCGAACGGAAGGTTCGCGGATGTGGCGGTGGACTGTGTTGAGCAGATGAAGAGCTTTGTCAGGTTAGGAAGGCGCGTTGTTGGAAGTCTGTGGTCAAGAGCGACTGAGTGCGATCGGGGAATGGCTTGCATGTGGTTGGATTGGTAACATGCTTCATGGACTGTCGAAGGCGACTGTAGGCGAGGACGAGCCTGTGACACACGTTGAAGAAACGCTGCTGCTGCACAAGGTAATGATTGCAGGCGATGTGCCCAGTCTTTCTGCCACTCTTGCACAATCTCGTCGAATTTCGTCCTATCCATGTCGACAGCGCACACACCGACCTTGCGTCGAGCGACTCAGGGTCATACACAACCGTGGTCTGTTGCCTCTCGTTGACTCGTGGGCGTCCTTCGGAGCCATGCTTTCCACTGTCCAGATTTCTTGAAAAGCACGGTTTTTTGGATCGGATGTCCCGTCCAAGTCAAGCTCAAGCTCACCAACGCGTGTCTCTCTCCGCGCTCTTCCCTTTCCCACGCTCGATCTCTTTCAACCCACCTCAATCTGCACGAGCAACCCACTTTCCCTGCACGCTCGGACCTCTTCCGATTGTGCATCTTCAGGAACCCGCACAACGGACGCTCGTGCCTCAGACGGCGCACGTGGTTATGACTTTTTCATTTTTCCATTAGCGAGAATGCAGTATTCGACAGCGCCAAAGGAGGGAGTCGAAACAGGTCGTTCCACTTCCGTTCTTATAGCTATAAGACGATTTACAGGAATCGTATGTAAAGGTGCTTGGATGCGGGTATCTATGATGCGGCTTGTGCGAAGAGGAGAGGAAAACGAAGCAAATTCCGAGGCAGGATTGCCGCCGAAATTTTTCTTACATGGCGTGCTTCGACAAGCCGCGAATCTTGGCTCCGTACTTGAAAAGCAAGAACGGAATCGGTACCATGATGAGCGCAATGAACGCTAGAAGCGTAGAAGCCCATTGCGGGTTCAGCGCAATGTACATCTGAGACGCGAACAGGGGGAACCCAAATCCAGCCAGGGAACGGCATACGGTGTTGGCAGCAAGAGCGGAAGCAGCGTTGGCCAAATAGACGTCGATGAGGTAGTTGAAAACACCCAAGAAGCAGAACAACACGCCGAACCCGATCAAGCTACCTGCCATCATGGGAGACCAGAAGCTGATCGAAGGGTAGGAAGTCCAGCCGAACCAGAAGAAGGCGATCGTGAGACATGGTCCTGCGAGCATGATGGGATACAGACGCTCCTCGGGAGGAACACGGTTGATGCCCTTTGCCTTGAGCGCATCAGCCTCCTTGGCGTATTTAGGGTTGAAGTAGGCCACGTAGAGCGCAACTGCGGCACATCCTCCCAAGAAGAATGGTACGAACATGACGCCATTGATACCAGAATTGAAACCATGACCCTCTTGAAACACGATGGGATAGGCCTCGAACAGCAGGTATACCACACCGTAGACAAAAGAGAGATAGATTGTCATGACGAGGAGCATCGGCTCTTGACCGAGCATGATGAAGGGTTTGAGGATGGTCTTGTTGAGGCGATCCTTCCATTGGATCTGGACGAGTTCGATGGGAGCCTTGTATCGGTCATCCCCGGTCTCCTTGCGAATCCTGCGCGCCTTCTTGAGCAGGATGATGGGAGCGTAGGTCTCGGGGAGGGTGAGGACAACGAGGGTAAGGCAGACACCCGAGAAAATGGTGCAGACCCAGAAGAGCCATCGCCACGAAGTGCCGCTAACCGCGATGAAGCCCGAGACGATGGGACCGAGGGCAGGTCCTGCGAATGGAGCGAGCGAGAAGAGAGAGAGCGCGATACCACGGGTTTTTGCGTCCCAAAGATCGGCAATCACACCACCGGAGTTGGTGAGCGGCGACGCGGCAAAAGTTCCAGAGAGAAAGCGGAAGACGAGGATGGATGCGGTGTTTTTAGAAAGTGCACAACCGACGTTGAAGCAGGTGTAGACGAACATAGCGACGATGAAAATAGGCCTGCGTCCGAATTGCTCGGAAAGGGGACCCCAGAGGAGAGGACCAAGGCAGTAACCGGCGATGAAAATGGAAAGACTGAGAATGGCGACTTCACGACCGAAACCGAACTGTGCTTCGAGTTGAGGAACGACGCCCGAAGGCGCAGAGGAGGTGAAGGTCGAGTTCAACACGAGAAGACCAGCAAGCATGGTGAGGTACCACCGATAGGCCCTGGACCAGGTGAATGGATTCTCCGAGTCATTCTCGCCCTCCCAGTGTACGATCACGACATCTTTGCCGGCTTGCGACTGGAAACGTTCGAGGTGGTTCTCGGTCTCTGCACGTTCGAGGTCACCACCGAAAGGATGTGTCGTGTCGTTAGCCTCGCTGCGGTCACGTCGCGAGAAAGTGCGCGTAGGGCGTGTCGCTGCCGGAGTGGAACCATCAGCGGGGATGTAGGTAGGAGCGGTCGAGGGAGCAAAGCCGACGGAAGCGCCCTTGGAGGGAGCGGTCGGCCCTTCCTTCTCCGACAAGGAGTTATCGCCGTGTCCTACTGCGGTGGCAGCATCGCCGTTGCTGGATGAAATTTGCTTTTCCAGGTCCAAGTTGGATTGATCGATCGAAGGCGCTGCCGTCGAGGCGGCCTGGTTCGACGACTGCATTGCGGTAACTCAGAGGGGATGGGAGATCACGAATTTGTTGCGTGGATGGAGAAAGAAGGAGCAAGACGTTGGATTCAGAAGCGCTCGCCGTTCCTATATATCTTTCTCGTTGCGTAGGGCAAAAAAGGGTGCCAGTTCAGCCTCAAGCACTATCGCAGATCACACAAGAGGCGTGAGCTGTGACCCGGCTGCAACACGTCGGAGAAATCTTAAGCAGACTTTAGCCGGAAACTCAACGGTGCTGTTGTGACATCGGAATGCGCCACCGCCAATCCGCTTTGTCCGTGGATGTGCTATGCCAATCGACGCCTCAGCACGGACTGAGAACAATTGGAAACTAATCAACAAAAAATCATCCACGGATTTGTACAACCAACAAACACCGTTCCAATGCAGGGAAAGGCTCAAGCAAATGAACACGCGACGAAACTTTGCAGAAACGGATATTCCGCGGGTTCAGCGTCAACCGGCTAAAGCTAAGTCATTTGCAGATCCAAAGCCGGCAGCCCTTGACAGTGTCTGCTCCGTGGAGTTGGCAAGTCCGCGATTGTACGGTCGTCCTCGCTTCAAACATCCGAAGGTTATGGTGTTCGCACCTTGCTCCCTCCTGAACTCGGATGATCGTAGCGATAGTCAAATGCAAGAAGTGTGCTGCCTCCGACTCCTGGCGGAGTTACCAGGAAAGGAACAGGCTTGTGTGAGGTTGACACTTCCCAGCGAGGAGGAAAGCCAAATTGAATTTTGACTTCGGAGTTGAAAATTCGAGCGCGTTCCAGCATCTCAGCCCTGCCAGCTGCCCAAAAAATGACGACATGGCCGCTTTGCCGTGCCGCTTACTCGAATTCTTTCCTCCATCGTCATACTCCTTCTCAGCTTACGGCTCGCACAATACGGATGGTCGCGTGTTGTTCGTGCTGGCACACGTTCAAATGTCTCCGTACCGCAACACGCCAGACATGTACTGGGTCCTCGGAGAGTGTACGTACGAGTCCGTCGCATCAAGGTAATCCGAAAAATCGATAAGGCAGAAGGGCCGAAGTGTCTTCCTTCGGGACCCGGTCGAACCAGATAGCCGGGCGCGCACAGCATGCGCGACGAGAAGATTTCTTGTTCATATTTGTCACGAGGGGTGTGAAGAAAGTGCTACAGCAGCAGCTGCGGGTCGGCGAATTTTTCGATAGCAGACGTTCCGCTTTTTCCGATTGCACGCGTGGACATCGTCCGAGAGATAGACAGCAGACAATTTCTTACGTCCGTCCGTCGGTCAAGTGGGTTTCCTTCTTGAGATTCAGAAGGATTGAACCCTCGGCTTTGACGGTGGCGCCCTGCATGTTCCTGCGCTTGGCAAGTTTCGCTGTTTCACTCACACAAACGCTAACTCTCAAAGCTACCCTTCTCAGCGCGGCTACCCAAGGAAGCAAAACAAAGCACGTGTGAAACGTTCAGTCTAATTCGGCGGTAAATCTTCTTCCATTCCGGTGGCACGCTTGACGAGCGTATGGCTGTACAGCACGTTATTCGGGTTCTCAAAGACCCGCTCGGGATGGTCGATCCTGATTGCCGATTGCCAGGGTTTGTGGCCCAAAATTTCCGTGGACCCCTGCGTCTCGGAAAATTTTTCCTGCTTGCTGCCTCGTGGTCGAGTCGTTCTCGAAGCTTGTGTTGCCATGTCCACGCAGTACTGTACCTTGCGATCCAGAATGCTCCTTGAATGGCCTACATGGTTCGTGCATAGGCTCCAAAAGCTTGCATCGTCTCTCGAAGTCGTACTCGAGGGACCTAGGTTTTGATCAAGTTGTAGGAATGTCAGACCTCTCTGCCACTCTGCGCTTGCCCAGTGACAGTACCGGGGATGCCTCACGAATTGACCACCAGCAGCACTTCAGGAAACGTGCCTGCGGCAGGATCCCATCTCTTGAGCGTCACTCGGATCGGCTCCTCGTTGTCGGGCGACTGTCTCGTGGCGAGACCATTGCGACTCACATTTGTTAGAGCCGGACCGGATTGAGCATCTTGTGCCGGACTATCCGCCGCCCCGAATGCACGTTCGACCAGCCAGACACGATTCCGAAACCCGATCTGATGCAGACCAGTCCCTTCTTGCACCAGTCTCCCACTAGGCACACCTTTAAGGTGCTGCGCGTGACGTTGGACTCGGCGTTCCCGATTGGCATCGGTGCAGACCTGCGCAATCCACTGAATCTCCCTTTCTCCCAAGCTTGTTTCGGATGATGCCGATGCCAGGATGTGCAGCGTCTCCAGGCGAGGCATTTGGCACAGCAAAGCGGCCAGTCTGGGCAAGTCGTCTTCCCAGATCTGAATCACTAGGTCCCGCACGTTGCGACAATGCTGTGTGATCACCCCAAGCTGATCGAGCGACAGCCCGATGCCGTGTAGTCGCAGCTTTGTTAGCTGACCACCTCGACTTGAAACGAGTCGCGACAGGAACGCAGTCGGCAATAGTGGTAGGTTGGACGGAGGCAAAGACGTCCTTGGTTGCCCGTATCGCACACTTCCTTCCGGTGGCGGTCCAGAGAAGCGCCGGATCCAGTCACTGGAGACCCGCGCGGCATTGTCATTCCCGTTCGCATCGGTGCGCACTGCCTGCACGTATTCTCCCGCTTCGTCGTAGTCAGACTCGTCATCATCCAATTCGTCCAGGTCCACGAGGCCGTCGTCGTCGCCCTCATGACCGCCGTCCATCGCCGGCCTCGAGCCAGAGCCGGCATAGTGCGTCAGCTCTTCCAGATTTCCGGCCATCTCGATAAGCTTGGCAAAATTGGCATAAAAGTCGCTTATCGAAGACGCGGGTAGCGATCGCGATCCCGAGGACGAGGCCGACCTAGGGTAAGTCAACGAAAGCAGCCGTAGCGACGACGCAAAGGGGTGCAAGAGAGCCACGTCATGCGCCTGGATATTGAGACCCTCCATCGCAAGGTCGTTGACGCCGTATCCATACGCTGATGCACACCGAAGGATGGCCTCGATTCCTCGCCCCGTGACTGCTCGGCACCCGGCCAGCGAAAGCCGCCGTAATCGCTTGAGGTGCGGAGCTAAAGCCATCAATATCGCATCGCTTAGATGCGGCGAATGCTGACACAGTATGCTCAGGCTCCGAAGACCCGTCTCCTCTTTCAGATCGTCATCATCCATGTGCAGCGTATCCAAACGAGACGCAAGCATCTTTGCGTCTGCAGAGCCATCCAAAAGCTTAGCAGCTATATCGACCAATCCCCTCAACGTCGCCTTCTCCGGAAGTATCAGGCTAAGACCTTGCACGCTGAGCGGTATATACCTGGAAAGCGTCGATGTTGTCCATAGTCGCGCATCTCCTGCCAGCTCGAGTCTTCGTAACTTCCGCGACCCGCTGAGCAGCGTCGGTAACAGTCGATCGTTGAGGCTTCCGGCTCTTGTCCAGACCAGCTCTTCCAGGTTGATTGCGTTCCGAAACGTCGCTTCGATATCGATTTCGAGTCTTTCCAGCCGTTCCGCATCGAGACCGAATGGAAACACTCGCAACTCGACGACTTTGACCAGCCGACAAAGATCCTTGTTGCTTCCGAGGCAGGCGAAAACCAACTTCAGGCGTGTCTGGTCGCGCAAAAAGAGGCGCTCGTACAAGAGTGGTGTGGCTATCTGACCAAAGAGACGACATACGAGCGCACATGCTGCTAGGTCGCGCACCCGATGCCGCAGGTGCGAGAGGATGGGCACCAGCAAATCCAGCGGCAAAGCTCCGAGCAGACCTAAGCGGCCAGCTTGCGGGTCCATCTCGCCGACGTGAATCCAGTGACCCGCACCTTTACGTCGTTCGCATACAATTCGTGGTTATCTCCATTGGGATGCGTCGGTACCGAAGTGGACACGAGAGAGACTGATTCCAGTCTGATGGTGGTTGTTCAGTCGGAAGAACAACTCCCAAATATTTGAAAGCCGAAACCACCTTCTCGGTCCGTGCATGTGGAGGGTTCCAGACGCAAAACCCGTTCCTTCCTTCCTTCATCGTACCGACCGAAGCTAACCGCACCCTAAGCCATCGAGCAATCACACTTCTTATGCTCAATGGTCGCAGACGGACAGAAACAGATTCAGTTGCCATTCGATATTCCAAGCGACGAGACTAACAGGTTATATCGATCGGTCTACAGTCGGTGACGGACGTTGAGCTCGGTCACAGCTTCGCTAATCGAGGCCATGGCCTGGTTCCTCTCCAGCTCGCGAGCCTCCTCGATCGAAAGCGCAACCACAGCGCTCGACTCGTTCTTCGGTTGAGGGAAAGGTGACTCATCGACATCGCACTTGATACCCTTGTGAGGCACGGTGCCGTTCACAAAGTACTCGCCGATGATCTTGTTGATGCACTTGGACGGCTGCGACATACTGCAGTGTCCGTAGCCCGCACGACGCACGGAAACAGCCGAACCAAACAGATCTGCCATCTTGTCCGCGAATCGACCAGGCGTTACAGGATCAAAGTCGTTGCCGAGAGTGAGCAAGGGGTAGGATGTGTCGCTGTCAAAGTGACCACGGTGTCGCTCGTTCGATCGTAGCTTCCACGATCCGATGCACTTGATGCCCTGATCGGCAAAGAATTGACCAAACAGGGGCGAGTCGGCCTCGAGCGTGCGAATATGGTCCTTGGCCCGCTCGATGCTCCACGATTTGGCGCTCGGTCCTTGCAAAGCGTCGCCGCAGGCGATGGCGGCGTTGGCTTCCTCCGACTCGGGGACGATGGGAATGTGGTACGTCGAGTCACCGTTGGCATCCACAAAGGTGGTGCCATTGCCGTTCATGGCGTCGTTGATCATGCTGGCAAGTTTGGGCCATCCAGCAGGCTTGTACAGCGAGGTGAAGAAGGTCTCGATCACCATGCTGAAAGTGAGCAGCTGCGGTACTTCGGCCTGAACCACGGGGATTGGGTGCAGCTTGAGCCCATCAAGAAAGTCGAGGAACTTTTTCTGCAGCTCCTTGGCATCCGACGACTGCGAAGCCAGAGGGCACGCCTTGGAACCAGCATCGACGCATTCCTTGAAGAAGCCGTCGAAGCCGCCGTCGGTGTCCTTGAGATTGTCGCTCCAGAGGCCTTCCATGTAGTTGGGCACGTCGACGACGCCATCGATGATCAAGCGATTGACGTCTTGAGGGAACATGTCGGCAAATGTGGAACCGAGCACGGTGCCGTAGCTGAAGCCCCAGTAGTTGATGCGCTTGTCACCAAAGAAGCGGTGCAGGAGCTGCATGTCCCGAGCTACAGCGGTGGTGCCAACGTACTTGCCGTGTTCGGAGACGAAAGGATCGGCGCTGCACAGCTCAGAGAGCAGGTCGATGCTTGCCAGGTTAGAGCCGATCTCGCTGTCCAGCGCGCCAGGATGCGAGTAGAGGGCACCAAACGAGCCCGTCTCGATCCGGTGAACGAAGCTCTTCTCCGTGTTGTTCCAGCAGTCCATGCGAGGGAAAGTACGGCCAACGCCACGAGGGTCGAACGAAACGATGTTGTACTTGTGATCAAGGATGGTGTCGAAGTTAGAAGCGAGCAGCTCGTTGTTCTTGGCAGCATTCTTGCGAGCGATAAACTCGAAGCCCGAGCCACCTGGTCCGCCGGGGTTGGTAAGCAGCGAGCCTAGCACCTCGTCCTTGGGCGTCTTGCCGGCACCAGCTGGATAGAAGATGACGGCGATAGAAGCATTCCGGCTGTCCTCATCGACGTTGGTCCAGTCGAGGGGCGCCTTCATGCGACCACACTTGAGGGGCGAAGGGTAGCGCTTCTCATCTGCGCAGTCGAACCAGACCACCTCTCCGCGCTGGGCCTGCGAGAAATCGGTCTCGTTTTCTGGCCGCAGGTAAGGTGCGTCGGTGGAGCAACCGCTGTGGTGGTGGATCCTGCGACGGATGCCGTCGAACGTTTCTTGGCCGGCTGGCGAGCAGAGCCAGAAATAGCTCAGCAAGAACAGACCTGCGACCACCCATCGATGCGTAGGCGTCGGCTTGCGCTGGCTGGGTTTGGCGCTGCTGGCCTGAAGGTTGGGAGTCGGTAGCACCGAGGCGACCGCGTTGTAGCGGTCTTCATAGACCTGCTTTTCGGTGACGACCATGTTGGGATGCTCTGTCGGTGGACGAAGGAAAGCACGTCAACGTTGACCGGACTAGATGAGTGAGGGGGTCATATGCGATTGCAGTACGAGCTGACCTCGATTGCAACACACGACGCTCAGATCAACCTGACAGGCCGCATCCTGCTTAGCTGTAGCGCGGCTGAGCAAATGCATCCCACCGGCAGGTCGGAAGGGTCCACTCCGAAGGGGTCCGTGGGGATTGCTTCAATACCACACGAGTGGCTCGTACCTCATCGGTTACATTGCCGAGCACCATCTGTCGAAATCTGGTACAATGTTCGGCCACTGTCTCTAACATATTTGCGCGAATATCAACTTCTGACTCGACCAGCGCTTTCCCGTCTCAGCACGTCACTGGCACTCCCGATTCGCCCATTTCCGTCCAATCGTCCGCGCTTCTCGGTCCAAACACCGGCGTTCGCAAGCCCCCACTGGAGCATGGTGAGTTCCATGTGATTTCGAACTATCTCGATACAACATCGATAGCTTTATCGCTTTGCGGACATCTTGTTGTACCCCCGAACGATCAGTGGAGATATAATCAAGGGGCTGGCCGGGATCCCGACTCTTTCGAATCTCCCTTTCCTCACCGACCTTGTCCGCCAACAAGAAGACGTTCGATCCGGCCCGTTTGCGGCTTGAGAATCCACTCGTCGAGGCTGGCATCCGAACCAACGGCCGGATAGAGGCTCTTCTATCCCGTTCCGACGAGCGGCACAGTTGGCTGGAGGCATCAGCGGCACTTGTCTTTGCTGATCTGCGGTCAGCGCCTCTGACCGTTCCCGGCATAGCTGGGGTGACAGCTTAACATTTGTCGAAAAACGGACCTCACATTCCGAAAGTTGGCCTCGGCCCAGGCCCGGTTTTTCGGCTACTGTTGTGTCCGACCTCCTGGGGGTTGCACGCGCCCTTTCTACAGCACTTGATACGTTCTCTCACACAACATCATTGCTAGCTATCATCTCTCTACACCCTCCAACATCGACCACATCCTGACTTCGTCTCACATACAAAGCCAACATGATCGTCACTCCTCTCACCGAAAAGCTCGGCCTGCGCGTCCCTCTCGTTCAAGGCGGTATGCAGTGGGTCGGCACCCCGGCTCTTGCTGCTGCCGTCAGTAACGCTGGCGCTCTCGGTACTCTCACCGCCTTGACGCAACCCTCTCCCGAAGCTCTGCGCGAAGCTATCCGCAAAACCAAGTCGCTCATCTCGGACGACATTAAGAAGGAGCGAGAGAACCACTTCGGCCCCTTTGCCGTCAACATCACCCTCTTGCCCTCCATCAACCCTCCCGACTACGTCGGCTACGCCAAGGCCGCTCTCGAGGAAGGCGTCCGCATCTTTGAGACTGCCGGTAACAACCCGGGCGAGGTGATCAAAGTCGTCAAGGAGGCTGGCGCCTTTGTCATCCACAAGTGTACGGCTGTTCGCCACGCTCGAAGCGCCGAGCGATTGGGTGCCGATATGCTCTCGATCGACGGCTTCGAGTGCGCAGGACATCCTGGCGAGGACGACATCGGTGGATTGGTGCTCATGGCTCGCGCTGCTGAAGAGCTCAAGATTCCTTTCATCGCATCGGGCGGTATCGCCAACGGTCAAGGCTTGGCTTCGGCCCTCGCGCTTGGTGCTGCCGGCGCTAACAGTGAGTGGGGCAGCTTTGTACAAGACTTGTGCCTTTACACGTGTACTGACGAGCGATTTCTATGCTTTTGAACACAGTGGGCACTCGCTTCATGTGCACCAAGGAGGCCGAAATCCACGACACCATCAAGCGTGCCATTGTCGAATCGGACGAACGCAACACCGTCCACATCTTCCGAACCCTTCGCAACACTGCGCGTGTCTTCAAGTGAGTACTGACCCGTTTCCGACACTTTGCTTGCTAGTTCTGCTTTGAGAGTATGTCGATATGAGCTATCATGCCCGCGGCAATGGGAGGGCCCGCACATCGCACCTCCACCATGTTCACAAGTACGGCACAACCCGTGGATCAAGCGGCGAGCGCTGCTCGCGAAGGTTACCGCATCAAGTCCTAGGGCCCTTTCATTGGGTGAGTCTAGCACGGTTCGGCTTTCTGTCAAACGTGACATGACAAGAATGTCCTCGCTGACGCAACTACCATCATCCTTTCACTTCGACACCCCTGCAGTGACGAGAGCACGGATACCAGCCTGATCGCATCGAATCGGCACACCGCATCTACCGACGATGGCAGTCTCGCGTTCCCCGCTCAACCCACCCATGACCCAGACAAACCGCCCGACCTCGCTGAACAAGGCCAGGCGCGCGATGAAAAGCTGCAGCGCCAGGCCACCCGGGAAGGAGCTGTCGAGCTGCTTGGGTCGCACGACCACGACAGCTACGCTCTCCATGCCCAGCATCAGGAAAAGTGGAAAGCCTGGGGACTCGCCAAGAGCTACCTGAACGACGAGATCGATCATGGTGCCGCCAACGTGCCCCTTGCCTGGCAAGCCTTCCTGACCGGCATGATCGACATGCTCCTCTACAGCCGTTCGGCCGTCTGGCTCGGTTTCCAGACGGGCAACATGGTTCAGTTCTCGTCCAACATTGCTCAGTTCATCATCCCTGGCGTGGAACGCCAACCCCTGCTGACGCTGCTCAGGATCTTGAGCGTCATCGGTTTCTTCCTGGGCTCGTTTGTCGGGTTCCAGCTGGGCAGACGTGTCGGTCATCAGAAGCGAAGCTGGTTGATCGTGTCGAGCGTCATACAGAGTGCATTTTTGTTTGCCGGCGCGGGTATCTTGCTCAGCAGGCCCAAGAACGAGATGCCGTCGTTCGAGTGGTATCCGGGCGTCATTGTGCTCGTGGCCTTCTCGATGGGGATGCAGAGCATCTTGGCGCAGAAGCTGGTCTCGCCGGCTTTTGCGACGACGGTGGCCTTTACGGCTACGTTGACGCAGGTCGCGAGCGATCCGTATCTGTTTGCGCTGGTTCCGTCGGAGAAGACGAGGGGGAGGGATAGGAGGATGTTGGCGATCCTGTCGTTGTGCGTGGGCGCAGGGGTAGGAGAGTCGTTGCTGCACACGAGGGCGAACTTGAGCGGTGGTCTTGCGATCTGTGCCGGATTCAAGCTGGTGCTGGCGTTGCTGTGGCTGGTGCCGCAGGGGAAGAAGAGCGGTGCCGAGAGCGGCGGCAAGGCTTAGCGGTGTGTCGTTGTTTGGCCGGTTCGACTGATGTTCTCACCACTGCAATCTCTTGCTCTTCGACGCGGATAGGAACAAGGTATCGATGGAAGTCGTCCGACTCGAGAACCGTCCCGAAGGAGCCAAGTTCGAGGAGGTCCGCGACCTCGTTTCGGGTGCACGAGGCAAGACTGTCTACGAGACGGGTGATATCGACGCAGGCATCTGGTCCGCTGGTATCACTATCGGTCTCATCCACGATATTGTAAGTTCGGCGCCTTTGCCAAGGAAGTTTTGGGAAAGAAGAAGGGTCACTGACACGAGTTCTGCTTCGTTCGACTTTCAGCCTTCGTGCAAGGATCTTTGCGCCAACATCGAGCGTGATGCCGAACAGCACATTAACAGGCTGAGCACGCTGGTGGCTCAAAAGGGCAGCAGCTCGGCTGGTCGACCCTCCAAACTTTAAAGAATGAACGTGTATCTTTCTTGATCCCTAAAAGCTGCGAATCAAAGATGTTATTGACGCTTTGCGTGCAGAATGTGCCCCTGTGCTTTGACTACGGACCGTCCGCACCGTCTCGCCATCGCTTCCACTCATCCCAAATGGCATCTCTGTATTCCTTCTCGACCAACACCCTCGCGCCGGTCACGGCGATGCCCAACGCAGCCTCCTTTGTCCTCTCGTGAGCCTCTTTGGTCCTAGCAGCGTCCGCGAATCCGACCGTGTGGTTACCCTGCGTCTTCCTGTCGTCCAAGTAGATCGCGTACTCGGCGTGCAACGACGGAAGCGCATACGTGATGTTCCCGAAATCCGTCGATGCGGCAAACGGTTCGTCCGGCACCACCAGGTCGAACTTGTCCTTCATCACCCCCGCGTAGGTAGCCGAGAGGCTGGGTGTGTTGTGCACGTCGGCGTAGGCGGTCTGCCAGTCGTACACGCCTTCGCATCCCGTGGCGAGGGCAGCTGCTTCGAAGCATTTCTGAACTCGCGCAACGAGCGCTTTGAGACCCGAGACGGTGGGACTTCGGACGTTGTAGATCAGAGTGGATTCGCCGGGGACGACGTTGGGAGCCCAGTTGTTGCCCTTGATGATGCCGTGGACTCGTTCGGTGGGTTGGATCTGTTGGCGGAGGGCAGAGACGTTGTTGTAGGCGAGGACGGCGGCGTCGAGCGCATTAATACCTTCCCAGGGGGCTGCGCCGGAGTGGGCGGTTCGTCCTTTGTAGGTGACAACAACGGGTTGGACGGCGAGCATGGCGCCAGTACCAGAGTCAGGAGCGGGGTGAACCATGAGGCATGCATCCATGCGTTTGTACGCTCCCTTGTCTTCGAGACGGATTTTGCCTCCACCGCCTTCTTCCGCCGGCGTGCCGAGCAGCACCACCGTGCCCGGGATATCCTTCGACACGAGCGTAGCTGCTACAGACAGCGCAGCAGCGACACCAGAGATGGCGATCAGGTTGTGTCCACAGGCATGACCGATTCCAGGCAGCGCATCCAGCTCCGACTGGAACCCAATCACACGAGAATCCTTGCTCGCCTTGTGCTCAAACACCACCTCCCACGCAGTCTCCTGCTCATACGCATGAGGTGTCACCTTCCAACCTTTCTTACCCGAAAAGTACTTGACGAACAAATCGTGCGTCCGACGCTCCTGCCACATGATCTCCGGATGATCGTGCATATCCAACGACAACGTCCTCAACTCCGAATCGAGCTTCTCGATCTCTGTCTTGATCGTCTTGGCCACGTCCTGCATGACATCGCTGAGCTTGCTATCGGATGCACCTTCGGCGAAACGCACCGAGTGGTGAAGGTGCTTCTGCGAGTCACGGTAGGTAGGCAGGTGCGAATGCGAGAGGCTAGAAGAGGTGAAACCTCCACAGCATCGCGATGCTTCTTCGGCGGATGAGAAGGGAGGTGGATTGCAAGCGTCGTAGTAGATAGACGCCGAGAGCGGGGTCTTTTCTGCGCTGCTGATCGTGCTCGTCACGCGAGCGGGCGCCGAAAGAGACTCGTCCCTACAATCGCACTTGCAGCCGTCTTGCTTCTTGGCGCTCTTGCCACCGCGGGCAGGCTTGAGAAATGCAAAGCAGCCGACCATGATGCGCCAAAACTTCAGATGGATGCTTCGATACGTGATGGACCAGTAGCAAGCACAAAGCGGGGTCGAAATCGAAACTTATATGAAGCGCTCACGGCAATCAACCCACGATGCAGCGGAAATTGATACGGCAGCACAGCGCGACGCACAAACCACATTTTCTTCCTCAGTACGCCATTGGATAGCCGCACCCACTTATCGGAACGACACCTTCCGCCCTTGCTCGACGGTCTTTTGCACGGCGAATTTGCAGGTGCATGCGGCAGTCCCTCCCGCATGTCGCAGAGTTGCACCGACGCATTGCTCCCCTTACATCTCTCAGAAGAGCCTCTTGCACACACTACACACGACACGCAGTTCAGTCAGATTCGAAGATAAAGTCGTGATTGTGTCATTACGAGGTCGTGAAATAAAGCATCCGTGGGTCTCATCGAAAACAAGCAGAGAATCAATCACGAGCAAAGGTCGAGTCCGATTCTAAGCCTTGATCTGCGTTCCGGCTTCGGATCTCTCCTGGACGCCCGACAAGACGGCCTCTGCCTGCGCGCTTGATACCCCCGCAGCGGTGTTGTTGCCCGGGCTAGTGAGCTGCGCAAACAATGCCGCGCTCTTTGCGGAAGCGACGCTCGAGGATGGAGAATGACGCGGGCCAAGGTTCTGCGGGATCTTTTCTGTGCGGGCTGTTTCGACTGCAGTAGCCGGAGCGATGACAGCGGCTTTGCCCGTGTCAGCGGCCTTATGCTTCTTGAAGGCATGCTTCTTGGGCGATTTCGCAGCGTTCGTATTCGCCGGGGTGACTGGCATTGGCACCGGTGCCCCACTCTGTCCGACTGCAGGGATCGAAGGGGGTGAGGATGACGCACCCGCGCTTGGCTTCTCCGCGATCGGCCCGTCTAGCGGATAGTCCCAAGGCCTCGGCACAAGTGCCATGGGCATGAACCACGTTCCAGCAATGCAGACTCCGTGACCCTGGTCCTGAGCCTGGATCGCCTTGTATTCGACCTCCATGAAGGTCGAGATGTACTTGATGAACGGCATCAGCTCTGGCACGCCGCCACCCACAGCCATGGTCTGGAGAAACGACAGGAAGGCGCCCGAAACCGAATGCGCTGTACCAAGGTAGGCCATGGTTGCCTTTGGCAGCGTGATCTCGAAGCCCCACCAATGAACAAAGATGGCCATGCGGTCAAGAGGCGGGTGGATCGAGTCCATGTCCTGTGTAGCCCGAATGGCAGCACCAGAGACATCGGCGAGCATGTCGAAAGCACCCGAGTTCTGTGCGGCGGTACCGACGGGATCGAGGATCAGCTGCAGTGGAGTAGCTCCCATGAGGCGTGGACCATCTTGCAAAGTGGGCAGATTGGACACAGAAAGGCTCTTCAGCATCGGTGGCCTGGCGCTGAGTCCCGCATCCTCGTCTGCAGCGGCTTGCGATGCAGTCGAAGATGTTGCAGCAGATGACGCACTCAGCAGTCCTCCCACCCCAGCCAGTGCAGCTGCAGCGCCAGTGGCGATAGTGGCCACATCGAAAGCGCCGTTGGAGGAAGGCTGGCCGCCGCTCTTCTCTGTGACGACCGCAGTAGCTTCGAGATGTTGTGCATGCCTTTGATGCGCCTCGATCTCTCCACAGTCGAGGCAGACCATCTTGAGCGGCTTCGCTCCAGAAGGAGCAGTTCCAGCCTTGTCAGATGTTGTTGGCCGGGAAAGTGGAGGCGATGGAACGGGAGGTGCGACGGCGTCCTCTGCGCTGGGCGGCAGCGACGACGTTCGTGCAGTGACAACAGCCTTTTGTGGCGACGTCGAGGCATCGGCCTTCAAAGTGATCTTCCTGAGCGCTTCTTCGGCGGCGCTTTTGGCTTTTCGTTCGATGGGTGGTCGCGCTGGTGTAGCTGCATCGAGAGCTTCAGGTGTTGCTCCTTGCCTTCTGCGGATCTCACTATCATCTTTGGAGACGTTGCTTTCGAGAAGAGTATCCGGAAGATTGGCGCTGAGAATGCGTTCCTGACCATGATCGCCGGCGGTCCCGATCTCTGCGTCTGGGACGATTTTTCCAAGTCCACTACGCAGAACATCGAGCGGCACGGGCATCGAGCGCAGCTCCTTGATGATGTTGTTGGCCGCGTCCACATCGAGAAGTGCAGATTTCAGGCCCTTCAGCTGCGATCGATCGACCACTGGGACCGGCTTGGCGCGAGGAACCTTCTTCTTCTTCTTGCCTCCTTCCGACTGCTGGTCACTGTCGCTCAAGACTCTGTCTGTCGTAGAGCTCAGACGTGGCGGAATGGGATGAAGCCCCATTCCGGCATTGATGACTTGCTCGAGCGTCTTTGCGTGGCGTGCTGCCACCGCTTGTGTCTTGGTCACCTTTACTTTGGCCACCTTTCCCTTGCCGGATGCACTCGAATGATGAATGCCCTTCCTGTCCCATCGGAAGAGCCGGCGCTTGGCAGCAGCCGCTCCTGGCAGAGCAGCCGCCTCCTCCAAGCGTGCAGCTGCGGAGTGGTCCAGGGTCGAATCCAAACTGAGCCGGTTCGTGGCTGCGGCGAGGTCCGAGGTCGAATGTGATTTGAGACCACGCCATTTAGCCAGCTTGGGTTTTGCGTTGGCGCTTTGTTGGACGCTAGATTTGTTTGCTGACTTGAGCGGCTTATGTGCGGTCGACCTGGGCTCGTTGAGGGCAGCACTCGATTGTGCCAGCTCCCTTGCGTCCGCCATCTCTTCAGTCGAAGGGCTGAAGCTTACTCGATGAGGTGAGGCAATTCTGGATGCACGTCGAGGCGGATCCTCGGTAGGAGCGGCCAACGCTGAGCGTATCCGAGGCTGGTTGCTGGATGGTGCGGGCTGTATGCTGTTTGAAACCTTCTGTGATGCGTGCGTCATAGAGGCGACTGCTGGTGCGACTTCATTTGATGCTGTGTCGGGTGCGGATGACGGTGCTGAGCCGTTGTTTGTTTCGATTTCTGGCGCATCGTCTGTGGTGGAGCTGCTCGAAGCGACGGCATCGGCAGCAGCCTTGTTGCTAGATTGCTTGCGAGGCGAGGAGAACGGCAGGCGGATGGCATTCAGGCTGAATCTATTCTTTCCACGACTTGGTGCTTCGATCGCCGCTGGATTCGAGACTGTTGTCGATGGCGATGCCGACGGGGATGCCGACGGTGTTGATTGCGCATCCACTGCCGTATCAGCCGCAATCGTCGGTGGCTTCCCTTCAACCATGTCGAGAACTTTCAAGCGGATCACGCCGCCTTCGGTATCCGAGTTTCGCCAATGAGGGCCAGTCGTGGATGTCCGCCTGACTATGAGATGATGGAAGAGCTGAACGATTCACTTTCCAAGTAGAAGGGAGATGATGGTCGGACAGGGGCTGCTTTCGCTGCTCAAGCTCGGCTATGCCAACATTTCCTCTCCACACTTAGCGCTGCTGCATCAGACTCGCACCCTCTGCAAGGTAGATCCAGACTGCATGACAACACAAAATGGCCGTGTTTGTTGTGTGTTGGTCTCTCGCTCGCCCTTTCCTTTTCGGGCAAGCTAAGTCGCCCCTGAACGCGGACGAGGATTTTCTTGAATGTGTGTCGCCGACCGACTCTAACAGATCCAGGTTATTTCATGGTTCTTCCACTGCTTCGCCACGGCACCAGGACGAGCCGACGGACGCTCCGACGCTGCACGTCAGCTTTCTTCCGGCTGGACCCTGCCTTTTTTGCAGAAATCACTCAGCATTTGCCTTCACACCGCCGACGCTCAGTTTCGTTCTCAGAAGATAGCCGACGCTGCGGATGCTCCGGTTGCTGTAGTTGGCCACTCTCATTCATCACAGGCGCAGCGGTCGTTCGCATCGTCTTTGTCAGCTACGATCGACTTTCTTCGGGTTCTCACCCTACTCGAGCCAGAGGACGACGACTTTCCTTTCCCACCGCCATGTCATCTTCGTAGCATCGCAAGCCTACGAGTATCGTCGTTCCCCTCGTCGAACAGGGCTGCAGCCGTCGTCACAATGTCCGCAAAGCCGAGCGCATCTGGTGCGGCCTCCTCGAGCAGCTCCAACGACACCATGCCACAAGCGAATGCGTCTGTATGGCCCATACAAACGTGTGACAGAGGCGTCGCTCCTTCCGTCTCAGCAACGACCTCGACGGCCGGGCGCAAGAAATTGACCTACGTACCCCTCCCGCAGCTTGATTTCGAGGATGTGTCTTTCTTTTGCGACTTCGACTACTTGGCACAAAGACAGTTGCCGACATTTCAAAACGGAAACAATGCTACACTCAGCACAGGAGCCGTGGTGAATGGTGCCAAGAGGAAGCGCTCGCCGTCAATATCAGATCAGCTCAATAGTTCACCAGGCACCAAGAAGAAGGGGAAGGATGCAGCGCCAAGTCGACAGGACCACGAGCGAGTCATCTTGATAGAGGCATGCTGCTACTTTCTCATCAAAGCGCGCGAGGCATACGACACCGACATTGTTCTGGGCTTGAAGCATGCCATCCAAGGCGCTCACCCTCCGGCACAGTTGCATATTGCCGATGTGGGCTTTTCGGTCTCTACCCCTGCATCAGCTCGTTCAGAAGATAGCATCATTGGTTCAACGCTCCGTCTCTTCGATCCACAGAGTGGAAACGTCGTTGTGGAACTGCCCCTCTTGGATACGGATCGCACCAATGACATGGACACGGATGGTGGCAAACACACCAACGGCAAATGGCTCGCATCTTTGCATCATGCCGGGCGGAAGGATGCTTCCTCGACTTCCATTGCAGCGTCAATGTCCCTCAGTCTGACATCGCCTCCGCCACAGTATCCGTCTGACAATGTCACTGCTGGGTCACTCTTCATCAAGCTATCAATTTGTGTCGAGGTTGCCGTGTCCTCAGACGCTTCTGGACCCATCGCACGCGATAGAATCCTCCCCATGGCAAGGATCGTCCATTTTGCCGATCAGTGGCCCGACCCTGTGGAGTCGTCGACCGACGTTGACGCCGCTTTCGTCTATCAAAATCTACGTCCGGCATCACTCGAGACTCCGGAAGCCGTACAGCATGCCGATCTGGTCCCCACCCTGCTTCCCTTCCAGAAACGCTCGACCTGCTTCGTGCTTGGGCGAGAGGGGTGGATGTTTGACTCGCATGGAAACCTCAATCAAACCGACAAAGTCATTGGACATGATTCCGTTGGCGACGTCGGACTTTGGTGGAAACGGGTCGGCCCAGATCTGTACTACAATTGGATCGAGGCACGCTTCGTTCGCGATGCCAAGCTTACCTTGCACAGCAACTTCAGAGGTGCCATGCTCGCCGAAGAGATGGGTCTCGGCAAGACCGTCGAAGCTGTTGCCCTCATCCTGCTCAACCCCGACCCTTCCGCCTCTTCTCGTCCTGGTTGGTACGATACGCGCAATGAGATCGACGTCGTTCCGACAAAAACCACGCTCATCGTTGCACCCGAGTCACTTCGCGCACAGTGGATCGAAGAGATCGCTCAGCATGCACCAGGTCTAGCCGTGTACTCGTACCAGGGCAGGACAAAAGCGGAAGGCGACGTGCCCGAGGGACTCGCTTGGGAGACGTGGGCGCAGCGTTTCGACGTCATGATCATCTCTTACAATACACTCTCCAGAGAACTCAGCACAGCCAAGAGTGCGCCCGCCCGATCACGACGTCATGAACGCAAATACGAACGCCCACGAAGCCCTCTCGTCAAGCTGCATTTTCACCGTGTTTTGATGGACGAGGTGCAGATGATTGGTGCATCAAGTGCAGCAGAAACCGTATCCATGATTTCGCGCAGCTCGTCCATTGCCGTCTCTGGCACCCCGGTGAAAAAGCTCGAGGATCTGAGATCGTGCTTTCGCTTCCTTCGCGTTCCTGGCTACCTGGCCACCAACAGTGAATGGCAGGCTCTGACACATCCTTTGCTGGCTCCCGCCCTCGTCCGTGTGCTGCAGACGATCGGCACGCGTCATACAAAAGCACAAGTCGCTTCGGAGATGGCGCTGCCGGTGCAGACCCGAGCAGTCATTCCGATCGAATTTACCTCGATCGAAGCTGCTTTCTACGCCGACATCTGGAAGGAGGCGCTGTCGGACATCGCATACACTCAAGAAGGCAACCCCCAAACTCCAGATCAGCAGCTCGATATCACCAAGATGCGCCACCACTTGCTGCTATTGCGTCAGGCATGTACCCATCCCCAGGTTGCTGTTACCTTCCGTTCCGGCGTGGTCGGCTCCAAGAACCTCCGCAGCATCGATGAAGTACTCGAACTGATGATCGACTCGACGCGAAACGAATTACACAGCAACCGAACGTCTTGGTTCGATCGACGCATCCATCGCAACATCCTCTCCCTGTATCGCCGCAAAGAGGACCAGCGTCTGCTCGCAGCAACTCAGTTCAATGACATCGAAAAAGAGATCCACGGAGAAGTGGCTCTCCTTGAGCAAGAAATCCGCGAGGGCGCCACCGTCGGCCCGCTCTATCGATTCTCTCATCAGGAACTAGAGTGGGAGCGGAAGGCGGAGATGCGGAGGCGGAAGCTTAGCGCAGATATCGAAGACGACGACAATTCCGACGAAGATGTCGAAGACTTATTGGAATCCATTGTCGGAGACCGCCAGGCCTACCTGATTCTGAAGGAGAAGCGCAAAGCAAGGGCAGCACACGTAGTCCAAGTCAAAGCTTTGCTTCGCAATGTGCTCATGAAGCTGCATCGCCTCTTGCAATTTGCCGGCAATCTCTACTTCCAGAGAGGAGAGTTTCTGGACGAGAAAGAAAAAGCACTCCAGCAGCAGCAGCAGCAGCATGACACTGCGGCCGTTCCAGGAGCCGAGTGCGGCCCGATCAAGATCGAGCCAGACACTGCTCAGATTGACTCTGCAGCGATTGAGACACCCACGGAACCTGCACAGTCGGACTTCGCCATGGACAAAGCTGTCGTCTCGAGTCAGGGCGATGAGCCGCTCACTGAAGCATCACTTGACCGCAAGCCTCCCCTGGATGAAAAGCTCGCCGTAAGCCCCGAGCGTCAAAACCTCAAAGACAAGGAAGATGCTGCGTACGTCAAAGCCGAACAGGTTCGTCAGCGACTCCTCACGGATGCTCGCCAAGTGGTCCAGAACGGTGTCACCAAGCTCGAACGCAGCCAGGTCAAGTTGCATGTGGATGATATCCGCGCGTCAGACGAGATTTTCCAAAGCGGCGGCGGCATTCTTAGTCACGAGTCGTACGATGGCCTGACTCAGATCGTGGACCTACTCAACAGGCACGCTGAGGTGCTTTTCACGTGGCGCGATAGCATCGTGGTTCGCTTGGTGCGGGCAGTCAACCGCGACGTCAGCCTCGAACGCGAAGACGATGACCAGTACCAGGAGAATCTCGACACGCAAGCAGAAGCTGAGGTGCTGCTGGAGATGTATCGACCTCTCCTTTCCGAGCGCGAGAAGATCCTGAAGGGCAGCGTTGCCGTAGGCGCCACTGACAAACCGCGACTGTTTAAGGAGATCGAGGCAGCTGTTCGAGTGGCCCGCCAGAACAGCCTGCGAGGTATCGTGCCTGACGACGCCGCGGATGAGGAGCTGCTGCGGGTGCAGCAACAGCAACTCGAGCAGTTCAAGAATCTCGATCAAGAGCGTCAGTCTGTGTCGCTATCTGGCCCTCTCGTGTCTCTCAGCGATGAGGCCGAGCACCTCAAGGGACTACGCGATAATAGCTTCCGCGCGGAAGAATCGGCGCTGGCCCGGCAGGCACATCTTGAAGCGAGGCGCATCGCGACCGAGCAGATGAAGCACCTTGAAAAGCTCAGGAACGAGGAGAAGCTGCTGTTGACCTCGCTC
Source organism: Pseudozyma sp. F8B2 (assembly GCA_003004685.1). NCBI lineage: Eukaryota > Fungi > Basidiomycota > Ustilaginomycetes > Ustilaginales > Ustilaginaceae > Pseudozyma > Pseudozyma sp. F8B2. Next base: position 93,704 of record NXFQ01000003.1, read on the forward strand.
TTCAATGCACGCAGTCAATACTTCAAAGAGATTCAAGTCATCTCGGACACGGTACGAGATCCCCTTTTCGTGGATCTCGAGAAGACCATTCGAGCTACGCAAAAGGAGGAGGCCGACCTGATCTCCAAGGTGGACGAGCTCGAAAGGCGGCTGAGGTACTTGACGCATCTGCAAATGGTACAGTCCACCGATCAGTTGGACGATGCTGCAAAGACTTGCAACATCTGCACAGACCTCATCGAGATCGGCATCCTCACCAACAAGTGCGGCCACGTCTGCTGCCAGAGTTGCTGGAAGGAATGGCAATCGCAAGGACACCGCACCTGCGTCCTATGCCAGACACGGGTGCTGCCCAACGAGGTTCATCGCATCATCTACTCGAACAACAAGCAGACTACCGCCCAAGATGGCCAGGTGGGGCTGGTCGGCGAGGGCCGCGAGGATACAAACGCAAGCAAAGACGGCGCTGTCATTGCAGATCCATTGGCAGTGCGATATCACGAGCTCGACGACGCGCTCCGCGTCTCCCTGAATAGGTTTGCTATTCAAGGTCGTTTCGGCTCCAAGATAGATCACGTCACCAAGCACGTACAACATGTCATCAGCACCACCGGCGACAAGTCGCTCATCTTTTCGTCGTTCGGACGAGGACTGGATGTGATCGCGCAGTCGCTGACCGCCAACGGCATTCGCTTTGTGCGTGTGACTGGCGCAGGCAAGCTAGGAGGCGAGGCGGCCAAGGTGTTCCGCAGCGACCCTAATGTTCACGTGATGCTCCTCCACTCTGAAGCACAGAGCGCAGGTCTCAATCTTTTGGCCGCCTCACACATCCACATACTCGAGCCGCTGCTCAACACAAGCCAGGAGTTGCAGGCGATAGGACGTGTGCACCGCATCGGTCAGACCAGGGAGACCAACGTCTGGTGCTACTACGTTAAAGACACGGTGGAGGAGCGGATCCTTGCCTTGTCAGCGTACAAGGGACAGAGTCTGTACCTCGAGGGTCGTAACACAAGTGCGGCAGACGGCCCCAGCATTTATCGGGCAGCATCGAACAGCACCGCAGCAGATCTCTCGAGGGAAGATGCAAAGAAGTGGTCTGCTTTCGGTAAAGGCAACACAACAGGATCGGGCGGGACGATGCGCGGCGACGCGACGAGCAATAGCGCCGAACTGCTCGCCTGCTACTTTGCTCGCTATTTGCCTCAGCTGGGTCGACTGCCGACAAGAGGTTCACAAAAGTCTGCACAGGCTTCGACCAGCGGAGTTGGATCTAATAAAGCTCGAGTAGCCGAGACTTCGAGGGACATGACAAACGGCAGCGAGGTCTCGCAAGAAGAGGATGAGCTCACAAAGACGCGAAGGGCAAGGCTGGCGGCATTTGAACAGCGGCAAGGCAACGGCACGGCGTAGATGATCAGACCGCACATCATCACAACGTGGATGTGGTGGCTGAACATCTTTTGCTGCTTGTGGCTCACAACCTGACCGTACACGCACCATGTCGCTTGGGCAGAAGATCTATGATGCCGAGCTCGGGAGGAAGATCTTTTCGTACTAGGTAACCAGTCCATGGCATGCCTGGGCCGTGCTTGTCCTGGACGTCGAAGATGCCGATCACGGTTCCACCCAAGTCTCGATAGTATCTGCGTGATCAGTTGCTCAGACGGAAGCATTAGCAAGTTTACCCATGCACACTCACAGGAAAAACGGCAAAGAGCCGGCTTCGAAAACACTTACTGTAGGAGACTGCCACCGTTTCCGGCCCAGACATCGCCGTACACCATTGTCTTGTCGAACTGTTGTGCCCAAACCAGACCGAAGATATAGAGGGCTTCGAGCGCACGCTTTTCTAGGGGCCCCGCTCGACGATCGGTGATGATGGAGTTGAGGTAGACGTAGTTCTTTGCCTGCCTCGTGGCTTGATCTGCGAGACGTTCCGGGACATAGTCGGGGAAGGAGCTGGCGCATTGAAGCGCTGCTTTTCTTGACCATAGCTGCTGATGATATTTGACTTCGCAGAGGAACACTCCCGACTGCTCTGGATGTTCGAGACCGGTTTCCACGAAGTTCGAGTGGTGGCGGTAGCCATTGTCAATCATGGTCGTGTATTTGGCGACGGTGTCGGGTCTGGAAGAAAATGGCTTGGTACCCCATTGCTCCTCAGAGCCGATGGCGGACAAGTAGGGCAGGGTCGAGTCGTAAGCACGCAGGATAAAATCGACATCGCTTTCGGTCGGATTGGACACATCGAGCTCAGTAAGGCTCTGGCGGGCACCGGTGGCGGGTTGGGCCAGTCGAATGCGGATGTTGCGGCCTCGCTCAAAGAGAATCATGGCGGGCTGTGGGGTGCGGGCGACATTGACCAATCGTATCGCTCATCTGGCAGTGGGCCTATTTATACGGGGCACGCCAGGAAACAGCCGGGCTTTCGCACTTGCGGCGTCTCCGCTGGATCACACCTGCACCACGCACAGCCATGGAAGCGGTCTTTCCAGCGTTGCATGCTACCAGCGCAAACCTTTCGACGCAAAGACACATTAATCCTGGACAACCTTGCGGATCTCACACCATGTGTCGATCAGCGGTCGTTGTCAATACTGGTGTACTTGCCATTTCATAGATTCCGACACAACACAAACTATTCGATGTCGAGAACACCTGCATGCTCGTCGCTTGCACTGCTTTCTGGTAAGCCTTAGCTGTGGAGCCGACGACCGATGCTGTCGAAGGATGTTACTACTGCGGCTTCGCGTTGTCCATCGTCAGCTGGCATCGGAAGCGAAGCTTTTGCATTGGCTGGACTCCTTTGGCTGCTGCGTCTCGGCTGTGTCCTTCATCATCAGCTTTTACAACAGACGCTTAAGGAAAAGGTGTCCTAACCAAGGCAGTCCCGGCCCATGCTTGTCTGGGACGTCGAACTCCCCTATTGGGTTGTATCCTAGGTGCTGGTAGTATCTGTATCAAAGCAAACTCCTTCAACGGTCAGCCTCGAAAGCAAATTTCCGAACACCTCGACCATCGATCGATCTACTCACTTGAGCAAGTTGTCGCCGTTGCCACGCCAACAGTCTCCATAGCAGATCTTTTTGCCCATGTCTCTTGAGATGGTCTCGATAAACGTCATGAGCTGGGATGCCGAACCCTTGGCGAGGCCGCCTGATCTTCTGTCGGTGACGAGATACTTGAGATAAACGTAATCGGTTGCCTTGCGCGTCGAATCATCCGCGAGATCAAGTGGAACGTAGTCAGGAAAGTGAACACTGAGACCTGCGACAGCCACTCTTGTCCACGTAGCGTCGGTGAGAACCTCGTAGACATACATGTCCTGCCACCCGGGCCCACCCTTGGTAGGATTGCTCTGAAGGTCATACGCTTCCTGAATGTAATGGGTGAACTGCGAGATCCGCTCTGGTTTGGCAGAGAAGGGCACAGTGCCCCATTGCGCTTCGGACCCGATCGACGCCAGGTAGGGCAAAGCCGAGTCGAAGGCGTGAAGGATGAAGTCGACGTCGCTTTCGTCTGGATTGGAAACGTCGAGTTCGGAGAGGCTCGGATTGGAACACGTTGCAGGTTGAGCTGTGCGGATGCGGACCTTCCCGCTCTTTTGGGTGTAAATCGTCATTGTAGTAAGGCGATCCGGCGAGAGAGATGGTGGTAGATACTGTGGACGACGCCAAGAAGCCCTACGAGATCCGATGCATCTCTGACTCGATCATGGAAGTAGATCTTCTTGACAGCTTGTGTGCATCTCGGTGTTTAGCTCGGCCTTCTTGGTATTTTCACTGAGACCCTGCGATGACCTTGTTTTCGTGTCACGTCGAGCAACTTTGTGGTCGCGGACAACTCGCTTCATTTCCTGCTTTCGACCCACCACCATCGAGGCACATGGAGCCAATTTCAGCCGCAATGAATGCACAGGCGGCAGGGCCATCACGGCAGCCTGATCCGCCAACACCGCAGATGCGGCGCAGCACGGATCAGCGTTCGGTTGCTGCTACACCCACCCTGACACACAAGACATCGATGGTCAGTGCAACCGACACCTTTGCATCCGCGACCGACGGAGAAGGATACTACACGGATGCCGCTGACATCAGCGCCTATCATACCGACGATGCGCGAAGCAGGTTCGAGAGCGTACCGCACACGATCAACGCGCATGGCGTGCAAGACACGGGGGATATGGATCGAGTATCTAGGACCTCCTCCAGCAGGACAACTCAGAGAGGCGATACGTCAATCCCTCTAGACCAGCTCTCCCGTCCCGCTCCAATATCATCGTCTTCAGGACAGCCATCTCAGCCTATCACAAATGCAGCATCTACGCCCAGCACCTCGAATCTAGATACATCCAACGAAGAAACAGGCAATCGAGTAGAACCTGGCCGCTCCCACCGACATTTGCGACACGCTGCCATCCTCGGCCTGCTCTCGCTCTCCGCGATCTGGGGCACACTAGCTCGCGAAGGTCTCGTGGCACTCAACACGTACGACGGCCAAAGCGTCGCACCTCTCGTATGGGCCCAAGCCGTCGGTTGCCTCATCATGGGTCTTGCCATTGGCAATCGAGACGCTATCGAAGCTCGATACCCGCCAGCGTACGTCATGATCACCACCGGTCTCTGCGGTAGCATCACGACGTTCTCAAAGTGGATGCTGGATGTGTTTCGTGCGTTCGGTGACCAGGGACACTTTGACAGAGTTGGGTTGCATAACGTCATGGATGCGTTGTCGCAGACGGCGGTGACGTTGGGAATGGCCTTGGTGAGTGTAGGTGCCGGGATGAAGCTGGCCAGGGTGGTGAACGTTCAGCGAGGTGTTAGAGCCCTGCGAAGGCGACGCTCCGGTCGCGAGTCTGAGCTTCCATCCACGGATGCAGCACATGTCAAGGGCGAATCACACAAGCCCGGCAACAGGAATCCATCTCAACCCGGATCTACAATGCTCCTCGACGCCTCTATGCTCTCACTCGGCCTCGTCTTCTGGATCGCATCCGCCATCCTCTGCGCACTTCACGCGCCCTTCCGCCATGTCACGTTCAGTCTAGTCCTCGCGCCACCCGGCACCATCCTCCGCTACTACCTCTCGCGCTACAACACCCACCCACTCTCCAAACGACTCTCCCTCCCCCTCGGCACGCTCTCCGTCAACCTCCTCGCCACGGCCATCATCTGTGCTGCGTTCACTGCCTCCCGCGCCGGCTCCTCGCCTCGAACCTTCGCCGGCGGTATGACCGGCTGCGAAGCGCTGCAAGGCTTGGAAGATGGATTCTGCGGCTGCCTGTCTACGGTGAGCACGTTTGCGGTGGAGCTGCGCACGATCAAGCCGAGGAGCAGGGCGGTGAGGTACGCCGTGGTGTCGTGGGTGGCGGGCGTGGTGATCTGTGTGCTGCTGGTGGGCGTTCCTTGGTGGAACGTTGGGATGGACGGGAGGTGTCTCGGATACACTTACTAGCGCTCCGTTTTGTACTCAATATAATGATACCCTTCGCACAATCGAACGAGATCACTCCAGGAATCCGATGTAATTTGCCTTTCCATTCTGGTCGTATCTACACTTCAGCAATCTATCACCCGCTCTTGGGCGAGCTCCTCTTTGCCAACCCGGACTTTTCGTAGATCGCATCGATCGTCTGCATGATGATCACCGACTCCTCGTTCTGCACCCACACTGGCACCCTTGGTGTACCCTTCTCCCTGTCCTCGTTGATCATGTTGATAGGACTCACCTCATCCGCCCTCGTACCCGCCTTGACCGCCTTGACTCCCAGCACAAACGCCTCCAACTGCCACCTGTACGTCGACCACCACGCCTCACCGGTCCCCTTGGGCCAATGACCGTCCTTGGCAGCTCTACGCATCTGCTCGCTACCGGACGTGTCACCTGGGACATACGCCTTGTAGTTTCGTGAAGTTCCTTCGGCTAGGCCTGCGTCGGAGGCGGATTTGCCGCGGTAAGTGACCTTGATGGTGTGCCACAGGAAAGGTCCGACGAAGTTTTGAAGTTCGACTGTGCTTGCGTCTTTGAAGGTCGCTTTGAGCGTAGGGGCGGAACGCAGAGGATTGGGGATCTTCCAGTTGAGCAGAGGGAGGGTGAAGAGTTTGTGGGCGAGCGAGGTTTCGATCTTGCAGGGTAGCTTTGCAGGTCTAGCTGTGGGGACAAGGATGGTGGCTTCCATGTCGATGTCGATGGCGGGATCGCCTTGGGCGTTGAGGTGTGCCTTGGATATGGGATTCTTGGGTTTGAAGTAGGTAGGACGTGCTTCGCGGACCTCGATGCCTTCCTGCCAGTTGGCTCTCTGCCACGTCCCCGCAGCTGCCCTCATGGTATACAGGATCGCACTGGTCGGATAACACCCCGCATCCATCAACGCACCCCCTGCCAGCTTGTGATCAAACCTGATATCTCCATCCCCCATAATCCCCGCCGGTAGCAGCAGATACGCTCCCACCTCGGTCATCGGATTCTGAGGCGACATGATATCATGCAACCGATACGCAAACTCGTGCAACGCCGGATGAAAGCGATAGTGGAATGCCTCCAGCACCAACACGTTGGCCTTCTTCGCTTCCTCCATCAGATGCTTCGTCTCGGCTTCGTTCGACGTCGAAGGCTTCTCCAGCAACACGTGCTTCTTGGCAGCGATGCACTTGAGCGTCCACTCGTAGTGCAGTCCGTTGGGAAGCGGGTTGTATACAACATCGATCCCCGGGTCGTTGATCAGCTCGTCGTAGGTGGAGAATACGTGAGGGATGTTGTATTTCGTAGCGAAAGTTGTGGCTTTGCTTTTGGACCGCGCAGCGATGCCGGAGACGATGATGCCGGGGTGCGTTTTGGCCGGGATGATGACAGCCGGGGGTGCGATGTTGGCTGCGCCGAGGATGCCCATGCGGAGAGGAGCATCGCTTTTGGGAACGGAAGTGGGGGAGAAGGAGGTGTAGATGTTGGAGAAGCGCGAGTAAAGGTCCTTGATTGCCGTCGTCATCTTGGAACAGCTGCTTTGGCAGGGGGAGGGAGACAACGATGGAGGTGGTGGAGTGATGGCGTCGACAGCAGGAAGGTGAAAGGGCACCTGTCAGGAAGAAGGGAGCTCTTTTGTACGTGGACCCATTCTGCAAGAGAATGCACGTCGACCTCCAGCTTGCAGCTTTCAGATGGCTGCACGGTGGACGCTCTTCCGTACCGCAGCGAATTCTTCTCGTCCACGTCAACGTGCTGCTCTCCCGCCTTTGTACGCATTGGACCCTGTTAGCCGAACCCAGACAGAGAGTTCGTACAACGCGCACGAGCCGAGCCAGTCCTCTCGTCACCGCTCTATCTCGCCGTCCAACTTTTCGCACGTGTCGACAACGATACCCGACACACTTTCGCTGTCCACATTGTGCAGCTCGACCCAAGGTGTCGAAAAAGAAGTGCCAATGGCAGAGCACAGCTTGGTCTCCGGGATGACATCTCGAAACGTCTTGAGAAGAAACGCGGTGATATCCGCAGAATTTCTTTAGCCTGAGACCGCCTGCATAGCCGAGCTCTGCACGGATACGACTCAGCCTTGGTTGCGAGATGAGAGCCACGTCGACAGATTTTCAGCACGTTCGCAGAAAAGTCATCATCGCCATTCTTGGTCTTCTTCCCGGAGGAGGAGTCTTCGCAAGTTGCCCTTTGGCTTGATTTGGCGCTGTATGCTGACTGCTCGTGAGGTTGCCCGGGTTCCTGGAGAAATGTTAGCAGGTCGCAACTTACACAATTTAGCTTTTCCGACCGTTGCGATGGCTTTTGGGGGTGATGACTGAGACGACGAGCATGGAACTCCGTCTACATGCATCGTCGACAGCGAGCATGTGTGTGCTTTCCTGAGGGATACGGATTATTGTTGCCATCGTCTGCGTGACAGTAGTGACGATCCCGCTGACAAGAGTCGTCCTAGTGTGTGGGTAAGGCGGGTTGATTGATCGACAACGGCTTCATTACGGTGCGTGTCATCGGCCGACTGTTGCCCGACTCATTTGCCGGTTTCAGCAGGATGCGCACGACCATGACAAGCTTTTCTGGTGGGTTTGAAGTTCATCTCGCTCGACCATAATCAGGGACAAGCAACGCGGCTGTTCAGTCAGGTTCATCGCTTGTGCGATCAGATGAAGTCAGATCTCCCCACCGAACAGACCTTACTCGAAGCGATCGTGGGACAGTATAAAGAGAGCGTTAAGTAGAAAACATCCCCTCCTGTTAGCCCGGAACAATTAGACTACTCTTTGCCATCAACTTCGGCACCTCATACTTTTCCGACCATGAAGACGACTCCTGCTCAAGCCGCTTTTCTCGTCTTGAGCTTCCTTTTCACCGCTCCTCTTCGCGTCTCTGCCGACTCGTCCGGAGCGATCACCTTGCCCGACTTTTCCACCAAATCGCTCCCGCTCGCCAGCACCTTCTACTGGTTCTCCTCCGTCGAAGTAGGCGTATGCTACAACCCTCAAGCGCGCATCGGTAGCATCGCCGGAGCCCTCCACTGTACGCACCAAGAGAAATACGATATCGACAACAACACCTGGACGCTTCCACAGACGTGTGTTGCTCTCAAGCCGTTGGGTGGACCGCTTTCGAGTGCTGTACGCGATTCGTGTAAGAATGCAAAGGGAACGTTCAATGTGATCAAGCCTGCTGCGGGGAACGGCGATGGTGGTCAGGCGTACGATGCTATTCAGAAACAGGGTGGAGGAGGAGCAGGTGCGGGATCGGGCGGCGGTGGTGATTCGGCGCCCGACTCGAACGATCAACAGGACGGGGATAAGGGGAAAGGAGGTGGTTTCTTGAGCGGTATCGGCGGCATGTTCGGTATGTGATCAGACCTGATCAGCGTAGATTGGCTTCCGTCGCACCGCGCTCTCGCTCAACGCGGAGTATCGATCCCGTTCATCATGGTTGAAGGTCGCCTTGGGAGACCAGAACACGGTGATCCGAAAACCATGTTAGAGCCTATACCGAATCTTATCCGCCCGCGTCGAAGAATTCGCTCCTTGCAAGGTCTGTACAACACACTGGCTGCGGCCCGAGGCTCGAATCAAAAGATGGCGGAGTTTTGTGCTCTGAGTGTCAACGGAATGAGAGACCCGTAGCTAATCACCATCGCTGCGCTGTCTCGTATGATCCCCGATTGCTTGCAGTCACAGATACAGAGGTTTGAGGGACAAGTCATCGACGTTTGGTCAGCCCCGGCTTTCAAGCGCCGTCGGCCGCGGTGCCCTCTTCCCCACATTTTTTGTTTGGGCTCGTTGCGCTTGAAAGCGTCTGCTGCAGTCAAACCAGTCAAGCTTGCGTTCTGTAATTGACCGCCGTCTGGGGTAAAATCACAAGGTGGCTGGCGCGCTTTTGAGCGATTTCACAGTGCATAAATTGAAAATTGGGTGAGCCGGCTGTCCAACCTCGCTTCCTCGCTTTCCGTGGCCTCCACAGCTGCAGAGGACAGCCTTGAACCCTGATCGTCCTCGTGGACAGCGTGTGAGAATGCACAGTATAGCTGCTGAGTTGCGGCAGCGGTTGCTGTTGCGCGTCTAAGAAAATGACCGTGTGTTGGCTTCCATACCGGCCATCAAGCCAGCCGGATTGCCGTGCGTTACTCTTAGCTCGCTCGCTGGCTCGTTTGCACCCGGCTGGCTGTCCTTCGTCTCGTCACTGCAACAACGAAGGACCCTTCGACAGACCTCTTTTGAATATATTCCATCTCGCTCTTCTTCCATCAAAGCACAATTCGTCCTTAGCACCTCCAACTCCCAACACTAAAATCCTCTTATCCGTCGCACGATCTCTCCTCTCAAAATGGCCGCACGCAAAGCCTACGTTGTCGGTGTCGGCATGACTGCCTTCACAAAGCCCGCCGACCGCGACTACCCCATCCTCGGCCTCGAAGGTGCTGTCAAGGCTCTCATCGATGCTGGCCTCACCTACGACGACGTCGACTACGCCGCCGCGGGTTACGTCTACGGTGACTCCACTTGCGGTCAGCGTGTCCTGTATCAGCTCGGTATGACCGGTATCCCCATCGTCAACGTCAACAACAACTGCTCCACCGGTTCCAGCGCCTTCAACCTCGCGGCCAACGCCGTCCTCGCAGGTCAGGCCGAGTGCGCCCTTGCCGTCGGTTTCGAAAAGATGGCTCCCGGTTCGCTCAGCTCCGCGTTCACCGACCGCGCCGCTCCCATGGAGGGCACCATGTCGCAGCTCTTCGAGATCGAAGGTGACAAGGAGTACGAGGTGGAGGACTTTGGTCCCTTTGCCGCACGTATCTTTGGTGCTGCCGGTCTCGAGTATTGTGAAAAGTACGGCGCCACCTGGGACCACATCGCCGAGATTGCTGCCAAGAACCACCGTCACTCGGCCAAGAACCCTTACGCACAGTTCCGCGCCACACCCACTGCGGACCAGGTCAAGAATGCACGAAAGATCACTCGTGAGGTCACACTGCCCATGTGCTCGCCAACTTCGGACGGCGGTGCAGCTGCGCTCGTTGCTTCCGAGGAGTTCGTCAAGAAGCACGGTCTCGAGGACCGAGCCATCGAGCTCGCAGGTATGGGTGTTGCCACCGACTCGATCCGCCTCTACGAAGACCGCTCGCGCATCGAGCTCGCCGGTGCCGACATGTCGCGCCGTGCCGCTGCCATTGCTTACAAGCAGGCCGGCATTGGTCCTAAGGACGTCCAGGTCCTCGAATTGCACGATTGCTTTGCCCCCAACGAACTCGTCACCTACCCCGCTCTCGGCCTCTGCGCCGAAGGCGAGGCACACAAGCTCGTCGAGCAGAAGCTCAACACCTACAACGACTCCGGAAAGGGTTGGGTCGTCAACCCTTCGGGAGGTCTCGAGTCCAAGGGTCACCCTCTTGGCGCTACCGGTCTCGGCATGATCAAGTACATGGTCGACCAGCTCCGTGGCGACGCAGGCGCGCTCCAGGTCAAGAACGTCCAGCACGCCTTGACGCACAACATCGGTCTCGGTGGAAGCTGCGTCGTCACCATCCTCCGTCGTCCTTCGTTCTACAAGGCAGGCGCCACCAACTCGTCCAAGCGCTTCGGATACAACGCCGGTGACCATGTGCAGAGCATCACCGAAGACGACTTGAACAAGGTCAAGAGCAAGCAGTTCTCCGAATACCTCCCCGCTGACCTCTAAACAAGATGCATGTGCTCACGTAACCACCTTCGAGACGCTAATTCGAGCATTCCGCGGCTTTGGGAACATCAAGCTCCCCGCCGATCTGGAACCGAGCTGCTCCGAGCAAGATTGTCTGATCGCTTCAACCCACTTTGCCTCTACCTGCTCCTACATTAACGAAATCAATGACGTGTTCTTCGCTTGGTGTTCAGAACGGTGTCCTTCCCCAGCATAGCATGTTGGATCGCTGCCTTCTCGATATCGTGTGATCGTGTGATGTTGGACAGGCTTGCCAGACCTTGGTGAGTGAACCTTCTCGCTGTGAGGTTTCAGATCACAGAAAGGATCTGCCGCCATATCTTGATGAAGCTGTAGCGTGCATGCGGTCGCTGCATGTACATGCTTCAACTTCATCTGCCATGGATGGTTCGAGGAAGAACGTGCTCTTCGCAACGAGTTCCTTTTGTGCTTTCAGTTGAGGAAACGGTCCGATGTCGTTTGCGTCCCTCAATCTAATGTGCTATGATCCAGAAAGAACGTGCTCACACAGACGCAATCGATACAGTCTCATGCGCAATGGCAACGTGCTTCACCAAGGACAAAGCTCCGAGGCTTGCTTGCGCAGTGTGACGCAGAAGAAGAATGTTGATGTGCCCTCTCAGATGCGACTACGCCATCGCAGCCTTTGCAACGCATCGGCCAAACAATTGCTCTCCCAGTCTGGAAAGCACAGGATCGAGCACGCAACGACTGAGATCGGACCAAAGTCTTACTGCTTCAAGCTTGTTTGCCGACCATACCTAAGTGGTTGCTATGAAAGCAACTCGAATCTCGCCACGAATCGATAAATAAGAGCTCATTCCCTGTCAACCGGATCGGACATCACGGTTAGTTCCGTCCGGTCAATTTCAGCATCATCCTCAAGCTCTTCGCTGCAGCTCGTCTCTTTCCTTCAAACCGATCGATCTCCCGTGCGCCCCGTCTGAAATTACCTAGGAGCAGGCTCTTCCACCTTTCCAAATTGGCTGTTGTGAAAAGCACGCAACCGCGGAGGGGTACACCCACTTTGTATCCAGCCTGCAGCGAGCAAGGAGTTGTAAGGCACGAACGACAGGAATTGCCTGATACCAGAAAGAGCCGGCGGCGAAGCTGGTCAGGGGTTGACCGCAGCAATCATTCGCCTCACAGGTGTTGCCTCACAACCGTTCATTCTGGAGCATAGGGTAAGACCCCCAAACTATACAATCACAAACGCTTCCCACGCGGGAGTCCTCACAACGGTCTTTGATTGTCGTTGACGCAGACGACGCCGGCAAGGAAAGGTGCCTTCTGACGACGCATTGCAGCTCCTCATCTCGCGTCAAGCTAGTTGCGAGCAGCGGGTCCGCCGGCAGACCTTTTCTCAATCTCATAGAAGAGGGGCCGACCTCGTCCAGTTTTATCATCCAACGATACCGACTAGAAAGCTGGCTGCACTGGTGGCAGTGACAACCTTTGCCACGAAGCGACATGGTCAGCATGAGATCGCGCTGCATCCATTCAACTATTACGCTCCTCCAACTAGTCGCGTGGCTGCTGGCAGCCGTTGCGCCGTGTACTGCCTCTCTTCCGGAAGACAGCAGCGGACTGGAATCCGCCGAGCAACTCGTACGACCTGCAAGCGATCGACTAGCACACTCTTTATCGACAGCAAGGATGCGGAAAGTAGTAGTGAAAGCGCCCGAGAAGCTTCGGCTGGGCACCGACGACTTTCTCGGGTCCGGTTTCAAGAGGAAGTCGGTCGCTGGAGCGTACGGTACCTCTGTTGGAGTTAGCCTGGGCGCCGTGGCAATTGGATATCAGACGTTGAACTATCAGTCAAAGAGCAGAGACTACGCAATCAAGAAGGAGAAAGACGCCAGAGTCAAGGAGGCCATTTGCTCGGAACGGCGACGCCACGCAGCCGCTGCCGCCGAAGCTGCACCTGCCCCAGATGTAGCTGCCGACACTGTCCGTCCCACTGCGCCGTCGACTTTCGCTTCGACTACGATGGTCTCAAATGTATTGCAGCAGGGTCACGCCGACCTAGTCGGACTCGAACCGGCTCCTGCATCGTTCTCGACACAATCAGCAGGGGTGATCAGCACAGCATACAGGTATCCTCCGTCTCGTGCGCTGACCTCGCTAGAGCGTAGAGCACCGCTCACCGACCAGACGCTCAACACGATAGAAGATTACAACAAGATGATCGGAGCCACAGAGGCTGTCGCTTCTGGTAGCATTGCCATGACTTCTGCGTGAGTACCCGGAGGACCATTTCGAGCAATCATGTCAAAGTTGCGGTACTAACGTTTCGCCCTGTTTCCTGCAGTCACCAAGCAAATCAGCGCAGTTTGAATTCGTCGCCCGAGTTCAGCTGTTGACTGATAGAGGTCTCTCACCGTGCCACGAGCACGTCTTGCTCTTGATGAGGTGTCCCCGAAGCACTCGCCGACAGTAGAAGACCGTGCTCTGTCTACGCGGAGCAAAGTAACCAGCACAGAAGCAGCTGACTGCCATCAGAATGGAAAAAAATCGAGGCTTCATTTGCCACGACAATGAAATTTCACGTCAAAAATGAGGCAACAAAAAACGAACCTCAAAAGAGAGTCTTCCCAAGTCCAGCCGAACGTGCAATATAGTCCAACCTTTTCGGCAGACAAAGATATCTTTCTCTAGCGTCACGGCGACTGGGTCTATGTCGAGGTTCTAGAATGGGATCTCACGCCGAGAACCAAGGAGAGACTGTAGGCCAGGGAGAAGCGATCTCGGCAAAGGCCGAAGGTCATGTGTTGCGCAACAGGAAGTGCATTCTTTGCGGACAACTTGGTCAGGTACAAATCGATTGTGCGAGTCACAGCGATTGCGCAAAGCAGATGAGCCCACCTCGACGTGCTCGGCGGCGTAGGTGGGTGGTGACAACGGCAGTGGCAGTCACACGACTCGCTTGGCTTTCGCACGCAACAAAAGTGACACAATACACTGCGATGCGGTAGCCGCACGACCGTTGCTCGGGTTCCAAGAGCGGAAACGGATGAGCCTTGCCGATGATGCGGGGAAGTGTCTGTTTTGCCTGCGTCCCAGGGAAGGGTGGAACACCGTGGGGAAGCCGAGCGCCTGCTGCTGGTTTCTGCACGTCCAACTCTAAAATCACCAAAGTGCGGCAGACTGGCGCATTTTGACATTTCCTACTGGGCCGGCAGCATGTGCTCTCTCGCTACTTCGTTGCTCGCTTCCCTCCACACTTCCGCCATTCACCGTGCAGTGCAGCGTGCATTTGGCAGCTTCTAGACTCCGATACAGCGGTAGTCTGCCAGACAGGTGTTGCCCCTCGATTCCATTCGGCCCACTCGACTGGTTTGCAGCACGACATGCACAGTGTACATCACTGAGTGAGCGAGTGTGAGTTGACTGTCGTGTGCCTCTCTTGTTCTACACTGTCTATACCCCGCTCTTGCTTAGTGCGCACGGACTCGCAACACAGCTTTCTGTGAGCGATTTGACCGACGCACAGGCGTCTCTCTGGACCCTTCCGCCCCAGCCAGGCCGTGCTCTACTGTTCCGCCTGGAACTGTGCACCGTTGCGCCATTCAGCCGAGGAACGAAGAAGCGGGAGAGCACCGGTTGAGCTGGTCGGTCGGTCAAATCCCCGTTTCCTTCTCTTCTCGAACCACACTGACAGGAGACCGTGGGGAAGCGCCATGCAGTCAAGGAAAACTCGCTGCTCGCGCGACATCACATCTGGCATGTGCGGCATCTTGCGAGGAGGTCCACAGCGCTCAAGCGACAGCGGCAGTCGAGGGTCCAAGCTTCCACGAATGGGGCTCCCGCACTGCGGCAGCGGCAATCAATTAAGCTATGCACAACTGTCACTACGCCTTCTGACCACACATCTGACTGAGTATGCTGTTTCACAGCGCTGTGGCTACATTGCTACCATCGTGGCCAGCTGAGAAGGCATAAAAGGAGTCGGCTTTCGACTTCACCACCGTCCTACTTTTCCCCACATCTCATCTCACATTGTCATCACAGACTCTCAGCACTCTGACTTCGAACCGCAAACGCACCTCATCACACTCTGAAGCAAACCCTTCTTGAAGCCCTTCTTGAAGCCCTCCTCGAACAACATCAAAATGGCTCCCGCTGCTACCTCGTCCAAATCCAACGCCGACCCTCGTGAGCAACAGCTCAACATCTCTGGTCAGAACCGTGTCGCCATCTTCGACAAGAAGGGCGGTCCCGTCTCGGTCAAGGATGTTCCCATCCAGAGGGATCTCAAGCGAGGTGAGGCCCTCGTCCGCGTCATCTACTCTGGTGTCTGCCACACCGACCTGCACGCCATGCTCGGTGACTGGCCTCTGGACAACAAGCTTCCCCTGGTCGGTGGACACGAAGGTGCCGGTGTCGTCGTAGCCCTCGGCGAGGGCGCTGACCAGTACGTCAAGGTCGGCGACCGCGTCGGAATCAAGTGGATCGCCACTTCGTGCCTCAACTGCTCCTTCTGCAGGAACGGTGCCGAGCCCAACTGCCCCAACGCACAGTGCTCCGGCTTCAGCGTCGACGGTTCTTTCCAGAAGTACGCCGTTTCTTACGCCAACCACCTGTCGATCATCCCTGATGAATTGCCCCTCGACGAGGCCGCTCCCATCCTCTGCGCTGGTGTGACCGTCTACAAGGCTCTCAAGGAAGCCAACCTGACCCCTGGTCAGTGGGTCGCCATCCCCGGTGCTGGTGGAGGATTGGGACACTTGGCTGTCCAGTACGCCGTCTACGCTGGTTACCGAGTCATCGCCATCGACACTGGCTCCGACAAGAAGGCGCTTTGCGAAAAACTCGGCGCCGAGCGATTCATCGACTTCAAGACCAGCAAGAACCTCGTCGACGACATCAAGGCCGCCACACCCGACGGTTTCGGTCCCCAGGCTGCCGTCGTCGCCGCTTCCGGTGCAGCTGCCTACGAACAGGCTCTCGACTACATCCGCCCTCGTGGTGTCCTCGTTGCCGTCGGTCTTCCCGGCCAGGCCGACATCAAGGCCAACGTCTTCTTCACCGTCTTCCGCTCCGTCCGCGTCGTCGGATCGTATGTCGGTAACCGACAGGACGCTCAGGAGGCGCTCGACATTGCTGCTACCGGCAAGGTCAAGACTACCTACAAGACCCTGGGTCTCTCGCAACTCCCGCAGGTGTATGACGACATGCAGAGCGGAAAGATCGCCGGTAGGATCGTGCTCGACATCGACCAGTAGTTGGAATCTTGTGCTTTTTCTCTGGATGAATGGAATCGATTTGAACTCGTGTCTCTCGGTTTGATGTATAGAATGTGCGTACGAGCGTGTATATGACTCGGTAGCTTCGAGCGATAGCGTGTGTCTGCGAGTCTCGAGTTCTAAACCATATCTGTCTCTCCCACATGCTAGGTCTATCATAGGTCGAGAGGGCTAATTTGGACGTTTGTGCTCAAGGCTAATGTTTTGTTCTACAGAGCGTGGGCTAACAATGAGGGACTGGATCTGTACTCTGAGCAGGATCGTCTGTATGCGTTCACCAGGAGACGGAATTATTCCCGCTCTGCTGGGTCTCCTCAGCCGTCGAGTCCCAGCCTTTCCTTGCAACGCTCTCCACATCGTCCCCGCCGCCACCCACCACCTCCTCCTGCGTCCCCTGATGTCTCTTGATCACCAGCCCCAAACACGTCAAGACAGCCAGTGCTACGAACTCGGACACGTACTGCAGCACCAACTTCGCCCAGATACTCTTGACAACGAGGATGGAGCCTGAGAAGGTGGTGTAGGCTGCAAACGCTGATCGGACGATCATCAGCGGGGTTGAGATGAACAACGCCCATCGAATTACACGTGTTCGTTGTGTGTCCGAGTTGAGACCGAACGCGGTGATTGCGAGCAGCGTTGTTGTGAGGAGGATGTAGAGGATCGAACCGATTTTTGTCTGGATGGGGAGGACGGGGTGGGAGAGTGGGATGCCGTTGGAGTCGGTGAAGGTGGTGTTGGTGTATCCGGTGATGATGCAGATCATCGCAGCGAGGTTGATGAGGTTCAACACGCGACCGATGGTTTTCTCCCACCGTTCAGTTCCTCGACCCATCACATCTCGTGCGTTGGCGTAGAACGCCAATACCGCCGAGATCGTAGGACTCAACCCGATCGACTGCAGGATGAACCCCCACACCGTCAGGTTCACGGAGCGGATGGACCGTGTGTAGTCGACGACAAGGATCGTATTCCCGACCAGGTGGAGTACGGTGACGATGAGCAGCGGTAGGTAGCCAGAGGTGCGGATGGGTCGATGGTGGACGAGGTTGAGGATGTTGAGGACGAAGAGGGGGAGGTAGAGCGGGAGGAAGGCGATGTTGATGATCGTTGCGATGGAGTAGGTCATGATTGGCAGGAAGATGATCTTGACTGGGGTGAAAGTGAGTAAGGCGTTGGGTGAGGGTGGTTCGAGGATGCAGTGTGGATCATGCTTCCTTTATACGTTTCCGCCTCACCTTCGGCGCTGTGCAACAACGTTTGTCACCATCATCTCCCATCAGATGAATCAGACGAACACAGCCAAGCCATACAGCTGTCACTATCCGAACTCTCCCCCCACCCATACACACAGCTGGACTACCTCACACAACCCTACATCGTCTTGCCGATGTCATCCTCTCAAACGGCGCCCTGTTCGGCACCGGAAACCCCTCCTTCCTCTACCTCTCTCGACCACCGACATCCGACTCCCCCCTTTCCCTCGGCTACGACATTCCAATGAGACTGTAGGCTGTGTGGGTTTCTTGCGAGTGTCCAACTGCGCAACATCCTCAATGTTTTCCGCGGCGGAAATTGCACCACACGATATGTCTCTCGCTTCTTCGCTCGGCACCTTATTCGGCGTCCACCTGGACAAAATCGGTACCTCGCTCGGACGCCTGGTAACGGAAAAACACTGCTCGCATCACGCCCCCCCCCCAATGAAAATTCCGAGCTCGCATCGACGCCGAATCGGCTGCGTCTGAAGCTCTAGCCGATGATGAATGGATGCAGTGGCGAGCAAGGGACACAAAGAGGCTGTGCACGTGAAGTCGATGCACATGGCGAGTCGGCAGCCGATTGAGATTCCGGTTTCGGGAGGTGGTACCTGACAGGTAACGGCTCGGATGCGACTCTGAGCCGCGCAGTGTGGCCCCTCTGCTAGTACACAGGACCGGATGTCTCTTCAACAAAAGCAAGCAAAGCAAGAAATGCGTTCAGCTGCGGAAAACGCTGTGATTAGGCAAAGGCTGCTATGCTTATGGTATGTAGTGTACAAGTGTCTCTTTTTGTCCAGGCTGATTAAGCCTTCTCGCCTTCGTTCTGACCCGTGCCTTGGGATCTGTCTTGCCTGCTCTGCCGCAATTGCAGACCCCAGTTGATCAACGCCAACACCACCCCCGCTCCTGTGAATCCGATCCCCATGTACGCCGCACCACGATATCCCTTCAACACATCTCTCCCACCGTCGTTGACGTGCGTTTCGACAACACCGGCGAAACCGAGACCCAGAGCGATGCTGTAGTTGACCACAGTGTTCACGATACTGCTTGCGGTGCCTTGCTGATGTGCCGGCAGCAGGTCGCTGAGGATGATGCTCGCGGCGGGGAAGGACATGTCCATTCCGAACGGCATGATGGCCGAGGAGATGTATGGCAGTGCTTCGACGCGTACCGGTGTGGCGCCGGAGATGATGCTGCCGATGCAGAAGGCGAGCAGAGAGAGCAGCATGATGAACGCAGGGCTCGTGCGTCCGAGGATCTGAGCAGAGCTGAAAGCCGCTATAATGCCCGCTACGCCGGCTGGAACAAAGCTGAGGATGGTAAAGATGGGTGAATATCCGCGTACGTTCTGGGCTAGTAGGTTGACATTGTAAAACATCCATATACCGAAGCCTGCCCAGCCCATAGCCAGGCTGATGAGGATCAAGGACCCCGAGAGGTGGAAGACGCTGGTCGGAAGGAGCGGGAATGCTGCTTTGCCTTCGCCGTAGATGAAAATGCCGATGAAGAGCACTCCGACGATGAGAAGGGCGTATACGTAGGGCGTCGACCAGCCCACGACGAGCGCTTGGTTGAAAGCAAAGTTGAAAAGAACAAGGCCTGCGACACCAGTCAAGGTGCCAAACAGATCCAGGCGCTTCCACAGCGGAGCGTCCTTGTGCGAGATGTCATCCATCGGACCCATGCTGGCTGCGTCTGAAGATGGTCGGTCGCCATCGTCCTTACGATCAAGCTTCCAAGACGCGCTGACAGCACGCATCTCGTCTTCATTCGGTAGAGCGAAAGAGCAGAGTGCCGCCAAAAGCGCCGATGTGATGGCCATGACGTAGAAACCCCACCACCAACCCATGCGTCTGTTCATGTCCATCAGTGTGGTGAACAGGGCGCCGACCAGAAAGCCGTTGGGTGCGGTGGCGGCGAAGAAGGAAAAGGTGAGATGCTTTGCGTACGAGCCAGGCGCAAAGACTCTGCCCAAGATGGCGAGCGCGTTGGGTAGCAGTATGGCACATCCCAAGCCTTGCATGGCTCTGCAGACGTCGAAGAAGATGTACGACCCGGTGTAGTGCGAAAGGCCTGCGAGAAGGGACCACAAACCGAGGACGGCGTATCCGATGATGACGACGGGTTTGTGACCGACAAGATCGCCGATGCGACCTGCAGGCAGCACAAAGGTGCCGACAGTGAGGGAAAACGCGGCGGCGAACCACGACTGCTGCGCGTCGGAGTGCTCGACGTCGAATGTGCGGGCGATGCTGCGGATGGGCACGACGGATTGACCTAGAGATGACTGGGTGAGAAGCATCGCCATGCAGAGGGTAGCGACACCAACAAGCTGGCGTATCTTGCCCAGTGTGCCTGCATTGTAGAGAGGTCGAGATGGTGCGTGGGAGGCAGCATCGGATGGGCTGTCCATCGCCTCGACGACGCTCGTGGCCGGTGACGACATGGCTGTTTGGGTGGGTGTGGGTCTGGGATGGAAGCTGTCTAGACTTTAGGACATGATGACCATGTATATATAGAGGTCTGAGCTTGTCCAGGCACTCGTGAATGGAACGAAGCAGGTGGCAACCGTGGATGGAAGGAGATTGCAAGGAGATAATCACGACTCGCTCAAAGGCGTACCGAGGCTGCTCAGAGCGATCCACAACGGCACGTCGAAAAAAAAGTGACGAAAGGGTTCGGATGACGGCAGCGTCCGCTTTTTCCGTCGTTAATCAAGCGGTTAATCTCCGATGACAGAGGTGCTTGTATCCGAAGCCCGTGTGGGTGTAGGACAGGAGCCAGTCAGCTGGCGTGTTGCTCTTGGCATGTCACACGAAAAAATGGCCGGCGTCGAGATGCTTCGAACATTGCCTCGATGGACCATGTCGATCTTCTGCAGCGAATCTGGAATACTTGTCTGAGACCGCTGCCAGAGGACAGTACTTACATCCGAGGTTCATACTCCGAATCGAGAAGCACAGGTGTTCTAAGTTTGCTAAAGTGCACGCCAAAATTCGGCTCGGTTGGACTAGTCTTTACAATTGGTTCAGGTCTCACATGTTTGGTCATCGCTCAGTGTCGCCAAGTGCCTCCTTTCGTACGCTCGCCAACACTCGATCCAATTGCTGGCTCGGACCATCGGATCCTCGGTCTCGCCCCGACGGCGCGACAAGGCGCGACCGAATACTTTAACAGTACCGAAAAAAACATCAAACTTTAGCATGTCAAGACTATATATCAAACATAGCTGTAAATTCGCTCGAAAAGACGCCCGTGAAATATCGGGCTGGAGAAGCGACGATCGCGGCGAGAGACTCGCTTCGGCATCTTTTTGGCCTGAAAGCGAAAGCCAAAGCGGAAAGGGCCGATGACCGCACCGCACGTACCGGTTGAGTCACAAGCGGTCTGCGCCTAGCTTCGGGAGCTTTCCGCCTCGGCTGCTTGGCTGCGACCCCCGCGCCTTGCTGCTGGCTCGCCCGTCTTCCCCGGCTTATTTTTCCTCTGCCGCACGCAACCCACACTCTCGCATCCCCGCCTTCGCACGAGGCAGCAGCACCCGGCGAGACGGCTGATGCATCAAACTTGCCAACACAACAATATCGGACCGACGTTTGCAAGCGCTCTCTCTGATTCATAATCACCATCTCTACCACCATTCACGGCATCAACACCGCTCTTCAACGGCTCTTCCGTACAAGTTCAGCATGGCGCAGTCACATTCATAGCCCGGTCGATCTAATTATTGCAATCAGCATAGCAAGGAGAAGCCCACGAGATTTCATTCGTCAACATGCTTTCCGCCCGTCGTAGCGCGGCCAGGGAGCTGCTGGCGTCAGCTCCATACCCCAACGGTCCTATCGCTGGACCTTCGCGTTCAAGACATTCTTCCACAGCTATCGCTCCATCCACTTCGGCCGCTGCCTCGAGCATAGCCAGCAAGCGCCACTCGCTCGCCAAGATCCGCGACTCATCCGCCTACGTCGCCCGTTACCGCACTCTCGGCGCATCCGCACATCCTCTTCTCTCTTCGGCACCTACAACGGCGAGCCATGCTGCGTCGCATGAAGCCTCAACCTCCACGGCGAGTCAAGCAACCATCAGCACCACTTTGCCCTCCGCTAGTAGCAGCACCGTTCTCGACACTTCAGGGCCCGCCGCGTATCCGGCATCTACCTCAGTGCGCTCGAAGTCCACCAACGCATCCGATCAGCTCGACGATACCTGGGCCTTTGGCGGTGGTGCCAGGAGTCAGGGAGGTCCAGTTGGCTCCTCATCAGAAGCTGGCGATACGGCAGCTAAAGGGAAAGCGGCTAACGCGCCCATCGTGATGGGAAACGCAGGCAAAGGTGCGATCCCAAACTATGGCAAGCGCAAGATGAACACCATTCACGTCTCTGGTCCAGCTTCCTCCAGCACATCTCGTCCACCGGCACCGCCCGCACCGGCTTCGACGGAAGAGACGCCATCCTCTCGATACGAGCATCGCTATTCTCCCTCGACACGCAGCGAGCAGCCTTTGCCACAGCATACCTACTTCTCGTCGCCATCGTCTTCCTTCAACGCCTCGTCCTTTGTAGCGCCTGGCACGCAGCCACCTTTGGCCGGTACAGCCACAGCTGGCGTCGGTCAAGGTCACCCTGGCATTGGCATCGTACGCAAAAAGTCGGCTCTCATTTTTCCCGGTCAAGGGTCGCAGTACGTTGCCATGTCCAAAGACCTCTACAAGGCTTTCCGCTCTGCGAGATCAATCTGGCATCAGGCGGAAGAGGCGCTCATGATGACGCCGGGCATCCACTCGCACCATTTCATTCAAGGCGAGCGCGCCACGAGCGCAGAGCAGAGGGAGCTCTTCGAAGCCGAGCTGGCAAAGACGCGGCATCTCGACCCGAAGCAAGGCCTGTCAGCCAGTGGCACGGCCGTGGCGAGGGGTAGGAGGGGCTGGTTGCGCGATCTTGTGTTTTCAGGCGATCAGCTCGAACTGACTCGAGCTGAGAATGCACAGCCTGCCATCCTGACGTGTACGCTGGCGTTCTTGCAGGTGCTTCGCAAGGAGTTCTCGCTCGACCTCATTCAGGACCACGTCGAGTGGGCGTCTGGTCACGGCTCGGGTGTTTATGCGGCGCTGGTGGGGTCGGGTGCGATGGATCTGCATGATGCGGTGCGGCTGCTGCGACACCGTGGTCTGGTGGCTTCGCACTACACGCACAACCATCCGGTGCTTTTCCCACCTGGCTGCAAGAAGCCTGAGAGCATCTACGAGACCTGGGCGTTTGCCAATGCGGGAAGCGGTAAGGGCGCCGACCTGCTCTATGAGGAGGAGGTTGCTGCCTCGGATGGCGAGACGAAGGCGGTTCCGGGGTGGAAACGTACGCAGATGTCTGGTGTTGTCGTGCGACCTGGCAAGCTCAATGCGGTAACTAGGGAGGTGGAGCAGGTGATGCAGGACATTCGCAATGGCAAAGTCCCCTCGGTCGCACGCGACGAGGTGGTCGAAGTGGCCAACATCAACAGTCAGCTTCAGATCGTTTTGTCGGGCACACGTGTCGGTGTTTCGTACTGCTGCGATCGGTTGCGGAGCAAGAATCTGGGAGCGCGGGCGGTGAACCTGCCGGTATCGGGGGCGTATCATTCAAGCCTGATGACCGAGGCGTCGGACTTTTTGCGACCTGCGGTCAAGTATATGCCGCTTTCGGATGCGGAGGGATTCTCGCTGGTGAGTTCGAAGGATGGAAGTGTGGTGCGGGATAGCGAGGCGATCAGGAGGGATCTGGCGGGCGCGTTTGCCAGGCCGGTGCATTGGTTGAGCAGTGTAGATACGCTGTTGGCGCAGGGGGTGGAGAGGTTCATCTGTTTGGGGCCGGGTAGGGCGTGCGCGCATTTGTTGAGTAAGGAGCTCGCGTATAGGGATAGAAGGAGGGAGGCGGAGGGTGTAGAGGAAAAGAGCGGGTACGAGGTTTGGAGCTTGGCGACGGTGGAGGATGTGGAGCAGCTGGCGGAGGCGTTGGTGGATGTGTCCGGGAGGGAGGGGGTGATGCTGCCGAGTAAGGCGGTGGATATGGACCGGTTGGTGGCGGATTAGCGGGCACGATCATACCATGAAATTATGGAGCATTGCATTGCATTTCTGGAACAGTGTGGGGTATGTGACAAGAAACGGAGAGGAGAGGAAAAGACAAGTCTAGGTGGAAGCTTTGTGATCCAGCCTCTTGATGCGGAGCGGCATGCCTGCGGTCGAAGCGCCATCGGAAGTTTCGGCTCTTGGACGGACGATGAGCGCCTGCTGCTGTTTGACCGTCACCCCCGGTTCCGGTTGCAACTCGAAGCGAGCTAGCAACGAGATGATGATGATCTTCATCTCGGTGAGAGCGAACTTGGCTCCGATGCAGCTCTTTGGACCTCCGACGAAGGAGTATGTGAGGTAAGGCGGAAGTTTTGCGTCCGCGTGGGTGGGGGGAAGGTGGGAGAAGCGATCTGGGTTGAAGGAGTCGGAGTCGGGGCCGAAGAGGGCGGGGTTGGCGTTGACGGTCTTGATGCCGATGGTGAGGCGCGTGCCGGCGGTGATGGGGAGGGAGGAGACGGTTTGGCCGGTGGAGAGGGTGAGTGGGGTCATCAGGGGCAGCACGCAGTCGGTGGTCGCTTGACGGTCGTTACCGGGTACGGGTGGGCAGAGGCGGAGCGTCTCGGTGAGGATGAAGTCGAGGTACTGGAGGGTGGGCGACCAGATGTCGTCGTACGAGAGGAGCGAAGGGCTGAACTCTTCGAGCGTGAGGTTGTGGCGCTCTTGCAAGGTGGTCGAGATGACGCTGCGTAGTTTCGTTTGCACTTCGAGATGTTGGGCGAGGAAGTAGAGCGCCCAGGAGGTGGTTACGCTGCTGGTCTCGTAGCCTGCAAACATGAATGTTTGGATCTGACCAGCGATCTCTTTGTCCGTCATCCTGGCGCCCTTGTCCGCGTCGAGGTTGCTCTTGACCAACAGCGAAAGCAGATCCTTCTTGTCGCCCAGATCCTCCCCTTCCTTCTCAACGCTTTCCTTAGCCTCCCTGACGATCTGCATCGAGATCCTATCCATCACCGTGTTCACCTCGGCGATCCTCCGATTCGCCTCCGACAAGGGCCACGTCGAGGCCTTCGGGTAGAGCAGCGCACTCAATCCCAGGTGGATCGCTCTAGCAGGCCCAAAATCGATCGCAGCCTGATTGACCGCGTTGAAAGCGCTGCTCAACTCCGACCCATCCCTGCCCTTCTCCAACGCTCGACACGGATACCCAAACCCAGCCTCTCCGATGATATCCAGCATCGTACAGTCCAAAAACTCTCCGAAATCCACACTCTCCTTCCCCTCCGTAGCGATCTTGTCGCACATCCTCTCTGCATACTTTGCAAAGATCGGAGTCAACCCCTTGATGTGAGCAGGCGCAAAGGCGGGAGCCATGAGCTTGCGCTGCTTTCGATGCGCATCGCCAAACCGCGCCACGATGCCGTTGCCGACGATGAACTTGATGACGGTGGTGCGGAGCAGATCGGACTGAAACTTGTCGACATCAGAGAGGATGTAGTTGAGAGCGAAGGGATCGGAGATGAAGATGGTCTCGCCGCCGAAGGGTTCGGGGAAGACGAAGATGGAGGCGTCGAGGGATCGGGTGTAGTGCTTGCAAACTTCGCCGGGACCGGAGACGGTGACGGGCTGGGATGTGGAGGGGTCGGTGTAGGTGAGACCTTTGGCCTCGACGAGACGCTGACCGAGGATGTACGAGGCTCGTTCTGGGCGGGGCAGGTGACGGTAGGGAGATGGGAAGAGGATGGGTTTGAGCGTGAGTTTGTAGGTGATGTAGAGGACGAGAAGGGTGAACAAGGATGTGAAAGGGCGCTGTTGGATCCACGATAGAAGGTCGAAATTGTCGAGTAGCCGGTTGGAAGTGGTTGCCGCCATGTTGGCGTTGGCAAGGTGGAAGGGAAGGGGTGGTGGTCAGGAAGGAGGAGGATGAGTACACTCGAGCGTCGAACTCCACATCACACAGCATGGCATGATCTTGAGCCTGACAAACACACATTTATCAATTCCACTCTTCGCTCCGACACGCCAGACAAGTCCCGCGGAATTCGCTTCTTCTTCGTTTGTGCAACACTGGAATCTTCTCAAGCCAAGACCGTCGACCGTTTTCGCGTACCCTCATTGTCACTCGATCAGCAGTTCTTTTGAGCTCAGTGTTGTTACGTGCGCTGCGGCGCTAAGACTCGGGATAGGGACTCTATTGATTGACATGGCAGAGCGAACAAGATGCTCTGCTGCTGGTGGGTATCAATGATGCACGTCAGCCGGGGCCCCCTGAGTGAGAATGCAGCTACGGCTTGATGGCTCGGATGATGTGTAGGTGTTCTCCACCGGCCCGCCTTGCCAATACAACCTGTCAGTACAGTCATGTCGTCCAATTTCCGCAAGTGGGAGCAATGATATGTTAGTCGACACTTCAAGTGTGCAGCACCTTTTGCGCATATCGACTACTTACCTCTGCATCCAATCCTTGCGCTATCAACCTCTTGACCAGCCCTGCTGGGTCGTTCTGCTTGATCGCTACCAGGTAGAATCTTCCTTGGCTTGCAAGCACGTCTCTGATCACATGTCCATCAATCAGCTCATCTACCAACCTCGTTCCTGTCGCTCCTCCAGCCCAAGACCCTTCGATCCCAGCTCTATCCTGTGCCATCATCTCTTCCTCTTCCTCTGTCGGCACGTATGGTGGGTTGAAGAGCAACACGTCCACTTTTCCTTCCAGCCTGGATCGCAGTCCTGATAGCAACGACGTTCTGACAGCCTCGACGTGTACACCGTTCGCTTTTCCCGTTGCTCGGGTGCACGTGTTGGCGTGCCGATTGAGATCTATCGCTACATATGCCGCTGAAGCTGAGCCGAGAATCTGCGAGAGAAATGAAGTGACGATGCCGCTACCCGAGCCGATCTCGACGCATATCGGTGCTCTGTGTGAAAAGGTGGCGGTAAGGGAAGAGGCGTCGGCTTCGAGTGCGTCGAGGAGGATGAAGCTGTCTTCTGCTGGCTCGTAGACGCTGCGGAAATCTTGCTTTGTCAGATGTGACAGCGATGGTGTTGGAATCATCGATGAGTGAGTTCTTGAGGAGGTAGTCCTCGCTGTGACGATGTAGAGTCAGAGCACTTTCAGAGAGATATGATATGATGAAAGGCACTGTCAGAGGTAACCCTATGAAGTTAGCCAGGGTCCATCAAGAAGAAATGCGGCTTTCGGATGCTTTCGTACCGAAATCCGAATTGCAATTCCACGACATCTTGCGCTCTTCATCTTCACCTCTCACACTCCATCACCTCTCTCAGATACACCGCACAACATGGCCGCCAAACCACAGGCAGAGGTAGGTTGTTCATCGTATCCACTCTATTCTTACCCCTGCTCGCCGTTCTGACATTCTTTGTACTTCAACACTTCAACAGGTCATCCAGGAATGGGCCGACTTTGACTCGGCAGGATACAGCTTCGAACGAGGGCGCATGGAGAAGACCGTTCAGTCTCTCTGCTTTGGCGACAGCGCAGCCACTGTGCCAGCGCACGTTGCGGCAGGACCGTCTCAGGGTCAGAAGCTGAAGAAGGACGACGTCGACTTCATTGTAAGTGTTTCTTCTGCTCCTTTACGTTCAACGCTGGAATGTTCAGCTGACAATGTTCACTGGACAACTTTGCGAATCGGGATAGGTTGCGGAACTGTTGGTGTCACGGCAGACTGCGGAAGCAACACTGGCAAAGTACAACGGCGACATGGAAAAGGCGCTCACGGAGCTTGTTTCCGGGCAATAGCTGATCTGGCCAGACGATGAATCTCAGACTCAAATCTGCAACGTCTTGCCTCTCGACATTCGCCCGCTTTGATTGTGACGCATTTCTCCGCACTGTAGCGGATACCAATGATCGAACGAAGGAGACTCAGTCCAAACACACTGGAGCGGAGTTTCTGAACACACAAGATGTGCGCTACAGACATACATTTCGTTCTCTCGAGAGCCTCTCCCTACTTGGTCCCGTTCAGCGCATCATAACACCTGATCACCGTACTATCATCCATCAGCTTCTGGCCTCTCCCGACACCTGCCACGAACATCTGATGAGCCGCGACACTGAGCGGCAACGCTGCGCCCACCTCCCTCCCTGCCTCACCCACGATGCCCAGATCCTTGACAAAGATCTGCGTCATGCTGTGAATCTCGGGCTGCTCCTGCAGCATCCTCGGACCTCGATCCTTGAGCATCCACGAGCTCGCCGCCGAGCCCGAGACGATCTCGAGCGCCTTTTCGGCGTCGATGCCCATCTTTTTGGCGAGAGCGAGCGCTTCGGCGGCTGCGGCGACGTGGATTCCGCAGAGAACCTGGTTGACGGCTTTCATGCTGTTTCCCTTGCCCACCTCTTCGCCCATGTGGTGGAGTTTGTCGCCCATGGCGCGCAGGACGGGGAGAGAGTGGGTGTAGGACAAAGTGGGACAGCCGACCATGATCGTAAGCGTGCCGTTGGTGGATCCGGAGACTCCGCCGGAAACGGGTGCGTCGACGAGAGAGATGTCGGATCGTGCGGATTTGATGTCGCGTTCGAGAAGCGCAACTGAGCCAGGCGAGCAGGTCGCCATGAGGATCACGTGTGCGTTGGGTGCGAGCACCGAGAGCGCCGTGGCAGAGTCGGGAGTGGGCGGTGTCAGGAGGATGGTGCGTGCTTGCGCGTCGTTGACGACCATCAGGACGAGAAAGTCGCGATCTTGAGCTGCTTCGACCACCGACTTGGCTCCAGAGCCCGCAGGTGTGAGAGAGGAGGTAGCAGAGACATACGACTCGACGGCCTCAGCTCGAAGATCGAAGGCGGTCGTTTCGAATCCTGCTTTGGCCACGTTGAGCGCCATGGGTCCGCCCTGTTCGGATCGACTCGAGGAAGAGGTGTCATGTCAGCTGTCTGAAACATACATTCTTGTAGCACTTCATGGTCCCACTCGAGACGAGGAAAGGCTTGCAAGCCGCGAAGGAGAATCGTGCTACATCGCCACCTCGGCAATTATCAGAGTGACGATTGTCCTGAATCGCCCATCTACCTCCTACTTCTTTCCGCCACCATTTAGGCACTCACCATGCTGCCCAGGCCGATGAAGCCGACTTTGCCCTTGTTAGTCGTCATGATGCTCTGTTTTGCTCTTTCGTCTACGGTGTTTGGCATGATGGAGGGCGAGAAGGTAAATGGCGCGGACACTCAAATACAGTTGACCCCTTCTGGAAGCGAAACCCGGACCGGACATCAACACAACCTCTCTCGTTCGCACCTTGCACCTATACCACAAGCCCGAGAAATTCACCGAAACCGACAACCACATCGGCCCGCAGTCATACACGCTGTGACGTCGATGCAACGCTGGTAATTCGCAGGGCCGTCACCGGTTTAACGAGGAGCACCGGCAACAAAAGAGAGGAAAGCAATATGGAAATCGGCGTGGGGGAGGAAATCGCGGAGAACCGGAAAAACAGGGTCAAGTCGCCGGCCGCAGTGTGGGGTTGGAGGAGACTCTTTCCGAGCCGCAGGATGGCACAGCTCTGGCAGAATGGACAGCTTGCATAACATGACATCGCTTTGCCAGTGTAAATACATCGGAGGAGCTGGGCTGAGCTTCAGATGATGTCTTGTCTTGAGTCAGGAACGGCTGCAGGTGCCACAGGGATCGGATCGGATTGAACGCCGTTGTCCGGCTTGTCAGGAGCTGCTGCTGGAGCCTCTGGGTGGACAGGCTGTCCCGCAGCAGCAGGGGAAGTGCTATCAGCTGGAGCACCAGACTTGTCATCGACCGCTGGCTGGACATGATCATCGTGCTGGTCGGCGCCATTACCTTTCCCTTCCATCTCGGCATCCGGACCACCAGCCTGTGTCGTTTCTGGTCCCTGGCCTTCACCCTGCATCGGTGCGCCGCTCCCATCCGCCGCGGTCGTCGTCACGTGCTTCCCACTCGGCACCGTCACCCTATCGATCACCCACACCCTCCCCTCCTCCTCCATCCTCGGCATCCCACTCGTCCTCGCCCCACCCGAACAGCTCTGCAGCCTATCAAACCCTACCTCCGGTTTATCGAACTTGATCGTAACATTCTCGTACACCTGTTCGCTCAACGGCCAAACGCAGTTCTTGCACTCCTGCGTAATGACAAAGCTGTTCATCACCTGATCGCCTGCCGACCGGAGGTAGCTGACCATCATACCGTTGATCCACGCTTCCTGCGTTCTGAACCCGGCCTGGGTGCGGTAGACTATGGTCATGGGAGTGTCGATGGGGTAGAAGACAGGCATGTTGCTACCCATACACATGTGGTCGTTGGTGTTGTACCGAAAATCGCTGTACTCGGCGGAGTAGATGCAGAGACCTTGCCGAGGGTTCGCTGCACAGCCGTCGCCGTAGAAGATGACGGTTTGGATGAGATCGGCGTGGTTTGAAGGGTCGTAGTTCGAGATGCCGGCCCAGAAGAACATGGCGGAAGGCTGGGAGTCGGGTTTGTGAAGCAGAGTGTAGTTGTTGACGATGTCGCGCTCCTGGGCTTCGAGGGCAGCGAGTCGCTCAGAGTAGGCGGGGAGCGCACAGCCGACACTGCTCAGGGACGAGCCGAACGAGCCGTAGCGAGCGCGGTAGGTGAGAACATCGATCAGAGGCGTGTGGTAAGATGGGTCGAGCACGGGTCCGGTGCGTGGCTTGTGATGACCGCCTGGCTTTCTGCCGGGAGGATCGACGGCGTTACGAGAACGAAGAGGAGCCTGATTGGGAGCCTGATCGACGGCAGAATTCGGCTGGGGACGAGGTTGATGGGCCGGAGGATTGCCGGCATGATTGACGGCGGGATTGGAGTTGGGAGGTGCCTGGTGAGCAGCCGGAGGGGCTGGAGGTGTCTGTCGACGTCGAAGCTTGCTTGCGTCCGCCTTGGCAGCATTCTTAGCTGCCGGAACGTTGACGTGCGAGAACCAGGTGGATGGAGGAGCTTGACCGGTGCGAAACTGAAAAGTGACTTCCACAATGTTGTTGACGGTGGGATCCCAACGACAGCCAGCGCCAAAGACGCTTTTGTTTGCTTCCTGGTTAGCTTGCTCTTCGCTATCAGGGGTGGATGCGGAATAGGCTTTCGGTGGTGGTTGCTTGTTGTCGGCTGTTCCCTGCGCAGGTGATGAGCCGCCAGCTGGGCTAATCGGCGGTGCTGCGTCGGAAGCTGCCTGTCCTGCAGGAGCAACGGCTGTCGCAGCGATGGCTGTTGACAGCAGTGTTACCAGAAGCTTCGTCAACAGCATGATGTTCAAGGCGTTCCGCTCTAGATCCAGAGCGGCAGGGATGATGTGTGAAGACGATCGTACTCAGCGTTGCTCGAGGGAGATGCTCCAAACATGCTCTACAGCAGCAGCACCACCAAAGTGACCCATTTCATCTTGCAGGTGTGCAACTTGAGTTTGTCAACTGTAATTCGCAACAGACCCACTCGTCCCTCGAGCGGCATCATGGATTGTCTGAGCGCTACGAAACGATGGCAAAGTGGGTCGACATGGGACAAATGAACTCTGCAGCTCGACATTGCTGCACTTTCAGCTTCATAAGATCAACACGTGCAAACTCGAAAAGATGAAGGGTGGGGAATGGACGTGTATTGAGAGACAAGCCGGAAATGCCAGCACCTCCTTGCGCGTACCTAGCGAGCAAGTGGGCGATCCGCGGCCTCGACAAAGACACTGATTGTGACAGTGATGCAGTTGCGAGAGTACATTGGGTGACATGCTTTACGAGAGAGGTGGTGACACGAGAACTCCGTTGCGATGACTGGGAACGACGAAAGAAGACCCGACGAAAAGGTAGGAAAGAGAGGAATGAAAGGGAAAAGGGGGAAGAAACGCTTGGAGTCTAGTACCGGTGTCTAGATTCCTGTAAGGAAGAGACGCGAACAATCGCGTAGCTTGCTGTAATCGCGTCGCCATGCATCAAAGAATGGCAGAAGAAAGCCGAGGAACCAGTCCTCGGCATGTTCCGTTCCGACGCGCAACCGTAGATGGCCCTGCTGACATCAGTCTGACCAGCAGACTTCTGGAGGACCGATCACGAGCGCGTATCGATGCCTTGCTGATTTCAGTAGGCCATGGGGTATCCATCCTTGATGCTGATCTGATTACCGGTGAAGCAGCCCTTGATGTGCTCCATCCAACGAGCCGCGTCGGGATCAGCGTAGCTGCCGGTGGGAACTCCCTGGACCTTGGTGTACAGGTTCATGTTGAGGTCCACCGAAGTCCATTCGTTAGCATCGCCGAAGTAGGCCTTGAACATGCCGCCGGGACCCTGGACCCAGACCTCGCGACCACACCAGTCAGCGATCATCTGCCTCCAGAGGGTTTCGTTCGAGTAGTAAGTGACCGAAGTGCCGGATCCGTAGGCCTTGGACAGATCTGCGAGGGGCAGCGCGAGGATAGGCGAGGTCTTGTCAAAGTTGACACCGCACCAGGTGGTGGTGGCCTCGCCCTTCCAGTTGGGTTGGAAAGCAGTGGCGGTGAGGTCGAAGCAGTTGCCCCATGGGCTCTTCGGGGGAGCCTGACCGGCCAGCGAGGAAAGGGACGTGCTGGAAGAGGTCGACGATGAGGTGGAGGAGGAAGCAGAGGCGGTCTTGGATGCCGAAGCGGTGGAACGGGCAGAGGTGGACGACGACTTCGAAGAGGTGGCTTTGGCAGCGGCCTGGACGGGCGTCTGGACGCTCGCCTTGGTGGTGGACGTGGACTTGCGAGTGCTAGAGGTGGTTTTGCGAGTGCTGCTCTTCTTTTTGGTGCTGCGTTTCCCACAGACCGCCCTGCGTTGGGGCTTGTCGGCGCTGACGTCGGGGCGGAAGTCTTGGTGCCTGTTGCTGAGCGACTTGGCGTGCGTTTGCGGCACGCTGAAGCCTAGCGTGCTGAGCACGGCAATCGACGCGACGGCGAAGGAGGTGAATCGCATCGTCGTAGGTAGAAGATGGGCTGGGAAAGTCCTGCTTTCTAGTTCGAGAAGATATAAAGACGAGCGCTGGGAGGTCCTGACCTCGTGAATGCGATGTGTGAGTAGAGGAGAGTGCGACAAGACGGAGGGATCAAGCGTGGAACCAGCCACGACTTTATAGGACGAGAAGGGGACGGGACGAGGAGCGGATGTACGGGACGGAGCGAGAGAGAGGAGAAGGATGGAAGGGAAGAGAGGGAAGAGGGGCAAAGAGAACATGGGAGGACGCCACGGATTAGGCTAGTAGACTGTTCTACAGACTGGCGGTCTCACTTGCGTGAGCGGAGTCTCAACAGCGCCGTCGGCCGGCCTACTTTGCACCGTCGCGGGAACGTCGAGACCTGCTGTTCCGTCATGGCTGCGCATACAGTCCCCTCGTTTTCAGACTCGAACTTCTGGCGTGACCAGGCTTTGCCCTGTACGACGCTGCGCAACACGACTGGTCCGCCGCCGCCGCCTCATCTCGTCCCCGGACGCCACGAACCAATAGGATCTTCACCCCAGCTTTGCTGTGTCATCATGAGGCGTTCGCCGTCGTAGCGAGCTGCACTCGAGCTTGTGGCTGGGGCTGACAAGCGTACGAATGGCCGACAGCTAGGCCATCGACGATGAATTGCGAGTACCAAAGGGCAACGACATTCACTGATTGCGGAGTATGCGATGGCATCGGAGGATTGTGCAAGCATATGGTGGTGCATACAACGTGGCCAGCGGAACGGTGCTGCAGATTCGCGACAGCCGAGGTGTGCTGGACCCGTGAGATGAGACAAGTTCGAAGTACAGCAAGGCACAACACGACAGCATTTGTCTTGTCGCCCTCGCTTCAGCATTTTCCATTTCGACTTTTTCCGGAAAGAGGAGAAAAGCGAGAGAAAAAGAATGGCAGCCACGGCGTCAGTGTCTCCTTGTATGTCCAAAATTTCGTGGCACTTCCACACGCGGGAAACAGTCGGCGAACCCGCGTCTGGCCGTGCAGATCTCGCAGTGTTGCACACGCGTTTCGTTTCAGGCGTCTGGATCGATCGATCGTGTCCTGTCCTTTGCTGCCTTGGGCTCATCATCCTCCGCGCCAGCGCCAGTTGGATCTCATTTGCTAAGCGCCATGGCTGAGTCGTGCAACGAGCAATTCGACATGGATTCGTTTCGAGGTTTCTAGGGCATGGCACCATCTGTGCGGCACCTGTGCCAAGACAAACCGACAGTCATCGAGGAAGCGTGATCATACGAATGGAAAGCAACCCTTGACAAGCGAGTAGCGGTGGCGCCGTCTTGCATCCCTAACGAGGCGCCTGGCTGCAGCAGTTCCCGGCGTTCCCGTTAGGCAAAGCTGACCGATCGAGTTGGTACGATCGGGTGTGTCCGAGGTTCGACTTCTGTCTTTACATTTCGTTGTTAGATTGTGGCAAGTTCGGTCCAGAAAGCTGAGATCGAATCGTTGCGAGGGAAGCTTCTATATTGCTGAGTTAGGCGCTCAGCTTCGGTAGTTGAACCGGCGGATTGCCCGTTATCACCTGCACGCTCGGATGCCGGAAATGTCACCCGTCACCGTCCAACTTTCACCGTCATCTTCGTCCTCATTTGATCGAGTTACTCGACCGCCAACCATCATAGCTGCTCTGCCGATCTCGAGCATCATGCTCGTGGATTGAGGGCCCTCAAGGAAAGCTACGATGGCTGACACGGCAGCCGAATCGTCTTCCGCTGCTAACGGCAAGCGGAAACTCTATGTGGCCTGCAATGCTTGTCGGTTTCGCAAAGTCAAGTGCGATCGAGAAAGCCGTTTCGAGCAAGGATATGCAACTTGTACGAACTGCGATAGCGCCTCCATGGACTGTGTTCTGACAGTCAATCCGCCCAAGAAGCGCGTGGGCAAACGCATGCGGATGCTTCAGGAGCAACAGGACCAGCAGCAGCAACATCATCACGAGGCGTATGATCCCGCACGTGCCGCAAGCTTGCCATCATCATCATCATCGTCGCAAGGCATAAACGGCTATCCGCGTGCAGCAGCCTCTCGCCCACCACAGCCATCGCCATCGTCCTCTGTCGACCGCTCCCTCGACATGTCTCCCGGCTTCTCCAGCTTGCTCGAGGCAGTCTCACAAGAGCAAGCGGCTGCGTCTCGGGATACAGCGGCCTCTATAACGACCGCAACTGGCGAACCTGCCGATCGGTTGGCCGCCACAGGTCTGACTCCTTTCGTCAACGATGCGCAACCTTCGGGCTCCATCATTCAGAACGGCATGTTCGCCGCTTTTGGTTCCGGCAGCACAGACGCCCTACGCTTCTCGAATGGCCACCTGCAAATCACCGAGAATCATGGAACCATTCATTCGGTCGCAGAAGAGACAACACAGTCTCTTGGCTCCGGGACACCAGCCACCACAGGAATCACGCCAAATTCGCTTGCCGCTTCCTCGGATCAGTCGTCACCGGAAGTCATCGCATCGAACGCCGCGTTCTTCAGCTCAGCCGTCATGGACCCCTCTTCATCTCGAGACAGCCGCCTGAAAGCGCGCAATCCGTTCGACAAGCCATCTGTGAGAAATGGTGCCAATCAAGTCGGCTTTGTGGGGGGTCTGCTAGGCATAGCCTCGCTCGACAAGAACATGCTCGACGTTTGCGTCAAATCGTACTTTGATTCCATGGGTCAGTGCATTGGATTCATCCGTCCGGAGTGGTTTTGGCCCCGTTACAACGCATTCTTCTATCGATACAGCGGCTTCGTTCTCGGCGACGAAGCTGATTCGAACGAGCAGCCACTTTCAGAGCTGCTGTTGATCGCCGTGGCTTGCCGTGGTGCCGGTGCAAGTCAGTTTGCCAATCGCTTCGAACTTCAGACCGATCTTCACCAGCACTACTGCAGACTCATCAAGGATCGCGATCGTCTGGTTCGAGATGGCTTTGACGCCTTGGAATCCGTCATCTTGATGGTGGAGCACGCAGATGGTATACCCAAACCCCTGCCGGACGCCATGTCGGTGCAAGGCGTCTTTGATGTCGACGTCGTGTCGCACGAAGGCATGATACGACTCATGAAGAAGCTCGAACTGCAGCTGCAGAAGCCATTCGGTACTCCACTCGAAGGACGCGATGCGATCCGGCAGAGGATATTGTTCTGGACCATCTACGTGTATGATGCGATTCGGTCTGAAGCAGGCCGCACGCTACCACTCATACATCCGGACGACGTCAGTTTGCCGCGCACGCTTCCTACGATCGTGGGCGATCCGGCTCGGCTCATCTTTCGCGACCACTTTGTTGAGTTGGCCAACATCTGCCGTGAAGTGGCGTACAGGATACAGAGCCCGCGTGTACAAAGCTCTGGAATCGATCCTCGCGATGTCATCCTGATCCTCGACGAGCTCAAGGCGTGGCACGACAAGCTCGGACCCTTCTTTTCATGGGACTGGAACGACATGCTGCACATCACGGGTCCCTCGGACCCGGAAGACCAAACGCGACGAACTTTCCTCATCTTCCTGTTCCTGGGACAGTGGCTCACGTTGGAGTATGCGGTGGAGGAGATAGGCTTTGCGTCCGACTGCGATCCGACCCTCAAGGAAGAGGTGATGCGACGGCTGGAACGTGAGGTGGATACGACACTCGATCGGCAGGTGCTGGTCTGCGACCACGGGACGCTGTTCGGCATCATCCGCCTGCATCCGGGCATGATGCAGTCGTGGACCACCACTTGGGCCTCGTGGTGCATTAGGAAGATGCAGATCAACATCGCCAAGGAGAACCAAGGCAGGTTGGCCAGCGCCAAAGCGGATCAAGCATTTCAGCGACACCAAGCCGCGGTGCTGTGCTTCATCAATGCTGCGGCTAGCTGCGATACCGCACCGCATACGCCGACCACGGTGCAGGATCTGATGAATGCGCTCCGCAAGGTCACCGAGGCCAGACGGTTGGCCAAGCTCACATTCGACAGCGTTTAAATTGGCAAGCAGGCTTCTCGACCGCTGATCAGAGGAACAAGACCCAAAATCGATGCTCTATACCCGTACCAAGTCCCTTTGTGAATGCATACATAGACAGAGCCTGCCATTTTGTGAGATCGACAAAGAACTTGCCGTGCAGTTGAATACAATCAATATGATTGAAACAATTTTGATATCAGAAAGAGCAACACGAATACAACTTGAGCTAGAACTTTGCTCGAATTTGTATGCGAACCGCTTCCCCGGCTTGAGTGTGGACTGGTCGGCTGATCCGTCTTCTCGGAGCGCTTCTTCGCACGGGTCTCTGGCCTCGTATTTGCCTCGGGCACATTCAGAGAGCTCGACAACTCAGCCACCCCAATCCTGCGGTCGATCGGCTCATTGACCGAGCAGGGAAAGAGCGAGAAAGGCAAACGTATGGCAGTGGCGCGGAGGAACGCTCTGCTGAAGAGAGAGTGGGCGTCAATCGAGTAGAGTGTGAGCGAAGAGGTGTTGGTCTCTCTGCGGGGGAAAAGACCGATCAGCGACCGACATAGAACTGAGTGCGCGGGCCACCTCTGATTCGTTGGCGTTCCTTCTTCCAACTTTGGTGGGTGATGCCACTTCACTCCGCCCGCTAGTTCCTTCTCCTTTACCACATCATCTCGTCCCGTCCTGATACTTGCGCCCACATTCGTTCATCGTTCTTTCTTCTGAATCGACTTCTTCGCATACATTCACATTCAAGGCATCCAATCCATCTTTCTCAGCATACGCAACCATCTTACATCGCAGCATCAGCATCTAGTCACCATGTCGTTCGCAGCAGCATCAGCAGCCACCGCAGCATCACCTCCTGCCAGTGCAGTTCCTTCGTCTGTCAATGGAGCAGCTTCCGCTGGCAGCACGGCAGCATCAGCTTCGGCTGGTGTGCCCGCCCTCAAAAGTGCCATCGTTCGCAGCGTCCTCAGTGGTGACACGATCGTCATCCGGCCCAAGGGCGTCAACATCCCAGGCAAGGAAGAGACCGTCCACATCGCCGGGATCGCCGCTCCTCGTCTCGGCTCCCGCGACCGTGACGACGATCCTCAGGCTTTTCCCTCTCGCGAGTATCTTCGCGTCCTAACCGTGGGTCGCGAGATTCGATACCGCATCGAGTACACCGTCCCTGCTCCAGCAGCAGTACCCGGAAGCGCCGTCGCTCAGCCCCGCCAATTTGCTCACGTCTTTTTGCCGCCCAAGTCTCCTGGCTTGCCCGACACCAATGTAGCGCATGAGATCCTTGCTGCCGGCTGGGCCAAAGTGCACGACTCGGTCGCCCGTCGCAGCGACGAGACCGACGACGGCAGCTGGAAGCAAAAGCTACGCGCCGTCCAGGACGAGGCCACCGCTGCTGGTGTGGGTCTTTGGGGTCCGGACGATCTGCTCAAGGTCCATCACTCGATGCCGGAAGACACCGCAGCCTTCCTCGCAGAGTGGAAGGGCAAACCGATCGAATCCATCGTCGAACAGGTGCGTGACGGCAGCATGCTTCGTGTCCGTCTGCTCCTTTCGTCTACGCACCAGCAGATGATCAACCTCAGCTTGGCCGGCATCAAGGCACCTCGCGTCACCGGCGGCGGCGGCGCCAGCCCCACCGACGCAAGTGAGCCTTTTGGGGAAGAGGCAAAGTTCTTTGTCGAAAGCCGTCTCCTGCAGCGCAACATCAAGGTCACCCTGCTCTCGGTACCTCAGCCCGTCGCAGCCCCGACTCCCTTTGCCAGCACTGCATCGGCCGCACCGACTCTAGCGCAGCCTTCGGCGAGCGTCTTGATCGGCCTCGCTATCCACCCAGTCGGCGACATTGCCCAGTTCTTGCTCGCAGCCGGCCTGGCTCGATGCGTCGACTGGCACGCCGGTATGCTTGCTTCGTACGGCGGCATGGAAAAGTACCGTCAGTCAGAGCGAACCGCCAAAGAGAAGCGTCTCAACCTCTGGCAGTCCTACTCGGCTCCTGCCTCTTCGTCCACCACCTTGGCCAGTCAGCCTGTCGCGGCACGCACCTTTGATGCCGTCGTATCGCGCATCATCTCTGGCGACACCATTCAGGTCCGCAAGACTGGAAGCGATGGCAAGCTCGGCCCCGAGAAGCGCATCCAATTCGCATCGTTGCGTCAGCCACAGGCCAAGGACGCCAAGCAGGCTGGCTACGCCGCAGAAGCACGAGAGTTCCTCCGCAAGCGCCTCGTCGGAAAGACGGTCTCGGTGCAGATGGATTACATCAAGCCCAAGGAGGGCGATTTTGACGAGCGGGAGTATGCGACGGTCAAGCAGGGCAACAAGGATGCCGACATTGGACTCTTGCTCATCTCGCGCGGCCTCGCCACTGTGCAGAGGCACCGTCGTGACGACGAGGACCGCTCGCCCGACTTTGATCGTCTGATGGAAGCAGAGGCCAAGGCCATCGCCGAAGCAAAGGGTATTCATTCCGGTAAGGAACTCCCGGCACCACGCATGGGCGATGCCTCTGAGACAGCCTCGAAAGCCAACACGTTCCTTCCCGGCCTCAAGCGTGCAGGTCGCCTGATCGCCGTGGTCGACTTCGTCGCTTCCGCATCCCGTTTCAAGCTCATCGTTCCACGCGAAAATGTTCGACTCACCTTTGTACTAGCAGGCATCCGTGCGCCCAAGACCGCTCGCAACTCCTCTGAGAAGGACGAGCCATTTGGTCGCGAGGGACTCGACTTTTCCACCATGCGCGCCCTGCAGCGGGATGTCGAGATCGAGGTATTCAGCACGGACAAAGTGGGAGGATTCATCGGCGCGCTCTATCTCAACAAGACCGACAACTTGGCAGTTTCGCTCGTCGAGACTGGTCTCGCTACCGTTCATGGATACAGCGCCGAGGCGACGCCTTTCTACAAGTCGCTGCTCGACGCCGAGGAGAGGGCCAAGTCGGGCAAGCTGGGTGTGTGGCACGATTATGACGCTGCAGCGGCTGAGGCGGAGTATGTCGAGGCTGATGGTGCACCGAGTGCCGCCGCCAGGGGTGCTGGTGCAGGTACCGGTGCTGCTCGTAGTGCGGGCGGGTCGGCCTGGGGAGGCGCTGCGAACGGCAGTAGCGCTGCGGGTGCCGGGGCTGCTCCTGCGCCGGCCAGGACCGAGTACGTCGACTGCATCATCTCGGATGTGCGTGGCTCGTCTGGACCCGACGATCCGTTCGGCTTCAGTCTGCAGGTGCTCAACGACCAGATCCAAGAGCTCGAGACGCTCATGGAGGAGTTCTCGCTGCACCACAAGTCGCCCGTCGCATCTGGTCCGACGAGCTTCATCCCACGTGTCGGCGATCTCGTTTCAGCCAAATTCAGCCAAGACGGAGCGTGGTACCGTGCCATCATCCGCAAGGTCTCTCCCGGTCTCAAGGAAGCGCAGGTGTCGTTCATCGACTACGGCAACAAGGAGAGCGTCAAGTACAAGGATCTTCGACCGCTGGACGCGGCTCGGTTCGGACGCACTCGTCTGCCTGCCCAGGCGCGCGATGCGAGGCTCTCGTTCGTCCGACTGTACGACGGCAAGCAAGCCGAGTACGTGGAGGAGGCTCTGGACAGGTTCCGTGCGATTGCGGCAGAGGGTCGAAAGATGATCGCCAACATCGACTATACGGAACCGGGGACGAACGTGGTTCATGTCAGTTTGTACGATCCGGAGAGCCCCGGGATTGGGCAGAGTCCTGAACAGGGTTGCATCAATTACGAGTTGGCCAAGGAGGGGTATGCGCTGTTGGATGAGAAGGTGAGGTACTGGAAGAGCTACCCGCTGATGACAAAGGCGTTGAAGAGCGGGTTGGAGGAGGCGAGGAGCAGGCACCGCGGATGCTTTGAGTATGGTGATCCGACGGAGGACTGATGCGGCACGATGGAGCACAAAAGCATTCCATAAGAATGAAACACAAGACATTGCAACATGCTAGATGGCAAGGTGTGAAGCAGAGATTGTGGAAACGGTGTGCCATTCGGGTGAGAATGATGGAGTGACATTAGATTGGGAGGTGGTTTACCATCGGCGGTAGGGCAAGAACTTGCCGTTGAGGGTGATCTTGACTCTGTCCTCGTTCTGCTTGCCCTTGACCTTTTCGACGTGACCTTCAAAGTCGATTGCCGACATGATGCCGTCTCCGAACTGTATCATAAGGAAAAAAGTCAGTATCACGCATCATCGCTTATCATCTTTCGTCAGTGGGGGCTTTCATGCATACCTTTTCGTGGATCATGTGCTTGAGCGGGTAGCCGTACACGACAAGCACCTCGTACAGTCGGTACAGGACCGGATCCTGCGGCGGGAACTCGCCGAGACCGCGGTGGGGGAAAAAGTCGGGACCAAAGGCATCATCGAGGTACTGCTGCTGCAGGTTGAGCGCAGCCGAAAGCTTGGTTACGTCGGCCTCGTCGGGCTTGGCTTGGCCGTAGAAGATTCCGGCGACGTACCACTCGTCGCGGTCCATCTTGGCGGCGATGTCGGCAAAGGTCATCTTGGATTTCTTCTTGGCATCGTGGAGAGCGGTGAAGATGGGTGGGAGCGTGGAGAGGATCGTGGGCGTTCCTGATGTCGACATTGTGAAGGCTGAGATTGAAGGTACGAGGCGGTGATGCTACAGAGACAAACTATGCTTGCTGGAGCTGGCTATGCGAGAGAATTGGCCAATGGTGGTTACAAGACGAGGGATGACCAGGCTCGAGACGGAGGATTATATACCATCCTACAGCTGCTACCAGCTGTGGCTTGTCAAGCTCCTTATCTTGAACCGCCCCATGGTCCAAGCGCCTGTCTGCACACTCATCCGCTCACTCACCTGCCCACTCGATACTTGCATCAGACCCTGCGATTCAAGCAAGCTTCCATCTGACACACACTTCGAAACAAGAGCGCTTCTTCCACCAAAATTGCAACCCCGCACAGATCAACTCGCAGGAAGCGCGATTTTGATTGCCGAGACATCCCTTATCTCTTGCGCACCTCACAGGCCTTGGTTTCGAAGCTAAACAGCGTCTTTCCCCGAGATCTGCTTCTCTATCTTCAGAAGCTCGTTCTTGGCAGACGCCATTCACCGCCCCCGGTGCGTTCGGGTGTAAGCTCGACCAAAAGCCGAATCTGCCAAGGATTGCTCCTTCCTTTTCACTCTTGAATGGACAGGCGACGGCCTAAACGAGGTTTTTTGGGTTGGTATTTGGTTCGGCGAATGGAATTTCTTATCTCGCATGGGGGCTGGAGGATGCGTGCAGGACGCGGTGATGGTCCGCCTTTCGCCGTCCCCACCAGCCATCAAAGGTTGAGAATCAGGTCATGTCTCGGGTTGCATCATGAAAGGTTGTTCACGATCCGCGCCCATCACAGTCCGGGTCTTGGCATCGTTCTTTCCTGACGATCTCAAAGATAACAGCTCCACAAGCCATCGGAGTGAAAGCCGAAATGGAACAAACAAATCCACATTCCCCCAAAGCAAGAGCGACCTCATCTTAAAGCGAAGATCCATCTTTCCCACAGCCGGGTGATATCTATTGAGGTCTACCATCGACAGCAGGGATACCCTCTACCAGAGGCTCCCAGTCCTTCTTGTTGCGCGTAAATATCTGCGCCGAAGGTCCCTGGATATCTTTTCCCCAGCCTTGGGAGCGAGCGAAGACGCCCATCTTGATGATGGCGTTGCCGGCACGAGAGGGCGAGACGCTCTGGATGGGTGCTCCGCAGTCCGGGCAGAAGCGTCGGTAGAGGACGTTGCCGCTGTCGGCACCGTGGTCTTCGACTGTTCGACGCGAGAGATGCAGAAAGGAGAGGATGTCAGTAAGCGTGAGGAAGCGGCGTTCGAGATGGAGAATGGTAAGGGTGGGACTTACAGGCTTTGGTCTCGCCTGTGATTTGCACATGCTCCTCAGGAACGAAGGAGACGAGCGAAAACACTGCGAGTGTTGACGACGAGTTGAAACAAGGTTTAGAAGGGTCAGTCCAAATCGCCGATTGAATCGACGGAAAGAAGGAGGCAGTCCCACTCGAAGCTATACTTACTCGATCCGGCTGTCGTCTGGCAATGACTTCCTCATCAGAATCGCGACATCGATCGAGCGGTTTGAGTCCAGCAAAGCTGCGGTGTCAGCATCTCATTACCCAGGGCAATGCACAACCAAAGACCCGACTTACGTGCATCGACAGATCACCGGCTTGAGCGGCAACCCTGCATCCTGAACAGTCACCTTGACTTTACCGCAGAGACACGATCCGGTGAGAGGCATGATTCTGGCCTAGATTTCCGCGTTTTCGTATAGGGCAACGAGCGGGTGAATGTGATGGTGTGACGGTTGGGAACGATGTCGTCCGACACTTTGTCTCGAGCACAGAGCTTTGCCTTGCTAGTGCAGCGTCTACACCATCCTTCTTCGCCCGTAAGCATGACCTCCCCGCACAGGCTGACTTGCCCCTCCGGGATTTCATCAGCAGACTTCGCCGAAGAATGCGTAAATACATTGCAGAAACGGGGTCGTGCGTCATGCCGCGCTGTCCGAGACGCTGAAGCACATGATATTACCGTTGCCATATATATATACGCTACTGTCGAACAGCTGAGACATACGACCGTGGGAGAGGCTTAGTGGTTTGGCGTGAGATTGCAACGTATCTTTGAAGAGAGCGGCGCCCTAGAATATCTTGAGGTCGTGGGTTCGATTCCCACCTTCCACTTTACTTTTTCGTAGGCTCGACTTTTTGACCTCAGGCTCGACTTTTCGGTCAGGCTCGACAGCTCAAAGTGCACACACAGTGAGGTCGACGAACTGCGCGATAAGTCAAGCTATTTTTACACCATGTGTGCGCTGCACACCGTGGTCAGCGTGAAATCCCCGTGGTCTGAATTGCTGACCCTCGCTGGGAGAAAGTTCTCATGGGCATCGGCTAAGGAAGGATGAAGATTTTGGCGGGGAAGGCACCCATAGGGTCTGGAATTTCGCATCGCAGGCAACGACGGCGAAAGGGGGGGTCAGCTCGCCTAAATGGCCGCCAAAAAAGCAGGGGGGCGAGGCGGGCAACGAGGGGATCTTTTCAAGTGCCGCTCGTTGCGTGGGCTTTGCTGTCTTTCTGACACCTGCCGGCGGCGGTGGTGGTGGTGGTGGTAGTGGCTGCTTCTACAGCTAGAAGCCGGGATCGCGACTTCATCTGACACGATATCCGGGGTCGACTAGTCGCAAACTCGATGAATGGCAGCTGGTTGTGGGGCACGGACGAAGGCAAGGAACACAGGGCGCTACAAAGATCGTTAGGCTACGCAACCGAAATGAGCCCACTGACCACGCCCTTCTCACAGTGTGTTGCAACTCGAGCTTAGCGAGCAACGTTGCAGCGCGGTTGAAAGGCAGATCGCCTCGCTTCTTCCCGACATTGCAGTTTGCACACTGCATGCCATCGCTCGCGGAGCAAATTCGAATATCGAGCGCCGTGAGGCTGCTCCGTGAAATGTCAGACGCCGGGCATTCCTCCTGTCGCGCCAATCCCCCGGGTTTTTTTGGCTAACTCCAAAGTTTGACCCGCTTTCCGCGCCTCTCTTTCTGCAGCACTGCAGCGGCAGGAGACTGCAATTTGAGAGCCCATATGCATCAATGATGATCGTGGACGAACACTCACACATTCCCGCTTGCGAAAGAGCACAACGTCAGAAAACGTCAATCGCCTTTTCCATACTCCGCTCGATACCGTGTGAGACTTCCTTCTTGATCTCGATCACGATCTTCCCGTATCTTTCCTGGCTTGGCTTCATCGACGTTGTCCTCCATCACCTCCTCGGATTTTCGACTACCTGATACATCGCTTTCGGCTCGGACAGACACTAGTCGGCTCGCACAGCGTTCAAAACACAAAACGACGACAACGGATCTCACCTTGGTATTGGAATCTCTCGC
This sequence comes from Pseudozyma sp. F8B2, assembly GCA_003004685.1. Taxonomy (NCBI): domain Eukaryota; kingdom Fungi; phylum Basidiomycota; class Ustilaginomycetes; order Ustilaginales; family Ustilaginaceae; genus Pseudozyma; species Pseudozyma sp. F8B2. Next base: position 138,255 of record NXFQ01000003.1, read on the forward strand.
TGCTTCATCGCCGCCACTTACGACGTACCGACCTTGGTCTCGATTCTCTCTCTGGACCCCATCTTCTCATTCATTTATCCCGCAAACCACTGGGGCGTTGACGCTAGCACGGACCCTTCGCAAGCCCTGATCTGATCTTCTATAGTCAGTGGAGCGTCTTCAAGATCATCGCATCAGCCCACCTATTCCTTCATACACCTTTCTCCCACCATGAAGTTCACTCCCATTGCACTCATCGCAGCCTTGCTTGTTGCGGCCACCAGCGTCAGCTCGCAACTGGTCGACGATCCATCCTCGTCGCTCCTCGAACGATCGCTCGACCCATCGCTCCTCTCTTCCGAGGTCATCCTGGAAGCACGTCAAGCCTCTTCCTCGAACGCCACCACGACGTCGTCCGCCGCCGAGCCCTCCGGATCCGCCGCACTCGGCGGCGACGCCACCATCACCGAACCCTCCTGCTCCATGACCAACCACCTCTCGCAGAACCAACAAGCTTCCTGGGGTAACGGTTTCATCAACACCTGCTGCAGCTTCAACCAGGGTGTCACCTGCTGGTACCGCCGACAGGACGACGTCTCCCCACAGCAGGAGTGCGAGATCCCCAACTGCGAAGAGCTGGCTTCGGACGACAGGTCAAAGTGGGTTGGGTTTGTGCCGTTGAACTCGACGAACGGGTCCGGAAAGTGGGGGAATACGTTTTTGAGTTTGGGCATGTTGAGTCCTGCAGCGGCGATGGTGCCGATGATGGGAGCGGTGGTGGCGGTGGCGATGGTCGTGGTGACCATGGTGACGGTGTAAAGAGGGGGATGGCGTTGGACCGCTCAGTTTTGGAGCCTGGGACCGACATCTTTACCGCTTCGACGACGCACACACACTCGTTTTTCCGCTTTGGACTCATCAAACCCGCTTGAGTTTCGCTTTGTATCGCTATTCTCGTTCTGCTTATCGACTGTCTTTTCTCTCAAAACCTTGCTTCTTTCCTTTCATTTGTTTTCTCACACCTCGGAAATGGAATCACCTTTCTATCTCGCAATCGATCGTGGGTCAAATGTGTAGCTCTGGTTGCAGTGTGAGTAGGCATCGGAAGTATCGATCCATCGCCGTGGCAAGCTCAGAACGAATCGGCGTCGCTCTGTTCGGATGCACTTTCGACATCGATAAACTCGCCATCGCTGCCTCGTTCCCTCTGCAGACCACTTCCGTTGGCTGCGCTGGACTTTTTCTTCCTGGCCGCGCCTCCCGATGCGCCGTTGGTACCGTTAGTCGATGAGTGGGTTACGCGCGTGACCTGCACATCGTCGTCCTCGTCATCTTCATCGTCGTCGTCATCATCGTCATCGTCATCTTCCGCGTCATCGTCGTCGTCGTCGTCGTCAGCCTCATCGTCGTCGTCGGATACCGTGTGAGTCTTGCGCCGGTGGGAGAGATTGGTGTCGGAGTCGTCCGAGTCATCTGCCACGATGAAAGTTTTGGGTTTGCTCGTGGATGCCGATGCGGACGAGGTGGATGTGGCTCGGACAGGGATCTTGATCTTGGTGCGCGAAGCGGGTAGTTGTGACGAAGTGGCCGTGGCCAGCGCAACATCGTCATCGTCATCGTCATCGTCGTCGTCATCCGAGATCTCTCCTTCTTCCCCGTTCGAGTCCGCGGCAGATGCATCGTGGTATTGGTCACCGCCATCGTCGTCGTCATCGTCGATGAACCGTTTGCGCTTCTTGGAAGATGCTGCGTTCTTGCTCTTTGCCGAGGCATCGACTTTGGACGTCGAGCCGTTGTTGTTCGGATTGAGAGGTGAGCCGCTGATGACGGTGGAGCTGCTGAGGCCGGAAGGTGCAAACGTCTGCGACGAATAGGATCGATTCAGACCGCCGGCTACACTGTCCGAAGGGGGAGGTGTGGGAGAACTTGTCTTGAGGCGTTTGTTCATCCTTGCGTTGGCTAGTGTGCTTGCTGCGAGCGGACTGCTGGCACGCTTTGTGCCATTTTTGGAGACGACGTTGCCGTTCTTGCGTTTGGAGAAGCTGTCATCGTCGAGATCGCTGCTGTACCTCGGCGTGCCTGCTGCACTCTGCCTGCTCGAACTGGTTAGGACGCTGGTGGCAGCTTTGGCGTTTCTGGCGGCACCCTTCCTGCCACCTTTGCTACCCATCCCCATGCATTTCGCCAAGTGTGTCGCATATCGGTTGGAGCTGACCTGTCGGGAGCAGACGAGACATTCAAAGAGCGGATTGTTGGAGTAGTAGTCGGGTTTGTGCGAAGCGGAGGTTGAGGAGCCTGGTGCGGGTGTGCCCGAACGAGATGGGGTAGACGTATCCGAGCTGATGGCAAAGTTCGTGTTGGACGAGGAAGAGGACGGTTGTGCAGCAGGGTTGTGCGCCTGACATCGTACGCCGCAGAGATGGCAGATGGAGCGGGCGCGTTTGATCTTTGCGTGTGTGTGGATGGCTGTATCGAGAACGATCTCGCGGAGGAACGAGTCGAGAAATTTGGCGGCAAGGAGCGCCTTCGGATCGCTGGACATGGTGTGATGCCTTCTGTGCGATGTGGGAGCTTGCGAAGAGGTCGGAAGAGCGGATAGATTGTGCTAGCATCACGGGCTTGTCGAGGTGGTTGGACCCTTCAACCAAGCAGACACAGACCGCACAATGTGGAGTCGTGCGAGTTGACCGCGAGGAAATTACATGTCTAAGGCTACCGCGGTGTAACACCCGAATGAATAGAGAAACTTAGCATCCGGTGTCCACCTCGATCTTACAATGCATATCCGTCCGAGTGTTGAACGGCGAATGCGAGTGAGCAATGCCATGGGACGGCGAGCAAGATGCAGCCGAGCCAACGTGGAAAGCTGCATAGCCGGCATAAGCCTGTGTGCATGGCGTCAAATTTGTGGTGCGGAGACCAGGTCGGTCCATACGCTCCAGAATTCATGTGCGGAATGGCAAACATGGAACGACCGGCCATGGCGCCTCAAAAAGAAACCTTAATTTCAGAACCAGCCCAGATCGCCGCCTGACTTTTGGATTTCTATGCTATCCCGGCACATGCCTCGGCGACGGAGCAACGCTTTCGACTGCCGTTCATCCGTGCCGCAGCGTCTGAGATAAGCTCTGCATTTCAGTGTGAACTGATGGGCAGAGAGTCGATTGCGACAGAAGATGACATTTTAAATGTGTGTACAGTTGCCATTTTCCAAAGTGATGCTGCAACGAGTGCCAAGAGAAAGGGCCAAACAGGGTTCTCGTGCATGGCCTGCAGAGAGGAAGAAAAGTGAGAGATGCATGATACTGTGCCATGTCCATCTGCAGTCCTGTGCTGTGCTGGACCTGTACCACACGTCAAAGGGGATCAATGGGTTGAGCCGTGGCAGAAAGTTGCGTGGGATCGACGTGATTTTTTGCGGAGAAAATCACAATTGGAGGCGCAGCTGGTATATATGATTCATCATGCTCTTCCTCTTTCCACCGTCACACGCAGTCACCAGCCAGTCGGAGCCAAGCCGAAGTTGCCTCCTTCGACCGACTTGTCTTCCTCCCACCATCATAACCCCGGGAAAGCGACGCCGACTTGCCCTGTTTCAACCATGGACGACCCACCTTCATCCCTCTAGCACGTCAATAGAGAGCTCAGTCATCAAAGACAACCCGCTTAGGCTCGCTCTATCTGCTCCGTGCTCTATACCCTCAACTGTGTTCGCTCGAAACCCCCCTTAGGAAAGCGTCACAGACATGTCGCCTCCCGCGAGCGTCACCATCACGCAACTGGAACCCGTCGTCTTCCTTCGCGGCCAGTCTTCCTCCGGAGAAGATGCTCGCGGCCGACGTCGTCCCGTCAACATCGATGCACCTCCCTCTCAACTGCGTGCCCTTGTCACGCTCTACCTTCCTAAGCCATCCAAAATCAAGGAAATCACCGTCTCTCTCAAGGGCACCGCCAAGACCGACTGGCCAGAAGGAATCGGTCCCAATCGAGTAGAGCTCGTCGAGGAAATGACCATCTTTCACCACGTCATCAACCTCTACAACGCTAAGCAAGACAAGGCAAACCCGATTGCATCCCGTCCTCGAAGCAATTCCGTCGGTCCTGGTATTGGCCTCCAAGACGACGTCGATTGGGACTACGCCGCCGCAACAGCAAGCGCAAACGCTGCAGCTGCACTCTCGCCGCCATCCACGTTCGCGGGCAGCTCGCGGCAAGCCAGTGGCTCCACTCGCCGAGAGAACGACCGTCCCAAAAGTTCCAACGCCAATGGTGCCAGCGGAGGTAGCAACCTGGCTCGTCAGATCGCCGGCGCTGCTGCCAAGGCTGGCACCGCCATGATCCCTCCCACCTTGCGTCCAGACATGGGACTTGCCAAAGCCAGAGATCAGTCATCGTCCAGCTCCTCGCGCAGTCGACCGCCGCTTCAGCGTACTGGGTCCGGAAATACTTCCTTTGCACCCTATGCTACAAGTCCCGACACAAATTCAGCCACACCCGCCACCTCGCCGTCTGCTCCTCTTTCGTCGCGCGCCGCTCCAAATTCCTCTTTGACTGGCTCGCCCTTGCTTTTCTCAAGCCCACCTACCTCTTTCTTTGATCGTCGCGACCCGTCTCCTGCTCAACACCAGGACCTCTCGAGATGGCACGAATACTTCGAGTCTCAAGGGCACGAGCGGCCTCCCCTTTACGCACCTCGCTCAGCCCCTTTGCAAGGCTATGATGCGTGGCCGACCGAGGTCCCTCCCGAGTCACCATCAGCTGTCGAGAATACACCGGCGACAACCGACTCCAGTGGCTCCACAGCATTCAGTGTACCTTCCAGCTCGGCAGCGAGCACAGCGGCAACAACGAAGGGTCCAACCGCTGCCAACCTTGTCGACGATGGCACAGCCCTCAACGCACAGGGTCAGTCGCCCCCTCGATCCGCGACCATTTCCACATCAGCCACCTCGCCTCCTCTTAACAGGAGTATCCTCCACGCTCAACCTTCAAGCACACCCCGTGCCAAGGACCAGACTGTCCGATTTGATCCACAATCTCGCATCGACAGCGCGTCTAGCAGCACCGCCAACGGCGCTTCATCCAGAACTGGCGGTAACAGAAGCGCGCCTTCGAGCCGTCGCAACTCTGTCGAGCTCCAAGACAATCAGTCCAGAAATAGCAAGAACAAGCCAAACAGCAAGTCGAGCAACGACAACAAGACCAAAAAGCCTGGTCTCAAGACGCTTATCAACGGTCTGCTCAAGGAGCCCACTGCTGACAGCAAAGCCAATCATGAAGACGCACTGCAGTCAGACTCGAAGGAGTTCAAGAAGGGAACCTATACCTATCCTATCTGCATCTCGTTGCCCTCCAACCTTCCTCCTACGCTTCATGCCGATTTTGGCTTCAACCGCTACGTGCTTCGTGCCAATGTAGTTCGTGCAGGTGCATTGACACCCAACCTCGTCGCAGAGCGCGAGATCAACCTCATCCACGCACCGGACGAGGATGCACTCGAAGAGACCGATTCGATCGTCGTCGAACGATGTTGGGAGGACTTGCTCTCCTACATGGTCGTCTTCAGCGGCAAGAGCTTTCCCATTGGTCAACAGATTCCGCTGTGGCTCAAGTTTGTGCCTCTAGGCAAGGTCAAGATCTATCGCATCGTTGCTACGCTCGAAGAACGCACCGACTACTTTGCCAAAGGAAGGCGTGTGGCGCGACACGAAGTGCCCCGAAAGTGGACGCTCATGAAGGTCGCCCACGCCTCGCAGACGGAACCCATCCTGCCAATTCTGTCAGACTCAACGGATGCGCTGGACAGCAGTCCGCTGGCACCCATGGCTCGTGCGGCAGCTGGTGAGCACGACGATTCGGATGGACTAACCTCGATCTTGGATCCGACAGGCCCCTGGGAGCTGGCCACTGAACTCAACATCCCTGCCTGCGGTACGACCAGAATCAATCTGAGTACCAACCACTCCAAATCGAACATTGCTGTCCATCATTTGGTGAGGCTTGCCATCCGAGTTGGCAGATCGGATGGCGACTGGGAGGTGTGGAACGACAATGTCGGCACGTCTAGCTCGGCGGCCAAGAACACGCCTCAGCTCTATGACATCATCATCGAAGCGCCCATCACGCTCACATCGTCGCACACGGCTACCGAGTGGACAGCTTTGCCAAACTACTGGAGCTTGCCTGCAGAGCCTGTCGACCAGGATGCCGCCGACCGCAGTGCCGAGATGGACACCCCTTTGCGACCGGCGATGCCGTCGCCTGTGTTGACGAGCAGGACGGGCTTGGTAGGGCAGCACGCAAGCCAAACAGGCCCAGTTGCGGCACCTTTGCGCTCGCCAACGGGTGCCAATGGAAGTCCCATCAGCGTCTCGCCTCCCATGTCACGCAACCCTACCCAATTGTCGCGGAGGTGGCTCGCGCTTAGCGCAGATCACATCAGCAGAGACGGCAACAGTACGGGTCCGGCGAACGCTGTCGGCGCAACAGCTGCTGCACCGCCGCCAGCCTATCGACCCAACGCCAGGACAGGAGAGACCACCGTGGCGTCTACGAGCATGAGCCGAACTCCTTCCGAGCTGCAAGGTGCCAGTCTCAACGGCGACTCTGCTCAAACATCGCGTGATGCCAATGCCTACAGTGTCGGCATGGCGCATTGATTGCTGAACCAGCACGGACAGAGAGAGTGCGTCACTGTGCAAAACTCAATTTTCATCCAATCATTCATCTTGTACTTGTACCAATAGAATCGCACAATTTGCATCTGGCACTGGACTCGGGCATTGATACTCGTGTCGGGCTGTGAACTGTATGGGAGTGCATTGCGAGAACGTTCGATGGCGAGACTGTAAATCCGACGGTGGATTGAAAAGGCACAGTCCTGCAGGAGGAAGCGTGGCACGGAGGTTGCTTTCCCGCGGGCCTTTTAGGACGGCGTTTGCAAAGGTCCCGCGGAAGCGGATTTTAGGGTCTACTGTAGTGGTGCATTTCCGTCGAAAAACGTGGTTACCGCCCAATCGTCGGTTTGCGCAGGGTCCGCACGCTAAGTCAACCCTCGCCATTCCTCTATGCTTTTGGCGTCTGTATAAAGAGAGCAACACGTCTTCGACCTTTGTCCATTCAACCTATCTTGCTTTCATCCTCGCTCCTGTCGCTACACAGCATACCGATTGCCACCAAGGCCTGGAGGCAACGAGTCGAGTCAACATGTCCTCTGATCTGCTCAACGTTGTCGTTGTCGGCGCGGCCTCTGCAGGCGTGAATGTCGCCACCAACCTCGCCAAGTCTCTCCCTGCGACGCACCGCGTCGTTCTCATCGAAGCCAACCCGGTCGCTTACTGGAGTATCGGAGCACTACGAGCTTCCGTCTTGCCCGGATTTGAGACCAAGGTCGTCCACGAACTCACTGCTGAAACCGTCTTTGGCTCCACGGACAGCCGTCACATCGTGCTCGCTGGTACGCGTGTCATCGATCTCCAGTCGGATCACATCGTCGTCGACAAAGACGTCGCCGCTTCCATAACGGGATCCACGTTGCAAGAGGGAAAGACGTCGGTCCCGGTGGAGCGAGTGGTGCTAGCCATTGGAGCGGACTACGGCTTCCCCGCACGAATCTCTCCTTCGGCAAAGACGAAGGAGGACATTTTGGGTCAGTTCAGAAGCATGCAGAAGCACGTTGCTGAGGCCAAGGAGATTCTGGTGGTGGGAGGTGGACCGACTGGTGTCGAATTCGTGGGAGAGGTTTTGGACGTTCACCGGGGCAAAAAGGTGACGTTGATCACTCGTGGACCTGGCCTCGTCACCAACGGCAAAGACAACTACGCCGGGTTGAGTGCCAAGCTCATCTCCCAGCTCGAGTCCAAGGGCGTCCGTGTCATCCTCAACGACTCGATCGATCTCAACGGCCAAACCACCGGACCCTTGTCTTCGACCCAGACCTTCAAGACCGAAAAGGGAGAACAACTCACCGCCGACTTCCTGCTCGTCGGATCCGGCGGCAAACCTCACACCCAGTGGATCAGCAACATCGACCCGGACATCCTCGACTCTTCCGCTCGCATCAAGGTCTCCCCTCACTTCTCCATCGAGAGCTCTTCCCCGAGGTGGTCCAAGTACTACGCCGTCGGTGATGCAGCAAGCACTCCCGGGCCCAAAGTCTCCTACATGGCGGGCCAACACGCCCCGCAGGTGGCGCACAACGTCGTGTGCGATGTCAAGGGCGAGAAGCAGAAGATGAAGGTCGCGAGCCCTCCATCGGGCGACATCATCATGGTGCCGGTGGGCAAGAGTGGTGGTGCGGGTTATCTGATGTTCTTCTCGGTGGGTGGGTGGCCGACGAGCTTGATCAAGGGAAAGTCGTTGTTCGTGTCGATGTTCGAGGGTTGGTTCCGCAAGTGATACGGGTGAGCGGGCGATATCCAGGCGGCCCAACTCATGCAGGAAGCGATGTTTTGGCAATCAATAAAAGCTCTCGTCAGATCACAGTCGAGTGACACAGCGTGTTCATTAGGTGATGTCTACTGATGAAGTGGAGACCTAACTCGATTAGATACAAAGCACCAAATTTCTCGGCATTATCCTCTTCTTACAAGTTGGACCTCTTGGCAGCGGCCTTGAGCAACGGACCGATCTCGGTGCTGTACCAATCCGGAACGCCCTTACCGATGTTGCTGCTTCCGTACTTGTACACGCCCACCTTGTCGATGCTCTCCAACGCCGGCACGGCGCCCTCGTGGTTCAACGGGTTGGCCTCTGCATCGGCCATGAGCTGCTCGTACACCCTGCCGTCCTTCCTGCCGAGACTCGAGCCGAGCTCCCAGTCCAACCAACCGAAGCCATCCGACAGACCGATGACCTGGGGCAGGATCTCCTTGACCAGCTCGCGGATCGCCTTCTCGAGCAGGATGACCGAATCCGGGGTCAGGATCGCCTGGTTGGTGGCGTAGCCGGCGAGACTACGGCCTTCGCTGGCGGGCAGTACGAGCGGGGTGATGTTCCTCGAGAGAGCGGTCAACGCGTGCAACGTGACGAGCTTGTTCAGCCACTGACACTCCTTCTCGCCCAGCCTCTCGGCGTCGTCCCGGATGCCTTCGCCGAACCAGAGATCCACCACGAACTCGGCGTGACTCTTGGCCACCTCGATGCATTCGTAGCTCAGATCCACGAAGGGTCGTCCGCTCTTGATCTCTGCTCGCAGATCCACCACCAACTGGGCGGCGCGAAGGCCGAGCGCGGCCGAGTACACCTGCGGGTTGTACCAGTCCGAGGCCTGCTTGGGTTGGGTGAAGGGAATGGCGTTCTTCTGAGAGATGGCTTTGAGGAACCCAGAAGTGGCGGCGACCTTGGTGGAAGGGTTGGACTCGAGCTCGCCCGAGATCTTGAGCATGGCACGACCGACTTGCGAGGCGAGCACGATGTTGTCTCCTTCGTACGTGACGGCGGGTGCCTGTTCGGGGAACACGGAGGTGAAACCTGCGTAGGCGGAGAATCCGTGTCCACCGAGCGCTTGACGGCACTCTTCGATACCGTCCAAAGCTTGCTTGGTGCAGTAGGCCTTGAGCGAAGAAGAAGCGACGTGAACGTCGGCGAGCAGCTCGGTGTTTCCCTCCTCGAGTTGCTGCGCCATATCCTCGTACAGAGTTCGCATCCTTCGACCAGCCAAGATGTACGCGTACGCCTTGGCAAGCAGAGGCAACACACGACGAGCCGTCGAAGGATAGCTGAGCACCGATCGCTCGACATCGTTGATGTCCTTGCTCGAAGGATCACGGAACTGTCGTCGAACCCACGCGTACCGCGTAGCGATCGTGACACCTCGCGAGAGCATCCATCCGGTCCTGTCGATCATCTGGGAACGGATGAAGATCATGCCGCCGTAGCTCAGCTTGTCGCTGGGAGGTTTGACGTACTCTCCGCCCTTCTTGACCGAAGCGTGCTTGGAGAGCATGTGATCGCGCGGGATCTTGAACTGGTTGAACCTAGCCCAACCGTTGTCCAGTCCACCAAAGGCACCGTACGTCTTGGGACCGATGTCACCTGCGACGAGCCCGTCCAACAGCTTGCCCGAATCCATGTCACGCAGTTGGGTGAAGAACAGGTGGGGACCGTAGCGTTTGCCCTTGATGATCAACTGTGCCTGAACCACACCGTGGGTAGCGGTGGTACCGAGACCGCCTGCCCACCACTTGGTCGAAGTGAGCGTCGGGGAATGCAGGATGAAGCTGTCGCTCGCCTCATCGTACGTGCACGTCGTCTCGAGCTGCTGCACGTTGGTACCGTGACCCAGCTCGGTCTGCATGTAGCAACCGAGAATCTCGTGGTTCATCGCCTTCTGGCCCCACCTCTCGATCTGCTCGGCACTTCCCTGACCGAAGATCACCGGCACAAACGCCACCCAGTGGATGGTGATCGGACTCTGCAGGTCCAACGTCAGCGCAGCCTCGATGATCTCGTGCGTCGTCCACTCGTGCTTCTCGCCCAGCTCGAGCAGCCTTCGACAGGCAAAGTGCGATTGACGCATCTGCTGTTCGCGGTTCATGTGGATCATGCGCTTCTTCCAGTTGCCAAAGATGGGGTCCTTGGAGAGGATGGTCATGACGGACTTGCGGGATGCGTTGTCGATTCGAGCGTCGCGGAGGGTGTCTTCGATGCGTACTGGGTCGAAGTCGGCGGCGGCGCGGGCGGCGGCGATGTCCTCGGCGGTGCGCGCGGCGACCTCGCCCATGGGGATGGGGAGGGTCACTTTGGCAGTCGGCCACGAGCCGGTGGGCTCGTTGAGCGGTTCGAAGGTGGTCGATTTGGGGTCGAACGGCATGATGGGTGGACGATATGGATGGGGGAGGTGGTGTTGATGAGAAGGAGGAAAGGCCGAGTCAATAAGATGCTCGGAATGGAGTGACTTGAGCTTCTATCCGTGCAGGGTATGTCTATAAGGGAAGCACGTTCTGCACAAAGGATGAGGTGGCGAACACAGATGCGGTCGCTCGAAAAGGTCCTCCCTTCTATACGAACGAACGCTTCTACCACATGCAACGCAAACACGCCTAAACACACACACGCTTTCAACAAGACCGAACTAGCGAGCTGCGACAGACGGAGGACCAACCCACCTCGCTGTCCACCACCGTTCTGACGTTTCAAGAATGCGGGGTCGCACTCAAAACCCGTTCAACCAACAGACCCTTTGAGCCGCAAAGGAAACCAAGAAAAAGCTGTATGAAAGCGCTTCCAACCCCGCATCTCTCCTCCACCAAAGGACCCTTGCGAAGCGAAACGCGGGCGCGAATATCTCGGACCAGCCTTCCGCAGCGAAGGACAATTTCAAGCGAGGAAGATCAACCGAGCCTGCAAGCCCGGTCAAGGATCGACGTTGGTGTAACACACAACCGGTTGAGCAAGAACCCGCTTGATAACCGGTCACTTTTTCTTCTTTTTTCCCTCGCCGTGCTCTGCTACAGCCAGGAAACATAGCGAGATTCACCAACCGAGTCGCGCGTCCCTTCACCCAACATTTTCCGTCACAGCACATGGCTTTCCTCGTTTGTACATCAAGCTTACATCATTGTGTATCGGTCTAACATGGTATCGGAAATCATCGTTCCTTGCGACTGAGCAAGCGCTGCAGACCTTCCAGATGGACGATGTGGCCTCGAACACGTCGAGCGTAGAAGACGAGGTAGATCAACGTGGCTGCTCCCACCGCTGCCAGCGAGACTGTGGCGGCGTACTTGAACTCCTGCGGTCTGTTCCATCCAAGCGTCAGTCCGTAGTGGCCGAGATCGAACACGTTCTGGAGCGAGAATTGGAGCGCCATCAACGCATTCTTTCGACCAGCATCGGGACCAAGCTGTTCCGGCGAGAGAGCCGTCTGGATCATGGCCAGCTGTGTGAGGTCGAAAGCCCAAAGTCCGATTCTAGATAGCGCCAAGCCAGAGAACAGTAGTCCAGTGTTCCAACTCGGCCGCTGCTTGTCCGACAACCCGAAGCGATCCTTGGGAGAACCGGTGATCCAAAGCGACACCACCGCCGGAACAAGAGGCACCAGCTCGGCGAACAGCGAGTAAGATCCGGTCCGGACCAAGCCTATCTTTTTCTCCATCATCGGCATCACAAACGTGCCGATCAGTCCGGTCACAACGCCCACCGCTCGCATGCCGGCGATGAAAGCATCGCTGTACAGCGTCTCGGACTTGAGGTACGCGATGAACGTCGGGTCGAACGAGAGCACCGACATGTAGAGGAGCGAGATGCAGACCGAGGTGAGGAAAATCGGTAGTCGCACGAAGAGGTTCCAGTCGCGACACTGTTGTTTGACGTCGTCCGTGACAGAGGTGGCTATCTTCGATGCCATCCTCGCAAGCCGTGCCTTTGCACCTTGATGCGCTGATGGCCGTCCCGCATGAGCATCGGAGTCCGCGCTCCTCTGTGCAGCTGCCTGATTCCTTGCAATTGCAGCCTTCTCGTCCGCCGCCAGCGACGGGAACCTTCGATAGACTGTACCGACAAACACGAGCTCAAAGATGCCCGTCACCGCATTCACCGACAGCAGCACCACCGCAGCCAGCGTGTAGCTCATCGTCGACGTCAGCGCCGACACGAACAGCGGACTGACGAGTTTCGATATGAGATCGATCCTGCGCATGATCGCGTTGAGGCGTGTCAGCCTCGCAGAAGATCCATCGCTGATGATAGTCACCCACTCCCTCTCCACACCTACACTGACGCCGACGTTGGACAGCATGACGCCGATGCCCAGCAGCGTGATGGCTGCAAAGATCGTCCACGGCCTCGTATTGGCCTCCATCGCCTGTGGACCCTTGCCACCGTTCTCCGCCTCTGTCCGAAGCGACGAAGACGAAAAGAGCACCAGAAACAGGCCGTACGAAGCACCAACGAGCAGCTTCTGCGACAAGATCATGGCTCGAAGCGTACGCAGCTTGGTGTGCGCATACGTGTCGATGAGACGTCCGACATTGTTCGAGAACAGGATGGCACCTGCTGTGGTGACAAAGCCGTATATCGATGCGGGAAGAAGGGTGTTGGTGAAGAGCTCGACCATCATGAGCGGGTAGGCAAACTCGGCGGAGCGGAACCCCCACGAAGACGACGCATGCTGGATGGCCAGCAGCAGCGTGCCTTTGACGTCAAGGTCGCTGGGACCTGAAGCTGGTGTTGCGCCAAACGACCGATCTTCCGTCTCATCCTGTCCGGTTGTCTCGGTAGTATAGAGATCGACGCTCGTGCGATGCTGTTGGTCGTTGTCAGAGGTGCGGCTCGATGAGCGGTGCGGACGGGGCAGCTGCTGCAGCGCGATGTCTCCAGCGTCGGTGATGATGCTATCACCTTGGTGATGCTCTGCAGCGAGGGTAGTCGTAATTGTGCTCATGACATTCTTGTTTCACCGAGTAGCCGACAGTGAAAGATCGATGGATGTGGACTGGATCATACATGCAATGGAGCATTGGTTGCCGTCTGCACGATGTCTGCATGCTTGGCCAGGGTCCAATTTGAAGTTCGTCCAGCCTTCTCAACCTAACACTGGCCACAAAATCCGTCTTTGGCCGGCTAATCCTGCCAAGAAGCGAATTTGTGGGATTGCATATCGCCCACGCTGATTTAATGTCGGACAGCTTGCTTCCGATACATCACGGACATTTGCACGCCGGCACAGCGTGGACCCTGAACACTTGCTTGCTCCGTTTGAAGCAGCTGCATGTGCTTGTCCTTCCTCCATCGTCGTTGCTTACAACTATCGACTCGAACAGCCTGCAAAGCTAGTCGTCAAGATGCCAGACGGTGCGTCCGAGACGACGCCTCTCAAGGGACCACACCTTGGCAGCGGCGATGTCCATGCCAAGCCAAAAGGATTGACGCCAGATACATCGTATGGCGCCTTATCTTCCGACACAAATCAGGATCGTACCAGCACATCGACGACGACGCCCGAAAACAATGATGACAGCACCGGCAATGACACTGACGCTGCATCCGAACGTCCGACCGGCTTCAAGTTTGCTGTCATCATCGCCAGTCTATGGGTAGTGCTGTTCATGGCCGCGCTCGACGGCACCATCGTAGTGACGCTCATCGCTTCCATCTCTTCCTCCTTCAAAGCTTCAGAAAAGTCGGGCTGGCTCAGCACGTCCTACCTGCTGAGCGTCTGCGCATTCTCGTCCATCTATGGCCGACTGTCGGACATCATCGGACGCAAGGGAGCGCTGCTAGTTGCGCTCAGCTTCTTCACGACGGGCACGTGTCTGTGCGCTGCAGCCAAGAGCATGAACGCGCTGCTGGTCGCTCGCTTCGTCGCCGGTATCGGGGGAGGCGGTCTGCTTACCACGTCGTCCATCTGCATGACCGATCTGGTGCCTCTGCGTCAGCGTGGGCTGTGGCAAGGCATCACCAACATTCTGTTCGGCTCGGCTTCGGCGTTGGGAGGTCCACTCGGTGGTTTCATCAACGACGCGTTCGGCTGGCGAACCGCTTTCGGCTTTCAAGTACCTTTTCTGCTCGTGGGAGCCGTCTGCATCGCCACCTTTGTCAACATCCCATTGCCGGCTTCGGATCAGAGTTGGCAGAAGAAGCTCGGTCGCATCGACTATCTCGGATCGCTCGGCCTCATCTCGTCTTCAAGCTGCTTGCTGCTGGCTATGAGCTTCCTCTCCGGCTCTTTGCTTCCATTCTCGCATCCGTTGGTGTGGGGTTTTCTGTTGGGCTTCGTCGTCACAGCGGTGCTGTTCGTGCTGGTGGAAGGTTGGGTCGTCGGCGAGCCGGTGATGCCGCTGACGCTGCTCACGCGCAAGTCGCCAGCATTGATCGGCGCATCGTACTTTCTCGGCAGCTTTGCCCATTTCGCCACCATATTTCACTTCCCGCTCTGGTTCCAGTCGGTTCGATTGCAGAGCGCATCACAGGCTGGACTCCACCTCATCCCCATCTCGTTCTCGGCTGCGGCGGGCAGCTTGTGGGCAGGGCTCTACATGAAGCGCACGGGCAAGTACTGGCGCGCGAACGTCTTCTGCTGTGTCCTCAACATTGCAGCAACCGGCTACGGTGCACTATGGAACGAGTCGACCTCAGCGTGGTCCGAGTACCTCACGTTCTGCCCACAGGCCTTTGGCACCAGCGCCATCTTTACCTTTCTGCTCATCGGACTCATCGCTTCCGTCTCCAAGGACAAGGCGGCAGTGGCGACGGGCACTGTATACCTTTTCCGAAGCTTGGGACAGGTGGTGGGTGTTTCTCTCTCGACAGCCCTGTTCCAGATGTTGCTCCAGTCGCAGTTGTTCCGCAACATCACACCGGATCTTTTGCCGCATCCAGAGCAGGGGGTTGCTGGTGTCGAGCAGCTCATCTCGGCGTTGAGGCACGATGCATCGTTAGTGTTGACATTGCATCCCGAGCCGTTGAGGCACGCGGCTCAAGTGTCGTACATGAACGCCATCAAGCGCGTGTTTATGTTGGTGACCGTGCTCAATGTGCTGTATCTGGCTGTCTGCTGGCCGGTGGAAGAGTACGAATTGTCGGATAAGCCGGCTACCGCGCCGACTCGAGACGACGATGAGCGTGCCTCGGAGGAACGATCGCGGTCAGGAGATGGTTCTCATGCATGAATATGCTCAATGTATTGCTTCGTTGTACCATCCAGATTGAACGAATCGTTTCAGAAGCCAGCATCCCATCGAGGTTTGTCAATTGATGAGGATTGAAGATAGAAACAAAGGCAATAATGATGCCAAAAATCGGGGTGCAGATATGGAGCCGAAAAAGTACTTTGTTATCAGCTGACCTGCCTGCCGCCGCGGATGTGCCGGTCTATTTGCCATGGCTTCCACTTTTTCTTTGCCGAATTTTTCGGGCGATTTGAACATTTGAGTCGGCCTATCCTTTTCCGAAGCGCCAAATCTTCCGGACCCCGCACTTCGGTCGCTCGATCGCATCCGCGTGCATCATCTTGCTCACCACCATCGTCTCCTTCCTTCCCAGCAGCTACTGTATCACAGGGAAGCACCTGAGACGTCGCGCGCGAAATCATCCTTCGACCTACTCTTCGCCCTTCTCTGGCATCGTTCAGAGCCAGTCTACGATGAGTCATCTGTACGATTCATCCTCGAGCAGGCACACAGCACAGACGTCGTCGCCCCGGATGGCATACACTGATCGCAGCTACGCCAACTCTCCATCACGCTCATCCTACTACTCTAGCGCTACGATGAATGCGGGCGCCAACCATGCATCCTCGCCGCGGTCCAGGAACGAGACTTCGGACAGTTCGCCCAACAAAGCCGATGTATCCATGGACCACGACCCGTCCTCTTCCACATCGGCCCCATCATCCTCCAAGGCTCAGACTGTCAAGGACGAGAACAAGGAAGATAAGAAGGCGACAGCGAAGAGGCCACGCGAGCAGTACAGCTGCGTAGAATGCTGTAAGTATATCGACGAGCAAGCGTCTGCTGGCTCATGACGGGCGATATCTCATAGATAAGAGCTCTCTTGCTGACACACATCGTTCGCGATTATCTCGACCATGCAGTCCGACGCAAGCAAAAGTGCGACAGACGATTCCCATGCAACAATTGCATCAAGCGTCGACTTCCAGAGCGATGCGTCCCGCCGCCATCCGCGCGCACCAACGACGCCTCACCTACCCCCTCCGACAGCGGCACCGTCCCTCACCGCACCAGCATCTCTCGTTCCGCATCCGACCTCCAACTCGCTACCAGCAGCGGCAACTCCTACACATCAGTCGCAAAGAGGCAGAGGCTCAACACGGATGATCACGTCGCCAACTGGGACGACCGAAAGATCGACGACCTGGCACGAACCACTTCGAGGATCGCCCGGCTCGAACGCATCTTGGCCCTTAACGATGCCTCGTATCTCGAGCAGAGGCTGGCGCTCGCTGAAAAGGCGGTTCGGCTGCGCTTGGGCGAAGAGGGAAGCGGCTCGCGTACTATCAACGACGTCGACCATCGCATGTCGAGAAGATCGAGCTTCGTTGCCGAGGAGAACGAAACCGATCGACACGCCGACGGTCATCTAGACGACAACGATGGATTTCTGGGCACATCAGCACTGGAAGCCGTGCCATTCGAGCTCAAGAATGGCTTGCCGCCGTCCAATAGCAAAGCCGGTTCGGGCGATGTGGCCCCACAAGCGCTGCTGTCCTACATCCACCCAAATCCGACACGAAGAGGCTTCCCGATTCCATCCGCCGATGTACAGGCGATTCGTGCGACGCTGCCGTCTCGCGATCAGTGCGAGAGGTACTTCGACGCCTACTTTGCACATTACAACTGGGCTCGACTGCCGCTCCCGGAGGCTTCGCTGCGCGATCGTTTCCGCCAGTTCGTTGCTGGCGTGCCGAGTCCTTCGGATGTGCGCATGGATGCCGAGACGCTGCCCTTTGTGGCGCTGGTGCTGGCGATCTTGACGCTAGGATCGGTGCCGCCGATTGTGCAGCCGCTGTCGTCCGCCACGTCGCACGCGTTCTTCTGGGCGACAAAGAAGGCGCTGGTGCTGTGCGAGACGCTCGGCCTGGCTAGTCTGGATTCATGCTGGGCTCACGGCGTGCTGGTGCGGTACTTGGACATCATCCGCGTCACCAGGGCGAGCTGGCACGAGATTGGCTCTTGGATCAGAGACGCTCTCGATCTGGGTCTGCACCGCGATGGAAGCTCCTTCGGCCTTCCCAAGGAGCAAGTGGCTGCGAGAAGGATCCTTTGGTCGCACGTCATTCATAACGATCGCGAATGGAGCATCATCCTCGGTCGCCCACTCACCATCACCTTCTTCACCACCGAGATGCCGACGCGGGAAGACATGGAGCCGCTCGGCTTCGCCTGCCAGACCTACCTCTTGGCACGGAATCGGTTTACTTCGTGTCTAGAATCCATCACGCACTGCTTCGAAGAGCGATCTGCCGGTCGAGGTCCTTCCGGTCGAACGTCGAGGGCGTACTATCGGGTGTTGGAAGTGGAAGATATGATCGCAGAGTTTGTGGATTCGCTTCCACCTTACCTGGCTCCGAACTGGTCGAGCTCTGGCAAATCCAAGACGGACACGAGTCTGGATCAGGACCACCCGCTTCTGCCGTTCTACCGGTACCTTATCTTGGGCGAGGTGTGCTTCTACCGCTCGCTCTTGCATCGTCCGTACCTGCTGCGACCAGCGAGCAACGGCAAGCATCCCTTCCCCGAAAGTCGCCGTGTCTGCGTCGAGACGGCGCTCAACGATCTTCGACTGCGCAAAGAGTACGCGCGAATCTTGGGCAAGGAACAGCTGGCGCAATCGTTCGGAGGAGCCTACGCGCTGTTCAACTCTGCCATCGTGGTAGGCATGTCGCTTCTCATCGGCTTCAGTCTGGGCGAACGTATCGATCCTGTCGATCTGAACGAAAGGATTGGGTATCTGCAGAACTTTATCACGCAGTTGAGGAGGAACTTTGACGCGGGCAATGTGGATGCATCTGCGGAGCGCGAGCAGATGGTGATCGAGGTGCTGGTGTCGAGGTTGGAGCCGTTCTTGCCGAGGGATCTGGCGAAGAAGAGCAAGGGAGAGTTGGCGGCGGCCAAGGGGTCGATGAGGGCGACGATGATGCAGGATCCGATGAGGAGGGGTCAGGCAGCTTCGGCGAGAGTTGAGCAGGAGAAGCTGGCGGCGGACTCGTTGAGGATGCTCTCGACGAGTTTGCCAGGTACACCGACCATGTCGAATCAGCATCACGGAGGAGGTGGTAGTGCGAACGCGAGCGGGTCTTCGGCTGCTGCGATGCACAATCTGCCGCCTTCGCATCACCTTGCGACGGGATCACCGACGCCCATGGGTATGGGTCAGTTTGACAACGGTCCGTTCGCGTCCATGAGCGGCGCGACGGGAGCAGCTGCACCGAGTGGTGGAAGTGCAGCCAACCCGATCGATCCGTACGGATGGCTGCTGACACCTACGGCGTTGGAATCACCCGATACGACAAAGGCCAACTCTGCGAGCAACAGCGCTGCACACACGCCGATCGTCTCCGGAAGTGGACGACCCGCTGTCACTCCCACCAACACGTCCAACACAGGCCCTGGTGTAGCGTCCAGTGTGGGATCTTCCACGCCGATGCGTCACCACAATCACAGTCTCGGTGGAAGTCACCCGCACAGTCAGTTCATGGCGGCGTCGCCGGGCCAGTTTGCGGCAGGGTTGGCTGCGCCGATGGAAGGGCAGGCCATGTTCGATTGGGAAGGGATTCTGCAGACGATCGGATCGGGCTGGACGGGCGACGGCACATTGGAGACGGGGATGGAGAGTCTGTTTGGATGAGCAATCGACGAGCTGAATTGCACATCTTCATGCGTGGCAGTGATTATTTTGCGCTGGATCTGCTTGAGCGCAGACCAATGAGAAGAGGAGCGAGGTCGTGTGACGTTGAGCACTGAGCAGCGAGAAACAGGCTCAGCGACGCAGCCGGTGTTCGTCGGGTTCCATCGAGGAACGGCAAATTTTGTCCAAGAAATGCCGGCGAACTCCTGGCCTACCATGCGCACGGACACAACCTCGCACAAAATTCCTGGTTCAAATTGGCGATATGCTCAACGGGCTTGGAAATGGCAAACAAAACGTCATTTGCGGGGGTGAGCAAGACGTTGTCGGTCTTTGTCGATACTGCGTTCGTTGTTCGAGTCTTCTTAAAAAAAAGCTCTTTCTCTTCGAACATTCTTCCCGCACCTCATCTTTGCCTCTTCAAGGACTCTCGACCTTCTTTTACCCTTCGAGCACTCACTCTGTATCCGGAAAAAATGGCTCCGAATCAGGTCAGCGATCCAGTACCGCTGGTCAACTCCCTCGACTCGATCTACTCCAAGGCTGGTGTGCTCAAGAACGGTAAGAGGTGGGACGACCTCGCCTCGAAATTCGCCGCTGCCTATGACGGTTTGAAGCCTGACTTCATCGCTCGGGCGCCTGGAAGGGTGAACCTCATCGGAGAGCATATCGACTACGTTGGATTCTCGGTGTTCCCCGCTGCTGTCGAAAAAGACATTCTCATGGCTACCAAGGTCACCCTCGCTCGCGCAGGGGAATCATCCGATTCGGTCGAAGTCGTGCTCAAAAACACCACCACAAGATTTGCAGAGACATCCTTCACCTCTCGCTACGACTCGGTTGACGGCGTACAGCTGCTCAATTCGGGAGATTCGCGATGGGCCAACTACTTCAAGGTGGCATTCAAAGGTCTTCACTCGCACCTACCTTCGTCGGTCCTCGACGACTCCAACCCCTCTCGACCCGTTCGGATCCAAGTGCTGGTCGACGGAACCATCCCACCCGAATCCTCGCTCTCCTCCTCCGCCGCCATGACCACGTGCTCGAGCATCGTCATCCTCGAATCCTTCTCCGCCCGCTCCCTCATCGACCGCAAGGAGATGGCCGAAGTCGCCATCGAAAGCGAACGTCTCGTCGGCGTCAATTCCGGCGGCATGGACCAGAGCGCTTCCATCTTCGGCATCCCCGACCACGCGCTCTACATCTCCTTCTTCCCCGAACTCAGTGTCGAACCAACGAAACTTCCACAGTCCGACACGGAGCATACGTTCGTCATCGTCAATACGTTGGTGGTGAGCGACAAGAAGGTGACCGGACCGGTGAACTATAATCTGCGGGTGGTGGAGACGAGGATGGCGGCTAGGGCGTTGGCGAAGGGGTTGGGCCTGGGGAGCGGAAATGGGTGTAAGGATCTGAGGGGGGTGCTGGAGACGTACTTTGCGGAGAACGGGGGTGTGGGGAGGTTGGAGCTGGAAATGGAGAACAGTGGAGCTGTCAAGGATACCTTGGAAAAGTCGGGTGAGGAAGCCGCGAGGATCAAAGTGTTGGAGGAGAAGGTCGAATCGCTCTACCACAACGACACGCTCAAAGCCGGTCTGACGAGGCAGCAAGTGGAAGAGCTCACCGGATACTCTGGTGAAGAGTTCGACAAGGAGTTCCTGAGCTCCTTCCCCATCCGCGCCGACAAGTTCGAGCTCTACAAACGTTCCAAGCACGTCTTCACCGAGGCTTTGCGAGTCCTCCAATTCCGATCCCTCTGCAAATCCCCCTCACCCGACGTCTACCAACAGTTAGGCTCGCTCATGGACGACTCGCAATCCTCCCTCCGCGACCTCTACAACTGCAGCTGCGACGAGCTCAACACCGTCATCGACATCGCAAAGCGCAACGGAAGCCTCGGCAGCAGGTTGACCGGAGCAGGCTGGGGTGGCTGCACGGTCCATCTGGTCCCCAAGAAGAAGGTCGAGGTGTTCATCTCGGCTATGAGGACGCAGTACTATGCAAAGAGGTTCGAAGGGAAGGGGTTGAGCGAGGACGAGCTGAACGATGCTTGCTTTGATACTAAGCCTGCTGGCGGTGCTTGCGTGTACAAGGTGTGAAGGGGCGGGATTCTGGGGTCGTTGGTGGGACCGTGAAAATGTCAAACTCAAAATGATCTGCCATTGTTTGATCTGGAAGATGACAGACGAGTCGAGATGCTGATTGAGCTCCTAGATGGTGTGAGAGACGTACACCGAAGTCGTTCGCTGCGCCGACTGGGTCGCCAAAGCCAGGATCGTCCGATCGTCGTCGACGTATACCGGCCACGTTTGACGAGGTCGATGTGGATCGACCAAGCCGTTCGTACGCACCCACCCGGCGCTAATTCGACCATGCACGAATCTGGATCGTTGCCCCGCGACCATCAGCAACGTGCATCCCACACCATCGTGAGCTTTCCCTTGTCGTCCGCGTCGATCTAAAGTAGCTGCAAGACCAACACTCGGTTGTGGAGCAAATCCCGTCGTTCCATGCGAAGCGAGCTAAATGATGCCAACGCCACCGCACCGGCCAACTTAAGCAGCGGCTGCGAGGAAAGACACTAAGCGAAGCACTCTCGGCATTTGGCGTAAAGACGGCATCCTACCATGGTACAGATGGTCACAAGGTAGCTGAAAGGAGGAAAGGCGCAAGTGCGTTAACGGAATGATCTCGATGCAGGTGGTCTCTCACCTCTTCCGTGTAGACGTGGGCAAGAGCAATGCCTATTCACGCGCCAAGGCACACCGACTTGAGCCCTTTACGAATGAGCTGGAATGTGGCAGCCCAATGCCTCACTTTGTCAGTCCCACATCGGCAATGATGTCAAGAACACGGTGGGGTTCTGTCGGGCCATGCTTCATTGACCATGGAAAGCGCCATGCCAGTATATGCTTGAGCTGCAGAGCTATCAGAGCAGCCGAAGACATCAACCGCTGTCTTGGCTCTTGGCAGTAGCGCCAATCAGAGAGCTATCCAAGCGTCGTACAAAAAGCGCATGAAAGCGGCTGAGGCAGATGTGGCGGACAGGGTTCTTTGATCGGCGCCGCAGCTCAGCCTAGGCGAGACATCGAGTTCATGCTGGGAGCTTGATACGGGAACATGGCCGTGACATCAGACACGACACGAGAGGATTCTACACTCTCCTCGGGAACGCTATCTGTACAGTTGTAAGCGAGTCGCGCCGAGCAAAAGCCTACCGATGCTCGCTTGACCTCGCTTTCTTCACAAGAGCGCTTGCTCAATTACCTTCTTTCGAATGTCGGTCAAGTGGGCTTTGGGATACTACACTGTACTCAAAGCACTGATTCCGAGATTGCCTGCATATCTTTCTCTTGCAACAGCGGTAGAAGAAAGCGAGCTGCCGGGAAGGGTCGTGATGCCCGAGAGTTGGGTGTCGGCACGCTCGGCCGTGCGCGCTGTTCGGAGATGCAGAGGCGAGATGCGACCGCCGCAGCCTGTGCCTTCCGAAAGAGTCGGAGCAAAGCGTCGAAGGTCGAATCCTGCATGCAGACCTGGGGTCAATACTGTGGCATGTCGGAGAGAGCCTTGGAACAGAGCATTGCATGGTTCGTGTTGCAGAGCTTGCGCTCAACCTCGTCAAGTGTGCGTCTGCCTTGCTGCGATCCCCTGGATCAAAAAGTGGCGTCTGTGCGTCGGTGTTTTCGGAGAGATCATCCGCATCGGTCAAGTCAAATCTGAATGCGATCACTGCTACCAGCGGGAGGATAACTGGATGTGTAGAACCGCATGACGCAATCCATCAAGCGTGTGTCACGCATCCCCACACGACGGCGAGAGACAGCGATTTGTCATGTCGGAGCCTGCATGTGATGGCGATGTGGACCACGACGCCACAAGCCGCCACCAGATGACCGCCGTAGCCCTCTGAGACAATGCGCCTAGGTATTCGGACGTGATCGGAGCTCGCAAGGGCTACACATGGCGCGTCCTGTAAAGTAGTACTGCTCGTCGCGATAGGAGACCGAGGTGATGACGTGAGGCGGCAGAAGGGTCAGACGGAGTTTCAAGTCAGGCACAAGCCTCATTTACGACCGTCAGGTGCGAGCGGAGTTCGACCATGAGCCAACCCAGCTTCATGCAGAACAACACAAGGCTTCAAGCCAACTCTACAGCATTCGTCGAGCCTCGGGCGAATCAAAGCGGAGTCGGATCCCTTCAACGAGAGTCGTTTGGGTGCGATACTCGTCGACCAAGACGGTGCGCCCTTTTCAGAGTCAAACAAATCGAACGAAGCATGCAAAGCCTAAGCCTGAACCTTGCCAGCTCATGCCCACATCAATGCGGTAGAAGAGGTTAGGTGCGGTCAAAAGAAACTTGATTGGCCGAGCGGGCTCCAAAAGAAGGCGCAACGACGGGTCTCTGAGCGCTGGGGCCGAGCAAGATGAAATCGAAAGAATGTTTGTTGGCGAGGCGAGGCGCCCTTTGTTGCACTGCGAGTGGTACCTAACGGCAACAGCGCATCTTCTTCACATTGGTCTTCTGTACACCGGCCTTGAGGGACTAGAATCCAGCACGACGGACGGGGTTTGAAAATGGCCTGCAGGAAGCTTGCAGGAAAATTTCGGCGCCCTGGATGGAGGTTTGCGAGCCTGAGCCGTTGGGAGCAAAACTGTGCTAGAATTGCTGTACTGGAGCGATACGTGGCATGGATAGGTCGACGTGCAGCCGGGCAAGCTTTTGCACCGTTAGCGAGATCAGCAGGCATAGCATCGGCCTCCCGGGTGCAGGTTGCCCGGGTACAACAACTCGGCACCACGATTTCATTGGTTCTTGGCCATGTAGACGAAGGTCCAAAGGCAGGACTGCAGGAAAGTGTTCAGCCCGCGCTGCGTTCCGCGCATCAATGCACAGCTACATTCAAGGCTGGTACAGAAGCGCGAGCTGTACGATCGTGGACAATTGCTGTGTCCCCGGATGAATTGGGTCCGGCCACGAGTCTATTGTCATTATAGCTCTGGGTTTCGTGCGGGAACACGGTCGGGCCGGACCGTCGCCCCAGCGCGCCGCATGATTCTGATGAGCGCGAGTCAGGGCGGGCGTTCATCCGGAGTCCTGGCACCCTGACACTGCTTCACGGTCCACACAAGTCACGCCGCGGGGCGAAAGACCGAAATCACCGAGACACTGAGCATAAGACAGAAATGAAGGAAGAGGGGAACAGAGAGGGTTTTGAAGTTGCGATGAACCCAGCCGGAGGCTTGATCAAAGCTTCTAGCGGCTGTGGGCGGCTCCGTACCGAGCGGAGTGTGGAAGTTGCGAAGTTGTCGGTGAAGGATGACGGTTCGTGGAAGGAATCTGGATCCTTTTTTGCGAAGGAGACGGCGACTCAGCAGAAGAAGGACATGTCTCAGTTGGGTCACATCAGAAAACTTTTGCCGCGCAATGGCGATTCGACGCAGCTTCAACACTTGCTTTCGGTACTTGTCAAGGATAAGTCACAGGCTTCTGTGACATAGTGTGTATGGACGAGGAAAGCGACGTGCCTAGGCGAGAGGGAAGAAGCTACGCCTCGGCAAACCAACTGCTACGCCCAGGGGAGTACGACTTCCATCCATCATCGACGCGAATACGGCGTACCTAGCGACTATGAGCGGCATGATGAACGTCACTCGCCCTTGCTTGGCTCAATTTAGCTGCGCCTTTGCCAATAATGAAGTTATTTCAAACACGAAACAAGAGGGGCCGAGAACATTTAGGGCCCAGCTTTTTTCATTTTAGGCCACGGGTGCAAAGAGAAAATGTCTCAGATTTGTTTCCACAGCAAATAACTTTGACTCGCTGTGAGCCTCATTTCGTTTGAGTACTGGGCGCCGGGCCGCTGGTGCGTCTCTGCTGCATCCCACACTTTGAACGGGCAACTCAGCAGGCGCAGGAACAGTACATTAGCGGAAATTGCAAAGGGACCAGTGTCCAGGCTCGGTCTCGAGGTTCGGGATCCATCGCGCACACTAGCCGCTTCGCAGACGCATCGTACGAAGCTCATCGCATTCTCGGTCGTCCCTTCTGTCGGTCGTCAACCTTAATACGATTGTGGCTCCGATTCTTGATGTGCTTGCAGCCGGCTAAACGCAATCGGTACGTACGCGTGGTGTCATGTCTGAAATTTCGTAGCCGAGCGATGATCGTCTTGACCCTGTTTCTCGCTACCGAAGAGATACCCTTGCTTTGGTTCTGCGCCTGTGCACCAGCACCGGCATCCTCGTTCTGCTGTCCCGCTGAGGGTGGGGAGGGGGCGCTGCGACGAGCAGATGAAGAGGTGAATTTAGATTCCGAGACAACGCCGACCTTCATCTGGCCCGCTGAGACGGCACGGCAACCTTCGAGACAACGCCCTTGTAAAGGCGTGCGTGTGTGTGGTTTGTGTTTGTAAGTTCAGACGGACCTGAGACGTCTCACTTGGAGATCGGGAATAAGACTTTGACTGTGCGCCTATCCACCTATTTCTGCTTTGTTTTTTGGTATGTATCAATCTCCTCGAGATCTGGGTGTAAGCCCGGTTTTGCACAGATCCCTGCTCCTTTGCATCGCGGCTACATTACATACCCTACACAATGGTGACCCACCGGTCTGGTTCCATTTGTGTCTACTGCACCCGCAACTTGCACTCCTCTTGGCCCCTCCCGGACGCTGCATTTGCCTCCTGAGAAACGGGCAGTGCCCGCACGTTGGCCGGCGACGTGCTCATCCAATCCGGTCTCAGCCCACGAGCGGGTTTTAGGAACTGTTCATCCCGCTCCCCTCGTGCCCTTCGTTCGTTCGCTCGCTCGCTCGCTCGCTCGACCAACCGCCCGCCTATCCATACAGACGCTCTCATACCCCTTATGCGCTCTCATATTCCTCCGCTCCTTCCGCCTGTCTCGCTTGGCTCGCTTAATGGATCAGCCACAAACAAACCCGGCTTCCTGCTTCCATGCGTCGTTCCGTGACCTCAGCTCAGCTGCTGCGCATATTCCCCTTACCAATTCGCTGCTCCTCCTTACAGTACGCGACTGAGCTGCTCTCTTTCCTCGACCCTCTTTTCGCTGCGTCTTGCAAACCTCGCTCCAACTCTTCTCAATCCTGGTGGCCAGCCCGAGTGACTTCCGGCTCGTCATCCATCCTTCGCAGCCGCCCCTCTCTTGTCCTTGGCCCCAGGCATTCCCTTCACGCCCCCCAATTCGCCGTCGAATATCCGGTTGCTTCCTTCAGCCGTCCCTGTGATTTGTCTCCTCTCGCCTAGTCCGCTCAGGCATTTGATCCAGCCGTCCATTTGCACCTGCGACCCGATCCTGCTGAGACATCCCAGACGACCCAGGCTCTGCCAACTCTGCGCCACTCCTTCGTCCATGCGTCGCTAACCTTCTTCGCTGATCCTTCTTACCTGGAGCTCTCGCCTTTGCGACCACCACTATCTCTTTGTACACCACCATCACCGACAACAACAACAACTTTCTGACCGCTCCATCCGCTCCATTCATCTTCGCTATCACATACCTCGATCTCACCTCGAGACGCATCGCGGATCACCACTTATCATTGTTCGATTCCTGCCGCGAAACCGTGGCCAACCATCTAAGCATCATAAGTCACTTCGCCTCAGCATCCAGGCGTAGCGTCGCCTGAGCTCTTCAGCCCTATTTCGCTACTCTTCCTCGCCAAGGTCGCGGCAGGCGCCCCGTTCTCTGCCCAGATGACCACCTCGGCGCGGCGTCAGCTCTTTCGGCGCTCAAAAGCTGGTTGCTGGAACTGTCGATCCAAGAAGAAGAAGTGCGACGAAGCGCGCCCTCATTGCACTCGATGTCTTCGTGCTGGTGAAGGCTGTCGCTATCCGGACGCAAGCTCCGAGTCCCTAGCCGAGTCTGGCCATGCCATGTCGCCAAGCGATCATGCCTCGCCATCCATCACCTCCTCCACCTCCTTCCAGAGCGGCTTGACAATGCACACATCGCCCATGCTTTCGCGTTCGTCATCCACCTCGGGCTACTCGTCGCAGCACCATTCACGTCGCACTCCATACCAACCGCACCAACATCACCCGTACGCTCCCGCGTCGGATCATCATTCGTACCCTGCATCTCTAGACCATCATCGACCTGCTCCTCAGCGTGACTACCATCCGCACCGATCTGTCTCCCTTCAAAGGCCCTCGACGCCTCCGTCTTCAAGCGTTCACCATCCCTACTATTCGCCTGCACACGTCGCTTGTCAGCCGCCCATGTCGCAGCAGCAGTTTCCGCCTCCACCTCTGTCAGCAAGCGCTGCTGCTGATTGGGATCACACTTCGCAACAGCATCTGTACAAACGTGCCCGATACGATGTTCCTGCGTCCTCCGCTTCAAACACGGCAGTGTCTCCAGTGTATCAAGATCCTCGCTCACGTCAACCTTTCGAGGCGCACCACCGAGCCGCTTCGAACCATAGCCAAACGAGCAGCAAGGGCAAAGCCCGAGACACGCTGCCGCCCATCTCTCCTGTCCGCCCAGAGGCTGTCTCCATGATCGTCTCGGCGTCACTTCCGCCTATGAACGGTGCGTCGTCCCCTCCACATCGCAACGTGGCATCGCCGAAGCTCGCCGCTCGCTCCGCCGATACATCGCCTGCTGATCGGGTCAGCCCGGCCGTTGCCAATCGTCAAGCGCACGGCTCGCCGCCCAACTCGCATCAACCCGCCTGGTATCCTGGTTCGGCACCTAAAACGTACCCTAACGCGCACGGTCGTGCCCACGCGGACGCCACGGAGCTCGATGCGCCACCCAGTCCTTCGCCGCGACCCTCTTCGAGTTTTGCGCAACCCCGACACAAGCTGGTGTTCGATTACAATTCAAACGACCCCGATCCGGAGCAGTTCCTGCCTTCCATCGAAACGCTCCCACATTCCGTCGTGACGCAGCCCACCAAGGGTGCCCATGCATACTTTGGTTTTCTTCAAGGCATCGCACGTCTGCCTCAAGGTCAAGCTATGGCCCACGCGCTTGCGGCAGTAGCTGCATCCCATCAAGCCAATGGCCGCATGGACTCGGAAGAGCAGGGCGAACATGCCGACGTCGCGAGACCTCGTGTCGACCAGAGCAGAACAGCATTGGCAGAGCTTGCCGACCGACATCACCTCTCGGCGATCAAAGCGCTTCAGACGCAACAGCAGCCGAGTCGACGCCGTCGATTCTCCGTCATCGAGACCAACCCGAACGCCAGCGCAGAGGAACTGCCAGCCGGGAGCAACGCTGCCACCATGATACTGCTCATCCTCGCTTGCAGCTCGATTGGCAAGTCTCTTATGCTGCCTTCGTACTTCAACCAGTGCGAGCAATTCCTTGCTGATGCCGTCGAGCACGTGTCCGCACATCGCTTGTTTCCGTCGGTCAGCGGCGAGGCCATCGTGGGTACACCGGAGGACCCACCAATCTTCTCTGCGGACAATCTTACGAACTACGGCAGTCTCCTTCTTCTCGGTACGGTGGTAGGCCTCTACGAATGCTATTTGTCTCAGTATACTGCGATCACCGACTGGGACTACAACCCGGCTCGTCTCAAGAGACTCCTGCCTTTCAACTGGAGCGACTCGGATGCTCTCGCGTTTGATCAAGTGCGCAAAAGCGTCTCCGAGACCACATACAGCGTCTCGATGGTCACCATCGAGTTGGTGATCGAGACCCTCGATACGATGCGACGGTTCAAGCGAGCCGAAGCTGTTGCCTACGGCAATCGACAGAGCAGTCGAAGCGAAGCGGAGGACGGCGCGGCAGCACTGGACAGTTTGGCGCTCAGAGAAGAATTGGGATTGGTGATCCGCGACCTGGAGGCAGGGACGTTCTGGAAAGGCGCTTCGCGAACCTTGAGCGAGGCCGAGCAGCAGGCGGTCCTCAAAGGCAGTCCGAGTGAAACTTCCGGGGCAACTTCCGGGGCAAACGCTGACCAGCAGCCACACGAGGACGAGGACGCCAACCAGGCGAGCACCCCTGTGACTCGAGCGTTCAAATCTGGCTCGCTCTTTACACCGACGTCATCTGGCGAGCAGAAATCCACGGTGAATCGCCTTCGGCTTGCCAACCATCTCTATCGCAACGCCCTGCTCGTCGATCTCTACGTTACTGTCTTCAACCGACCCGCTACGAGCCTTGCAGTCCGAGAACTCGTCTCGCGCAGCATCGCATTGCTGTCCGCTGTTCCGGAGAAGCTCGAGCAGGGTCTCATGTGGCCAGCCATCGTCCTTGGTTCGTATGCACAGGACGAGGCGGAGCGTGCCCAGGTGCGCTCCTTTATTCGACAGTCGCAGTGGAAAGGTACAGCAGGACCATCGACTGCCTCGGACGTCCTTGAACGTGTCTGGGCTCAGCAGTGCTGTTGGAGAGACAGCGTTAGCTATTTTGGCAGCCCGTACATTTCATAAAAACTCTCAGCCTAGACTTTCAGCAATAGACTTTGTATTTCTAAATCAGACGTAATGGTGAATGTAACCTAGACATAAGGTATCCCACAACAGATCTGGTGCGTATTGTGCTGTCTTCGCGATGTGCAGGGTATGTCCACGGTAGAAACGGAAGGCTCTGAGGTAACGAGGAACTGTAATGGAGAGAAACAGAGCATAACGTCGCGAGATCCGCAAACAGAGCATCGACTTTAACGGACTCCCACCGCTTTCCTTGACTCTACTTGGTCGACTTGCCGAGCGCCTTGACACTATCATAGTGATCGGGCAGATCAGCCGCCACACCACGCTTGGCCGCAGCCACGTCCTCCAGCACTCTCTGCCACAACCTGCTCCTCGCCAGGACGTCGTCCACCTCTGGCCTTCGGATGTCGACGATGTTGCGGTTGACGAACTTGCCTCCGAACTTGGCGCTCTCGCCGACAGCCGGTTGGTTGCCGCCTTTGGTGAGCTTGGAGGGCAAGCCGAGGCTCGGTTCGAGCGCAGCGTGGATGATGGCATAGCTGCCTTGTTTTGTGTCGATTGCAAAGCGGTTGACGATGGTATTGAGGAGGAGCTTGACTGGGTACGAGACCTTTGTGTCTGGGTTGGCCCAGATCGACGAACCGACGAAGCCCGGGTGAATGCCGTGTACGATGACGTGTCGATAGTCGTCGGAGCGGGAGAGACGATCCTGCAGTTCGACGGACCACATCAAGAACCACAGCTTGGAATCGCAGTACGCCTGTACGCAACCCGGTCCCATCGGCGTCCTTTTCTCGTTGTCCATGTTGGCGAAATCCAACTTTCCACCGTTGTGGAAGATCGAACAGGTGTTGATCACCCTCGGCGCCGAGCTCTTCTTCATGCTCGGCAAGAGATAGAACGTCAGCAGACAGTGGCTGAGAAAGTTGATCACGTGGGTCAGCTCAAACCCTTCCTCCGTGATCCTCCTCTGACCAGCTGAAAGTCCTGCATTGTTGACCAGGATGTCGAGAGTGCGACCCGATTGCTGCCACTTCTTGCCGAACCTCTCAATGTTTGCGAGAGAAGAACAGTCGATCTCCCAGAGCTCGACTTTGGAGTCTGCTACACCGGCAGTAGAGACGATCTCGGCACGGGTCTCTTCAGGGTTCTGTTCGTGGGTGGCAGTGAGTCGACATGCGAGGATGACGGTTGCTCCGGCTCGAGCGAAGTAGAGCGCCGCCTGCTTGCCGATTCCGGAGTTGGAACCGGAGATGAGGACGGTCTTGCCGGTACAGTCGTAGTCGGGAAGGCTGTGGTCGGGGAAGGGGAGGTTGGCATAGATGTCGCTGGTGTACTTGCGAAGCTGACAGTAGAACTCAGACCACGGTTTGGTGACGGGGAGCAGACCGGCGCCGTCGCAACGCGTATCGTAGACCGTGGGTACGGATGCAGTCGGTGACATTTTCGAGCTACTGTAGATCCGTTCTTGTTACCGGGCAGAGGGCTGGGATAACGTGGGAGGGTCAGGAAGACTTCAAGCAGGAGAAGGGCTGGAACAGCACGGTGTGTATATATGTTCTTCTCAAACAGACTAAGGCGCGGCCCTTCTGCGTGAAAGAAGTTCTCAGCTCAATATTCAACAAGCTCGCGGCGCTGTGTTCGACAGACAGCCGCACGCAACGAGCTCTCTCGGCCCTGCATTGCGCGCCAGGGTCCACCTGTGGGCCGCAAGATGAACCGTCTGCAGAGCGCTCTGTGCGAGCATCCCGAACGAGTTTGTGCGACTTTGCACATGTGAAAAAGTCTTGTGAATTCTCCACGCGTCGCAGCTGTCAAGACACGCAGATCCTCGCGGTGGTAACCAGACATTGCGCTTTTGCGGGGTGACACATCGAAGACACCCTTTCCTAACTATCAGACAGTCTCATATGATGTACGCAACGGCAAGCAGGGACGACCATTACAGAGGCGTTACAGCCCGAAAAGCACAATTTTACTCTCGATGCCTGTGATAGCGTTGTTCGACAGCAATCGAACAACTTCAAATGAAGCTTGGGCCGGATGTAGCAACTCTGAGCTTTGGGGATTTTTTTCTGATCGACACTTGACAATTGTCAGCTTTGGGGCAACGCCATGCATGGTCCTAGATTCAGCGAACATACGGCGCGACGGCCATCTGCATCATCTTCAGGAACGAGTCGTGCGAGCCGGTCTCGCTCATGTGGTCCGCTCCGTCCTGGAATGTGTCAAGTCAGTGGAAGAGGGTCAGCTTCGATCTTGGGCTTTGCGAGGAGCACAGTCCAAAAAGGCTGGTGTGACAGACTTACGTTCACAATGTAGAAGGGAATGCTCTGGACGCCATTCATATCGGCCTGTTGAAGCTTGTGCCCGAGTTCGTATTCGAGGTCGTCCGATTCGAGCCATTTTTGAGCTGCATCTTCCGAGTCGAACAAGCCGAACTCCTTCGCGATACCGGCAAGATACTTGTTGTCGGACATGTCCTTGCTCTTGGAGTGGAAGTCTTGGTACAAGCGATCCATCAACCTTACCTGCGACGACTGCAGAGCCGCTGTTACATCGTCCTCACCCGCCTTTCCTTGGCTCTGCTCGTCTAACTGGCTAGCCTTCAGCACCAATCGATGTGCGGACCATGTGGCTCCCACTTTGCCTTCGCTCGTCCAGTCGAACTTAGGCATACCCAGCTCGTCGGCCGCTGTCGAGATCTTGGCGTCGAAAGCGTCTAGATTACTACCAAACTTGGAGGAGTAGTAGAACTTCTTGGTCGGCGGCGCATTCTTCTCGTAGGCTGTCCTCTCGATTGAATCGTAGAATTTGTCAGGTGTGTCGAAAGAAGTTGCGGGCAGTCGAGGATCCAAGATGTAAGGCTCGATCTTGAGAAGCAGCTGAACGTGAGGTGCGATCTGCTTCTTGTAGTCGTCCGACTCGAGGAAAGCTTTGAGACGGCGAGAACCTACGAAGCACCAGGGACAGATGACGTCTGTAACGACTTGGAGTAGGAGTTCTGGCTTGCTCATGATGTCGATCTTTTGGTCGTCAATAGTGGCTGTGATAAACCAGGAGGCGATATTGCAGGCTGACAGCAGGACAAGCTAGCGTCCTTCGACCTTCAAAAGGTTGGCCCGAGCAAGCATGGCCGAATTGGCTCGGTGTGGAGGCGGCAGATGGCCGACGATCGTGCAGATTTGCAGATGACCGAAAGGCCCCGATCAGATCAATTCAGGGCCAAGCCATTGTTAGACCCCGTAAACAAGTGACTCAAATAGATTTCCGGCCCGTTTTCACGCGCTTCTGCGCTGATGCTAAGCGTCACTAAAACGTGGCATGGAACGAGATTCTGCTCATCGTAATCTGCACATCTTGACATAATGGCAACTGCTGCTTTGCAGGGATACTGTACGATCTCGTGGCAGAAGGTATAGCGTATCGCTGCCAGCTTTCTTCATCAATCCTTTTACGCCTGCACAGTCTTTGACCCACCTGCAGCAACCTGCGTCTTCTTTCTAGCACCTGAAAGCGCACGCAGCAGATGCCTTGCTGATGTCGCGAGAGTGGTGTGTGAAAGGTCAAAGTGCTACCAGTCAAGGGGCTTGGCATTGCTATTGTCTAAAAGCAGACGACAGTGCGACAAAGGAGATAAGCTGATTAGCAAGTGATAGCGCTGTCCACTTCGGTCCTAGATGGCACAACGTGTAAGGTTCCTCTCGTTCTTTCAAGAATCACGCGACAAGCCCGATTGGTAGGCGTCTGCCATTGCGTTCGCGATCCAAAGGGAAGGATCGCCTCACTGCTGTGGATGGCGTGAGAGAAGAGTGCATAACTGACAGACATTGGACGAGAAACTCCATTGCCGGTGCTGAGTTAAGCCTCTTGGTGAGAAGCTGGACATTCGAGGGTCTAGACACGATGAAATTTTGACAGCAAAGAAGAAACTGAAAAACTCTCCGATGCTCGCCTACGGAGGTTTTTTTTCTAGCGATTCCATGGCAAAATATGGCATCAAGATCAAAGTGCCGTTTGAAAGCGTGTCCATCGAGACAGGAACGTGTTGTCTGTCAATTTAAAATAGAGCTGCTGCAGCAGACCGCAATTGATCTGCAACTGGACGTCAACCACGAGAGGGCACTCGGACAGAGCAGAGACTAGGGGGCTGGCAAGACGTGGCGCCATGCGAGTCCATCACGCTTGCTTCAGGGTCTTGCATCTTCGACCGGACTGCAGCATCATTGAACCCACCTGGTGCGAGTCCGTGAAAGGCGTCGGACAATAGAGTATGTGGCTGTGATGATTGTGCTTTGTTCCCGTCTTACGACTATCTACTTTCACGTACTGTACCTCGCAGTGGTGCCAGCGTCTCATGAGCGTGACCATTTCCTCAGCCTGCACCGCGTCATGTCTGCAGTAGAGAGATACGCGCAACGTCACCTCCACGGACCTCGGAGACGTGAGATTGCAAGCTGTTCCCAGAGCGTGATCGAAAGAGATGGAAAAGGCCGAGACGAAACCTGCCGGTGAAGGAGGTAGCCACATTTCGATCACAAGACGTTGTTTCGACGATGTTCTCGAAGGGCTTGCTACACTCTACTGGAATTATAGCAAACTGGTCCGGTGACACTGTAGCTTGGTGGTACCGACAGCTGAGCAGAGACAGCTGCACGAAAATCCGAACTCGTCAACCTGCCGAAGCGAAGAAAATCTCCGACTTTTTCAGGGTGCCACCCTCGTTGGCTCCGTGTCGATGTCATTGGCTCACGCAAGAATATCATGTTTTTGCAGTGGAAATTTGTCATGCCGTGTACTTTCATAGATCACATCATCATCGGCTGAAGTTGAATGCGACAGGCTGTGTGTGACCCACTTTGTGGGTACCTTTCCTTCTTCATGTCCGTTCTGACTGAAACCATGTTACCACAAGAGGTGAGGAAAGTGCCGAGGCGTTGTGACCGCCTGGACACGGTTCGGACTGAGCTCGGCGTGCGACAATGAAAGTTGATTGCGTCGGTGGGCTGGAACAATGGTAAGATAGGCAAGAAAGCTTTCACAGGTCTTGCCGCGTGAAGGTCTTGCTGGATTGATCGCCCCTATCATCTCTGTGGGCTGTCAGGGGCCCGCGTGCCGCCTTCTATTGCTCGCTTAGCTTTGAACGCTCGAGCTGACGGTAGCTTCGAGGCTTTGAGATCTTCGGCTGCTGCTTGCGTGGATTTATCTTGTGGCAATCAACGGCGTAAGTGAGTCCTTGAATCATACGCACGGCCAGCCACAACATCGGATTCAGACCCTTCGACGCCTGGCCATCGAGTCAGCAGCAAATCGGGTCGGTTGCCGCTCCAAAGTTTTTGCCTGGCGATCGAAGCATGCCGTGCTTCTACAGTGTAGATTGCGACCCTTGTTCGCTTGTGGACTCATCGTAACCTGCTGAGTCTACTTGCCGTCCTCACCTCCAGCTCTGCGAACCGCATTCGATATAAGAGGTCGACAGTCGTGCTGAGTACCCTTGCTGTCCCCATTACCACCACCTCATCCCGCCCTCCCTTTGCTACCACCAAGCACAATACTGCTGGACGGCACTGCATTTGTTTCACACTTGCGTCCAAGCCAAGACTACTAAGGAGCAAAAAGAACGAATCTTGGCTTCTTGGCCTCCACTTTACACCATCACGTTGACGCCGCGTGTGCAAAGGATTTGCAAATCTGTTTTTCAAGCCCCGTCACGGAGGCCTCGTTGCAAGCCTTCTCTTCTTTTGCTTGTTGCTGTGCTTCCCGTGGATCGGCACGCCACGCTTCGAATGCGACTTTTCAAACGCCAAAAATAAATTTCGCATCTTTCGGACTTTTCAGATCGACCCAAGAGCAGCCAAGCGAGGTTGCACCTGCATAATTGCGCAGAAGGCACAGAAAGAAGTCTTGTGACCGCCTCATTCCGGACCTTTTTCCTGCAGGCATTTGGCGGCGGCAAGCATCCGCTTTCGTTGAAGCGACCTCTGGACTTGACACAAACTGGCGCACAGTCACTAGCGTCGGTCGGTACGCATATCCGACAATTTAGCCAGCAAGCAGCAGTCATCGATCTCGACCACTGATCCTGTCAGTCATC
The DNA here is from genome assembly GCA_003004685.1 of Pseudozyma sp. F8B2. Taxonomy (NCBI): domain Eukaryota; kingdom Fungi; phylum Basidiomycota; class Ustilaginomycetes; order Ustilaginales; family Ustilaginaceae; genus Pseudozyma; species Pseudozyma sp. F8B2. The sequence goes on from NXFQ01000003.1 coordinate 174,047, forward strand.
AGCTTCCAGATCGGCAGCGCTGTTCAGCATGAAGTTTGGCCTTCCATCCGTCCTCCACACCTCATCTTCCTACTCTTCCTCTTCACCTCCCGCTCCAGCTTTCGACCGCGTCCACAAATACCGTCCACCCCCCACCTCTTTCCACTCCTCGGTCCAAGTCATCGACGAAGAGTTTGGCACCCCTCGTACAAGCTCTCAAGTCAAGCAGGCATACCTTGATTCGCATCCCAACTCGGACGCAGACAGCAGCAACGACGCTATCGACAGCGCTGCTCCCACTCCTTCCCTTATCCGGTCTTCCATCAGCTCCCCTCGTCAATCTTGTCAGCAAGTCATGACCGACGCAATTCGCGCCTCGGGTGACCACGCAAGGCCTTCCCATGGTCGTGGCACCGCTGCTGAGCAGGGCGCTGCTCTTCGTGCAGCTGCTGATCGTGAGGTCGGCCGCAGCTCGCCCTCCGACGTCCACAAGAGCTCCCGGCGCTCTTCTCGCCGAGTCAGTGCACATGAGTCGCCTCGCGATTCTGAGCGGGCACTGGAAGACGAGGAGCATCAACCAAATCGATCATCGCGTCGCTCGTCAAGGCAACACGGACGCAAACGTGATTCCGCTGTCAAGCGTGATCAAGAGCCTCTCTCCGAGAAGCGCGGGCAGAGCACGGCTGCTGCTCAGGGTGCCGCCTTCCGCAGGGGAGAGGATCCAACCTTGCCAACCGCCGAGCAGACTCACGAGGCTCGCGAACGTCATCTTCGCGCAGCTTACGGGGAGACGCCCAAGCTCGGCAAAGGTTCCCCCAACAAGCCTCCTGTCTATCCCATGACCGGCATCGACAACGTGGCACTCCTGATGGAAGACGACTCTTACACCACCTCGTGCTTCTCCATCTACATGTTCAAGTCCGAGCTCGATCTCGAGACTGTCGACAACTTCTTCGAGGTGCTCGCCGAGACGTATCCCAAATACAGGTACGTGGTCGACCTCGACCCCAAACTCTCCAAGAAGCTCGAGAAGGAGACTTTGCGTAGCAAGCCTGGCACGTCGCCTCCTCGTCGCGACTTCGATGCTGGTCGTCGCACCAACTATGGCAAAGGTCTCAAAGCAGGCTCGCTATTCCGCCCGGCTCGATGGCGATACGTCCCTGACTTCGATATCAAGGAAAACATTGAGCACGTTGCTCAATGTCCCGGTGGCGGCGACGATAAGGCACTCAACAAGCTCGCCGGACAGTTCCTTGGTCGCCACTTTGACTATTCCAAGCCCATCTGGGAGGCTTTGGTCGTCAATGGCCTCAGCACTTCCGATGGCGGTCGTAGTGCACTCATGATCAAGATCCACCACTGCTTCTCGGACGGTCAAGGTATGATCCAGAGCTACCACGCCGCTCTTGGTGCGCTCGAGCAGGGCATCGGCATCCGCGACATCCAGAACAAGGTCGACTCCAACACCTCGCAAAACAAGCGACCCGGTCAGCGCGAAGACAAGCCTACCATGTGGGGCACCATTCAGCACGCTGGTCACTTGGTTCGCGGCCTCTACTTCCGCAAGCGCAAGTCGTTCCTCTATCAGGAGAAGCGTAAACGCGCCGAAGGCCGGCTATACTGCCACAGCGAGGGCATCGATATGGACGACATCAAGATGATTCGCAAGGCGTACGGCACGCCCAAGCTGAACCTCACCCTCAACGACGTTGCGCTTGCCATCCTTGCCCGTGCTCTTCGCATTGCCTCGGAGCGAGTCGATCCTAGCAGAAGGCACAAGGACAAGCGAGTTGCCATCTTTGTGCCCATCTCTGTTCGTCCTAAGGGTGATTGGTCTCTCAGCAATGCTACCACAGGGTCGATCGCCTGGTTGCGCTTCGAGAAGGAGGACAAGCCCGATTTCGAGGAGCAGCTGGCCCAGGTGCATCGCGAAATGGGCCGTGTCAAGCGCTCGTATGGACCCAAGATCCTCTTCAAGGTGTTCAACGCCTTTGCCAAACGTCGCATCACCTACCTGCCCAACTACCCGGGTCTGCGTCAGATCTACTACCGTGCCTTCCGAGAGTACCATGTTGCCACCAATGTGCCAGGTCCTCCCAAGCCTGTCAAGTTTGGCGATCACGAGGCTTACAGCTACCATGTGCTGCCACCTTCGAGTCCCGGCAAGTCGACCATGGCCATCGGCATGATCTCGTACGCCAATGACTTTTCGCTCGCAGTGTCGTGCGACGACGTGCCGGAGTTCAAGCACCTGGCCGAGGAGATCTGCAAGGCATTCCAGGACGCGGCGGTGCAGATCATCGACGCCGCCAACGAAAGGATGGCCGGCAACAAGGGAGCGGCGCCTGGTAAGGCGCAATGAAGCCGAGGCTGTTCCGTCGACGGTTCGGTCGCTGTCTCTCGCACGCGAGACAGGACCGAGACCGGAGTGGGGAAGAACAGCTCAGGTCACCATCACATCTCTGAACGGGTCTGCGCATCGACCTTGCCGCGTTTCTCGCCGGCACAGTCGCTGGCGATGGACTCGGGGGAAGAGGTGGAAGAGGTTCGGAGAGCAAGCTTGAGTTCCTCACCTTCTCGACACTTTAGCTCGCTCCCTTACCCCGGTTCACGAAGATCGAGCAAGATATTTGGATTCGGTTCCAGCCACAACGCAAAGGAGCTCGGCGTCGAGGATGAGCATCACTTTCCCGTGTTCATCAACGGGGTCGAGTCTCATACACCGTCTAGTCATGATCCCTCGCCCTGGACCTCTACTGGTCCTTCACCCATATCGACGCCTGCGTCGTCGATGGGACACGTTGAATCGAGCGAGGAGAGTCCCAGCAATAGCCGCTCACACGAAAGGAAGCGCTCTTCTTGGCTGGGACATTTGCCAGCATCGTACTTCACGACACATCGGGCATCGACCTGCAACGCAGATGGCACTTCGCCTCCGCCGGTGATGCCGCGTGGCGGTAAGAGGCTCTGTTCGCGTCCCAGCTCGTCTTCGTCGATTTCTGGCAACTCAACTTGCCGCTTTTCCGGTCTTCGCGGCGGTCGAGACAACAAAGCAGAGGAAATTGCAAACGACTCGGTGGAGGCGGAGCAGAAGATTGAGTCGCTTGTTCCGAACGCGCAGTTCTTGGGCTTGATGCTGCTCATGATCTTGCTGATCTCGTCTCCGCTCATGAAAGTCCTCTCTGTTTTGCTGTTCTTGACGCTTCTCGTCGCGGATGATTCTTAAGGTCGCGTTTGCTTTGATATACCCGCTGCACTCTTTATCACACCTCTCTGTCTTTAGTAATTTATGTGTGCATGTTGCTTGACAATGATATTTGATCATGAATTGTACGAAAGAAGATCGGGATGTGAGTGATTTGGATGAGCAGGGCTGAGCATATCTGGCGTGACTGGACGGAACCAAGCGTGTGGGTGTTGTGGGGGAAGTGTGCATGCTGGTCACGTTCCTTTCAGCTAGCCGAACCCCTAGAGCAAAAAAAAACAAGGAAGACGCAGCTCCAGTCTCCGGTACTTTTTGCCGAGTGCAACCTTGAAGGGGGACGCGCGCGCGTGTGTGTCAGGGTGCAGGAATGCGATGGACAGCTGTCAAGAAAAAGGATTTGCGACGTGCAGCAGTGGCTGAATTGCGTTAGGTCGATCCCACCTTTTCTGCACGATGCCGGAGCTCTCTGCTATCACACACCTTCTTCGAGGAAGAGAAGGTCAGGTTTGTTCTTTGAATCCCACATCGAGAGCTAGCAAGGCATGATTATGGTGGGAGAAGAAGACATAGTTCGCAAATTCGGTGGGCTGATGAAACGCGGAGAGGCTTCGAGCGTGAGATCCATGCAGGTGCATGCCAGATGAGGCGCTACGAGGAATTCGATGGTCGATCTTGCCCACCTTCGCTTGATGTCGGTCTTGCATCTGCCTTTTCGCCGATGTGGCTTGAACCCGCTTCCATGTCGCCTTGTGTGGGTTAGACTGTTCGTGACTTGACGGTAAGGCCGCTCGCTTGCAAGCAGTCTAGCCAGCAAAGTGTTTATTCGTATTGTTGCTGTCGGCTAGCCGCGCCGGTGCCGCCCTTCGTCTGCTTCATCCGTTTCCTTATACTGAAGTCAGCAAGCATTGCGACAATCTATATAGACTCCTACCTTCTCTACTCGATCCTCTTTCCATGCCATAGACGGTCAGCAACTGACTCATTTGCCAGCCTCTTATACGTCTGCCATGATGCTGGGCAAACCCATAGGCGCGACCCTAGTCGCCCTTCTCTCCCTCAGCTCCATCGTCTCTGCAGTGACGATCCAGAAACCAGGTCTCACTCAGTCGCAACTCTCCAAAACACGCGCAAAGCAGATCAAAGCTGCCTATCGAACATCCTACCAAGCCTACCTCAAGTACGCCACCGGTCACGATGCGCTTCTGCCCCTCAGCGACGGCTTCGCCGATCCTTTCGGCGGTTGGGGTGCCAGCGTGGTCGATTCCCTCAGCACATCCTTCCTCATGGGTCATCAGGATCTCTACAATCAAGGTGTCGAATACTCGAAGCGCATCGATTTCACCAAAACATCCAGCAGCTCCATCTCGTTGTTCGAGACCAACATTCGCTACCTCGCCGGACTCATTTCGGCTTACGAGCTGGGTGGCAAGAAGGAGCAGAAGCTGATCGATCAGGCCAAAGTCGTGGGTGACCATCTGATCACCGGTTGGTTGGGTACCAATCCACTACCGTGCAATACGTTGAAGTGGAACAACTTGGCCACACCGGACTCGTGCGATTCGTCGGGTATCGCAGAGGCGGGGACGTTGATTCTGGAAATGGATCGATTGAGCAAGTACACGGGCGATCCGAAGTACCTGCAGCTGGCGACGAAGAGTATGAAGGCGATTGCACAGTCGAAGGGTGTCTTCCCGGGGTTGTTCCCGCAGGTGTATGATCCGACGACGGGGCAGCCGAAGGATGATTATGTGACGTGGGGTGGTGGAAGCGATTCGTTCTTCGAGTACTTGATCAAATACGCGTACTTGACGGGTGATGACAAGAGCATCTGGGTGAACACGTGGGTTGATTCGGTCGCTTCGAGCATTCAGCATCTGGTGGAACACCCGGAACAGACGCAGGCGAGCCAGCTGACCTACTTGACGGATTACTCGGCGTCGAACGGTGGCAATTTGCCCAGATGGTCCCATTTGGGATGTTTCGCAGGTGGAAACTGGATCTTGGGAGCAAAGATGATTGGAAACGATGCGTTTGACGCGTACGGTCAGGCTCTGACCAGTGCTTGTGCGAACACGTACACTTCGAGCCCGTCGGGCATCGGCCCGGAGAGCTTCGTCTTCATCGGCCAGGGCAACAACACGAACGGTGTAACCATCAATGATGCCGCTTTCTACCGTCAACACGGATTCGACTTTGAGGTGACGCAGTACATCCTTCGACCCGAGGTGATGGAGTCGGTCTTCTACGCCTACCGAACGACGGGTGATACCAAGTGGCAGGACATCGCGTGGGCTGCGTGGACGTCGATCTACCGCAACTGCCTGGTGAAGCAGAACGGTGCGCTGGCGGCGTTGGCCGATGTCAACTCGACGAGCCCGACAAAGCTGGACGATTCGGAGAGCTTCTTGTATGCGGAAACGTTCAAGTATCTGTACTTGATCTTTGCCGACCCGAGTAAGGTGGATCTGGACAGGTATGTGTTGAACACCGAGGCGCATCCGTTTGAGATCGACCAGCCGGGTAAGGGTGGGTATGCGGCGAAGACGGTGGATGTCAGGCCGGTAGGTCAGAAGGCGGGCAAGAAGGAGAACGGGGAGGGCACGAAGCCGAGTGAGGCGAAGGATGTTCCCATGCCGATGTTCAGCGGATTGCCTGGATTGAACTTGCCGCTAGGGGGTGGAGGGAACACGTTGGGAAATGTGTTGGGATGGACGAAGAGGGATGGACTGAAGAAGCATAGGAGAGGAAAGACGCACTGATTGGAACAGTGGCGTCGATCAATTGCGCTCGTGACTCGAGCGATTCGTTAGAATGTGATGAAAATGTGATGCGTCTTTCACGATAACTTTGCTGTTGTGGCGAGAACCGACGTGCCGTCTAGTGTGAGTGCCAGGATGGACTCGATGAGCCTGATTGATGCAGGATGCGTGTTGTGTGCAGAGTCTCTTCCTCTGCAGGTTGTTGGCGCTGCTGGTCAAGTTGGTCACTCTCTCGTGTTCAGAAGCCAAAGGCGAGTGTGTGCACGAACGTCAACGGTCGAAGTGTATAGCGTCTAGGCTGCCCTTTACTATCTTTTGATTCCCTTGTCACGTTGTGTCATGTGTTCTCTGAAGCACGATACAACGAGTCCAACACACTCTGCAAACCTTGCCTCCCTTTTGCCGCATTATCATTGAACCTGTTGTACGACCAGTCCTCTACCTTCCTACCGGCTGCGGCCAGCAACCCGCTGAAAAAGTCGGTGCAGTTGATCTGGGCCGTCTGTCTGAACATCGTCTGCGTCCGGGAGGAAGGCAGGTAGGTGATGTACTCCTTGACGAGCATGAAGTCGCTCAAGCTGAGGTTGGTGCTCGACATTTCGAAGGATTGGGTGAGCGGATTGACCATGACCACTTCTCGAACGTAGGTGTCTTCGCTCGCCCCGACGATGCGTTTGAGCCAGCCGGGTGCACCTTGACGTACCCCGATGATTCGTTCGGTGCGTAGGGAGCCGGAGGTGGGATCGAGTGATTGGGAGAGTACGTCGACGGATACTACGTGGTCGGCGTGCGGATTTGGGTATTTGTTCCAGACCGCTGTATGGGAGAAGGAAGAGTGTCAGTGGTGGTAGGTCGACGTGAGGACTGGGTTGAGGAAGTGTGTAGCTCACCATTGGCTGTCTCGTGCCATGGATGTGAGAATTGATGCTCTTGTTTGAATGTCTTGCCCATCGTTGCGAAGGAGATGGATGGTGCGCGTGTGGAGTCAAAGAAGATATATTGACGTAATGACAGCGACGTTGATTTTGAGAAGAACTCCGGAGCTGTTGGTGCGTGCGTGCGTGAGTGTGCTATGACATGTCGTCACAACCTTGTCGAGTGGAGGCAATTGGGGGAAATAACGTGGTTATAACCCGCTGTGACACTCATTAGAGCATCTGCGGCCACAGGAAGTTGAAAACACCGCATCCCGTCCGATCTGCGAAGTTAAGCAACTTACCGCCTAGTCAGTACTGCGGTGGGGGACCACGCGGGAATCCTAGGTGCTGCAGTTCTTTTTTTTCTTCCTTTTCTTTTTCCTTCCCCAATAACGGCCTGAGGCGAAAATAGGCCGAGGTTTGGCGGTGCTGCTGCTGCCAAAGGTCGCCACGCGCAGTAAAGCCGAGAAGATGCTCACCTGTTTCTTGTCTCGGAACGAAAAACTTGGCAACAAACACAAACACGCTCAGCCGAACGGAAACAACACTTTCTGCATCCTACAATCCCACCATCATCACTTCCATCCCAAAGATGAGGGCAACTTCGTCAATAGCGCAGACCTCGCTGCGGCTAGTCTCTTCCAGAAGCGCCATTCGCTTCAATGCGAGTGTCGCCCCGAGAGCCGCTTTGTCATCAACAGCTTCTTCAACAGGGACAGCCACTCCGAGACGATCGCTGTCCACCTCTCCAACACCCAGAGCGGCTGGAACAGGCACGCTTGTCAAAGCCACCATCGCGCTCTCCCTGGTCGGGATCACGTCCTACCTCTTCGGCTCATTATACCCCCCGCAAGTGCTCAAGATGCTCTACAAGCCGGTCACACCGCCCAGACTAAAGTCAGACGGACCTGAAGCAGAAGCGCACATGCGCGAGGTCGAGGATGCGCTGCACAAGCTGCCGATCATTCAACAGCTCAAAGCCGCTTCCGTAGCGCACGGATCAGCAGCAGAACTCGAAGTGCTTCGTTCTCAAGGCAAACACATCACCGACCTCGATCCAAGCACTAACGTCGAAGTCCCCGCGCACGGTCGGATCCCCGGCGCAAACGTAGCTGTCGCAGGACCACCCGTCGAAGGCGGTGCAGCCGACACACATCAATACGTCATGACCCGACCTTATCTCAAGTACAGTCGTGAAAAGGCGCAGCACAATCTCACAGCCGGATCCCTACGCGGGCCTGGTATGGTGGCGGTTCCACCGCTCGTATTCACAAAAACGGGACACGGTGCAAAGCAGCTAGGAGGAACAGAAGGCGATAGTACGATCGTTCTTCATCTGGGTAGAAGTCTGTGCGGTCACGACGGGATCGTGCACGGCGGTATGCTCGCTACCGTGTGCGACGAGGCGCTGGCCAGGACGGCCATGTACAACCTGCCTGGCAAGATCGGTGTAACGGCGAGGTTGGAGATCGACTACAGAAAACCCACCAGCGCGAACCAATTCATCGTACTAGAGACCGAGCTGGTGGAGCAGAAGGGCAGGAAGGCCACGGTCAAGGGTACAGTCAAGGACGTCCAAGGCAACTTGCTGTTGGAATGCAATGCCATTTTCGTAGAACCACGATATGCGAGGTACTTCCTAGACGCAAAAGCTATCAAGCAGGCCATCGAAGGTTAGACCTACAAACTCACGAACATAGATGACAATCAACCCCATAGACAATCGATGCATTCCACTTCTCTCTAGATACGTCCCCAAATACCAAATGCATTCGCCAAGCCGTGATGTTCCACCACCAGATCCAGCTTTTCAAACGGCGGTTCTCCGTACATCCTGCGTGCTTCTTCTGCGATGCTCTCACCTGTGCAGAGGAGGAACTTTGCATCTGGTTTCGCCAGCATCTTTGCAGTCTGTGCAACTTTGGACTGGGTATCGACGTTCAAGAACGGCGGGTCGGCTACGATGACGTCGAAGCTGGCTGCGAGGGAGGCGGGGAACTTTTCAGGTTCGTGGAGGTTGTAGTAGACGAAAGAAGTTTTGCTGAGAGCGTGAAAGCGTTTGTCGACTTCAAACACGAAGGATTGGGTGGTGAGGGAGGGGTATTCGTGGACGAATCCGACCCATGCGGTGGGACAGCAGAGGAAGGCTACCCTCGCTGAGCCGAAGAGGTTGGCGATGGATTCGGGATTGGAGGGTATGGTGTACTGGTTGGAGACGAGCCGGAAGATGAGTTGGGAGAGCTCGTGGACGAATTTGGAAGAGTACCAGAATTGAGATAGTTGCCAGCTTTCGCCGAATGTTTTGCGGAACGTATCCACGTCTAGTGATCGTCCTGCTTCGGCTCCTTCCGGTTTCGCATCATCGTCATCGGTCTGCAGTCGAGAGGCGAGGTTGGCGAGCATGGAATCAGACGAATCCGGAGCAACACCGTTGAGCCTCTCCAGGTCGGCGATCGCCTCGATCTCGGCCAACAACGCTGCCTCCGCCTTGGCTTCTTCCGCTGCTTCTTCCTCCGGTGTCAGCTTCTTTTCTGGTTTTGCAGACCTCTTCTTGGTCCTGCGTGATGCTGTGGAAGAAGAGGCGGAGGAAGAGGACTGGGTGAATCGCAAGAGTTGAGCTTCTTCGGCCGCTTTTTCCGCTCGAAACTTGTCCAATGCAGCCAAGGCGGATGTATCTAGGTCGTAGTCTTCGCCATCTGCTGGCTTTGCAGAAGCGAGCTTTGGGGACCCGTCTGCCATTATGAAACAACGATCGTGCGGGATGGAGAGTCGAGGTCTGGTTGATGTCTCGAGGAGAAGCTGCTACGTGAAACACAGAAGTTAGGTTTTTGGAAGAACGCCAATTCGGGACTCGGCCAGGCCAAATCTCCGGCCTAACCAAAATTTTCTTCTCAACTGCACTGTCAGAATCCTCCACATGTCCATCTTGCGTGCAACGCGGCGGCCAAACACAAGACCTTTTGATCAGGCACAACCACTTTGCTACGTTTTGGCATTACTCGTACAGCATTCCTGGAAAAGAACACACCTGCTCAGTCGAGGATCTTCCAAAATACTACAGTCGATACAGTACCAGCCTTGATGCTCTCTTCCATGGTCAAACCCTTCTTGACTTTGCCTTGCGGCGCTGCCGCTGCTCCTGAAGCGGGTGCCGCGAGCTGATCCTTCGACGAAACGTTTGGCGGCAAGTGGGTATCCGTCTTCGTCTTGGATGCGAGCTGAAGTCGATTGTGCGGCATGTGGGTGAGCGCGCCCGAGTTGATGTCCGCTTCTCGAAGCTTCGGATCCACGGTCGGCATGGTAGCCGCTGCCACTGCCGCAGTCTTTGCCGCGCTCACGACGATCCCGTCTTGCTCCGATAGGATGCTGCCGCCTGCAGTCGTCGTCAGAGGAGGGAGCGGCTTGAGATGCTGCGGTACCGCCAAATTAGACCGCTTGCTCAGACCGAGCTGGAATCCAGCGTTGGCGCCCCACACCATGACGTCTCGGCCAAATGCGAGGTGGCCGGCGGTTTCGACCGTGTCGAGTACCAGCGCAGCGTGTCCCGGCTTGCCAATGCTGATGCTGTGGATTGGAACCGGATGCGTCTGCCCCGTTGCTTCTGAGAATTCCATCAAACCCGAGACTGTCTTGACGCGCGAAGGCTGCGACACCACTTGACTCCACATGGCATTGCCGATCGTACCCCACTGACCTTTACCCGAAGAAAGCAGGTCGATCTTGAGCCCATTGCCCAATGCACTAGGTTCGCGACGCGTCGTCATGAAGAAGGAATTGTCGGCGCCTGCAGCAATCGATGTGGCACGTACGTCCACCGAGCTGTTGGGGAAAGATCGACTGAGCACTACCTCGGTCGGGACGGGTACGCACTCCATGCTGAAACTGGGACCCAGTCCGCATTGGCCATGTGTGTGACGGCCCCATGCAAGCACGCGTCCATCGTGAGTGCGAGCCAACGAGTGCTCGTTACCGGCGGCGATCTGGACGACGTGGATATTGCGGAGAGCGGGGATCTCGTGCAGGGTGGTGCACCATCGAATGCTGCCAGAAGGTTCGGTGAGTGGCTTGGGAGGCGGCGCTGGGTCGGTGCTAGTCTCGAACGCGGGTTCCGAGCTGGCTTTGGGTTTGGAGGTCCTGTTGGTCTCGGATGAGGGAGCTGGCAGCCAGCCAGAGGGAACCAGCGTGGCGACAGGTCGTCCACCGTGGTTCTCCTCGAGCTCGGCAAAGACACGCGGCTCGAGCAATGTCTCCACGTGGCCGGGTTTGCTGTCGGGGGTCTTGGGCGAGTTGAGCCATACCCGGCGGGTGCCGAGCTGCCCGAAGGCGTTGCCCTCTTCGCCAATAGGTGTTGCAAATGTGCGGCCTTTGTTGGAGATGGTCAGCAAGTGGTGGTTTCCTGCGATGATGTCGTGCACTTTTTCGGTGCTGCCCCAGTGAGCAGAGGGGGCTGGGTGCAACACTTCGTGATCAATCGTGGCGCTCGCAAAGGCATTGAACAGCTTGAGAGGATTAGGCGACCAACCGGGGTATTTTCGCTTTGCCTGAAGCTGCTGTACTGATGAAAAGACGTAAACGTGACCGTCCTTCGAAAGCGCAAAGATCTTCTCCTCTGTGGCTTCGACCTTGATGATGTTCTTGCCGGTGAGAGTTTTGACGGGGTTGAGGACAAGGCTTGCGGTGCTACCGAGGGGAGCGCTGAGATTGGCGCCTGACTTCTCGCGACGGCGTCCAAGAGGGACGTCCTCGACCGCAGTCATTTCGCGCACGGAAGGGTCAAAGAAGCCCAGGCCCCACTGATAGACGTCACCGTTGGCATCGACAGCAACGCCATGCTTTTCTTGAAGATTGATGTCTCGTAGCGCGACACCGTCAAAAAAGGGAATGGACCTTGGCGAACGGATGAGGGTGACCTGCGGTGCATCTGGCGCGACGACGTTGTACCTATTGGAGCCCCATGCATAGACACCCTGCAGCTGTGCACGTTGACGCATCTGATCTTGCTGCGACATGGTGGTCGGTGTGATGTCGTCGTTGGTGGCGACGGATTGCGCGGGTGCGTCGTTGTGGACCGGTGAAGAGGCGGAGTACCAAGTGGTGAGGGCTACGGCAGCGACGGCCGCAGCTGCTGTGGTGTAACGAGCACCATTGCGAGCAGCACGATGAGAGGCACTTTCGCGCGCGGCGATGCGAGCCGTAGTGACTTTTGATCCTGTAGACTTCGAGTATGCTCGCACAGCTGGAGAAGACTGCTGGCGCAAGGAGCCCGAGGCGAGCTTCACGACGGTGCCCGAGCGAGCAGGCATGGCTCTTGCGACGGCGGTGGGCGCTACCATCTTGGACGAGTCGAACTTGAACGAAACAAGTGGTTGTTCGGTGTTCAAGATAGTGTCGGTATGACCTCGAACAATCAGCAAGGGTTCTCTCAAAGTGGTCCCTGCGGAATGCGCTCTCAGCTAAGCGGCTCTAGATTGGTAAGCGGCGGAATTTTGGGTATGTGTGCGATCGCAAATTTTGTCGTGTTTGGATTTTATTTGGCCTCCACCTGCAGACTAATGCAACACACACAGAGACCCTGCAGCGATCCGTCAAACACTGAGCAAACGCACGATGAGCTCACCGATATCCGCGGTACGCAACGACGGATGGTCAGTCAGGCTAGAACGGTAATTAGCCGCCAGTCTCCATGGTAGCGAGAGACGGAAGGCGCCACCTTGGCTTCTTCTTTGCTTCTTCCCATGTTACACGCGTCGAGACCAACAGCGCGATCCCGTTCCATCCACCACCACAGCCAGGCATATCCCAAGCACGTATCAATCCGCAACTCTGCAAAAGGCAGCCAAGACGCGAGGTCACCTTAACGCGTATCATACAGTCGACTGCATACCAACCGACAGTGCATGTTGGGCTGCAGACACTTCTTCGCATCGACGCGACTGCTGTCTCACTCATACCGCAACCAGGCGCTCGGACATTCACAGTTCTTCGCCATCGCAAGCAGCAGAATCATCCATATTCTTTCATCCACCATGGTTCGACGAAGTGCACGCGCTTCGGCATCGAGTGCCATCAGCTATGCCGAGCCTGACCTCGATGCCCCCACGGTTGACGTCGCTGAGCTAGCTCCTCCTCTCAAACGCTCTCGAAAAGCAGTCAAGCAGCCATCCGCCAGACCAGCTGTACCTGATCCGACGGGCGACGCTACCACGAGGGCAATATCGCGCAAGGTTGCCCAAAAGATTGTCAAGCTAGCTGCGTCGCCCCCACCTACTCCACCGAGGAGCGAGTCATCCGATTTATCCTCTGCAGGCGAAGAGGCCAAGCCTGTCAAGAAGAAGCGTGCCAAAGCGCCCAAAAAGGAAAAGGTCGAAACGCCCACCCACTTTGAGACGCGCGTCAACGTGCATGGTGAGGAGTACCAGATCGAGCTCGATGAAGATGGCGATCCTGTCCGACGAGACAAGAATGGACGTCGACTCGCAAAACGAAAGAAGAAGGACATCGTCTACGAGATCCCGGATGTACCCAAGCGTGATTTCCGCCTGGAAGGCCCACCCGAGAAGCGACAAGAGCGCAGTGGCGGTTTCAAAGGTGAGCTGGGCTACGCCTGTCTCAACACGGTCCTTCGATGGCAAGATCCGGCTGTCTTCTCAAGCCGCACCGCCCGCATCAAGACTATGGACGAGCAAGGTCCAGAGTATATAAAGGAACTTGGTCGTCTCAACTGCAGGGACATGATCCCTATGATCCTTTGGAACGAAGAGAACAATATCAAGTTCATGCGACTCTCCTCCGAGGTCTTTCCCTTTGCTTCGCACGAAAAGTACGGATACTCGCTCAAGTACGCCGAAAAGGAATTGCGCGCCGCCGGCGACCTCGCAAACAAGCTTGGACATCGTCTCACCATGCACCCAGGTCAATTCACCCAGCTCGGCAGCAACCGTCCAGAGGTGATCGAATCAAGCATTCGCGATCTGACGTCGCACTGTGAGATGCTCGACCTTATGGGCATGGGCAAGGATAGCGTCATGATCATCCACGGTGGAGGCACTTTTGGCGATCGACAGGCAACACTCGACCGAATGCGCGAGACATACACCACTCGCCTCTCTCCAAACATCAAGGATCGGCTAGTGCTCGAGAATGACGAAATGTCGTGGAGTGCCGAAGAGCTGCTCCCGCTCTGCAAAGAGCTTGATATCCCCATGGTGTTCGACTTCCATCACGACCTGCTTCGTCCTTCAGCGAGACCTCCCTCCGAACTCTTGCCCGAAATTCAAGCCATCTGGCACAAGAAGGGCATCCGACCCAAGTATCATCTCTCGGAGCCGCGACCGGGTTCCTCGAATCTGCGAGAGCGCCGAGCTCATTCGGATCGCTGTGGCTTCCTTCCGCCCGACCTGCCCGCTGATGCGCATCTCATGATCGAAGCAAAGGACAAAGAGCAAGCCGTACTCGAGCTCTACCGAATCTACAACCTGCGTCCGGTCAAGCACGAATCTCTTCGACCACCTGCCAAAGACATCGGTGTCAAGACCTCGGGTCGCAAGAGCAAGCTCGGCGGCGAGCGTCTTCCGCGCGAGCCTCGGAAGGGCAAGAATAAGCAAGATGCAGAGGAAGATGAGGAGTTCGACGAATCGCAACCAGCATCACCTGTCAAGCTCAATCCTAAGAGTTTGTCGATCGCGGAGCGCGCCATTGCCAAGTCGAAGGAAATGGCAAAGCGTCTCGGCAAAGTGTACACTGGTCCAGGCGCTGATGTGGGGGAAGACGAGGGTATCGAGCTGGCGCCACCCGAGCCGAAGTTTGGAGAAGAGGGCTATGTCAAGACGAGCGAGGAGGTGCTGCGCGATATGCACATGGAAGCCGACTGGGTTCGTGCCGAGCTACAGGCTGGCAGGGAGCGTCGACCGTTTGGCACCGAGCCAGGCGCAGCTGCAGACGAAGATGCTGACGATGCCGACGATGTCGACGAAGACGGTATCGCTGCGGACGATGGGGATGTCAAGCCCAAGAAGGGTGGAAAGAAGGCGGTAAAGCCCAAAGTGGAGGCGGAGGCCCCAGCATTGACTGCTCCGCAGAAGAAGCGTGCGAAAGCGGCGATGGTCGACAATGGTCAGAAGGTGGTGCTCGCTCAGGGTGCACCACCGCAGGAGTTGATTGCTGATCATGAGACCATCCCGGTACAGGCGGCTGGTGGCAAGAGGCGGAGGAAGAAGAGTGATATGTAGAGTGGTGGTCTATCGCTAGGCAAACTGCAATACATTCCTGAGTACACAGAATGAATGTTTGCACAAGTGACGACGGTAGCAGGTTTCGTCGTGAGATGGCAGCAATTTCTTTTCGTTGTCGAGCGGACTGAAGGCGTGATCTGCACCTGAGTACACGCGGATTTGCTTACCCGGCGAGATCTGCGCGAGAATTTGATAGCCGACCGGTCGATCTTCGCACAGAGACCTTTGCATCGCACCCACTTCATGAGATCGTACACCGTTCACAATCACCAATAGCAGCTGCACGTCGACACCGTGATCAACATGGCAACCTCGATAGAGCGCAACAAAGAGCAAGACGGTCTGCTTCCGATTGCTAGCGTCAGAGCAGCACCGACGCAGGCACGGTCCTTCTCGATGAAGCTAAAGATCCTGATCTGCGCCGTGGCTTTCACCTTCGTCCTCTTGCGTCACCACAGCTTCAGCTTGAATGCTGATGTGGACGCTCGCTGCGACGAAGCAGGGTCACCGTCAACCTTGCGCTGTAGAAATGCACGCAAGCATGCCGAACACCTGCTTGCGAGACACACGCTCATCGATGGACACGTTGACGTTCCTGTAGTTGCACGATATCGCTATGGCAACAAGATTGATCGCATTCCTTTCGACCAACCAGCCTTCCCGAACGGAAGCTATCCGACCATCTCCCACGTCGATATTCCACGTCTGAGGGCAGGCAAGAGCGGTGGATTCTTCTGGTCATCCTACGTCGTCTGTCCTAACGAAACCACCGTCGGAACGAATTTCGAAAACGCAGCTACCGACATTGCCGTCCGAGACACGCTCGAACAGCTCGATGTGATCAAGCAGATGACCGACCGATACCCTCACGATTTTGGTCTGGTCGGAAGTGTCGGCGATGCACGAAAGGCATTCAAGTCGGGACGGATGATCAGCTTCATCGGTATCGAAGGCGCACATTCGCTCGGCAACTCGCTCTTCGCTCTGCGTGCATACGCATCCATGTTCACCGACTCGATCCCGGGACCAGTCCGTTACATGACTCTGACGCATACGTGTCACAACGTCTTTGCTGACAGCGCCGGTCAACAACCTCCCAGGTGGAAAGGTCTCAGCCCATTCGCACCGCATCTCATCCACGAGCTGAACCGACTCGCCATCGTGCCCGACCTATCCCACGTCTCGGACGACACAGCACTTCAAACCATCGACGTGACAAGCGGGCCGGTGATGCTCTCGCATTCCGCTGCAAGGCATTTCAAGGATATCGCGAGGAACGTCCCCGATGCGGTGCTAGAGAAACTCGTCTCGTCGGGAAAGGACTTTGTCGTCATGATCAACGCCTATCCTGGCTTCATTGGCGGAGAAGGAGACCTCGAACAGTACGTGAAGCACATCGAGTACGTGAGTGATATGGTCGGAAGGAATCATGTTGGAGTGGGCACCGACTTTGACGGCATCGTGTCGGTTCCGAAGGGTTTGGAGGATGTGAGCAAGTATCCCGATCTGGTCGCCAGGCTGGTGGAGAAGGGTTGGTCAGATCGCGAACTGGTTGGATTTGTGGGCGAGAACGTGTTGCGGGTGTTGGAGGACGCGGAGAGAGTAGCGAGGCAGATGCGAAAGGATGGAGCGGAGCCAGACAATACCAGCTGGAAGGATGTGTTCGGCTCGACCGAGCATGGAGAGCTTTGATGGATGGTTCCCCATGCAGACACTTTCAACGCAAAGGCACACGGAAATTCTGATATACCACTGCGCATGTAATCACCTCAAGGAAGCAAGTCACGAAGGCGATGAATGGCTCCATCGCTGGGTCATCAGACATTGGAGATTCAAAATTGTCAACTCGATTGAGATCGCACATGGGACAAGGAAGACAATCTAAAGTCCAGCGACAGTGATGGCATATGCGGTCTGTCCCTTGTACACCATAGTCTTGCTCGCACCCTGCACCTTCCTAACATCAGGTCTTGGCAAGATCACCCAGAGAGTGTTACCCCAGAGCGGCGCGAATCCGTTCTTGGCAGCGGTCGCCTTGACCGACACCTCATCCTGGTTCGACGAGATCTCCAGCTTGATCTCGGCAGTGACGGGTTTCGCAGAAACACCGTCGTCCTCGATCCAGGTGTACGTGTACTTGGCCGGACTCGAAGCATCGGCTGGCGAAGGGAAGATCTCCACACCTCTCCAGTCATCGTGTGCACACTGACCGCCTTCCTCCTCGGTGAGCACCTTGGTGCCGCTACCCGTCAGAGTGGCGATACCTTCCGACTGGGTGAGAGTGTTCTTGGGGAGACCGACGGGGATGACGGTTCCTTCGCGAGCAAAGACGGCAAAGTGGGCGAGTGGGGTGGAGACGTTGTCGACCCATTGGCCGGCCTTGTACACGCCGAAGGGGGCGTGTGTGTCGTAGTACACCTTGGTGTCTTCCTTGCCAGCTGCAGGGAGGTATACGCGTCGGGTCAGCTCGTTCTCGTGGTAGGCACCGGCGACGAGAAGTTGCCCGGGACCGACCCAGTAGTCGAAGCCTTCGAGAATTTCTTTCTGGTACACCTGGGGATCGGCGGCGAATTCGCCCCATCCGAGCCAGGTGTTCATAGGCTCCGCGGCAAGATGCGAGCGCCAGTTGAGGTTGTTGATGTACGGCAGCATCTCGTACCTTCGCTTGATGGTGGTGCGGATGATGTCGACAACTTCGGGGTACATCCAAGGCAAGTTGTTGAGCTTGACACCGGCAGGATCCTCCTTGCAAGGCTTGAACGAGTGGATGCAGAATCGCGGCTGGGTAACACCGGACTGGATCCATCGCACAAACAGCTCTGGGCTGGGAAGAGGACCTGCAAACCCACCGATGTCGTTGCCGTACGACTGCAACAACGACATCTGCGCGTTGAGGTTCATGGCGATAGAGCCTCGAAGGTTGTGCCAGCTGGTACGGTTGTCTCCAGACCAGGTCGAAGCAGCCCACTTTTGCGTGCCGACGTTGGCAGATCGGGTGAGAACGAAAGGTCGGCGATCAGGATGCTGCGTTGTCAGAGCATGGTACGACTCTCTCGCCATAAGCTCTGTGTTGGTCATGCGACCGAGGTGACCGATGGGCGTGGGTTTACCGGTACGGTTGCCGTCGCTCTTGGCATCGCCAGCGAGCTCGTTCTTGCAGACGTAGGAGTCATCGAACAAGAAGTATTCGTTGTTGTCGTTCCAAAGGCTGTCTACTCCGAGCTTGCACAGCTCAAGAGCCCCTTGACGCCACCATTCGCGACCGGCTTTGGAGGTCATATCGACCCAGGAGCCAAGCTCGGTGCACCCGATACCGCTCGACCAGATTCGAGTGACGACGGGCTTGTTGTCGTTGTTAGGATCGGTAAAGAGCGCACCTGCGTCGTGCAGCTTCTGGTAGTGTGGATGCCTCTGCATTACGTATGGCTTGATGTTCGGCGTCACTCGAATACCCGCCTTGTGGAAGGTCTTGACCATCTCTGCAAAGTCGGGGTATCGACGCTTGTTCATGGTGAACACGAGACGGTTGCCATCATTGTCGACAGTGTAGCCGGAAGAGAGGTGGATGGCCGAGCAAGGGATGTCGTGGTGCTTGCAGGTGCCAGGAAATCCGGAAAGCAGCTCCTGTGCGATAGGCTCGTCACTCTCGCCGAGACCCATACCGCTGGCGAGGTATCCCAACCAATCTCGTGGTACCAGCTGCGGACGTCCGACAAGGTCGGAGAACTGCGTAACGACCTGCTGAGCTTGGTCGCCAATCAGGATGTACTCTTCCAGACCGCCGTAGTCCTGTGTGTGCTTCTTGAAGATACCCCAGGGCTCGTCGATGTAGCGACCGACATCCCAGTTGGCGTCCGAGTTGGAAGCCGAGTAGATGCCGACGACAGAGGTCAACGGCTGCGGGTTGCCTTCCAGGTCAAAGGGCTTGGGTAGCGACATGAGGAAGGGAGTGTGCTTGTACAGCGGATCGGTGAGGTATGCATCGTAGCTCGCAGAGTCACTTCCGGTGATGGAGAAGGATCGACGGGTCAAGTCGAGCGGTGCGGCCTTCTCTCCCAAGCCGACATGAAGGTTGTTCATCTGGAAGCGGGTGTGTCGGGTAAAGCCATTGTCTGAGTAGCAGTACGACTTGTGTGGGCTATCGCCAAAGATGAGCACCTTCTCATTGCTACCGTGCACGGTCTCGAGGACGTCGACGAGAGGTGTGTCCTCCCACTGAACCGTGACTTCTCGTGTCAAGCCTTCTACGCTCAGAGTTGCTTTTTTGGCGGCTGCGTCGATCTTGGTTGAAACGGCGAGTGGCTTGTTGCTCCACTGCACATTGCTTTGTTGTGGGAGAGGATGGTTGGGACCAACGACGATGATCTTGAGTATAGTTGGTGTAAGGAAGCTCAGCGACCACTCGAATCCTTGCGAGCTGGAAAGCTTGAAAGCGTCAGCTGGCTGCTGGCTCACAGGCGTGAGGTTGGTCAATGGCCTCTCGACAAGCATGTTGAAGTTTGAATGGGTGTCCGAATCACGACTGGACGAGAATAAAGGTCGCGGCAAGCGTGTGGTAGCAGAGCGGACAGTAAGGAGAAGGTCCTGCTCGCTGTTTTATGGAGCTGTCGTCAGGTGACAGCGGTGCTTTCGGCCCAGCACAACGAGCGTGGAGAATCAAGTCTTCCGATCTGCATTTCACGCCGAACAAGAGGCCGACTTCGACTCTGTCTCCGTCTTTCCTTCCGCTGAGCTGAGCCCCACACACAAACCCCGCACCTAATCTCGTTCCTTGCTCAACGACCTAGTCACCCTCGATGACGCCTTGCGTCGTTGCACGACACTTCCGCGGTTGGTCACACTGATCGACAGAAGCGAGGTGAACGTGGACACGCACCTCCAGACAAGTGGCACGGGCGGGTGGACACGATTCAGGGTCCAACAACAACTTTGCTCCGCCAAATCTCACAGAACGCAAAATATACACAACGGCTATTTCATTCGGAAACACTTCGCCGCTAAAAAAAAAGCAATGAGCGGATGAGCGGACCGCAACGTTCCCGAGCCTCGCAAGACGCTTGCTGATCACGGCTGTCCGGACCGAATGTCATGCACACAGATGCACGAACAAATGCAGACACCCGTAGCCTGAGAGGAGAGGAAGAAGAAGTGGCTTGAAAAGGTGAGGGTGGGGGGAGCATGTGGGAGGAGGGATCGAGCGAAGCCAGGGTCGGCTAACTCAACTCCGATGCAAGCACAGGTACCGGCAGAAGGAACAGGTCGAATGCGAGGCTGCTCGGTCGCGTCGGTGCTTGAAGGGCGAAATTCACCGGTCACCACTGCGGACCGTTCGGGCGGATGCTACCTTTCCGCCCGCAAACCCTTTGCGCCGCTTGCTGGCACTTCGATCTCCGCTCGCGTCTCTCTCTCCCAGTCACAAAAATGTCCTGCGAACCATCATCGCCGTGAATTCCGAACCATAGCTTCTGTCGGATCGTCTCCGCAAAGTTGAGTGGGACATTGGCATGCTGACGCGTGAGAAAGCGCAAGTGACCTCAACGCGGTGTCCGTCCTGGTAAAGTGTCGAGTGGGATGGCAGGGAAATCTGACCTCTCCAACAGTGCAACGCGACAAAATTTGACTGCTCAGCGCCAGCAAAGTGAAATGAAGTCTTGGAAAAAGGAAATGAGACGGCAGACACACAACCCGTGTTGAGCGAGTCCAGCTGATATCTGATTGTGAGCATGCCATCTGTGATCGTCGCACGTTTCACAGAGACAGCACATCAGTCTCAAGCGCCTCGATTAGATACGTGAATCGAGCATGGCATTCGTGATCGTGACAGAGTGTACAGAGATAATTGAACAAGACGTGACTGGCTTAGTAGCTGTATCGGAAGTTGATGTTTTGCTTGTCCGTCAAGTCGAGGAAAGCCTGCGAAAGATCGACATCATCCTCGGCGTCCTCGGCACGACCCTTGAGAACGTTGTTCGCACGACGCTTCTGGTTGTTCTGCTGCATGTAGTACACTCGCAGACCGAGAAGAACCAGAATCGAGGCAACATAGCATCCGAGCTGACCAATGAAGGCTTTGCGGAAAAGAGGTGCATCCTTTGCTTGGAAGAGCTGAGGACCGGCCGAGTTGCCCGCTGCCCAACCGATGAAAGTCATCGCTGTACACACGGCCCGCTTTGTTTGTCCTCCGACATTACGGCTCAAAAGGGAGAAGGAAAGAGTTGCCTGAGCTTGAAGGCAAATGGTCATGTAGAAAGCGAAGAGCAAACCACCAGCGTGCGACTTGTTGTTCGGAATGGTGAGGAACAGAACTGCCGAGATGATGTTGGGCAGAGTGAAGAGAATGGCCGTGAGGATGGTCTGGTTCCACTTCTTGGCGACGTATGCAGCAAGCAAGAGCACGAAGATCTGGAAACTGCCCTGGGCGAGACCGAGGAGGTTGGTCTGAAGTACCGAAAAGCCGAGGTTGGTCTTGATGATGATGTTACCGTACGATCCGAGACCGCCGGTGGGGATGGTGTTGAGCAAGTTGATGAGGAAGAGGCACCAGGCTTGAGGGTCACGAAGAGCTTCCCAGACGTGTTCCATCTTCCACTTTCGGTTTTGCACACCGGTCTGATTCTCACGGATTCGCTCGACCAGCTTGACCTTGTCCTCGTCCGAAATTCCGCGAGCCTTCATCGGAGAAGCTGGAAGGATGTAGACGATCGAGGCACCCCAGACGACGGTGAGCAGACCGAGGACGAGGAACATGATTCTCCAAGAAGAGAGCGCAGCTCCTTGAATATGGTAGAAGGCAAAGCCCAACAAGCCTCCGAACATAGCCTGGGCTCCGTTCATACAGTACCAAAGAGTAACCGTCCTCGCTTGCTCCTCCTTCTTGTACCAGATGGCCGTGAGAGCCACGAACGCAGGCTGACAGACGCATTCGAAGCATCCGAGCATGATTCGGAGGATCAAGATACCGGTGAAGTTGTGGGTGAGGGCGACGAAGCAGCACGAGAGACCCCACGCAAAGACGCAGAATCCGAGCCAGCGGTTGATGGGAAGACGTTGAACCAAGTAGTTTTGCAGACCCTCAGTGCAGAGAATGGCGAGGTAGAGACAGGTGAAGAGCCAGCTGTACTCTTGTCCTTTGAGCTTGAGATCGGTGCGGATGCCCATGATGGCGGCGAATGAGAGGATCTGCTTGTCGAGACTCTGGCAGAAATAGGTGCCCAGCATGATGGTGAGAACACGCTTGTCGACAAGGCGCAAAAGACGCTTGTTCTCCTCGGGAGTGATGGTAACTGACGCGTCGGTGTACTTGAGCACCTCCTCGTCGGCCTCCTCGATGATCGTTGTGGGCAGCACAGCAACATTCTGCGAAGGCTTGCCGTTGATAACGCTCTCCTTGTCAAGGATCGAGGCATCAGTGGTGACTGACTCGACCATTCCGAGCTTGTGAGCTCCCTCGAGATCGGGGGTCTGTGTCTTCTCAGCCATGATGAATGAAGTGACTGAGGGCAAATGAAGTGGGAGCCGAAGATGGACGAAGTTTGAATGTGCTACCAAATGCAGCAATGAAACCCTTCGTTGTAGGCGTTAGCAAGGACAATGGATGTGAAGGCTCGGATGCGGGGAAGGAAGATGGTGTGGAGACAAGGTGGGCAAGATGCGGGGTAGGATGATGATGTCGTGGTCTATATAGACATTCCGACTAGCACAGCAGTTTGCTCGCTGCATAGGCAGCACGGAGGCAGTTTTCATTGTGTCCGAATCCCTGCAAAGGTCGAAGCAGGATAGTCAAGCGAGACAGCATGGAGACCCCATGAAAGAGGCAAGTCACGCCGGCCAACCTTACGCCCATGCATCCGCTGCTGGCGTTGTGCCTGAGCGGGAATGGCACGAGTTCGAGGGCCCCGCAGGAAAAAGGAAAAAGATACAAGAAAAATAAAAATTGCCTCGAACCATGAACTTCGTTTGTCAAACCTTCAGCACGATTGCTCTCATGGCTGCACGATCCTTAGCTTAGTGAGTCAGGCACTAGCAATCGTCTGTCGCCGTTCCGCAGATCCGGCCTGACAGCCTTCATTTCATTGCTGGAGCAAGTAGCGAAAGCACCGCATCTCAGGGGGTCACTCTAGGGTTCAACGAAATCGACTTAGCCCAAGTTGTCATTGTCGGAGAAAAAATTCTTGGCCTCGCTTGGAACGGTCTCGGACAGCATCTGTGATGCAAGGTAGCAAAGACGGTAAGGAACGGTCCGGTTGCGCATGAAGTGGACACCACAGGGTCTCGAACAGGCTGGCATGAGAGCAGGACCACCGGAGCTTCGGTACGAACGTACATATATGTGCATTCCGTGTGCAAAGCGAGGGGAAGAGGATGCTATTGGAGCGGATCTTTCCAGCCATGCAGGAGGAGCAGTGGCTTTTTCGGCAATAGCAAGCAATGACCGGAAGAGCGGGGCAGGACCAGGTCTGACTCGCGGATGGTCGGGGCCCCAGGACGAATCAGACTCCATCCGTGTCGGCAAAACCGGGAGAACGACATGCGCCGAGCAACGGCAGCACGCACAGCACGATTAGCGAGGTGCAACCGAGAATCTGCGAGTTGGGGTGGGGGCAAACATGTCGATGGCTGGGAATAGGCCAAATCTTGCATGTGGGAGAAAGACTCGGAGGTGGGAGGCACCGAGCGAACATGACAAGTTCATCCGCAGAGTCGGCCGTGGCGGAAAACCGCGGCGTCGACGAGGGTCTCTTCAAGGGTACACGCGGGAACAAAGGCGCTTCGAATCCGCAATCGACGTCCACGTTCACCCGCGGCTGGAGCTGTTCGGAGTTGAAGGCCGGCTCGGAGTTGAAAATGAGCGAATATTGACCGGTCGGGGTCGTCGGCGCGTTTTTTACCGCTCGGTCCAGCAGCAGGCATTACCCTCACCACATTTTAACCACTAGCGGTCGCACTTGAGGCTCACACTGTCCAAGCGGAGCATGAACTGCGTCTCTAGACAGAAGATGGACTGGCCGCGATAGCCGGTCAATCAACCGAGCAAGGAACATGTACGACTCCGGGGTAGTGTCGTTCCTCCTGATCAAGCTAACCGGCAAAACCACACGATCGCCCTGAGTGGACACGTGAACTATGACTGTGCCTTTCTCAACGGCACTTGCCTAGCGAGACGGATCCCAGATGGCGCGTGCGAGACCGGTATGGCGGTCCTGAACCGGTCCTGTTGTCCGCGCCGCAGCGACAAAGCGGGAGCAGCATGGCGTTGCACATCGCTTCAACCTTCCGGTCCGAAAGGTACCAATGTTTGTCATGATGGCCGCGTAATATATGACGATAAAAGCTTGGCATTCACATCCGGATTTTTGATAATGCGAGCCGATCCGCAGATTGCGACCACTCCAACGTCGCTAAGACTATGCACGATCATGATCAGAGGAACGATTGACACAGAAGCTTGGATTGTATTGCTGATTGAAACGAGCGTCACGCGAGGATGCGAGAATGAGATGCAAAATGATCTTTTTGGCAGCCTGCAACGGTACACAGTACCGGAGGCACGAGCAAGTGTCGCTGATGCAAATGTCGCATCGAAGGAAACAAGGCTGCTTACTCCTTACATTTGGACCAGATCGAGTTGAGCGCCCTGACCTCAAGGTCGACGAGCTGGAGCTTGTTGTCGCCAACCGAGACAGTCACCTTAGAAGGGATCTGGTCGTTGTCAAAGTAGAATACTGATGTGCCGGCAAGCTCGCCGTCGTTGACGAACACCTCGATCACGGACCTGTCGACAACAGCTTGCAGCTTGATGTATTGGGCCTTGTCTGTCGAATCGAGGTATGCAGAGGGTGGGAGGGGTCCGAGAACGTATTGATCGGCGTTCTCGCTGGACGCTGTCGTGTAGTTGGCGGCGTATCGGATGATACCCGAGGTCTTGTCGGTGAAGAAGGGGTTCTGAGCTGCGAATGACTGGCCGGCGCCACGTCGATCGATGTAAGCAACAGCAGGCTCGCCCATCTGGATGCCGGTCTTGACACTCTGCTTGCCATCGCCAGCAAAGATCTCGAAGGAGGCGATGGTGTTGTAGGTGATGTTGGCTTTGGCAGGTAGCTTGAACGTCGCTGTGATGTCGAACGCGCCCTGGCCACTGAGGTTCACTGTCTGGTTGCGCGCGCTGTTGCCGTTTTCCGACTTGTAAAGAGTCTTACCGTGAATGGCAGAAAGGTTGACGGGCCTGTTGTTGAGGATCAGATCACCAAACTGAGGAGTCGGGCGGTAGTACTTGAGCGTGAGCTCACGCGGGAGACTTTGGATCGAGCGGAAGGGCGAGGTGGGCACTTGCTGCGAGTACTGCCAGTTGTTGGCCCAAGCGATGGCGTAAGCCTTCTTTCCTGGGCTGTTGTTCCAGCTGCTAAAGGCGTAAAAGTCCTTGCTGAAGTCCATGGTCCTGACGGCGTTATCGCGAGGCGTAAATTTGGAGCCGTCCCAGTCGCCAACCCAGTACTGCACGAAAGATCCACCGATGAGCGCACCTGGGTTGATCGAAATGGCCAAAACATACATCATCTTTCCGTCGTCGGGACCGCCTTCGACAGGCACCTGGAACAGGTCGGGGCATTCGTACTGGTAGCCGAGGACGCCATACGACTGGAAGCGGCTCACTTCGGTCCAGTCTTTCATGTTGGGTGACGAGTAGAAGACGATGCCAAATTCCTGCGAAAGCGCCAGAGCGACGATCCAGAGCGACGACTTTTCATCCCAGAAGGCTTTGGGGTCACGGAACTGGGTCTGGTTGCGCGAGATGACGGCTCCAGGGTACTTGGTGAAGTGGATGCCGTCCGACGAGTAGGCGAGGTGCTGCGTTTGCGAAGTGTCTGTGTTGAGGGTGTACATGGCGACGATTCGTTGGTCCTTGGGCGTCGACTCGTTGAAGAAGCCCGTTGTATTCTCGAAATCGATGACAGCATTGCCACTAAAGATGCCTTCACCCTCCTTCTCGGGGGCAATGGCGATAGGGAGATTCTTCCAGTGGTACAAGTCGGTCGACACAGCATGACCCCAGTGCTGATTCCCGGCCACGTTCTGCGTTGGGTTGTACTGGTAGAAGAGGTGCCAGGTTCCGTTGCTGTAGACCAAGCCGTTAGGGTCATTCATAAAGTTGACAGTGGGGGAAAAGTGGATCTGAGGTCGCACGGACTCCGTGTAGAGGGCAGGTTGATAGCCCGAGAGCGAGCTGCCGTTCGAGTTGCGACACTGACCATTGCCAACGAGGCTTGCTTGGTCTTGGGCGACACCGTCGTTCATTCGAGGATACACGAGAGCGGCTTGACGAAAGTCGAAAGGATCTGCGGGAGAAGGGGCAGCGGAGGCGCACGCTGCAGCGAGAGCGCCCAACGCGGCAGCAAACAAGCTGGACTTCATGGTGGACTAAACTAGCCGACGGAGTGGAGGATTGTGTCCTTTTTGAGCGATCTTGCGAGCGCGAGACTGCTCCGCGCAAGGGTCTGTCTCGATAGGTGCGGAGAATAAACGAGGCTTCGCCGATCTTTTCTTGCGGAGTTCGGAATGATCTGCAGCGAGACGTAATTGGTGATCCGACACCAACGAGCAGCGTCTTCAGATTCTTAAGGTCTGGAGTGGTGATGGCAAGTGTGGATGATGTGTTTGAGGGGGGATTGGGGTGATACAATCGAGGGAGTAGAGTGGCGAGTGGGGTTCATGTTATATATAGACATGCGCAGATGTATGAAGAACAAGGGAATCCGCAAGAGTCCATGATCGACCGAGGCAGGACCACGGCGCGCAGAAGCGAGGTGGCTCTACGAGTCCACGCCGTGCTCGTGGGTTAAGCGAGACAGAAATGAACGAGGGCTCACGAGCGGTCACAGCTTTACACCACAGGTTTTCTGGCTGACAGTTCTGATGACACAGCCATGCCACGTTCACACTTGCTGTCGATCAGCAAAGATGCTGTGGAGATGAAACGAGCGGACATCTCCGTTGCAGTCGACCAGCGAAGGGCGTCACACAAGATGAGGACGGTGTTTCGAAGTAGGCGTTGTGGCTTGCAAAGCATAACTGAAAATTCTGCACTGCATACGTGAGCTAACGGACCTGTCGCCATGAAGGTGAAAGCAGAGAGATGAGACTGGATGCCGACTAATGAACGCTGAGGTGCACCACGGAGTGCAACAGATCCTACCTTATGACGATTGGCGAGGGAAGGAGTCTTCAGGAATCGGTGCTGCTCTCGAAGTCCTTGAACAAAGGACCGCAAGGACCCTCGAATCCGCCTGTGTTTTGGCTCCATTCGGTAGCAGTGGGGAGTGACGTGAGGGGAAAAATTCCGGGGACTCCAGTATGACAGCAAGAAGGTTCGCGAGCATTTGTGCGGTTTCCTTTGGTGAAGCAATCAGTTCTTGCCGAGCCGAGCAACCGGCATGTACACACTGTACACAGATGCGGTGGACTTGCGGACGCAATCACGGCCCTTGACAGGATAGAGCCGACAAATTGCTTGGCTCTTGCTCGCCAGCATTGTTTGTGCTGTACGGCTTCGAGGTGGAGGCGGGGCCCAGTCGTCTCGCCGCCATGAATGCCGAAAGCGAACAAGAAAGGTTAAGCGAGATCAGATTCGAGCGAAATTGCTCCGTGTCTGCATCTCGCCTAAACGAGCATTGGTGGCGGCGCCGAAACGACCGTGTCGAGACGAGTTCTGCCTTTCTTCCTTGCCGCAAGAGCGCTCTGAGATGCCAAGCCAGGTACCGTCTTGGAGACATCGCCGGTGCGTAATGTGGGCTTGCGTGTGAGCATGGGGCCGGGCCGAAGACCTGATTGGTTACCATTTTCGGCAAGAGAGGCCGTTCGGTCGAAGCTCGGATGCCCGTGTGTGAGCAAGCATCAGGAACAGCAAGTGTCAAAGTGGGCGGAGGATTTGAAATTACCTCGACTTCAGACAGGCGCCGTATACTGGAGCGCATCCAATCTGAGTACTCCAAGGCCCATCGTGCCGTTCTACAGCCTCCTTCCGTGTCTTTGCGGGCGAAGGGAAAGTCTCCGAATAGTCAAGGAGGACGATGGGCTGAGGGATGCATGGGCTCAACGCCTAGCATGCAGCGTCGCTATTCGAGCGTCGTCAGGACACAACGGACTTCGAGCTGTTCATGCACCTGAAGCTCATATTGGTATGTTTGGTCAGATAGTTGCGCAAAAAAGCGATATAGGAGGGTTGAGACAAGCAAATATTGTGGCTACCAAGCTCTCGCGCAGCTGTCGACGACGACCGACCAGAGTTGGATAGCATGCCAAGATGCTTCATTTGCTGAGAGGCGCAAGGCATACGTGAGGATAGGTTTGTCATACAGCGGGCTTCTCAATGCGCAATGCAGTGATAGGCTTTCGATGGTGTCTAGCCTTCATTGAGGTACTCTCGCAGGGTTCCTTGTAATCGATCGCCTCATGCTTTCGTCGCTGGTATGGTTCGACTGTCTTCAAACGATAGCTAGCGAGATAGGAAAGTCTTAGAAAGCATCGGTGCGGTCGCAAGTGGTCGATTCGGATCACGTTGCTGGGACCCATCACGACGGTGCGATCGACCCACCTCATCCGAAAGTACGCAGACTATCAAGTCGATTCGGTTAACCCACACTCCTTATCCTTTGAACACCTTATGACTTGAACAGTGTCGCGCTGGAAGTCGCAAAGCTCGTAACCCACTTGCGGAGGACATTGGCCGCTCGAGGAGGAAGTTCGGCGAAACTTGTTCATCGACTAGAGGGTACGAAAGCAAAATTACTGTACCCATTTTTTGGGCCGAGATTTCCTGGTCGAATTTTTTTTTTGTTTGCGATTGAGATGGTGTAAGTGGATTGGGTTGATTGGACCCCTTTCTCGCAAATCCCAATTTGAGTTTAGCGCACAATCAACACTTGGCACGGGCACGCGCACATGCTTGAGCCTGTTGCTTCCCCACGCTCATCATCGTCTCTCTCCCTTACAAAGCAACATCGCAGCGACATCCGATTGTTGTCCTTGCGTTGTCATCACGAACGTCACTTGATTCTTCGCAAGAATGTTCTGCTCAACCGCGTAGCAACCCGGTGCTTCCGCCGCTCACGATAATCGGAGGACTCGCGGGATCCTGCGATCGCCGCCATGGCTCGGGAAGCCCTCCGACGAAATGCAAGCTCGCCTTCACCTCTCTCGTCTCCCACACCTCCAAGCGTGGCCGCATCTGCTGCTAGAAAGGACGTGGTGTCTCCGTTTGCGCCATCGGCTCCGTTCCGAGATGTGTCCTCGCCGCTGAGCGCTTCGCACGCCTCACTTACCACGGATCCCGTCCATGCGACTCTGTCGCCAGGGCCGATGCATCCGTCTGCGTATCAGGTTGACTTTGCCGACGCTCACAGCTCTGACAAGGCTGTCCTCCCCTCGAACCTACCGCGCAGCATCGCAACTCCTCAGTTCGCCGACCCTTCTCAACTCATCAAGACGACCCGTCCGAGTGCTGGTGCAACACGCGCTGCCTCAATCCCTTCGGCTTCATCCACACGCTCAGACAAGGCGGCAGAGCAGGCTTTCTACCGCCGCATCCTCTTTCAAGATCTACCGTCCACCGAACATGCTCCCAATATCACGCACGACAGCGATCTCGATCACGAAATTTATCTGCTGCTCGCTTACCTGCTGCGTGAAACCGTGCTTCCATGGTACAGCAAGTTGACGCCCGACCGCGAATTTCTGACCCAGATCACCTCCATCATTGCCTCCATCATTCACACTGTGGTCGAACGTCAAGCGGCAGATGGAGGCGTTGCCGCGAGCACTGCGATCGGATCAGGGAGCGGCAGCCCAGCGTCGAGTACCTCTAACGCGGCTGAGCTGCCGCGCATCCACACTTTGATCTCTCGCGACATTCCTCTGATCTTGCGGCAACACTTCCTCGACTTTAGACAGGCGCAGACGAGAGCAGAGAGCATACTGGTTCCCCTGGGCACCCACTCGTCCTCATCGGTGGCATCGACGGTACTCTCCCAGCTCGACAATGACGAAAGACGACGACAGCGGGTCCGCGAGAAAGTGCCGCTGCTCTATCAAGAAGCGTTCGATGCAGAACCTAGCGCCGCAGGACCCTTGTCGCCGCTGCAAGTGGCACTTCAGTTTCAAGCCGCGTCACCGCATCCTGGACTCGACTCTTCAACAGGCTCTCTGGATGGTAAGATAGATCTCGCCTATCTCCGCATCGCTGTGCTCAACCTCCTTTCCTCGCTCTTGCCTGCAGACGAGTTTACTCCCGATACCGAAAAGTTCATCATTCGCGACGTGCTCGTTACGGTTCTGCGAGGCGCTCTGGCGCGTTCCTCCCGACCGTGGTTCTTTGTACAGAGTCTACACAAAGTACTGGATTCAGTTGGTTGGCCGACCGATCCAGTTCCGCCTTCCACTGAGTCGGACGACGACAGGCGGGATCAGATTGATGTCACAAACAACCAGGGTGCAACCTCAGATGGCGCCTCGCGAGCAATCCTTGGTTTGGTGACACGACTGCCAGCGATGCTTCTGCAAGCATGGTCGTTTGTCATGTTCACAGCAATGCCGTTCCTGGTGCGCGCCTACTTTGACCTCTTCAACGTGCACCGTGCTCGCAAGCGACGCACGCTCCATCACGCCCCGCAGGACGATGCAGGGAGCCTGCGACGATCATCGAGTGTCAAGGGTGGAATGTCTTCGTCGCTGTCCACGGGCAGCTTGTTCGAGCGTAAGATGCATGGCCGATACCCTTCGCGCAAGTTTCACCTTGGCGACGACGGCACCCTCACTGACCCAGGACGCTCCACGGCCATCGACGCCAAATTAGGACCGATACATGCTGAATCTGCGCATGAATCTCAGGTCGGTATCGATGCAAGCGGCCACGAGGGAGTCGACGAAGCGGACTTACCGCCTGACTATGTTGGCAACTGGCTAGACACTGCCGAGGAAGCGTTGTCAGCCAACACACACGTAGTTTTGCGGGCGCTGTTTGGTATCGTCAGGGTAGCATTGACAACGTCTGGGTTGGCCGAGTCCGTGAATCGCATGCTTATGCGTACGATCAACGCCGAATTGAAAGACACGCAGAAGCTCACACGCATGGTGCGCGAGCTGCGTAGGATTCTTCTGCCAGACGGACACCTTCCGCCCTCAGTTCCCGATCCGGACGTGGAAACGCAAGAAGCCGAGTGGATCCGGCTGCGAACACGCCTAGTGTGCGCGACCAGAAAGCAAGAGCGTTTCATGCCTCGTCTCGTCCAGAGGATGCTTCTCGGAAGTGCCGAGGCCGGCTTCGGTCGAGATGATCCATCCGCATGCACAAAAGATACCCAGATCCAGCAGCAAAGACTCACGACGTGGCTGGAGCCTTTATGCTCGCCGCAAGCCGCCGGACCCAACACGCTGCTAGCTATCCTGCTGTTTGAGCGGGTCATTGTGGCTATATGTCCCGATTTGACGCTGGCATAGTCTCGTGGTCAATGTTTTGTTACTCACTTACAGTCAAACCCTGTGCAACGCGTGAAAGGAGCGTTGCTCGAATACGATACCCCATCTTTATTTTCATCTTGAGCCCGATCGCAGAAGGATCGGGTTATGAAGATCCGGGAATTTTGTGGCACAGAATTCAAGGGTCCCGGCCTGTGACGTCGGTATGGTGTAAGCCTTTCACGCGAAGTGCAGCCGAGACGTCGAAAAAGGTCACGCTGTGCTTTGTGGCTGTCAGTTGTCGAGATATGAATCATTCCTTAGTCATGTAGCGACATGGTTGAATCGCGTGACAAGCCTTCACTCGACGTCTCTTCGTCGTCCAGAATGATGCTATACGTTGCACACGGAATCTCGATCATGTTGTAGCTCAGCATTTTGACGAAAGAGGTGAGGGTCTCGAGAGAGAGAGAGTGACCGGCAAATCGAAAGGGGAGAGCCGGAGAGCTGTGCGATATCGAAGTGCATGTTCGCCGACTGCTCCCTGCTCAGGCGGTCCAGCGGTACAATTCGAGCCGATTCACATGCACCCTGGACAGGTCCATTTTGGAAATTTGCAGCAAAACGTGGAAGCCGCCTATTTTTTTTTTTTTCTCCGACGCGCTATCGCAAGAGCAGCGGAGCCAGTCTATTGCGATGACGGAAATGAAGTCGATCCAAGGAGATTTTTTATCCTTCAGCCGAGGTTTTCCTGCAAGAAGCGGATCGACAGTCTGGCTCTGAATTCGCAACGAGATCACGTAACGTCGAAAATAAGGGTCGCCGGAAACAGCGGTCGAACGACTTGAGCCAATGTCTCCATCTTACGGAATGGATGGACAGTCTTGGCTGGCTGGAGACCAAAACAACGTCTGGAGAGGCCTTGTTGCATCTAGGAGTTGAATCGAGCAGGCGACGCTGAACGTTGCTAGAGTCTGAAAGAGGCGAAGATCGAGGATGCGCAACCGCGGGTGCTTTGCATCTGCTCAGCGATAAGAGAAGCTCGATGGCGCTCTGGCGTTTCGAACGACGTGATTAGGTGGCGTGTGAGGGCGCTCAGCCTGCGAAGCAGAAGACGAAGTGTTGGCCGACTCAGGCCGCTCCCTCTCTGAGCTTGCAGATGTGGCTGCAGACGGTTCAACTCAGCTTGGCCGCTTCGCCCGGATCGAGTCGGGTTACGCTGAGAGGTTTCCACAACCCTCTCGAAGCCGCGTTGTCCTGACACCCCCTCCTCCCCGCGAAGTGCTGTCTAGCTTTCACAAACAAACCGCGCTCAGAAGCCTGCAGACCCCCGCGAGATTGAGTTTCAAACCCTGCGTGCAGCCAAGCCAAGTTACACCAGCCACCAACCACCAAATCCAGTCGCCTTCATTGGCTGTCAACCTTGCCGCTCCGGTTGCTTCTTTGCCCCCGCACCCGCTCTACTTTTCAAATTGCGGAATCAACGTTGAACCCTTCTTCCTGCTCGACCATCACTAACGGTTGTTACACTCTCACATTTCGTACAACCCACACCTCTCTCTTCCAGTTCATCTCGCAGCCGCATTCGTCTACCCCTTCACTACACCCATCATGTCCAAGCAAGGAGACTACGCTGCTGTCAAGAAGGACATTCTTGCTGTCCTCAAGCAGCCCGAGTACGACGATGGCTCTGCTGGCCCCGTTCTGGTGCGTCTGGCGTGGCACGCAAGCGGTACCTACTGTGCCGAGACCGACACGGGAGGATCCAACGGTGCTGGTATGCGCTACGAAGCCGAAGGTGGCGACCCTGCCAACGCCGGTCTTCAGCACGCGCGTGTCTTCCTGGAACCCATCAAGGAGAAGCATTCTTGGATCACGTACGCCGATCTCTGGACGCTCGCTGGTGTAGTCGCCATCGAGGCGATGGGCGGACCCTCGATCCAGTGGAAGCCCGGTCGTACCGACTTTGCCGACGACTCTCGCCTGCCCCCTCGTGGTCGTCTCCCCGATGGCGCTCAGGGTGCCGACCACCTGCGCTTCATCTTCAACCGAATGGGCTTCAACGACCAGGAGATTGTGGCGCTCTCTGGCGCACACAACCTCGGTCGATGCCACTCTGACCGCTCCGGCTTCGAAGGCCCCTGGGTCAACTCACCGACACGCTTCTCGAACCAGTACTACAAGCTGCTGCTCAAGCTCAAGTGGCAACCGAAGAAGTGGGACGGTCCTTTCCAGTACGTCGCCAAGGCACCCGGTGCTGACGACGACGACGAACACCTCATGATGCTTCCCACCGACTACGCACTGATCCAGGACGAAAAGATGCGCCCATGGGTGGAGAAGTACGCCGAGGACAGGGATGCCTTCTTCGGCGACTTTGCCAAGGTGTTTGCCAAGTTGATCGAGTTGGGCGTGTACCGCGACGAATCAGGCATCGCCAAGGCGGACAAGATGAAGCAGTACAAGGGAGAGTACAAGTCGGCACCGCAAAAGGCGCCGGTGCCCGGTGCACCGGGTGTGGGTAAGGACGGAGAGGCGAATCCCTTGGCACGCCAGAACGAGAGGGCCCACAGACAACCACAGCACGCCCTTGCCAAGCTTTAGATTGGAGTTTCCGTTGCATCTTTTGTACTCTGTTTTTAGTTTTCTCTCTCGGTCGTTCAATAGACGTAGTCGTATAGTAGTACAGAAAGTATTCGTGTGAGGATGCTTGACATTGTTCTTCGCCAAAGAATGCAGTGAGTGAGGACTGCAGTGGGGCCGGCTTCTGAGAGACACATTTGTCGCTGACGGTTGCGAAGAAGGGGCCGAGTTACAAACCACCCGGAATCATGTCGTTGCCCAAGCCATTCAGGGTCTACTTCCGCACGACCCTCACCAATCATCGTCAAACACCGTCAGCGGCTCTTCAACAGCCACACCTCGCTCTCTGTACATCCTCGCAACTTCCTCCGGCCCAGGGTCTTGCTTTGCCTCTGGGCCCTTCTCTGCCTTCATCCTCTCGACGCTCTGCTCCTCCAACAGCGCCATCGCATTCGGTCCAATCGGCCAGGTACCATCGACATGCCAGCTGGCTTTTAAGGTCTGCACAACGACGTCCATCGGTAGACCGCGGTTCGGTCCTGCACCTGTGATCGGCTTGCCTGTGTCGAGCGCTGTGTGTATGCGCTTCAGGATGGCTGGCCATGCATCGTCGCGAAGCAAGGTCTCCGAGTGCGAGGTTCGAGCCAAGGTCGTTCGGATTCGGTCGAGGGTGGTGAGGAAAGAGGCGGTCGCCAGAGGAGAGGTCGCTACGGAGGGGGAGGCGGTGTGCGGTTGGCCATTGTGAGGGCTGCCGTTGGGCATGACACCATCACCTCTGCAACCAAGTGTGTGTGTGATGAGTGGGACAACCACTGAGATTGCGTGGAAGACGAAGTGCACCCGCAGACAAGGCTCACAAGACACTTGTCGTCGAGTGAAATTTTCATCGAGCAAGATCCAAAGACGATCGCCCGATCCTTTTTCCGTAGCTTAGAATGGCAACTTCTTCCCACGAACCAGAAATGCACCGCGCCCCTGACGGAAGCTTCCGAATTGAAATGCTTCGCCCGCGTGACGTTTTTGACAGGTCTCGCCAAGACACACACACGCACACACACAGACACACACACGTTCAGGGGTCAGCTGCATTGCTTCATTGGAGACTCATTCGGGCGGTCACATGTCGGAATCTCGAATCTGGGCGTCAGTGCTGGGTCTCAGTGTTGCTCTAGCTGATACCGCCAGCGGAGATTTGGCTGACAGGGGCTGAATGTGTTCGCTCCTGCACTTCGTTCTTTCCAAAATCGGATTGGCAGCTCGATCCCGAACAAGTTGGTGAGCTAGGGGCGTCGCTTGACGACAATGAGCTTGATCTGTAGAAAGCCTGCATGTCGGAACCTGAACGGTGACCGTGAAGGATGATGACCATCATCGTCTCTGCCACCATCATTCCCAAAGTATCTCAAAAGCAGAGATGAGACTCACGACGTCGAACGCAGCGTCGAGGATGACGAATGCCTTGACGCTGGTATCGATACTTCTGTTCATCTGCTCAGCAATCATGGCTGCCCAAGCCCAGCCCGTCGTTGGAGGTCGCTCTGCCGCTGGAACCGAGCAGAAGCGATCGGCAGCTCCAACGCCAATGCCACGGGTGCTCACGCTCAACCCGCGCTCGACACCCGACGAGGTCTACGCTTTCTACTCACCTCGCGACGTCAACCCTGCTCAGCATGGCACACCTGCCAAGCGTCAAGACCAACCTTCGGTCCCACTCTCCTCACTCGGTCCTCCCTCGTTCCCCTCCTCTATCCCCTCGTGTTCCAAGTGCGAATCGCAATACTCTTCTCTCTCCTCCTGCATGGGTGCCTCCTCCGCCTTCGCCAATGCTACCTCAATTTTCAACAACCCCATCGCCTACATCAACGCCATCAAATGCGCCTGCACCGATACCTTCCAATCCGTCTACCCGCAGTGTCTCGACTGCTTCCAGCGTACCGATCAGTGCTACTACCTCGGCACAGATCCACAGGGCACAGGAGCAGGCAATGTCATTTCGAATATGAGGAGCATCTGTGGATTGGGTTCGGCGTTGTTGGGAGGTGCAGCTAGTGCGAATGGGGATGTGGGGACAGAGGTGCCGAGCAACCCGGGGACGTACACGGATGTCTCGACTCCACCGGCGGGGTATAAGGATGCGAGTACGGGGGCGATCTTTCAGAGTTCCGGTGGGAGGTCGAGTGTGGACGATGCGTTCAGGGGGTGGAAGTTGGGCGGGATGATGGTGATGGTGACCGCTTTGGCGGTGATGGGTGGGGCAATGAGGATTGCGCTCTAACTGTCTTTGACGCGGTCCGTGCTTGTACTTCTGGCACCGGTGATAGTGACGACGGCCCTTGTTTACACGACTTTGTAACGACACTCACGGAAAGACCTGGACATATCTTGACTCGGACTTTCAGTATTGTACTGATTGTACATGGATCGTGACGAACGACGAAGTTTAGAATTGATTCTGACGATACTGTGTGGGGTATCAGGCTCAAATGGAGATTTGATCGGAGTGGGGGCAGAAGCAACAACGTGGGGGGGAAAATCCCACAGAACGCCGCGTGGGCTCCGAAGTCCAACACCGTTTTCAGAAACGTCGGTCATTTCGCATACTGACTCTGTACCACTCTGTGTGCATTTGCTTGTCGGAAATCTTGCTTTCATGCCCCACTTTGAGCTCTAACGTGAGTTTGAGTAGGCCTTAGTGGGCTTTGATGTTTGGCTGCCGAGCCATCGGTCGGGCAGTACCGAGGACACGAGACAAGCGTCGGTCAATCCGGCCGTCGGATCCCTTCCCACGTTTGCCCTGTTAAATGGCAGTGTGACGTCCTCCAAGTCGTCCTTTCCCACCTTCTTCATCGACGACCATCCATCTGACTGCCATCTTCGCTTACTCATGGCATCAGCCTCGTGATCATCCTTGACAGAGTCAGTCGAACCCCTCCCCTCCATCGTCTATCGCAATGACGTCCACCGACACCGCCTACCAGCTATCGCCCGACACCGCATCCTCTCTCATCGAAAAGCTCATTCACAAGCTGCTCCACAACGAAGACATCTCTGGCCAATTCCTGCTTCCTCTACCCGACGGTCGCGTCATCGACACCAAAGGATGGTCTGGCTGGGAGTGGACGCACGGTATCGCCCTCTACGCGCTCTTTGAACACCACCTGCTCACCGCCTCCTCCACCTCTCTCCACATCATCCACGACTGGTTCCACGATCGGTTCGCTGAAGGCGGTACCACCAAAAACATCAACACCATGGCAGCGCTCCTCTCGCTCGCTTTCCTCTACGAATCTTCCCCCACGTCTCGCCCGGAATACAAGCAGCATCTGATCGAGTGGGCCGAGTGGGTGATGAACGACCTACCCCGGACGGAAGAAGGTGGCTTTCAACACATCACGTACGAGCTGGAGAACAAGGGTCAGCTGTGGGACGATACCTTGATGATGACGGTGCTGCCGTTGGCAAAGATCGGGAAAGTGTTGGGAGTGGAGAGGTACGTGGAGGAGGCCAAGTATCAGTTTTGCGTGCACATCAAGTATCTGTACGATGCGAAGACGGGATTGTGGTTTCACGGGTGGACGTTTGAAGGAAGACATCACTTTGCGGAGGCGCATTGGGCTAGGGGAAATTGCTGGATCACGTTGGCGATCCCACTGCTGTTCCACATTTTGGGCGATGAGGATGACGATTTGAAGGATCGAGATTCTTTCTTTGCAAGACACTTGGTGGGGACACTGGAAGCGCAGTTGGACGCATTGATTCCGCTGCAAGATGAGAAGACGGGATTGTGGCATACATTGCTCAGGTACAAGGACTCGTACGTCGAGTCTTCGGCCACGGCTGGGTTTGCAGCTGGAACATTTTTGGCGTTGAGGTTTGGGTTGATCAAGGATGACACGAAGAAGAGCAAATACAGCAAGATGGCGGATCAGGCGCTGAAAGGTGTGGTGGGGATGATTGCCGAAGATGGACAGGTGCAACAGACTTCATTTGGCACTGCCATGGGCCACGATCTGGACTTCTACAGAAACATCGCCATCACACCCATGCCGTACGGCCAGGCACTCGCACTCTTAGCCATCGTCGAGAAGATGGCCCTAAGCCACACAGCTGCTAGCTAGATCCATATATTTGGTGTATTCTACTACAATGGCACAGCAGGCGTCACCAGCGACTCCGGAACACTATATCCGAACTTCTTATGAGCTTCCTTCAATGTCATGATCTGCTTGCCTTCTTGATCGAAGTTGTCTTCGCTCAACCAAGCTTCCAACGCCGGTTTTCTGTTCGGCCAATCGTCATCGACTATCGCAAACCAAGCGGTGTCCCTACTCCTGCCCTTCAACACGAAATGCTTCCTGAACAGCCCCTCGTACGTGAAACCGTACCTTATGGCCGCTCTCTTGGACGGACCGTTGAGATTGTTGCACTTCCACTCGACCCTACGATACCCCAACGTTTCAAACGCGTGTTTGATCATCAGGTACACCACCTCACTCGACTTTCTCGACCGTTGAAGCAGAGAGGAGAACATGACGTTTCCGATTTCGATGGTTCGATGGGTAGGGTTGATGTTGAGGTACGAGATGAGCCCGAGAAGTTGAGAAGTGGATTTGTCGACGATAGTCCAGAACGCCATGTTGTTGGCGTTGGATGTGCGGGAAGAGATGTAGACATCGAAGCGGGAACGATCGCCGTTGAAGGGGGCCTCGAGCATGTAGTCCCACAGCCGTTCGTGCTCGGGCTGACCAATGATGCTGAAGAGCTCCTCTGCGTGGTCGGTGGTTACGGGGACGAGATCTACGTACTTGCCGGAAATGATTTCGCGTGAGGGGTACGGCGCTGGTTCGGAAGGCACTACAGGTCCCAGCCTTTGCAAGGCTTCTTCGTCGGTGAGCGAAAGCATCTTTGATGAGTCGAGGTTACTCAAGATTGATGATGAAGGGGAGAGTTGCAATGGTCAAGCTCGGTAGGGGGACGACGTTGATAAAAGGCTGATGCTACGGGTTGTTCGAGTCAGAACGTTCGCAAAGCTGTTCGGCATCTCTGAATTGAGCCGCTCAAATGTCCGAAATATCCGACGGCACATCGGCGACTTTCTCGGAATTCACTCGTCCAGCTTGGGACCTGAAGCACGTGGGACAAGGCTTCTCTCTGCCGCTGCCAGCCCCAACTGATTGTGCAAGTGCGTTTCATTCGGCTCACCCTGAAACGGTAGACGAACACAAAGCAGCGGGCGTGTGGTCTCATAAATCGGCATCGCACACTTGCACAGTACGCTGTGTTAGGCGATTCAACGTTTCTATTTCTAAGGATCTGAAGAGTGCACACCATCGTTCTCGCCCCATGGTGGCTTTGTTGAAGCGATCTTAACCCTGAACACTCCCGTACCCCTGCTTGCACTGTTTACCCAAGATCGCCGACCCGCTCTGCATGTAGCAGATCTTTGCAGCCACACACTCGTCCGCCACGCACTTTGGAGCCTTGGGACTGTTCCTCCCCTGATAAACCGTGAACTGCTGGACCAGCTCCTTCCTGACACCCATCTCTTCCGTCAGCTTTGCCCAGAACGTCGCGTTGAGCGGTGCGTTCTTGGGCCAAACACCATCTCCACCAATCTTGCTCGTCGAGTTTGCATCCGAAGCGCTGAAGTTTCCGTAAGCACTCCTAGCCGAGTACAGGTACTCGTACACGGGACCGTGTTCTGTCTGTCCGAGATCGGGGAATGCAGTGACGGGAGTGTAGAACTGGTGGTAGTCCATCACCTCGTACGTACTCGCGTTGACGTGCATGATCCTCAATGCCGGATTGACGTTGTTGCCCGGAGTGACACTGGGAGCCATGAAGCTCACCGCTTTTGCCTTCTCCGCTGCCCTGCTGGTCGCGTTGTTGGCGTAAAACACGTTGAACTGATCCTCGTGCGTGTGTCCGAAGAAAATGTGGGCAATCACGTGCGGTGCGAAACGATCCACAATCTGGTAGAACAGGTTGGTCGGGTTGTCCAGCGGGTTCGATCCGTCCCATCCGGTCAGAACGTGGCCTACGATCCACACGCGCTCTCCGCGCTTCTCAGCGTGGAAGAGTTCGTCGGTCAGGTATCGAAGAGTACCCGAGAAGTCCGGGTTTTGCGTGTGGATCATGTTGAAGACGTTGTTCTTGTACCAGAAGTCCGTGTTGATCGCGATGATACGAAGACCTTTACGCGGGGTGACCGAGTAGCCGCCGTAGTGAGATCGGACCTGTTCGGCTTCTGCGTGGTCGAACCATCCTTCCGCCTCCCAGAGACGAGCGAGATCGTCCCAGTCCCAGGAGAGTTGGTCGGAACGTCCATCCGGCAGCGCTCCCTGGGAGGCAAAGTCGGATGGCGAGGAATCGTGGTTCCCGATCGCGTTGAAGACGGGACCTTTGCCGAGCATCGCCCGGATGGAATCGAACAAGCTCTGGTGGGTGTACTTGACAAGATCCTGCGAGATGAACTGAGGAAGATCGTGGACGACCATGTCGCCGGTGTGGATCGTCATATCCACCTCCTCACCGCCGTTCAGCGGAGTCACCGCTTCCAACGATGCCAAAGCCAGACTCCAAGGAGCGTCGCACTTGAAGTTGCCCCAGTAGTTCGACACCTCCGAGATGTTCGACTTGGGAAGCATACCCTGTGTAAAGTTCCCACTGCTCAACGTTGAGTTGTACGCATCGGCACGACAGCACCTTCCGTTGGTGCAAGACGCTTCGCCTCCCACGAAAAATCGAGGGTCGACGTGGATATCGGACATGTGCAACACTCGCAAGTCCTTGCCGTTCTTTGTAGACTTGCCAACGTTGATGTTGTACGACGAAGGTGGCGTTCGTTTGCCATGGAACCATTTGTCGAGATACTGTTCGTCGAGATGACGAGGCTTGGGGAGCGTGCAGTTGGAAGTGGAGGAGCCGACGACAATGTTGCAGATGTACTGCGCATCGGTGCTGTTCTGCGAGGTGAAGTCTGCGTAGCTGAGCACCTGGGAGTAGGCCGAACCGAGCACTTGAGGAGCGTAGGTCTTTTTGCAGGTCGAGGCGGACTTGTACGAGTACTTGGTGCACATTTCGACCAGCATGTCGGGTACATCCTTGGGTGACTGACGGGCGAGTTTCTGAGCCACTTTGAGGGCGTCGGTGCACTTGGTGCAGTTGGAAGGTCCTTTGGCTTCAAAGATGTCGGTGAGCTCTTTGCGTACCTGAGATGCGATGTCGGGCGAAACAGTTCCGGTTGCCACTGGATAGACGGCTTCCGAGGGCGAAGGGCCGAGGGGGAGGATGGTTGGGTTGGCGAGGAGATCCGAGAAGACCGAGTTGCGTGCGACATCGGTGACGACGGGTCGTGGTTCGGCTGTCATGGACTGAGGGTTGTTGAAGTACGAGGCGAACATCGAGGTTGGGAAGGCGCTCGATGCGGTGTACGCGGACGTCTGCTGGTCGAAGCCACCTGAGCTGGCAGCGGAGGAGGACTTGGCAGCGTCATTGCGGGCAACAAGCGGAGCGGGCGATGACGAGGCCAGCTGAACAAGGCCCAACAGAGCGGCGAGGGATGCGACGACCTTCATTCTGAACCAGAGTGTCTGTCTCCAAGATGATGACGGGGGGCAGGACGATGCTGTGGATGGGGAAAGAAGGGTCTTGTCGTCGAGAATGGGTGGCTTTTCTAGGTCGTACGACATCCTCTCCTGCATCCTTCTCTTCCTCCAAGGGACGTCTAGTATGGCTTCGGCACAGGCAGCCCTCGAGGGCAAACCGAGAATCCGCCGATGATGGTCGGTGGGACAGATTCTGGAAGCGAGAAACCGTAGATTTCTAGCCTAGCTCTTCGTCACTGCCAATGCGCTCGAGCCGTCCTGGGTTTCGTGCAACTGCTCTATCTGCACGGCATTCCAGCATTTACGCAGATCAGGTGGAACGTTCCCAGAAGAGCGCCATGTGTGCATGGTGCTTTACAAAGGAAGGAAAAGGCCGGTACGAAAGTGCGGTCGAGAGAATGGGGTTGGCAGAAGCGAGCTCGCCGAAAATGCAAACTTTGGTGCGAGGCGAGGTCGATGGGAGTGCACGTTTTCAGGGTCCAAGTCGTCCATCGCACCAAATGGCGACGGCACGTTTCTAATTGCACATCTTTGTCGAGTCTCATCAAGCCGAGCATGCATGGATCAACGGCAGCACCTGCTCAGTGTCTGGAAGCATTCGGTCGCAAACGTGCAAAGCACAACATCTTCTTGGGGGTGAGAGTGAGCCGCCGGTCAAGCGCATGCTCTTGCTCGGCGTCCGGCGGTGTATTGCCCGGCATCCTGAAGAGGTGTGATGAGATCCCGAGATCAACAATCGGGCCTGCGACGAGCACAGATGACCGATTGTACCCTACGTATGGCAGCTGTCATGCATAGTGCTGCATACCCCGCACCTCGAGGCGCGGTTTCGCACACACACGAACCAGTAGCGGTTCCCTAGTGTCGTCCGCAAGTCTTGTCCCCAGACTACCTCGGCAGGCGATTCCTGTCGAGTGAAGGCCGGCAATGCAAAGTCGTGCACCGACATTGCAACATATTTCCGCGGCTTCCAATATGTGGAGATTCTTGCTCGAGCCGCCAAGAAGTGGCGTAGACACCTGAGGTGGGTCGTGCACAGGCGCTGCCATCGACTCGTGTGCGTGTAGAGCTTCCCCTTCACTATCGTCTCTTCCTTTGTCTTCCACAGCAGAGATATCTCCTTCAAATTTATGCAAGCTTGTTGCCATGTCGGAAGTTGGCCAACCTCGTCAAATCCGTATCGACTTTCCCGCAGCGGATCTGGATCGGCTGCAGCGCAAGCTCGACGATGCTAGACTGCCGGACCAAGAGATCACCGGCGGTCTCAAGCCGTGGGAGTATGGAACGGAACTAGTCAAGCTTCGACAGCTTGTCAACGATTGGAAGAGTGGAAACCCAAAGGACAGCAACCGTCAATCGGTAGGATCTGCCAGACAGGGAGTCAAAGCGTGGTGGAAGGGCGTCGAATCGCAGCTCAATCGCTTCCCGCACTACACGGTGCAGATCGAAGGTCTCGACATTCACTACCAGCACTTTAAATCTCCCTCATCTAACAACGACGCTGGTGCGCCCGTGATTCCGTTCATCTTCTCCCACGGTTGGCCGGGATGCTTTACAGAAGCATTCCACTTCGCCTCGAAGCTGGTCGAATCGCGAGCTCCACGATTCGAAGTCATCGTGCCGAGTTTGCCCGGATACGGACTGTCGCAAGCACCTCTCAAGAAGGGCTGGACGCTCAAGGACTCAGCCCGAGTCTTTGACACGCTCATGACCTCGGTGCTGGGTTTCAAGTCGTACATGGCACAAGGTGGTGATTGGGGATCCCTTGTAACGCGCTTCCTCGCCAACAGTCCGCACTGCACGATCGCGCACGTCAACTTTGCTCCGCCTCAGCCACCCATCTGGACCATGCCAGCTCTGATCCTTGAGCATGCAGGCTTCAAAGGCGTTGCGCCCAAATCACTTGAATTGATGGGTTATCATCCGCAAGAGGTGCAAGGCATCAAACGAGCTTTCGAGTACCAAGATCAAGGCAATGCCTACACCAAAATTCAGGGCACCCAGCCGTCGACGCTCGGATACGGCTTGTACGACAACCCCGTCGGAATCCTCTCTTGGATCATGGAGAAGTTCCACGCTTGGTCGGACCCTCGTTGCCCCGCATTCACCACCGACTCCACCAACCAATTCTCCCACTCGTTCATCAACGATCAAGAGATCCTCACCACCGTCATGATCTACTACCTCACAAACTCGGTCCACACCTCCTTCCTGCCTTACAAGGAATCGATGCAGCTGTTCCAGAAACCAGACTGGAAGCTGTGGGAACCAGCCAAGCACAAACCGTTCGGCTATTCGAGCTTCCCTTACGAGCTCGCTGCTGGTCCGAAAAGCTGGCTGGCAAAGTATGGTCTGAATTGGCAGTACTACAAGATGCACGATTACGGTGGTCATTTTGCTGCGCTGTAAGTTTTCGCTTCGCATGATACAATGTTTGTTGACGATGATGCTGATCGTAATCACTCCTTCTCTCAACTCTTGACGATTCGGCGCCTGCAGCGATAATCCGGATGCGCTGGTGCAGGACATGCAGGAGTTTGCTAATCAGCACTGGCCACGAAACTAGCCTTGTGCGCGCCGATACAAGTTGCAATCGCAGCGCGAATCGATGTTGTACAATTCTCGTGTATTGGTGCTGATGCTCGTGACTGGATGAGACTGATTCCATCGCAATACAAGTTCTGAAGTCCAAGAACTAGGATGCGCTGACAAAGTTTCGCGCCTTGATAGAGTCCTTGTTCGCCCTCCTGAGCGCTTTCCTTCTGGCGCTTTCGTCCTGCGCTGCCTTCGTCATCGACCTTGACCGCTTCTCCTCCGGGCTCAATGCCGCTTCCTGCTCAGCACTCGTGTCTTTGATCGACTCGGCGTCGCCACCCTTTGCTGCTGCTCGCTCTGCCGCTTTCGCCTCTGCCTTCTCCTTTGCCAGTTGCGCGGCACGCAGGATCTTGGATTGACGCTTCTGTGCAGCTCGTG
Source organism: Pseudozyma sp. F8B2 (assembly GCA_003004685.1). NCBI lineage: Eukaryota > Fungi > Basidiomycota > Ustilaginomycetes > Ustilaginales > Ustilaginaceae > Pseudozyma > Pseudozyma sp. F8B2. The sequence goes on from NXFQ01000003.1 coordinate 218,747, forward strand.
CTTCACCTTTCGACATACCCGCCATCTCAATCGATGCAAGAGAGGACGAGGATGCAATCGAGGGGTCGTCAAGGAGCTTGAACAGCCAGGAAGGATATTCGCTGTCTTGAAGGGCTACCGGGTCGGCTTTGTCTTTCAAGATAGAGACGCCCTTGAGCACTGTTCCGGGAGGCGCTGCTGATGGAAGAGACGGTGTCTCGGCTGGTGTGCTGGAGGAAGCTGCGGGTGCGGCTGAGGATGTTGCTGCGGAGGCAGATGCATAGGTGCGCGAGAGTGGCGCGTATCGCAAGGATGAGCGTGGGGCTCGGAGTGGTGCCGTCGCTGCCCTCATCATCGTTTCGAAGGCGATTGAGCGTGGGCGGAAGAGAGTGGTGGGATCTAGTTGTCCGAAGTGGCCGATGTTCCCGCTGAAGAAGAGACAGGATGGCGATGAAGTGAGGTGATGGTGCGCATGAAGGGAAGAACAGCCGACAGAGTCAGAAGAATGTGTGCAGGCGAAAAAAGTGCGGGACACGTGACTTCGCCAAAATCAACGTGAGCAATAGCTTTCAATAATCTGACAATGTATAAAAATTAGTTCGACTTGCTCACACGATGCTGCGCAGCTCATGTTCTTCGCTATCTGCAGGGCTTTGATTCGTGCTGGTCGCCTTTCATCTACGTCTGCAGCTGACATACGAGTGTGCGGCTATGCTGAACGACAGTCTAGTGCGAAGCTGCTGGTGTAGGAGTATCCGGGGCTGCTCTAGCTTGCTGCCTCTCCATCATCTTTTTCCTAGCCTCTAGGATCATCTGCTCCTTGCGATCCTTGAGCATCTTGGCACGTTCTTCGGGAGTGGTTGCCCAGCTACTCGGACTGCCCTGGCTACTGGTACTTTTGAGCGAGCCGGGAGTGGATGGTAGATCGTCGGAGGCCAAGCGTGATTGGAGACCGAAGCGCGAAATCAGGTTGGGAGATTTGCTCGGAGTGCTCATACTCGATGAAGAGCCTGCTGCGGCGGCATTCGCTGCGGCGCGATTGGCAGCCTGTGCTCGAGTAGCTGCCGTATTCGAAGCTGTCGAGGGCTCTGCGGAAGCAAAGAAGCCCGCGGGCGGTGAGGGCAGACCACCCTCGTTGAGGATGCGTTCACAGGTCTCCTCTACGCTACCCGAGCGTTGAAGATCGTAGCGGATGGAAGCGTCGGGAATGTGCGGGAAGAGTGTCTTGACCGAGTCGACCATGTGCTGTGGTACCTGACGAGAGCGAGCAGCATTGATGGCCGGTGCTCCGTGACCGCCGTTCGAGTTGTTGTTGGAACCGCCGCCAAAGGCAAAGCGCAGGATCGACCAAAGGACGACGATGGCCAGCAGCGCGCCGAGACTGTCGTTCATGCTGCCTATCTTCGATGAGCAGAGAGTGGTGGTGGTACTGTGACCGGGAGATGAACAAAGCCGCTCCGTACGTGACTATCCGGTCCCCCAGATGTTGAAGCAGCAAAGACCACCGGGCTCAGCTAAATGGAAGGTTCTATGCAGTTGACTCGTAGCTGATGCGGCCTGGATCGCAGAGTGCGCAGCGCGTGTCGATCCGTCTAGATTGGTGAGCTTGGAGTGGGAGGAGGGAAGTCGTAGCGGGACAGCCGATAAGTCAATTGTCGGAAGAAAAGAGCGCGAGATATCAAGCAGGCAGCTCTCAGTGCACCGAGCTCTAAATTGTGGAGCAGACCCGCGAGCGAGCATACAAGTGTACTTGACACCAACAGGAAAGCTGCCCTGTGAGACTGACCGATTCAGTGACCGATTCAGCGATGGGCCGCCTGCCGCACAGCTTTTTGTCCGCGGCTCACGCAATAGGGGAATATTTCTGCCACTGTCAGATCATTGACATTCCACAGCCTCCGAGGCTCGCCGGATGTTCACGCATTGAGGTTCGTCCAGAAACTCATCTCACACAAAGCCTCAGCATCTAGAAGGTAGGACGGGGATTTGCAACATGACTGTATTGGAGTCAGGGCATCACATCAAAGTTCGAGCTCCACAAGGCATCTTCGCACGGCAAAGTCTTGGTATGTGCCGGTTTTGTCGTCCGAATATGCGCGTTGCTGAGCAACCAAGCCAGCTGACCGGAAAAGCCGGCCTCCGCCTAACCGGCCACGGCTAGTTTTTTACAGCGACCTACGCACGACTTAGACTTCTTCCCCGCATCCCCCGCCTACTACTTGCCGCTTACATCTGAATGTTCATATGAGATCTGCATGATCATAGAAGAGCTCTCTCACCAACCAACACCACCATCATCATCTTGGTCCTCCTTGCTGTCGCGACTATGAGTGCCGCATCTAGCACCATGCCGTCCGACGACTTCCGCGTGGCCGACCTCTTGCCTTCACTCGAGCCTCCTGTACCAGCGAATCGACCCGTCATCCCAACGCTTCCACCACGCATTATCTTCACTGCGCCATCTCAAGATCCATCATCACACAAGCAGCAGCAGTGGATCTCTACCACGCACGTATACCCTGCAGCATGGCCTCGCTCTCACGTCCGCTCAGCCAAGTCGGACATCTACGATGCAAAGATACCAAGCACATATAGCCTTGGACCACTTCCTTCCGATCCGCAAGCAGCGAAAGCCGAACAGCGACGAAGGAGAGAGGCTGACTTCAAGCACTGGCTCGAAGTGTGCGGTGGAAAGGAGGCGGAGGATCAGCGCAATCTGATGCGCTCTTTGCGGAATGGATGCTCGAAGGAGGGCCATACTGCGAGGATCACTGAAGCAAGGACCGCGAATGAGGTGCAGCTTTGGAACACGGTGAATCGCATTGTTCCCGCCTCTTTGGATGCTGACGTCAGTGCTGGCTCGTCGAGCCCAGACACGCGACAAGGAATCACATTGATCCTCGCCCACGCGAACGGTTTCCACAAAGAGATCTTCGAGCCAGCTGTAGCATCGCTCATTCAAAAGCTCCAGACTGAAGCATTCCGCGGCAAGTACAGGATAGATGAGATCTGGATCTTCGACTGCACACACTCTGGTCAGGCTGCTAGCATCAATCGAGACGTTCTCGGCGACATTGTCAGCTGGGCAGATCATCCACGCGATATGCTCAAGTTCCTCGAACACTACATGCCAGAAACACCTGCACATCCTTCCTTTGCACCGGCTTGGCTTCCCACCTTTCTTCCCTCACACAAGGCTTCGTCGCCCAAGGCAAGACGACGTCTCATCGGACTCGGGCACTCGTTTGGTGGCGCATCGCTCACTTTCGTCCTGCATGCCCGACCACGCATGCTGGAGGGTCTCATCCTCGTCGACCCGGCCATCGTACACTGTGACGACGAGGAGAAGTTCCAATTCCACAACCTACCCAACGAGGTGTGGCCCTCGCTTGACCAGGTTCCGCTCGCCCGTGGTGCCATCGCCCGCAAGGATACGTTCGACTCGCTTCCCGACGCGCAGGCCTACTTCGAGTCGAAACCTTTCTTCCAAGCATGGGACAAGCGCGTCCTCGATCTTCATCTGCGCTTCGGTCTTCGACCCTCCGCCATTCCATCGATCCACGCCTTAGCCGTAGACGACTTGCACGAGAACGAGCTCAAACGTTCACCGCTCGAACTGAACAATACCAAATGGCACGAAGCTGCCGCATTCTGCTCGACTTGGATGGGCTACATCGGGAGGAAAGGAATGCTCACGACAGATCACGGCGCTTGGGTTGGGATGGTGAATATGCGAGGCGGTTTCAACAACGTCGACTTGGCGGCAGAGATCGATCGTCTGGAGCGAGGGATCAGCTTTACGATTGATGGGAACCATCTCGTGGCGCAAGAGGAGCCTGAGGCGTTGGCGGATGCGCTTGTTAACGTTCTCGAGGCGCAGTCGGACGCGCAAAAGTTGAAAGAGGAGAAGCTTCGTAGGCAGGTTGGGAAGACGAGATTGTAACATGTAGCTGTCGTCACAAGTGATCTGAAGCCGGTCTACAAAGCCCCTCAAGTTTGTCATTCCTTTTGCCCGTGCCTTTTTGTCAGTCGGTTGTGTTGCTGAGTGTCAACACTTTGACCTAGCCAATGGATCGAAACTCCATAAGATCACATCTAGATCGGAAGACTTCCGAAGAGTGTTCATTTGCTCACTTCTCGAATTCGCTGCGGAAAGTGGGCTCTTCCCATTGCGTGGATCGAACATTTTAGCCAAACGCGCTCGGCGCAGTTGCGCCTTCAGTTCATTTGCACACATGACGACAAGTCAACGGCGATTGTGGTCAAAGGAGTGTGCTCAGTCTGGCTATCGAGCTTTAACTGCTAAGTGCGGGATTGCTGGTCCTGACAGTTGTTCTGTGGCTCCTTCATTGTTCTCCGTGTTGTCGGCTCCCTCCCATCTGAAATGCTCAACACCACAACACGATGTTCGAATACAACAGCAAACACCACGGTCTCGTCCTGATCAATGCATTCAACATCGGCACCTTCAGATTTGAGCCTATCTTGGAGATGTTACAGGATCCAGCACTTCACACGGAAGCGCTCGACGAGATCCAAATGCTCGCATTCGCATGCTTTGGAAAGGCAGAAAAGATTCTGGACACCGCACGTTTTGGCTTCAGATCTATATCAGAACAACAGAGGGAGCCTTTGCAGGCCTACATCGATCTGTTTGGAGAAGCTGCCACCGTGCTGGAATGCATAGCTTACACAGAGCATCGGCAGAGTCTTGGCTATTCCAAAAACCCTGCCACAATTCAACGCATAGTCGAGATAGCGAGGGAAGTATTCAGTTCTTGGCCAACAGCTGCAGAAGATCAAGACGAAGTGGGTCTTGCATCCGTGGAAGGGCCCGCTGCTGCGACAAGCTCAAGACAACGATCCGAAGACGTATCATCAGCTCGATTGCAAGAAAAGCAGAGCTACGGAACACGGAATGGAAGTACGAGCCTGAATATTGTCGAGACGGGCACCGTAATACCCGCTGACAGCGGCGCAAGTCTTCATCATGTGCAAGCTCAGCCAGGAGAACCGATGGTCCCATCAGAAAAGAAGCGAAAAGTAACATGGGAAAACGACAACGAGGTCCCAGCAAACACAATATCGGCTGACAACAGCACGAGCTCGAGTCATGTAGAAGCTCAGCTGGAGGCATCAATGACCCCCTCAAGAAAACAGCGACGGGCAACAGTGGAGACAGACCGCAATGACCTTGTGCAACCTCAATCAAAGACGTCAATGATCCTCTCGAAAAAGAGGCCACGGGTAGCAGTGGAGACTGACGGCGAGGACCTTGTCCAGTCTCACGACGACGATGCCCCTGAAAGGACGAACAGACATGTTCTTGCGGAGATGAGCAACGATGAAGCAAGCGAGGCAAGCAACTTAGCACCCGAACCAAGCAACGATGACAAAGGTGGTGTCTGTAGTCCGGCACCGGAGTCAACGGAGGCATCGCAACCACTGCATTCACTTCCCTGCATGCGCTTCCATTCCAGCATCGATCTCAACTCACGTTTCGGCCTATCATCGCCACTCGCCTTTCGAGAAAAGGATCCAAGCACGGCAGACGGTCGTCGCCTCTCCTTCGTGGGCCGCGTCCTCCTTCCGACCTACTACGTCTCGAAAAAGTACAAGGAGATGAAGCTCCAGCTGAGCCATGACACCTACCTGACGGTTATGATTCGGAACGACTCGATGATGTACTACTCGGTACAGCACGAATCTCTGGCAAATCGCAGGATGCCCATGGTGGTCAGGAATGTGATGCGCGGACGAGGTGGGAACTTCTTGCTTTTCGATGGGCAGTCGAGGCTCGAGCCGATCGGGAGAGAGTATACGGTGGAACAGGTTTTCGAGTTCAACGATGCTTATGATCGAGAGTTCCGCACTTGACCCCCAGGGGGGCGCGAAGGAGTGCACCGACATCTGGAGAAGCGCAGGCTCCGAGAATGCTAGATGCGCTCTCATATAATCCATCGTCTTCACCACATACAGCCGGTCGATCGACCTTGAAAGCGAACAGATTCGGGCCTGACGATGTGAGCAAGTATCTCTTGTTGCAAATCCTAACAGACGGTTACAAATACAACAAACGGAAGAGAGGGAACCAGGTATATACTACGGGAAACGTGATGGGAAAGGACGGATCTACTTGCGAGCTGTCAATTTGTCCTGCTCGACCATGGCTCGGATGTCCTTCTTAAGGATCTTGCCCGAGGCCGACTTGGGGAGCGCGTCGAGCCATGTCAATCCGCGGAGCTTCTTGTAGTTTGCGTTGACGCGCTGGTTGACAAAGTCGAGCAGCTCCTTCTCGAGCGACTTCTTCTTGCCTTCGTCGTCGCCGACCTCTTCCTTGGTCTTGGGGTTGAGGACGACGAAGGCCCAGGGAAGCTCGGTGCCCTCTTGGTCGGGGACGCCGAGGACGGCGCAGTCGCCGACGCGGTCTTCTTTGAACATGAGAGCTTCGAGTTCCGAGGGTGGTACCTGGAATCCGTTGTACTTGATCACGTCCTTGAGACGGTCGGTGATGGTGACGAAGCCGTCCTTGTTGACTTTGACAATGTCGCCTGTTCGCAAGAAGCGGTCGGGGTCTTCGACGGAGGGCATGAAGGTCTTGGCGTTGGCCTCGTCGTTGTTGAGGTAGCCCTGCATCATCTGTGGGCCACGGAGGCAGAGTTCGCCCTCCTCGTCGAAGCCGACCTCTTTGCCATCGAGGCCGATGACCTTGGCTTCGGTGCCGGGTACGAGCTGACCGACGGTGTTTGGATAGTGCTCGATGTCCTTGGTGTTTTGACTGCAGACGAGAGGCGACATTTCAGACATGCCGTAACCGTCGGTCGAGTCGATGCCGAGACGCTTCTTGACTGCGACGCGAAGTTCTTGAGGGAGTGACGCCGCGCCGGAGCTGACCTTGGAGAGCGAGCTGAGGTCGTAGTTGTCGACACTGGGGTGCTTGGCGAGAGCGAGGAGGATAGGTGGTACGACAAAGCAGAAGGTGACGCGGTAGCGCTGGACGATGGTAAGGAAGACATCCAACGCGAACCTCGGCAACACGAGGGTGGGAGTGGCAGTGTGAAGGTTCATGAAACCCATCAAGAGACCATAGCAGTGGAAGAGGGGCAAGAGGCCCAAGTGGAATTCGCCACGGCTGAGACGGGGTGCCAATTGAATACCACCGATCTTCTCGGTGACCGTGTTGACGGCGTCAGCGGCGGTGTTCCAGGTTTCGGAGACACGAGTGGTCAAGTAGCCGCGAAGGAGCTCGCGACCTCCAGCGTACCAGTTGTCCTCGTCGATGAGAGGGTCGTTGACTCGGTCGAGCATGGAAAAGGAGGCCTGGATGATGTTGGCGACGACAGCATAGTGTGAAAGCATGACGGCCTTGGGACCACCGGTGGTACCCGAGGAAAAGCAAAAGACAGCCGTGGTGGTCTTGGGATCGAGCTTGACATTGTCCAGCAATGTACGCGTTTCTGGCAACTCGTCCTTTCCGACCTTGAGAATCTTGGTGATGGACGAGGCGTGGCTTTCTTCAAAGACGAGGATCTCGGGAGCAGCTGCGAGGTGCTCGAGACCATCGTCGCCTTTCACGGATGCTTCGTGAGCGGCCTCCTGGGTCGACTTGTACGAAGCTTCGGTGGTGATGACGGCGGTGGCCTTGACCATGCGGATCTGGTGTGCGATCTCGGCGGGCTTGTAGGCAGGGTTGAAAAGAGCCACACTGGCGCCAGTCATCATGATACCGAGCGCACAGGCAAGGTAGTCGTGTGTGTTGGCGGCATTGATACCTACAACATCGCCTTTACCGTACTTGCGACCCGACTCGGTGGAACCAGAGATGAGCGCCGAGGCAAGGTTGGTAGCGTACTCGCGCACATCGACCAGCGACATGACCTTGGCATCGGGACGCCCTGTGACCTCTGGCTCAGCAGGGTAGAGGAGCGGAGCGTTGACTCGCTCCTTGCATGCTGCGATGTCGATGGGCTTGAAGAGGAACTCGGGAAGAGTGTAGTTGGTAGGGGCCCTAAAAGCGTGGGGCGACTTGATAATCATGGTGTCTTCGTCGAGGTAATACTTGCGGTGATAATCGGTTCGTGTAGCGCGCAAGACGTGGAGGGCGACGAGGGATACGACAAAGATGACGCCGTAGAGAAGAACAGAAGACTGGTCCGCAAAGGTTCGACTGGATCCTGATCGAGTCGATTTGGCGTTGTTGTAGGACGGGGGGACGATGTATGCGACGACGGCGTGCAAGATATCGGAGAAGAGGTGTAGCAGGGTGTGAATGAATTCCAGCATCTTGGAAGATATATATGAGTGGGCTTCGAGACAAGGCTACACAAGGAGATAGAGCAGCAGGAGACTGTGCTGAGTGAGCGAGTTGGTGCCTGCGCTCGCACCAAGCCAAGAGTAGTAAGGGAGGGGCTGAGATCCCGGTCCTGTACACAAACACGATGAGACACGAGACGGGAACTACTCTGGTTGTTCGGTCCTGGATCACCGGTCAGAGTCTGCGACGTGAGGCTGAGCCAGGTTGCATGGGCATACAGACGACGCCAGGGCGTAATCAGGCAGGCGAGGCTCGGCGCAGAGCTGAGACTCAATGGTGGGCGTTGACAGGACAAATGGCTAAACTATGCGAGAAGGCAGGAAGCCCAGGACGACAAGCTGATCCAACGCGGGAGGGCGGCGCAACGAAGTCTGGACCAGGGATGGTGGAGTGCAGATGGAGAGAGCGACGAGGAAGGACGACCGCTGGTTACCCACGGTCATGACGGAAGGGGACGGTGGAGGGCGGCAACTGTCAAACGAGCACAGTCACCTGTCTGAAACAAGGCAAGAAAGCGAGGCCCTCGTGCGTTGAAAGGCTGGACCTGCACGAGTGCGAGTGTGAAACACCAATTCAGCCGGTGACCGCACAATTCTATTATAATAAAATTATATTATACTTTTTTTCTTCCTTTCCTTTCAGGTTGACTGCAAGAACCTAATTCCGGCTGTCGAGACCGGAGAGGCCCCTTGGACGAAGCCATACTGTCGAGGTGGCTCACACCTTCCTGCCTAGAGACCATCGTGAAATGTGTCCCCCTAGCCGGACAGCTACGACGGCCCGGGAAGAAGCTTCCGAATTGGAATGATCTTCGCCTCGGATGCGCTATTGCCGATCATTGCATGGGTACCGCTTGCGCTCTGAAGCCTTGTGCGGATCCCTTCGAAAAAATCAAGATTTAATATTCCTCTATTTCATCTCTCAGCCTCAAGCCCGCGATGGAACATGGCTGACCCGCCCCTCCGGAATGCGCGTACCTCGCTTTTCTGTGCTTGATCTGAGCTCTGGCACGGATAAGGTCGCTTCTGAGTGCTCCGTGCTTTAAGCACAGGCCACTCACGGAGGACCTTGCAACCTAGGGGCGATACCGATGACTGTCGATAAGAGGAACCAAATTCCGCAGAAATCTTAGGTGTAAGTTACGGTAAGAAGCTTTTTCCTGACAGCAGGCTGACAGCAGCTAGTCAGCGCTTCGCTCGCACAAGACGCGCCGCTTTCGGAAAACAAGGTTGCGGGGACGACAGTCGCCGTAGCCGACTGTGCACAACCGCTGTGACGGTGAAGCCTCGTCAACATTTCTCGAAGAATTCCCATCGATCCATCTGCTTTGTATGTTTGCAAGACATCTGCTTGCCGTAGGTCAGCATCAATTGCGCTTGCAAGAGTAGGAACGACACCACGACAATTCGAATACCAAGATGGTGTGTGGACAGAGGCACAGCAAGGCGGACGACCGACAGGTGTGTGCTGACTACGCTTCATCAAGCGAGGGCCGTTGCGACCGGTACTGTTCTCCGGAGTGGTGCCTACTTGTTACCGTTACCACACCATTTCAAAGGTCGGATGCGAGACATCCAGACATTAGTCTGTGGGAAATGGCTCGCGTGGGAGACCGTCGATCGACCGAGGTCAGACATACTACAGGTCATAGAGCCAACAATGCTCTGAACGAGAGACCGCGTGAGCAGCGGGGCGGAAAAAGTATGAGACATGGTTTCACCACAGACTCACTATTGAACGCCGCCGACTTCAGCGGTTACGCTAAGCGCACACTTGCATCGGTTCTCTAAGGTATAGCCGCTGCCCGAATTTAGAGGAAATTCAGCACATCGCACGCTGCACTCTACGGACTTATTTATTAATATTTAGTAGATTTTCTTGGACAACGTGGGAGAGGACGAATTTACAAAAGCGGCTGGACAGGCCGGCCTTCCAGACCTGCTTGCCTTGACCACATCCTTAAGGACTTGACAGCTGCTTCACCAATCGAGCCATGCACAAAGTGATCTTTCTTACTCGCGCACACGTCAAGGCATCATCGCCAAAACCGAACCGCAACTTCCGAGATTCCTGATCTGAAAATCTACTCGCCCCGATACACTGGCTCTCGCTTCTCGGCAAACGCCTTGAGCCCCTCGAGACGATCCTTGGTGCCCAGAATCGTCTCATAGCACTGACGCTCAAAGTCGAGTGCCGTCTCAGGGTCCATCTGCTCTCCCTTGTCGATGGCTAGCTTGGCTGCTCGAACCGCCAGAGGTCCTGTCGTGAACATCGTTGGGAAGGTTTAGAGAAACAAATTGTCAGTAACGTGTTAGACTCGCAAAGCGTTCGCTCCAATTCTTCCGCTTCCGGAAACCCTTCCGCGGCGGAGTTGATGTTTGTCCTTGGGCGTGATCACGGCATGTGCTGCCACCTTCAGCCTGCGTGATCAGCCCTATTTCAGCTTCAACAAACACTCGCTGGGCGTACGAAGCTAAGCGAGCTCGTGTTGCCCTGCTGATAGCCAATCATCGCGCCGTCACATGTGCGCCTGTATCCACCGACTGGATGCGGACGTACGTGTCATGGTCGTACGACTTGGGCAGAAGCATCCACGGCGATTCGTCCGCATACACCGCAAGAACGAACGACAATCCACCCTTGATTCCGAGTTCCGGACAGGAGGAGCAGTCTCTTCAGTGCGGCGGATTGAAACGAGCTAGATCCGCGGAACTTACCATTCTTTGCAAAAGATCTTGCCAACTGTACAGCCTTGTTGAACGCTGCTGTGCCGTCGCCTTCGTTGGCGACGATATCGACGAAGCCGATGCGACTCGCTTCGACCGCATCCACCAATTTGGCGCTGAAGATGAGTTCTTTCGCACGAGCAGGTCCCACCAACCTCGTCATTCGACTGGTACCGCCTGCACCGGGAATGATGCCCAATTTGGTCTCCGTCAGGCCGAGCTTTGTCGCTGCTGGACCAGCGATGCGCAAGTCGCAGGTGAGCGCCAGCTCCAACCCACCACCCATAGCCAGACCGTCAAGACAAGCGATGGTAGGCATGGGCAACCGTGAGACGTTGGTGAACACTTTCCGCAAACCCAGCAGGAACGCGTCCACCTCCGGTTTCGACATTCCCTTGCGCTCTTTGAGATCGGCACCGGCACAGAAGGTGCCGGGTACGGAGGAGCGTATCAAGAGCGTTCGCACTGTCGAAGAGGTGAGCAACGACGTGACGTGCTGATCCATCTCGGCCAGAAGTGCTCGTGAGATGGCGTTTTTGGCAGGTGCACGGTTGAGCGTCAACACCGAGATGTGCTCGTCGTAGGGTGAAGTGGATCCGAGCTCGCTCTTGGCGATGTCGGAGAGTGGGCTGAGCGTCGCGAGCTGCGATGGGTCGGTAGCCGTCGAGTAGCTGCGGAGGACGTTGATCGAGGAGCAGGCGATGGGACGTCGCACCAAAGCGGCCGCCAGCCTTGTGCTCGCCAGAGATGTTCGCAACGAGATCATCTTGGTGTCGCGTGTGGTCTTGTTCAGCCCAAGTCTGATGGGGAATGGAGCACGAGTGTTGGTGTCGTTGAACAACAGTTTGATGGTGCTGAGCCGGTCCCAACGTTTACCCCGCAACCGCGACGCTGACCGGTCCGCGCGTAGCTGCCCGGTACATCCGAAATTCTTCCTAACATGACATCGGCACCTGTGCGATCGGGAATTTGAAATACGACACGGCTCGATCCCACTTGAGTCTCTCGCCGTGCTCACTTCCTCCTCAAAGAAGACGACCACCAGCACAACAACATCGACACACGCAATGACGGCAGAAGAGCATCCAATCAACCAGTCCGACTGGCAGAAGGTCTACGGCGAGCCCACGACCAAACCTGGCTCGATCAGCGTCGACGAGCTCACCGCCTGGTATCACGACAAGACGCCGGGCAAGGACTTTGTCGTCGTCGACGTACGACGCTCGGACTGCGACGTGAGTACCCACCAGCCCGGTCTGCACCTCCTGATCTCTTCCGCTTATACTGACCTTCTTTTGCCATTCAAAGTACATTCTGCCTGGAGCCATCAATCTACCAGCACACTCCCTTCCAGCGACGCTTCCAACGCTAGCACCGATGCTCTCGACCATCCCCAAACTGGTTTTCCACTGCAATTCGAGCAAAGGCAGAGGAACGCGAGCCGCAGGCTGGGTAGCAGACGCGTTCGTCAAAATGCACACTCAGGCAGGTGCGTCGGAAGCTCAGGCGCAGCAGAGCGTCGCCCAGCAGGTACTCATCCTCACGGGCGGCATCATAGCTTGGACGGAAAAGCACGGAAAGCGACCTATCGAGACCAGGGGACAAGCTTGGGATGGCAAGACGCTGTCGGCGATACCTCTGTGATGACAATACATGCAGCTTGGATACAACTGTGCATTACATTCTTCGTACAGACTCCTCTGTGACACGTGCGGAAAGTGGTAGAGCCTTAGAACTTGCCGATAAGCAAGTTGCCGATCATCTCTCGTGCAGTGATCCACACAGTGATACCAAAGGTGGGAAGATCGAGCGTCGAGCTCAACACGTCTGCGAGCCCGAATGGCAGCATGGGTGGGATCCAACCCTGAGCGAGTTCCAGCGCCCAGCAGCCATCCTCAGGCATCATGTACTGCTTGACGGTTCCGCGGCGAAGGTGGTGAACCGATCCGGCGGGGTAGTGCTCTGCCTTCAGCGCACCGGCCGGGAAGGCGTACTGGTTTCCGGTGAGGATGTTGAAGTAGTCGTCGGCGGTGTGACGACCAGTGTGACCCTCGGTGCCGACGGGAGTGCCGAAGAAGATGAGGTACTCGGTGACGGATGCGTGGATGATGTACATGCTACCCATCGCACCACCGGCGTTGTTAAACATCCATTCCGACTCGACGCTGAAGTGGTTCTTGTTGATGTAAGGCGCCAGCTTGGGGTCGGCACGAAGGTTGTCGAGGATGTCGTCGAAGATGGCTGTGGCATTGCCTGGGTGGTTTGCGACCGCGGTGGATGCGATCTTGTAGATGGCTTTGTTGTCGAAGATGTAGAAACTGGAGCGGATCGAGTCGAGAGCCGCGACGAGGGCGCAAAAGCCAACCAGGAGGGCCGAGATCACCACCCAGCGGCGCTTGGGCGTCGACGAAGAGCCGGAAGCAGGCTTGTTGCTACGAGGTCGATGCGATGCCATGATGTAGACGGAGCAGAGGAGACGAGGAGCTTGGATGGGAGACGTGAGCGACGAGACCGGGTAAAGACCGTGATGAGCACCGTTATGATGATGGATGACGAAAAGAAGCAGGAAGGTGAGGAGCGAAGAGTGTTACTTTTGCGTTTCTTCTCGTCGTCTGCGGACGAACAAGCGACGCTCGCGGAACAAAAATGTCAGCCCGTCCACGAAACAGGAAATCGGACCATTTCTTGCATCCGAAAACCAAATGCGCGAGCCGAAAATCACACCACATCGCGTTCAGCAAGGCTGTCTTGATGCAGCTGCACCTCACCGCAAGCCACCGTCTTGGCAGGCAGCTCGTGCTCTGTTGACAGCGTTCGTGATTCAATGGGTAAGCATCTATATCCGCCCTTGGCAACCACAGTGGTGGAAGCTCGGCGTTGGGCAGCAATGAAACTATACACCGCAGGGCTTGTGTACCAGAACAGATCATTTGAGATTGAAAATGCGGTGCGAAAAGGGGGACGCGAAACTCTATGACAAATTCAGTTAGGCAGTAGATAAGGGTCAACAAGCACCATCTGTGCCATACACGATGCGCTGCTCGTATACGGTTGGACAGGCGAGGGGGTATCATGCAAAAGACGTTCTCCGAGACGTCAGAGCTCGTCGCTCTCAACTTGCTGAAGGTCGATTCCAGCCTGCAAAAAGTCTTCGTTGGGCATGAGTCCCGATCCTTTGCCGTGGGTCAAGCTGTCGATTCGAATGTTGAGCTGCTTGGCTCTCTTGCGCAAAGCATCCCGCGTCCTCCACAATTGTTGCAGCTGAGACAGAAGCTGCTTCTTTCTGCTCGCTGCGTTGAGGTCTTCCACCACAACAAAGTCGTCGGCTTCGTCCTCCGATTCGGAGCTAGCTCCCTCGTCGTCGAGAATCAGAACGCGTCTTCGCTGGGATGAGTTGGATGCTCGCCGTGTTGTCGCTTTGGACATCGAGATGGCGGACGTGGAGGAAAAGTGTGCGAGCTGCTTCTCGATCTTGTCTTGCTCCTCGTCGAGGTATTGCAGCAAGTCGTAGATTTCGCGTCGATAGTCTGGCAGCGATTTGCGTGGGTCGAGCACGTATTCGTCGGAGCTTGATGGCGCCATACCGAGTGCCAATGCTTGTGTGACTGTTGCCATTATGGATGAGGCTTTTGTGACGGTAAACGTCGGGGACGGTAGATGATGGTCGAGAGATGGAGGCACGGAGCGCAAATCGGACGAGGACGACTTTCAGAGGGATGATGAGCGTCGACAGTGGACACGGCTAACGAGACAAGGCAGGAGCAGCAATGGGTCTGCTTGCTCAGCCGCGGATCTGATCTGCCTAGTCGTAGCGTGCTTAATATCATAGATAGGCGTAGCCCACCTCGCCCTGCAGCTGTCAAAACAAGCAAAATTGACGGGCGCTCATGCTTTTTCACGAGCGAAATCGAGCACCCTTGCAGCTCCGCATGCAAAATTGCTTCATGCTCAGACCCTTGACAGGCGAAATCAAAAGATAAGCAAGCGCTTTGAAAACCGATGCCAGTTCGATCGACTCATCCTCGTTGTGCATGTTTGGATGATCACTCAGACGATGTCGCAACATTTGAGCTACTAAGGTATTTGTCACTGTTTAGCCAAAACATTGAACGAGTTCATCCCAGCCAGGATTGGCGCCGGCATCCTCTTCCGCCTTCTTCGCCTCTCCTACAGCGTCGAGCGTCTTGAGACACGCCAGGTGACGCATCGTCGGACGACCGTGTGGGCAGTTCCACGGCTGCTCGATGGTACCCATATTGTTGAGAATAGACTTCATCCTGCCCTTGTTCAAAGCGGTGCCGATCATGATCGATTTGCGGCAGGCTCTGCTGGCAAACATGGCCCTCGCCTTGCTGCATCGGATGCCTTTGGCCGCCTCCGAGCCTGCCGTTGTATCTCTGAGCAGATACAGGAGCTCCTCGAGATCCTTGACGCCAAAGACGGTGGCCTTGCTGATGGGCTGCGCCACGAGCTTGACTCTTGTGCCAGGAAGACCCGTCTCAGAGACCGCGATCTCAAAGCCATTGGCCAGCAGTGTCTCTTGATGTTCGATGGCTACCAGTTCATCAGAGGCAGAAAGCTCGAGCCCACGCGGTACGATGAGCTTCTGCGATCGGATCTGCGTGGTCAGGTGCAGCGTCTCAAAGTTGAACTTTTCGTCCGAGGCGTGCTGATCGACGATGAAGAGATCATCCATCTCGTCTGATGTGGTGACGTCGGACACGGTGCGACGCCGAGCGATGATGAAGCCGAGGTTGAACTGACCCACCACGTCCATGGCCGCAAAGTCATGCTTGTGGATGACGCGCGAGAGTGCCCTCTCCACCTGCGCTTCGTCCTGATTCTCTACACCAGCGCCTTGCAGTAGCTGCTCGTCCCCAGAGGCAGGCAAGTCAGATGAAGCGGATAGATGCGACGCGCGTCGCTGCTGAAGACGGCGTCGGAGACGTTCCAAGTCAAACGAGATCACCTCTTCGTGGCCAGCGAGGTCATGACCGAGTGTTTCCTTGTGCATCGCAGCGAGCTTGTTGGACAAAGGCTCCTCAGCTGCCTCTTCAAGCTGCTCATCATCTTCCTCATCTTCCTCATCCACTCGGCCTGCGTGGCAATCCGATACTGGGACGTTCTCAGCCGCCGCGTCTGCCTCTTCCATCCCAACTCCCGTTCGAGCCGAGTCTTGGTCCTGATCTGCGAATGCCATCCTGCTCGAGACTGCCAGATCATCAAGCTGTGTTCCAGGCAGTGCGAAGGTTTTGAGTGATGCCAAGACATTTCGAGCTTCTTTGCGCGAGCGATCCGAGACCGAAGTGTCGACTGCTTGGATGGAAGGCTCCGCTGGGCGCGGCTTTTTAGCAGGCGACCGAGACGCCTGGCTCGTGTCGAGCGCTTCGTCGAAGTTGCGTTTCGATGCAATCTCTTCCGGACAGGACGCTCCGACGGCTGGCGGTGCTGGCACTTCGGGCTCGCTGTCATCGTCCTCGATATGCTGTGCTCCCTCGCGGCTGGCGATCGGTGGAAGGGAACTCGAGTCCTCGCGATATTCGAGATCGTGGGCGTCAGAAGTGACCGTGCGCGACCGTGATGAGACAAGATCATTGTCGTCCTCGTGGCTACCATCTGCATCCTCCGCCGACTGTGCGTCCTCTTGGTCCTCTGCACTGGCTTCGCCTGCAGGATTCACTGACGTGTCTTGTTCTGATTCGTCCGCAGTATAGGCATCCTTCGGCTTCGCTGCGAAGCCACTGAGCCTAGATTGTGCGCTCAACGTCGTGACTCCGCTTCCGTTGCGGAGCGAATGGCTGGCTCCGTTGACCAGGAAGGTGGCCCTACTAGGCGCGAATAGCTCTTCGAGCGCTTCTTTGACCTTTTCGATGAGTCGGCTCTCCTCGTGCAGAAAGATGGTGCGCTTGTCAGGGCTGACGTTGACGTCGTACGAGTCTGTCGGTAGCCTGAAGTCAGCGATGACAAAGGGAAAGTGGTGGGAATTAAAAGACTTGTACACCTCGTTGAAAGCTCGGCTGACTCGACCTGCCTCCCACGGTCGTCCATTGATGTAGAAGAATTGTCGATCGGAAGAGGTGCGACCAGAGCCGTAAGTTGGCTTGCTGATCAGCCCTACAACGTTCACCGTCGAGGTGTCCTCGCTTGCCGCATCTCCTTCTTCGCCTTGATCCATGTCGCCACCTGCGGAATGCTGTAAAAGCTTGCTGCGAGACCTGGCGACGGAAAAAGCGAGCTCGAGGTCGAGAGGCATGAGTGTTGGAACCACTTTTGCGCCGAACAGCCCCGAGACGTTGGCCGAGAGGTAATTTTTCGAGCTGGACGAATTGACGCTGAATTGCGGTGTCTTGCGACCACCTGCGGGGGCATTGGTAGTTGTCCAACGGACACCCTTGGTGATGAGAGCGTAAGCCTGGAGCAGATTTTGAGCTTTGGTGTATTCGCGCTTGAGGTTCTTTTCGAACTCCTTGCGACGGACAGGCAACGTCTTGAAGAGCCCCTCGATGGTAATCGTGGTGCCTCTCTGCCTCGCAGCTCTTCCTGCATCGCTCTCGACCTTGCCCGATTTGCCGAGCTGCAGGATGGTGCCCACAGGTGCCTGGTCCGAAGTGGCGGTGTGGACGGTTACTTTGGCAAGAGCGCACAGAGAGGAGAGAGCCTCTCCACGAAAACCAAAAGTGCGAACGAGGGAAAGATCCGAGAAGGAAGAGAGCTTGCTGGTGTAGTGTTTGAGAGCGACCGAGGCATAGTTGGAAGCGTCGATGCCGGTGCCATTGTCTACCACCTCGAAAGAGTCAGCGCCGTAGTCTCGGAAGTTGATGGCGATGTTGGTCGCTGATGCATCAAGTGCATTCTCAATGAGTTCCTTGACCGCTGTTTGCAGATCGAGCACCACTTGTCCGCTGGTGATGCGGTGAACATCGTGCGAGGGGATCGCACGAATGACCGACGAGCCCGAGGCGGCATCTCGATCGTTCGAGGAAGCCTCTTGGACGTCTGTTGGCGTCGACATCACGAGCGGACTGCTATGATCATGGTGAGGCTCAGCAAGCGCTGAAGCGAGGCATCCACTAAGCGATGAGCAGGCTGAGTCGATGAGGACAGTGTCGGTCAAATGAAAGCTTCGCAAAGTGTTGCTTGAAATGGCGTAAACTACGAGCGCGTACCGCGTCAATTCCAACGAATGTTAGACTCGTTGACCGCCTCCACTTTTGGAGGAGCGAAAGCCGATCCGGTTTGTGGACCCTGACACAAGAACAGCTTGACCCTCACACCACCATCTTGCTCAACTCCCACCGTCATCCCACCATGACCACACACACGCACATCGCGGTCCGTTTGATAGCAGGATAAGAATGAAAACGCTCGACCATGTCAGATTGTTTCCTACCATGCCACCATGACCACAATGGAGAGCGCGGAACAGAGCGAACCTACTCCGCAACGCACCGAAAAGACCGACTCAGCCTCGTCAGATCCCTTCTTTCGCGTGCGTCTCATCAACATCGATCACATCCTCACGGCACCCACCCCGCTTGACCGCACGCAATGCGCCTTCAATGCCGAAGGTCACACGCTTCGAAAGGTGCCCATCCTCCGCATCTTTGGCGCCACCCCTGCAGGTCAGCGCGTCTGCGTACACATACACAATGTCTACCCGTATTGCTACATCCAATACAAAGGCTCTCTTGAACCCGATGACGTACTCAGATACATTCATCGCCTCGGAAAGGAGCTCAACGCGGCTATGGCCGCCTCCCTCCGCCGCAATCCCGATGATCCAGAGCTCAATCAATTCGTTGCTGCCATTCATCTTTGCAAGGGAGTCAACTTCTACGGCTACCATGTAGGGTACGCCTACTTCCTCAAGATCTCGTTCGTCGATCCGGCGCACAACTATCGCATAGCAGCCATTCTGGAGTCTGGCGGTGTCATGAAGACGGTCTTCCAGCCACTCGAGATTCATGTTCGCTACCAGCTCCAGTTCATGCTCGACTACAACATCTTCGGCTGCGACTATCTCGACCTTGACGACGTACGCTTTCGTTTGCCCATTCCCGATGGCAGCGCAATTGCTAGTGACGAGCCATCTCCTCTTGACTTTCGCTCCAAGATCTGGAATCGCAATTCCATACCCTACGCCCATGTGCAAGCCCAGGACGTCCACCGCGGCACTCACTGTGAGCTCGAAGCCGATGCAAGCGCTCCCTGGATCATCAATCGGCGCAGACTCAGAGAGAGGGACATCCACAGCGACTTCGACGAAGTCTCTTCCGCCTCGCCCGACCAAAATATCCTCGTTCCGAGTCTGTCAGGTTTGTGGGACGACGAAAAGAATAGGCGGAACGCAGCTGGCCTGCCGCCTTCCATACCTACAGCGGATCCGACTCGGGATCCGCGATTATACGCGACCGGCGAGTCTCCGCCTTGGATGTCAGAAGATCGCATGCGGCTACTGCTCGAAAAGAGAATCATCGACGAGAAGCAGAAGACGCTGCCTCGCGAACGCAGTGCCGGCCACTTCACCGACCGACCAGGTCTGGACCAGTACATCATGACCACATTCGACGCCGTCGAAGTCTTCCACCCATATCAGGACCAGATCCACGCCGCTGATCCTTACTCGCAGCGTACAGGTCCTTCTGCTTCTTCGAAACTGTACGATCTGCAGCACGCCATCTCGCAAACGCAACGTGGTGAAAATCACCCGACGGAGCCTACTCAATTGACCCAACAGCTGAACCAGGAGACGGACGACTTTGATACCAAATTTTTCAAAAGCCAAGACTTCAACCATCTTCTGCAACAAGCCGAGAAGGAGGATATTGCAGCCAATCAGGATCCACCCTCCGATCAGGAAGACGACGCAAATGATATCGACCCGAACGAGCCGATAGACGCGCAGCCTGACGCGCCAGGAACCCCACGCAGGTGGCACAGGACAGATAGCTCGCAATCCAACATGTCCACGAGCAGCAACTTCAGCAAAAGTCCCTTATCTACACCCAAGAAACGTCAACACGCCGACTTTCTTGGCAACGGTGCAACGACGCCTCAGGCGAGCCCTTCTTCCAGACTTACAAAAGACGTCCACGAAGACAGCGTACGTAAGTTCAAACAAGCCAAGCACGATCATTCTGCGGGTAGTGCAGGCGGCAGCAATGGCTATCGCTCCGCGCATGTCATCGATTTTAGCCGCTCCGCAAGGGTCAGATTTGTCGAAGCTGGTTCGCCAACGCCAGTCAGCAAGACACGTCGTCAAGAGATGCTACCCTTGCTGCCGAGCTCAGCACCCCGCAAACGTCTCATCGCGTTTAACGAGCCTGCCCCATCCCTGCGTACTGTCGTGGAAACCTTCCCGCTGTTCTCCATCGTGCGTCAAGTCCATCCCGAACCGTTCTTCAGCGACCCCAACGATGTACCTGCGCGACCAAGAGAGTATGCCGGCCGCATGTTTCAATTTCAATCTCGCACACTGCCGTTCTTGCGGACATTCGAGCACTGGAATCAATCAGGTGAACCTGCTCCTTCGACACAGCCCGGCAAGCCGCCAAGACGGCTCCACTGGCAATTTGGGCCGCCTCCACCGACCGTGCTCGAGGCTCGCGCATGGCGACAGAAGGAAAAGGTGGTCGAAAAGCAGCGTTCCAAGCGACGCCGTGCGCGTCTTCTCTCCCAGATCGAGAGGCTGACTCAGGCCAACGACTTTGGTTTCAAGATATCCCAGCACAAGGCTACCACGTTGGTCATGCGTGACAAACAGCACATGACCACTCTCGCCGTCGAAGTGTTGACCACCACGCGGGGCAATCTCTTCCCAGATCCAGCGTTTGACGCGGTGCAATCGATCATCTATTCGTTTCAGAACGAGGATGAGAATCTACAGGACACTGGGAGTCGGGCCGATCTGCGAACAGGTCTCATCATCGTCGCAGGCGACGACATCAACGTCGACCGTCTCGGCTTATCTCACCTGGCCGTCGAGGCTGTTGAAGACGAGTTGGAGCTCTTCAACACGCTCATCGATCTTGTGCGCGCCTTTGATCCAGAGATCATTGTTGGCTGGGAGATCCATTCGTCCTCCTGGGGCTACATCATAGAACGCGCCAGCAAGGAGTATGACTTTGACCTGGTGCCTCAGATCGGACGCGCCATCGTCCACAACACGGGTCGAGCCGGTGGCAAATCTGACAACTATGCATATACCCAGTCTTCTGCCCTTCGCATCACCGGCCGACACACGCTCAACCTCTGGCGACTCATGAAGGGCGAATTGACGCTCAACCTCTACACTCTCGAGAACGTGTGCTACCATCTGCTGCACCGTCGTATACCCAAATTTTCGCATCAGACGCTGACGCAGTGGTTCAAGTCCGGGCGTGCAGAGTTGATCAGAAAGGCATTGCTCTACTACATCGACATGGTAGAGCTGGAGCTCGAAATCATTGCCGAGTCGGAGTTCGTCATGCGAACGGCGGAGTTCGCTAGGATCTACGGTATCGATTTCTTCTCCGTCATCTCGCGAGGAAGCCAGTTCAAGGTCGAGAGTATCATGCTTCGCATCGCAAAGCCTGAGAACTTTGTGCTGATCTCGCCTAGCCGGGCGCAGGTGGGCAAGCAGAACGCGGCCGAATGCTTGCCGCTCATCATGGAGCCGCAATCGGCTTTCTACAAAGGCCCACTGGTCGTGCTCGACTTCCAATCGCTGTACCCCTCGATCATGATCGCGTACAACCTGTGCTACTCGACCTGCCTCGGTCGAGTATCTGGCTTCAAAGGGACCAGCAAATTTGGCGTTACCGAATACTCGCCGCCGAAAGGCTTGCTGAGTCTGCTCCATGACGATGTCAACATCTCGAGCAACGGCCTGCTGTTTGTCAAGCCCAGCGTGCGCAAGTCGCTGCTAGCAAAGATGCTTTCCGAGATCCTCGACACGCGTGTGATGGTCAAGGGCTCGATGAAGGGTACCAAGGCGGACAAGTCGTTCCAACGCATCCAGAATGCCAGACAGCTCTCGCTCAAGCTGCTCGCCAACGTGACGTACGGCTACACTTCGGCGAGCTTTTCGGGGCGCATGCCGTGCGTTGAGATCGCCGATGCTATCGTCCAAACCGGCAGAGAGACGCTGGAAAAGGCGATGGATCTGATCAACGGTACCGAAGAGTGGGGCGCCCAGGTCGTGTACGGCGACACGGACTCGCTGTTCGTGTATCTGCCCGGCCGGACGAAGGAGGAAGCGTTTCGACTCGGCAACACCATCGCCGACAAGGTGACCAGCCTCAACCCGCGTCCGGTCAAGCTCAAGTTCGAGAAGGTCTATCTACCGTCTGTCCTACTAGCAAAGAAGCGGTACGTCGGGTTCAAGTACGAAACGCTCGACGAGCGCGAACCTGGCTTCGACGCCAAGGGCATCGAGACGGTGAGACGCGACTTCCATCCCGCCATCCAGCGCATGCTCGAGGCGTGCATTCGAATCTTGTTTCGATCTCGCGATCTCAGTCTGGTCAAGAGCTACCTTCAGCGACAGTGGCGCAAGATCCTCGAGGGTCGCGTCAGCCCGCAGGACTTCATCTTTGCAAAGGAGGTACGTCTCGGGTCGTACAGCGATAAAGTGGCGCCGCCTCCTGGAGCTGCGGTCTCGTCCAGACGCATGCTGGCCGATCCACGGTCCGAACCGCAGTACGGGGAACGAGTGCCCTATATCATCTCGCAGGGCGAACCGAGGGCAAAGTTGAACCAACAGGCGGTGTCGCCAGAGGCGTTTTTGAAGAACCCTCAACTTCAAATCAATGCTCTCTATTACATCACTCGCACCATCATCCCGCCGCTAGCTCGAGTATTTAACCTGCTCGGTGCTGACGTGGAAGCGTGGTTTCACGAGATGCCGAAACCCAACAATGCGTACTGGAACAAACGCCCTACTGTGGCGCTGCTGTCTGCCGTGCTGGCTCAACAGGAGGAGACAGAAGCAGAAGCAGCCGAAAAAGCTGATGGTAGCGTCTCTTCGCAAAGGCTCGCAACGGGAAAAGGCACAAGCAGTGCTGCGATAGCGACGCTCAACTCGCACTACGCCACCGAAATCTGCCTGCTCTGCTCATCCCGCACCGAATCGCTCGTCTGTCTAGACTGTCGACAATCGCCTCAGCAAAGCATCCACGCCATATCGTCGAAGCTGCACAAGCTGCAATCGCAAGCGGCTGCCATCGATAGGATCTGCTCCACCTGCGCGGGGATGGAACGACCGGGTCCGGTGGAGTGCGTCAGCTTGGACTGTCCGTACACGTATCAAAAGACGAAGGTGCACAAATCTCTCGAAGATGCAGCGCTGGTGAATGCGTATGTCTCGCGATTGTTTGACTCGGAGATGCAGTGTCAGGCTGGTGTGGAGGATGCTTGGGTTGGGATCGAGGGGGAGGGCAGTGGTATGGATTGATATTGAAACAGTGGATGTTTAAGTGCCGATGAAGTACGACGTATGCGATAATGCGAGAGGAAACATGTACAAAAGTTCGAAGTAGCCACCTGGGCAAACATCGTCTTTAGAATAGGATTTCTGGTCAAAATCGACAGGAATGGGACGATCAAGCTTCGCTGAGTGCCGCTGGCATCTTTTGTTTCGATCCGGGACCGAGCGACGGTGCGTGCTTCTTGGCCTTCCGGTTGATTGGCGAGTCGCCACCGGTGTAGCAAAGTGTATCGTAGATGATGCAACCCATGATCGCTCCAGAGCAGGTGGCGATGACGGGTGTCCAGAGCCAATACCAAGCGTTGAAAGTCCACAGAATGTCGGACGAATAGCCAACGATCGACAGCATGATGCGTGGACCCAGATCTCGCGCCGGGTTGACCGCATATGCCGTCTGCCATCCGAGACAGGCTCCGAGACCCCAGACCAACCAGAGCAGAACGAGAGGGGCAAGACCGTCCGGGGGCGGCGTATTGGACGAGTCACCGATGGCGAGAATAACGATAAGCAGGATGGCGCTGGCGAAGAATTCGTTGTAGAAGGCGCTCATGCGTGTCGATGGTTGGCGAAGGAATTCGGCTGGGTAGGTGGTGAACAGTGAGGCTGTGGTTTCGGTTTGGTTTGGATCGACGATGCGGATCGGGTTGACGTAGAGAGCGTAGATGCAAAGAGAGCCCATCAGGCAGCCGAGGATCTGAGCAACGATGTAGATGGGCACCTTTTTCCATGGGAACTTGCGGAAGCATGCTAGCGCAATTGTCACGGCGGGGTTGATCATGCCACCCGAAATACCACCTGCCACCCAGACGCCCATCGCTACACCCACACCCCATCCGAACGAAATTGACAGATAGCTACCCTTGGCGTTGCTAGGGTCGTACAGCTGCGAGACGACGACCTGACAGTTGATGCCGTTTCCAAAAACCATGAGCATGAAGCAGCCGAGGAACTCTGCAAACGGTTCGCGCAGCTGGTACCGAATGGCTGCCCATTTGTTCGGGAACGCGTATTCTTCATCGCTGTCATCTTCCTCTCCTTCAAAGCCACGTTCGGCGGGCTGAGGATCTCGGACCGCGTTACCGTTTTGATCCATGGTGAGCGTCCCGTCGCTGTCCTTTTCTCCAAAGGCATGACGCTTGTCGTCGTCCCTGGTGGCGACGGCCGTCTCGGTGGTGTATCGGTCTTTCGATGCTTTTAGGTCCGAGTCCTCCGACTGGACTCCATCTTCTGACTGGGAAGGCTGTTCTGTGTTGATGATCTCTTTGACGTCTTCGATGTGTTCTTGGAAATGCTGTCGCTGCTCGAGGTTGGCTTGGCGGACGTGTTTTCGGAGCTCTTCAGTCTGGCCTCGGTTGGCTTTCTCAAACTCTTCGTGGATGAGGTCTCGCAGTTGCGAAAAAAGTTGTGTTCTTCCTTCTTTCGTGTTGACATCCATCGACGCTCGATGCTCAGCCGTGCTGCCAGCAGCTACTGCAGGTGTCCTTGTTCCGGAAGTGTTGTTGGACTTGCGAGCGGCCTTTTCCGCCTTGTGCTGCCTATTCTGCTCCTCAGTCGGAAAAGCGTGACCGAGACCGATGCGGCCTGTCGATCGATTCGAGACGCCGGAGACGACGGGGGCGCCGGTAGTGTGGCCGAGGGAGTAGGCTGGCTTCGAGATGGGGATCTTTTTGTAGTGCTTGCCCGTCTTGACATCCTTGATGACGTCGCCGGTGACTTGCTCGTTGGCACCGACCTGGCTGAGCTCGAAGACGCCGCCGTGAGGCGACGACGTGCCAGTGGCATTGTCAGGTAGGTAAATTTGATGACCAGTGAGATCAATTTGGCTGTTGTTGGCGCTGCTAGTCGCACTGCCTCGATGTGGAATATTCAGCTCGATGGGGACGGCGACATCGGCTGCCGTCGAGGTGGGAGGCTCAGCAGCAGCAAAGCTCGAGCGGCGAGAGCCTCCAGCTGCTATGCTGGATCCTCGAGAGCGCATGTCGACTGTGATGCCGCCGAGGAGGGGAAATGGGCGGTTGCTGCAGAGGGAGCGAGCGTGCTGGATTTGCGGGGTGCAGAAGGATCAGAGAAGGCTCCTTTTTATGATGCTTTCGACGTCCAGGCATACAATAAGAACAGCGGAGATGTGGGTCGAGGCAAGATAAAAGGGATGAAGAAATCTCGCCGGACCTCGTCGAAGCAGATGAATGTGGCGGGAGGTTGTTCCTTTTTTGCTGCTTGTCGTGCCTAGATGAAAGTAAGGTGGGGAAGACGCCCAGTCGGGTGGGAATCGGGCTCTTCGTCCCTGAGAATGGGGTCCTCCGGACAGCAGAGCTTTCGGGCCAACTGACTACGCCGCTCGAGGTTGTTCGGACGGTAGGCCGAAGCGGATGGAATGAAGCTTGCGAGGCTGAGAGAGTGGGGTTTTGGGGTATGGTTGCGAGTCAAGGAAGGAGATCACATGGGATCAGGGAAGAGAAGGCGCCAAGCTCAACGACGCCTCCATTGCCTCGCTTCCAGCTGCAGCGAGGCTGCTGCTGCTGCTCATCGGCACAGCTTCCGAACACGGCAAACTCGCCGGTATGTCCACAGATCTGGCCTGCTGTTGCAGACAGCCCTGCTCCCCATGCTCAAGCCTCATTCGCTTGTGTATCAGTCTGCGAATCGAGGTTGAGCGTGCCGTCTTGCCACAGGTATGCTCAAGAAAGGATTGCGATAGGTCTCTCTCTCACACATCCTTCCTAGACGTCCAGGAAGCTCAGACAGGACAGCAAAAGATGGATACGCTCCAGCGCTAAACGAAAAATAATCAAATCGAACAAGAACGACAGTCAGCTTTCGAACACGAGCATCGCAATTTCATTCGCGCCGAGCTAAGCTGAAGTGGCTAGCAGGCTACATTGCAGGATCAAGGTCGCTCGGGACAGTGCCGCCATCTGCTCGTCTACGACAGTTCGTCAAAAAGGCGGGTCAGTCATCAGTCAGGTTTGTCAGGGTCACCTGTCGTTGTTCTGTTAGCCGAGCGTGCAAAACTTCTTCCGGACTGGTACCTGTATGTACCCTTTTTTCTGGTCTCGATAGAGAGAGAGCTGAAGTGCCAAGAATGGCCAAGCTGCAAGAGTGACGCATACCGGATGAACCGTTCCGCTCTAATGGAATCCAGAAAAAATCTCCGACACTTTGCCGAAATTAACCGGATAAAAAAGGACTTTGTTTCGTTGGAATGTCATCCTTCATTGAAAATGCATTTGAAGACGCCTTTACCGAGCACGCCGAGCTCTCGCTCGTCTACCATTACTTGGCGGCGGCGACGCTTTCATAGAGTGTCTTTGACTTTAAGTTGTCGCGCTCGAACGGACAAGATTGAGGGAGGTAGGTGTTGATCAAGCTTTAATTGACGAGTCGATCAAGCATGCGTTGCCATTTTGTTGAGGCAACGACTCCAACGGAAGCTGCCGAAGACCCTTGCTGCAGTTTGGTCGGCACCGAATCAAGTTGCCACAAAACTTTGAGCATGTCCATGCCACGTTGGTCCAGGTCAGCGGTCATCTCCATCATCAAAGCGCGAGTCTGATCAATTAGCTCGCGAAGCGAGGAAAGTTTCAAGTTCGCGTGATCCGCGACCACCTGTCGGACCTGCCGAAAAAGCAAGCGATATCAGCAGGGCAGGCAGAAATTGACCGGCGACGAGCGACACGTCTTGGATGTGGACGTGCGGTTTGCGCCTGCCATTTGTGGCTTTCTCGCCTCGGACCTCCAGTCTCGCCGAGCTTCTGCCGACGATCTCTATATCCTTGCGCCACAGCGAATCAGCGCACTGTCCAAAAGTCAAAACGAGACTATAGGACAGCATCGAAGAAGCGGCTGTTCCGAAGAGCCGGCAGGACCGACAGAGTCCGACGATCTGGCCTCCAATCACGCGCCGCGAGCGGATTGCAGCAAAGTTTGACACATGCACACCACGCTTGCATCGACCTACAGATTGCGGCCCGAGCCCCGTGGGACCGGATGTCGACTGCTGCCGGTGGCCGGGACGATGCAAGCAAGCACGCCAACCCGCAGGGAGCTTTTTGGCGCTTGATCGGTAGCCGCAAGCATCCCGATCCGCAACCGAAAGACGCCTGAAAGTCGAGTCTGTACCGATGCTCCGATGTAACAGCTTTACTTTTTTTGCCCGACCGAGTTCCGCGAAGAAGGTCTTGACGCACGGACAATAGAAGCAGCATCTAGTTGACACGCTAGATCTTCTCAAATCGCAAGTCAATCGAACACGGCCATACAGTACGGTGTAACGCCAATCTCCGAGAGCGTTGTCACTGAAAGAGCGTTAAGGCCTAGCTATGCGCTGAAGAAACGACGGACAACTGCACCGCTGACATCCAGGAAAGGTCGGTCAAGATGTCAAATCTAGGACCGCTGGCCTCTGACCATAACCCCTTTGCCGACGATCACGACGGGTCTGGAGTCGATCCAAATTCGGATGCGAACTCTCGAGACAAGTCACGGCCCAGCGATGTTAGCCATGGCCTCTCAAACTCGGACGAGGCGGGGCTGCAGCAGCACCATTGGGATCAACAAGACCAGCACCTCGATGCTCTGACAGCTTCGCTGAATCGCCAGCACGAAATAAGTCTCCAGATGAACGAGGAGCTCGACCTTCATCAAGAGCTTCTGGAAGAATTTGACGGCGATGCGAATCGTACAGGGCTGCGACTGGGAGGAGCCACTTCCCAGATGGATCGTCTTCGCAACAGCCTCAAGGATCACGGTAAGTGCTAGGTCCTCGAGCTCGGGTCGAGGGGGCTGTGCTGATGAGACACAATGTTTTATGCAACCCACCAATAGGTATGATCTGGGTGCTGGGAGGCTTGATCGTAGGCCTCATTCTTTTGATAGCCTTCTTCAAGTGAACAGTAGCACCCAAAACGTCCGCCAGAACCGCGACTCGACGTTCGCCAAACCCAAGCTGGGTCCATTCACAGCGGATCGATTGGCATACTCGTGCAGCGAACCCAGCCATAGCGGATTGCTTCAACTGCTGGACCGATCGGAAGACTGGCCGCTCGTCTCAATACAGACAGGGCCCGATCAGAACGATCGCCTTCGGATTGGTTCCTCTTTAATTGCACCAAAAGGCAGCGGGAAGGACCTGAGACACGAAAGCCAGATCTGCTTCCAGAAATTTCACGCTCAGAGTGTGATTGCAAGACGCGTCCCGCGCCCGACACACACCTCCCAGTCTCGGGCCTTCCCGCTCGGCGCATTTCGCAGATCCCATTTGGAGATCGCTGTTGGAGAGCAACGGTACATCGGCAACATCTTAACGCCAATCATGCTACCGTTGGAGAGTCTGCTTGATGCGTCAAGAGGAATCTTAAGCCATCCGCTCGTAGGTGACGATCGGACACGACTATCATTCGGCCCGACCGAGAAGCACTGCATCAAAGTCGTCGCACGAGCGTCGCCGGACCTCCTTGTTCGCAACAGGGTCCACCGTCCAAATAGGAATTCCAAGCACACAGCTTCTAGGCTATTTCGTCATTGAGCAGAAGCAGGCGAGCGCGCAAAAAGAGGGGAAACTGCTTCTCAATCCTCTGAGCCTCGCTTGACGCGAAAGGACAAGATGTTCACATGCACAGCCATCTCCAAGCGAGAGGCTAAGAAGACCTTTTCAGAAAAAGTGACACAGAAACACCAGTGTTTGCGTTGCCGGGCTTTTTTCTCAGGGTTCAACGCGAGCCTTCCCTTGCAGGTGGCTGCATCAACCGTTCCCCACTTTGTCTCGCTCTTCGGATTCATTTTCCCCGCTGCCTGACTCCGCCGCGTTGCCTTTTTGGTTTGTACACAATGTGGTGGAGCCCACGGCAGTAATGTATCATTATCGGATCACATGGAGCGAGTGGGACCACATGCGGTGAAACACTGTGTACGAGTCGTGGAGGATCTGTGTTGCGCCATGCAGAACCGTGTTCCGGAGCGGGTTTCTAGAGCCTTGTGTAGGAAGGTCGCGCTTGTGTCATGCAAGCAGTGCATAGCTCCTATTCTTCTGTGGTTTCCGCGGCAGTGCGTCGCCTTCTCGCTTGGATCTTCGCTTGTGGTCCCCTTCCCTCGCCAAGATATCTCGCGGGCCTGCAACCCGGTGCTCCTCCCCACTTGGCCTTGTTGCGAAAGCGCAGCATTGCCACATACAATTGAGACTAATGTCGGCATGCACCGGTTGCCGCGAATCCTCGACCCACTTTTGACGTGCACGGTCGTCAAACTCCGACCCCTAGTCATCTCGCCTCCTCGAGCCGTATGAACTTCCTGGAAGATATAGACCGGCGTCCTCTTCTGTTCTCATCCCCGACGAATCCACATTGCTTCTAGTACACCATCTTGGCCGCCCTCTTCCCCATCATCGTCGACTCACTAGCGGCAATTATATCAAAAACCCAGCACATCACTCGAGCCGCATCAACATTATCATCACACCATGTCGGCGGTACTCGGCGCATCGTCGTCGCTGTTGAGCCAGGACAACCTCTGGAGCGGTCCTGCAGCAGCTTCGACATCTCGAGTCAACAAGCCAGCCGCATCGAGGACGCGTGCAATCCGACGCAAGCCGGTTCCGCTGATCCCGACCGAGCTTTTGCAGCAACATACTTCTTCGAGTAGCATCTCAACAGCGTCGACGCCGACAGCACCCATCTCAGCGGCGTCAAGATCAGCGACTGTCGGCACAACGCCAGCGCAGCCAGCACCTGCCAGGCCGGCGCAGAAGCCGCAACGACAGTACCTGCTTGAGATTGATGCACCCACTACCTCCAGGGAGGACCGCGCTGCTGCAGATGAGTCTGTGAGGCAGCTTCTGCGTGCAGCCACCGTGTCGACATCGACTGGGCCTTCAAGACCGAGAAAGGGGCCATTGAAACGGGCGCAGGATAGAGAAGAGCACGCTACAGCTGCGTCAACGTCGTCTCTGTCTGCTCGCAACCCCACGCTTAGTCGAAAGACGAGCATCTCGGCGCACCTCAAGATGTCTCTGAGACGAAACAAGGTCGAAGAGCAGCCGTGCTCCGGGCTCAACATCTCTGCGCCCACTGATTTCGTCCACATCAGCACCGGATCGGAGGGCGCCAAAGCTTCTCCGATCTCACTTCGACGTTCTTCCACGACATCGCCGCGGTCCTCGCTGCGCTCTTCCATGTCTTCCACTTCGAGTGGGGTATCTTTCGGCACGGCGGACTCTAGTCCTCAAGAGGATGGGGCAAAGGATGACAAACCGCTGTATGAGGCCTTGGAGAGGAAGCATCCTTTGCGACCGCTCAAGTCGATCCGTCGTCCAACCAAGATTTTGGTAGATCACATTGAGCCCACGCTTAGCTTGCCCAAGGAACCGACGAGTCCGAAAGACAAGCGCAAAGGTATCTACGCAGTGCCTGGACTCGTACCGGACATCTTGGAACCTGTCGATTCGATGAACCGTATCGCAGCGCCAAACGCTTCACGAGCAGGCAAGCACTTTGCCGCCGCTCTCGACCGCTCCATCGGCCGAACGCGTGGTCGTGCCTCCGACGCGAGCGAACTCTCCCCCGAACCAGAGCTCAGCAGAAGCCCGAGTTCAGGCTACGATTCGTCGACGTGCGCTAGCAACCGATCGAGCTTGGGCTCGTTGCACGAGTTCAGGACGTTCCTCGACTTTCCCGATATGGAAACCTCTGGATGTGGCAAGGCGGACGAGGATCTGTGGTCCGGCTCGGCTTTGGCAGTCCCGATCGTTCTGCCAAAGTTCTGAGTCCAGGGGTTGATGTTCGTAGTACAAACCCATTTGCATGTTCGGTGTTGATATTTTGGTTACATCTCTCTAATTTACCAGTGTTTGTTCAGCATTGCACCAAGTAGGAGTATTGGACGTGACATCCATGAGTGAACTGATGAGCGTGTATTGTATCAAGGCAGATTTGATCAGAACCTCGCGCAAGACCTGCAGGCGGGACTTGAGCCTCGAGTAGGTGTGGATGGACCCAGCGGAGAAGCGCGGACGAGGACGAGATGCCGAGAAGCTGGTAAGTGCGGGGCATCTTCTGGCAGGAAAATGCGATCCGGCTTTACGGCATTTTGACAAGAAAGCTGACAGCCACGAGTCGATTGCCGGCGCGGATGACCTCGCACAAAGTGGAGGGTGCATCAGCATGTTCTTCTCTCGGCGTTCACTACGTCCCTCCCGTCCATCAAGTCACCACAACACCATGTCGCTACCGTCTCCACCGTCAGATGCGCGGTATGCGGTCTCTACAGTCACCCTGGAGATCGCGCTCGACCAGCCCATCAAGCAAGACTCACCCACGCCGTACACCTACCAGGAAGGTGGGGTCACCAAACCGCTCCTCACCACCGACACTGTGCTACTGACGATCTACTACCCAACTGCTCGGACGGATGCGAAGTCCGACGGTAGGGCGCTCGACTGGCTGGAAGCACCCAAGTTGCGTTCCATCGGTGGACTGCTCAAGTACGCGGGTGTACCCAAATATCTTGCTCTTCCGATTGTGTTGCCGGCGTACAGCGTCGTCTCGCAGAAGCTACCTGTGGCGGTCGATGCGGATCTCGTCTCGGATGCACCATCGGATGGGTTCCCCGTGGCTGTGTTCAGTCATGGTATGGGTGGGACGAGAACGACCTACTCGGCGTACCTCACTTCGCTCGCTGGTTCAGGAATCGTCGTCGCGGCTGTGGAGCACAGGGATGGATCGGCCGCATCGACGACCATCCACCATACTAGCGACAAAGACAGTCGAGGATCAAGCGGATGGTTCCGGTGGCTTTCGGGTGGATCGAACGGGGTGGAGAACAAGATCTACGTGCGACCGGCTGAGGTGGACGGCAAGCCAGAGCCCATGGACGTACGGCGTGCCCAAGTCGAGTTCCGTCGTCGCGAAGTCATGGCCGCTCTGAACATGCTCAAGGATATCAATTCTGGCAAAGCGGTTGTCGAAACCTGTACACGATCGCAGCGAGACGAAGCAAAGAGGCGCGAGCGTCGTTCCCAGGTGCTGAGCCACTTCACCGGGAAGCTCAAGATGCAAGATCCCTGGATGATCGGACACAGCTTTGGAGGCTCGACTGCGATCCAAGCGCTCCGACACACCGATTGCCCCTTCGGACAGGCGCTTGTGCTCGATCCATGGGTCGAACCTGTTCCGATCACAGGCATTGACGTCATCCCCGTGAGCAAACCGCTCTACACGATCAACAGCGAAGACTTTACGCAATGGAAGTCACACATGGACGACGTGACCACCATCGCACGCGAATCGAAGTCGAGCACCTGTGGGAAAGGTTGGCTGCTGACGCTCGGCGCCGAGGGCACTGAGAAATCCGACTGCTCGGCCGCGGCCGCCTCGACCCGTCTCGCGCCACCGTCGAGGCTCGTCGTGGTGCACGACATGTTCGGCACGCTCTTTGGCCTCTCTGCGTGCATTGATGCGCTGGTCTCGCTCTTCCCCGATCAACTGCAGGAAGCGGAAGGCGTTCCCAAGATCGTCCCAGAGCTGGTGGTGATGGACTGGTTCCACGGCACCCAGCGCGACTTTACCTATTCGAGCGTTTGCGGACAGTACAAGCCCATCGGCGAGGTCTTCAAGGGAACGTTGCCACGTGTGCTTCTCCAAGCCGGTATTCTGCCCAAGAAGTCAGCCAAGGGCAAAGCTCTCACCCAAGCGGGGTCGTTCCAAGATGAAGGACCGGCGGAAGAGGCGCTCGAAAATCCGTTCGATGCGGTGGTGGTAGAGACCATGATGGGCGCGCTCAAGAAGCTGCAACCGAGACCAGGGATGGTGGACGCCCTCACGCGTATCTATCGTGACCTCGATGGCAAAGGTCGTCTGCCGCCCGGTGTCAACAAGGTCGACGTGTGGGCGGCTACCAACGGATCCCTCGAATTGGGTCGATCCTCTTTCCTTCGAGCATTGGGAGAGAGCGATGGCGCGGACATTGACACCGAAGCAGCTCGCTCCGGTCGCTCGGACAAAGACAATGCCATTGGAGCGGGTATCGGTCTGTTCAGCTGCGACGAGATCGGTGCTGCCAAACCGGATCCAAAAGTGTACGCCGAGGTGCTGCGCCGCATCCGGGCGGAGCCTATCGACGCGAATGTGGCCAAGAAGGAGTATCAGGGAATCTGGTTCGTCGCCTCGCACACGTGGGATACGTTTGCAGCGAAACAGGCTGGCTTCCGCACAGCGTGGGTGACGTACGAAGAATTCTACTCCTGCCCTTCCGTCTACGGCACGCCCGACGTGGTAGGGAGAAACCTGGAGGAAGTCTCTGAAAAGATCCTCGCCTTCGAGCGTGATCTCGCCGCCGCGAACAAAGGTGACAAGGCGCCGATCAAGCCATGGACGTACCACAAGGATCAGCAGGAACAGACGAACCAGGCTAGTCAGCATACGTCGTTCTCAGACTTCCCCTTCCTGCTGCCCAACATGGCCAAGTTCGTGGGAAGCGTATCGTCCAAGTCGCTGCTCGAAGTGAACAGCGACATCACGAAGCGCATGATCCAGCAAGGTAAGAGGGAGGAATCGGACGGAGTGTTTTCCGGACTCAAGGGCGACAAGGATGGTCAAGAATGGAGGATTTGGAAGGAAGGCCAAGCTCGGCCAAACGATCTCGAGGCAGCAGTGGTTGGGAGCGATGGCAGTCGCTTGGGCAGACTGGTTGTGCATGCACTGTAGAGCTTCGTCTTCGACGGCGCAGGCTAATTGAATAGATTTCGGACCGACTATGGGCTGTTTGAGGCTATGTTGGTGTTCGCGGTTCGAGGTTGGTCTGTGGAAGGCTCTGCGAGGCGAATGAGGCCATCGGTGATCATCGGGACAGGCTGCGAGAAGAGCGGGTGAGTTTCCGTCCGTCGGCCAGAAAACCGGCCACGGAAACTAATTCCTTCAATGTGAGATTTCCACGCGAGACCGCGTGGTACAAAGCTCTTTCCATCTCGGAGTTGGCCGAACGCACGATTCATGCAGCGTGGGGAATATATATTCCCAAACGAGACCACCGTGGCATGTTTCGTATCTTCGATCATGGGATTGTGGGAGGTCTCCAACAACACGGACTGGAGCCAGAGGCAGCGGTTCGAGGGAACGGATGAGCGCGAGCTGGACGAAAGGGAGCCATAGCGGGGGCGGGACGGTGCAGGCTTCGGCTCATTTACCGGGAACAGTTTGCTTGTGTTGGTTTCGAGAGCCTGACTCTGAATGTCGATCAATTTTGTCTTGTCCCATTTCTTCCTCCTTCTCTCCCCACATCAACATTCCAGCCCCGCTGTCCTTTTTTGTCCCCTGATCCCTTCCCATCTGGCCCATCGACTCTGCCTCAAATAACGACAAGCAATGACCGCCATCGCTCTCGACCAGTTCGACGCTGTCCTCGGCTCCACCTCGACCGAGATCTCTTCGGTCGCTCTGGGCGGACGCATCCTGAGCACCTCGGACGAATGGTTCGCCCCAGCATCCTCCCTGCTCAAGGTGGGGCCTGCTCCCTCGCTCAAAGGAACGTTCGGTCCCAAAGGTGCCCTCTTTGACGGCTGGGAGACCCGTCGTCACAACCCCACCTACGACTGGGTCATCCTCCGTCTCGGCCCCAACGCCGGCGGCCGTTTGATCGGGTTCGACGTCGACACGGCCAACTTCAACGGCAACGAAGCTCCCGAGATCTCGATCCATGCTCTCGCGTTGACGCAGGAGGAAGAGGCAAGCATTGGCAATGGGCTGGCGGAGAACGACGAGAGGTGGGAATGCGTCGTCCCCGTTACACCGTGTGGACCCTCGCAGAGGCACCTCTTCACGGTTGCCCAGGGTAAAGGCGACAAAATCTACACGCACATCAAGCTGCACATGATTCCAGATGGTGGAATCGCTAGGTTCAGGGTGTACGGTGTCATCCCACCACCGCCGGTCGGACAGGGCGAGGGTGAACAGATCAGTGCGGAGAACAGCGCTTTCAACCTGCTCGACCTTGCGCACTGCTTGAACGGAGGTAGGGTGGTGTTCACCGATGACAACCACTTTGGTGCCGGAAGTAACATCATTCTGCCCGGAAGGGGTAAGGATATGGGCGACGGTTGGGAGACTCGTCGATCCAGAGCAAAGGGTCATTTCAACTGGTCCATTGTCAAGCTGTAAGTGTCCATCGTCTCTAGTTTCCACGATTCCGACGTCGTAAAAGCTGACCGAAGTCCTTCTCTCCTTCAACTTTTGCAGTGGCGAACCAGGTTTCCTCTCGTACGCCGAAGTCGACACCGCCCACTTCCTCGGCAACTTTCCCGAATCTACAGAGATCCTAGGTACTGTGCACGACTCTGCCACGGTCCCATCTGCCGATGCTCAATGGGTGACCCTGCTTCCGCGCACGAAGCTTGGTCCAGGCCGTCGTCATTTCTTCCCTCTTGTCGATGGCATCTCGGCGCCGTTCACCCACGTCATGGTCAAAATGCACCCGGACGGAGGCATCAAGCGCTTTCGTGTGCACGGTCGACGAGCCAACCCCATCCTCGCCGCCAAAATCCCACCCTCTTCCCTCCCCGCCGTCGCCATCCCCGCCGACGTCCAGGATCCACTCCCATCCGCCACCTCGGATCCCTTCGCACCTGTAAGTGCCGAATCCTCCCTCGCTCCTCCCTCCTCATCATCCCCCGCAACCACCTCGACGGGCATCGTCGTCCACGGCAAATTCCTCCCCGCTTCACCCCTCACCACCTCCGCCTTCGCCAGCTACGGTGCCGTTATCGACGGCCCTTCCACCCACAACCCGGACGACGCCAAACCCTTCAAGATCGTCAACCAGGGAACGGCTCAGAAGTTTTTGAACTTGGCCGAGATCGTCAACAACTATCCGGCGCAAGCGCGGGCGAGGACGAACGTCCACGTGTATCGATGTGATCCGGCGGCGAAGATGCCGTTCGAGGTGAAGTTGTTGGAGAGACATCGATTCACCACCCAGGCGTTCATCCCGATGGTTAGCGTGGGTGGGAGGCAGAACGGGTTCCTCGTGGTCGTCGCGCAGAACGGTCAAGGTTAGCTTCACATCCAACCCCCTTTTCGCTTGTTTCGAAGAACTCGTAGTATCGATTACTGACTCTGTGTCCTGCCTTTTTTTTTCTATTGCAATGTGTGCGGGGATTTACAGATGACCGGCCAGATCTGAACACCCTGGGCGTGTTCCTGGCAACGACGGAACAGGCGATCCAGTACCACCCGGGTATCTGGCACCATCCGATGATCGCGTTGGGTGACGAAGCTACGGACTTTGCTTGCATCGTCAACGAATCCGACGTCCAGCCCGAGCTGGACTGCGATGAGGTCGAGGTGTGAATAACGCTCCTGCACGTTTCTGAAACATCGTTGTATACAAAATACAAAAATGTATCATTCGGGTCTCAAAGTGTGATGAAAAGGCTGTGCATTTAGGGCAGAGAGATGCGAAGAGTAGGACTGGAGTTCTTCTGTGCGGCGTCGGGGTTGTAGAGCGGATGGTTGTCCGCCAACCGCGTTGTCATCTCCCACACACCCACATGATCTCCGTTCGGCAAGAGCACTTTCTTCACCCAAACATCGTGTCTCCTCGAAGTACTTGCTATCCTCGACCAACCTTCACCCACCTTCTTCCCCTCCAACTTGTTCAACGCCACTTGATCGTCCTTCACTGCATCCTCAAACTCCACCTTTACTTCCTCTTGCGTTATCATCATGATCCAACACACCACGACCACCGTCAGATTTACGACTGCGAAGAACCAACCCACTCCACTCGCTAGCTCCCCAGTAGATTCCGACATCTCTTCCCCGTGCAGGAGTCTGCTGTAGAGTAGCGGAAGGTTGGACAGCAGAGCGGTGCTGAGTAGCATTCCAAAGATCGTCTGCATCCCGGCGCCTGCGAGAACGGTCTTGCCGGACACAGCAGCATGATATGCAGTTAAAGAAGAAGATACTCGAAGCGCGAGGGTGCGATGCAGAGTAATGTGCCGGTGTTGGAGGATGGAGAATGTCAGGGTGGGAAGGACGAGCGTGGAGATGGTCCGGAGGAGGGTGGCGCGCGATTGTGGCGCTGGGTGTAGGAGGAAGCGGATGGCGAGGGCGGAGAGGAGGGTGAGCGAGTATGAGGGTAAGCGGTAGGATGGATCGAGGGGAAGTATGGTCGGCATGGTGACGTGTTAAGGAGGGGTGGTGGTGGTGAAGGATGATGCTGTTCAAGAAGAAGTGCGGTTTTTGATGCTTGCTCCGTGCGGTCAGGGTCCTCCGGGATGTCAGAATAAAAGCTTGTTGAAAAAACTCCATGGTGAATTTGAGGTCGCGAAATGCTCCCTCCAAAAGTGAGAGTGGAAAGCTAAGCCTCAAACTCGAGGTCCCTCGTGCCATCTCTCGGCAGACACCTTTACACTGTACACCACCTACACAGCCGGCTCACGATCACATCAAGCGCCAAACGACGAACCATCAACAATGAACACTAATAGCATTCCCAACACCTCTACCAGCATCTCGCTCCTCCCTCTCCCTACGACAAGATCGGCAAAAAGTTGCCCACAACCAAGCTCGGCAAATCAAAGATATCTCTTTTGATCGTGAAACTCCAAGCACACGGCACCAGCTTGCCATCCGGTTTCACCAACGTGCACGTCGTCATGACGCTCTGCGTCGTGTTCTCGAACGCATGCTGAGCAAAGTTTTCCCAGTAATCCAAGGTAGAGTTCTTGTCCATAAACTCGTAGATCCTCCTCCCCATCAGCTGGTCCTTGGACCACTGCGTCAGCATGCAAAACTCTGCACCCACCACGCAGATCTCGCACGTCCTGCGCCACACCACCGTCGGCGTACCGCTGAAACTGATCAGCTTCTCAAACTCCAACATGGTTCGCTGGAAGGACCGCTCGACAAAGATCTCGTCTTCTTCCGTCAGCGGCATCTGTAGCGCGATCAACGACGGTCGGAAGATGGCTAGCGCGCGAACGATGCGCAGCACATCCTGCTTTTCGAACTTCGAGGTGACGTACTTGATGAGGAAGTGGTAGCCTTCCGGGTAGGGGAAGGGAGCGGTGTTGTCGCGGTAGGTTTTCGCGATCCTTGCTCGCCAGATCGTGTCTTGCTGCTGACGCGCCACTCGACGAGACGCGATGGCCCGGTTGATATCTGCTGCAAGAGGCTCGTTCGAGGTGGATCGTTGAGAAGACGACCCAAGGTCGACTTGGTTGTTGCTGCCCGCCTGCTGCGCATCATCTCTGCTGGGAAGCGAGGTGGGCTGCTCCATCATAGTCGGCTTGGGACTGGGCACTTCGAGCGCGTTGAAAGCACCATCTCCACCGACATCTTGCAATCCTGTAGTTGGTTGTGGTTCTGCATAGGCACCCATCCCTGCCGTGTCGCTGTAGGTAGCTGCCGCCGTATCGATGCCGCCTGCTCCGGGGATCTGGTCCTGCTGCATACCCATATTCAACAAGGCATCCAATCCGCCACTGGCGATGTTCCAGCCGTCCATCACGCCAACCGCTGGTGATGTCTGGAAATCCGGGCTCGCTCCGGATGGTCCCAGCAGTTGCAGATCCGTGCCATTCAACATGGAAGACAGGATCGAGTACTCGAGACTCGTCGCCTCGCTGCCAAAGTTGTGCGTCGTTGGATCGAAAGAAAGGTCGAACGGAGGGGCACCTCCGTTGTTGCTCGGTTGTGCGACGTCGTCAGCGCCATTGGAAGAATCAAACGTATGACTCGAGAGGTAGTCGTGCGCGTGTGGCGAAGGTCCATGGCCAGAAGAACTCGGCGTCGCTATACTGCCAGTGACCTGATCGAGGATGTTGTTGACTGCCGACGCTTTGTCCGGAGACGGAGCTGAGCCCTGCGGTGTTGTCTTGGCCGAAGTCGGCTGGGATGCCTGCGGTTGTGCACGCTGCGGACTGGGAGCGTTCTTGTTCTGCGTAGCTTGCTTTGCCGCCTTTTTGGCATCCTTCTGCCGCTTGAGCTCCTCCAGCTCGTCGTCGTCGAGCAGGTACTTGGCTTTCTTGCGGTGGCCATCCATGCACGATTCGGCGAGACCCTTTTTGACGCAGCGCACGCACGGCCGCGAATCGTCGCAGGTCAAGTGTGCTTTCTGGCAATGCAGACAAGCCCGATTCGCCTTTTTGCGTTTGCTGGAGCTGGTCTCCTTGGACGCTGACGACGACGCGGGTGTGCCTGTCGTTGACGAAGGTGCGGCTTTTGTAGGCGTTGCGACGGAAGAGGATGCGGGAGTCGGCTTGGTGCTCATGTCGACTTGCTTCTTGAGGGGCGATGGTGACCTGCTAGCTGACGCAGCGTTACCAGGTTTGGATGTTGTAGACGCTGAATTTGAGTACAGACTCTGATTCAAGATGGAGGCAGCGTTGGGTCTCGCATTGAACGAGGTGGATGAGGACGAGGATGACGGTTCAGCATTCTGTGGACGCGGGGATGGAGCAGAGGATGAGTTGGGCGGACTCGATGCAAGTGCAGCGAGTGTTGATGCAGCTGCTTGCGATGCAGGACTCTGTTGACGATGTGAGTTGGTGGTCGACGGATGAGGTGGCAGCGAGTAGGTCGGCGCTGTTTGCGGCTTCGAGCCTTGGGAGGGAGGGCGCGGGGCCGACTTGTCGCCGTTGGCACTAGACATGGCGTAACAGCGCAAACGCTATGAGAACATGCGTGAAAGACAGGGTTCGAGTGCTTGTCGTGGAGCTGCGATCCTGGTGTTCGGATGAACAAAACGTTCAGCAGAATTCCTCCGCTTGCGAACGGAGCTGCCTCTGGCGGAGGCGTCGATGATCAACGTTGGAGGTAAGCGCTCCGGGATCTGCGACCTGGTTTGACGCAGCTCTGCCGTTCCTGTTGCCTTTAAGATTGATAGAAGGAGATCGGAAGCTTGGCTGCTTGGCTTGTGTGGATGATGTCGATAAGGCGGGTGAGTGCCGCTCCATTAGATTACATGCAAAAGCAACATCGACCTACAAAGTTGGCGGATGTACGGCAAATGGCAAACGGCACTGCCCCGAATGCCGAACCGCGACGTGATGCGGGCAATTATTCACCAGGTGGCTAGGATCAGAATCTAACATCAGTCCCAAAAAGCCTAGGCCTCACGGTGCAGACCACACTCATGCCTCTTCAGCATCCCGTTTACTTCAAGTTGAAGTGGTTGCAGATCTTATCAGGGGCTCTCGCATATGACCGACGACAGCTGGAGAAAAGATTGCGGGTAGGACTAAAGATACAGTAGAGGACAAAGACGCGAGCTGGGGGAACGACGCGCTCGGATGCACTGCGGTATGTGGCAGAAGCACGGCCTCCCGACGCAGCTCGAATGCAGTCGGTGGGGTACGAAAAGCGGCCCTGCCGACACCTAGAAGAGCTTGCTGAACATGCGTTTGATAAAGTCGATGCACCATGGGATGTAGCTCAACGAATAGAGCAAGAAGGCGACGCTGTATGGTCAAAAGGGAAGCAATACGAGGGAAGCTGGTCAGCAAGGAGGTGCAACGCGTGCGGTTCAACCCTTGGTCGGCATACTTACTATAGAACAATGACAAAGATGATGGCTAGCACCGTGCTACCGATCGCAAACACCGAAACCCAGACCATAATGAACGCCACGATCATCACCAAGGTAAACGCGATCCTGACCGGCTTGAACATCTGCTGGAACTGCTTCATAAACCCGATCAGGAACCCCGTCCCTGTCAGCGAGACCAGCACACCGACCGAGTAGAGGATGACAAAGATGGCCAGAGATCCAGTGACGAGCAGCACGGTTCCGAGCAAGGAAATGACAAAGCCGCCGAGCATGCACGCTGCGAATCCGATCATGCGCTGCTGTCGTGTCAGTTCGATGCCGAAGGTTTTGGAGAAGGCGTCGTTCTCGCCTGTGAGCTCGCCGCCGAAGTTCTTGATCTGCTGCGTGTCCATGTTGATCCACCGTGAGGAGCCGGTGCCAGCGAAAGCATTGCCGCCGGAGGAGGCGTTGCCGGTGGTGCCTCTGCCGAACCAAGACATTGTGGAGAAGTCGCTAGCCTTTCGAGAATGTGAGATAGGATACGCTGCAGATGCAGTGGTGTATGGCTGTGCTGTCCGGACTGTTGCAGCAGTAGCAATGTGTGATGGAGGGTGACGATGGATGAAGTGAATCAGGAAGGTGCAGAGCAAGACGACGTCGGGCGCTTAAACTCCTGTGTGTGTGTGTGTCTCAGCATCGCTTTTCTTTTTTCGAGGCTGCGAGACCCTGACGTTTCGATTTCCGCTCGAGGTGCTCCGGGACCCCCTTTTCGGTCTCGTGTTCCTTTCTCACTCTCCTAAGCGCCTCACGCGATCATGCCACAGACTGCCTCAGCTTTGCTCACACACCTGTCATCCAACACGATGCCACTCTGTATTGCAATGCATGCTAGTGTCCACACATCACGGCCCAATAGATCCAGCCTTGCGTAACTCCGCAACCTCATCCTCCGACATGCCGAGCTCCTGCGTCAACACCTCATCCGTGTGCTGACCGAGCACCGGCGGTGGCCTCGTGATTTTCATCTTGCCGTCGCCGTACCTCACCGCCGGTGCCACGATCTTGATCTTTCCCGCTCGGGGATGCTCCACCTCTGCCACCACCTTTCTATCCTTGCTCTGCGGATGTTCGTCAAACGTGCCCCTGATGTTTCGAATGGGTGCGGCTGGTATCTTGCCGTTGATGAGATCGCACCACTCCTGCACCGTTCTTTGCTGCAGCAGCTCGTCTAGGAGTGGGATGAGCGTATCGCGATTGGCTACGCGGGCCGCATTGGTGGCGTACTTTTCGTTGGTAGACAGCTCCGGTCGCTCCAGCAGGTTGCACAGGAATCGGAACTGACCGTCGTTGCCGGCACCGAGCATGATGCGACCATCTTTAGCTTGGAACGTCTGGTAAGGTACGATGGATGGGTGCTTGTCGCCGTGTCGCCCAGCTTCCTGTCCAGCGATGAGGTAATTGGACGCAATGTTGGCCAGCGATGCGATCTGCGACTCAAAGAGGCTTGCGTCGATGTGGACGCCTTTGCCCGTCTGAGCGCGTCCCAGCAGCGCTGCCATGATGGCGCCGTGCACGTACAGACCCGTGGTCAAGTCGGTCATGGCAACGCCGATCTTGACGGGAGGTCGATCCGCTTCGCCCGTAATGTGCATCATACCCGCGTCCGCAGCGATGATCACATCGTAGCCTGCCTTGTCTCGATACGATCCAGTCTGTCCGTAGCCTGTGAGACTGGCATAGATGATGTCCGGCTTGACCTTTTTCAAGTCTTCGTATCCGAGACCCATGCTGGCCAGCTTGCCCGGCAGGTAGTTCTCCACCACAACGTCGGCTTTGGCGACGAGATCGTAGATGATCTTCTTGCCGGCTGGCGACTTGAGATCGACCGTGATGGATCGCTTGGATCGATTGACGCTGAGAAAGTACGCCGATTCGGGGGGCAGCGATGCCCAGTAATCTTCTTTTCCTGGCGGCGGCTTGAGCGCATCCTTACCCGTCGGAGGCTGAGCAAAGGGTGGAAGCCATGCTCGTGTGTCGTCTCCGCCCTTTGGATGTTCGACTTTGATCACATCTGCACCCAGGTCGGCAAGCAACATGGTGCAGTAAGGGCCTGCAAGCACGCGCGTCAAGTCGACGATCCGAATGCCTTTGAGAGGCGGCGGAATCGACGGGGCATCTGCAGCGCTTGGATCCGATAGTCTGGCCGGTGTACTCGTGAAATGACGTCGCACGATGTTTCTACTTGCTGACGACGCAGAAGGTTTTGCGTTCCTGGTTGTTCGAGCCGTGTTTGATGCTGTTGTCAAGGTCCTAAGGGTAGCTTGAGCTCTGGTAACGCTCCCACTTGCGTTCGGCCTAAGCAGGGATCCGAGGCCATAAGAGACTGCACGCATCTTGACAGTAGATTTCCTCCTACGTGCGTTTGCGAAGGTACGAATTCCTTGCGACAACCCTTATATGTATTGAGCCGTGTCTAGAGTCAGGTCTGGGGATGCATCGACCGCTTGATGTAGTTGCCGAAGAAGCCGATGCCATCGCGACTGACGCTGATCTCTTCGGATTCATCGGCCGCTGTGTTTGCCGATTTTTGAGTTTCGGAAATGCGGTCAAAGCGGACTTTGTGGCTTATACACGCATGCACGCTCACTCCACTTTAACCTTGTCGCTCACTTCCCCCGCATTTCCTAATTCATTCGGACATTCCGACCGACGTTCATCCTCGACTTGCATCTCTGCACCAACACTTGATCAACAACGATATCAAACGCCTGAAAGATCAGCTGAATACCAGACCCTTGGCAGCAATGGCGAGTCGGAACATCATCACGCCCCTTGCACGGGTACTGCCGTCGGTCAAGACGCCGGTCGTGCTAGGTGCCATGGCTGGTGCATCCGGCGGTCAGCTTGCAGGCGCCGTCTCTTCTGCCGGTGGATTTGGCTTCATCGGCGCAGGCTACCTCACACCAACCACGCTCCAGTCTGAAGTGGAGAAAGCATACCAGCAGCTGTCGGTCTCTCACGCCGACCTGCTTTCTCGTCGCAAGAGGGCGGATTTCGGTATCGGCATCCTCGTGTGGAGGCTTACTGAGCTCAACGATGGCAAGAAACCAGATCAAGCGAAACCGAATGAAACCGTCACCGAATTTCTGGATGTGATCATCAAGGCTCGTCCAGGTGCGATCTGGCTCAGTTTCGGTGACGAACAGGAGCTCATCGGATGGCAGAAACTCATCGCCGAGCTGGACGAGCAGCACAACAGCGATCTTGCTGGCAATGCAGAGCAAGCCATCAAGTGGTTCGTCATGATCGGAAGGGAACAAGAGCTGAAGGTAGCAGTGGAAAAGTGTCGCTGCGATGTGCTCATCGTCCAAGGATGCGAGGCGGGAGGTCATGGACACTCGCAAGCACCACCATTGTCCGCGTTGCTCGCGGATGTTCTCAAGCGATTGCCGCTGCTGAAGCCAAACAACGCGTCGGGATCCACACCGCCAGTGCTGGGTGCTGGTGGCCTCGCTGACGGCCGCTCGCTAGCCTCGCTCCTCGCTGCAGGCTGTGCAGGTGGTGTCTATGGAACGCGATTCGTCCTCACCCCCGAGTCCACTTATTCCGATGTGCAGAAGGAGGAGCTGGTCAAAGCTAAAAGCTCCGCGACGCTGCGCACGTTCGCCTTTGATGATGCGCGC
Organism: Pseudozyma sp. F8B2; assembly: GCA_003004685.1. Classification (NCBI taxonomy): domain Eukaryota; kingdom Fungi; phylum Basidiomycota; class Ustilaginomycetes; order Ustilaginales; family Ustilaginaceae; genus Pseudozyma; species Pseudozyma sp. F8B2. The sequence goes on from NXFQ01000003.1 coordinate 263,429, forward strand.
GGAACCCTAGGCTGGCCCAATGGTACCGACGGGCGAGGACTGCGCAACATGACGGTGGAAGAGTACGAGCGCGATCTACAGGAGCAGGTCAAAGCAGGCAAGGAAGACGCAGAGGGTGCAAAACGAAGGATGGAGAGGTACAAGCAGGCTGCCAAGGAGAACGATACGGATCGAATCGTCATCTGGGCAGGTACGGGCGTCGGTGCGATGGATGCGATCGTGCCGGCAAAGCAGGTGGTGCAAGATATCACAAGGGAGGCGATCGATGCGCTTTCAGCCGTTCAGGGCTATGTTCAATGATTAGATTGCAATGTAGACACCCTGTATTCCCTTCCTACTGCTCCATTTGAGCCTTGTCCTCGAGCTGCTTCCATTCGCCAATCACGTCCGTGTACACCTGTGTCCTACCTTCCTTTGGTCGGCAGATGACTTGGACACCACCCTCAACCTCGTCCGCTGCACCTGCCAGCCCAGCTCGTTTCGCCTGCTTGGACTTGGTCGCGTGCACGAACTCGTCAAATTCGGGCACTTTTTCGCTCGCCGTCAATTGCAATCGACTCCAGCCCCAAACCGCTTTGTAGGCAGCACCTACCGAACAAAAGTTGTAGTTGGCGGGGGTCCATCCCTTCCCATCGTCAGCAGGCTGTACTGGCTTGACGATGTCGCAGCCAAAGACGTCTGCCATGGTCTGTGTGATGGTTGGGTTGGAAGAGGCACCGCCGACAGCGTAGATCGCTTCGAGCGGCAGCTTGCTGGTGTCGACAGTCGAAGACGAGGATGCAGCTGGACCCGCGACGATCGACGACGAGCGGTATCGGTAGTTGAGCATTTGCGTCTCGAGGATGCTGCTCGCATTCATGCCCTGCTCGCTGAAATCTTGCACCTTTTGCCATTCACCATCGGCGGCTTGCTTGGTGTATCGATGGATACCGGATGCTCCAGAAGGAATGATCTCGGGTCTCAACCAGTAGAACCCAGTCCTCTGCTCCTTTCCTCGCTCGAGCTTGTGCTTGTCGACATCGGCGTTGAAGGTATCCCAGTTGCTGCTGCAGTACTGATCACGGATCCATTCTCGCGCCAAGCTGCCGGACTTGTAGACGAGCATGTTGAAAAAGGCGTCCCCGCTGGAAGGCAGTTTGGCCGGGTGGAAGAAGGCGTGGAAGTCCGGGTCGGGGACGTACTGATGCGTGGCTACCATGACGGTGTCCGAGGTTCCCAAGCTGATGATCGCTTGGCGTTCTGCCAAGCTGAAGGCGAGGAAGGTGGCAGGGTTGTCGCCTGTTCCGGGGAAGACCTGGCATTCAGGGCTGAATCCGTACTTTTGCGTCCACCAGCGGCCGATCTTGCCAACCGGTGCACCTGCGTCGCGGTAGATGACACCAAGCTTCCTCTCCAATTCAGCAGCACCTCCTAGCGATGAGTCTGAACCTTCGCTTTCGCCAGATGTGAGCGCTAGCAGGGTCTGGTTCCAACCTGGCTCGAGCTTGCCTCTGGCTTCCGATGCAGGGATCGAGGACGAAGGTCGCATGTCGAGCAAGTTCATACCACAAGCATCAGACTCATCAATGCCCTTGATCACTGTGCTTTCGTCTTCTCCTTCTCCGACGCACAACATGGTGGTGATGAAGCTGGACACGAGGCCGATCCTCTCTGTATCCTTGTAGGCTTCCGGCTGCTGGGTCCTGAACTTGTAGATCTGTGGTCCTGTGAACCTGGTGTGCGCTTTCGAGCCCGTCACTTTGGCCAGCTCTTCTGCTCCGCCGACTGCCTTCTCGTACGCCTTGCAAGCTTCGACGGTGGAAGAGTCCTGCCAGTTGGGTACGACTTTTCTGCTGAAGGCTTGCTCGACCTGCTCGGTCAGCGACTTTTGGGAGGAGAGAGTGGTAAAGACGCGGGGTGCGGCGCGAGAAAAGTAGACCGAAGCATGCTGCTGGCCTGCAGCGGAGACGGCGCGGATACGGGAGACGGGCCAGGAGGCGGATCGCATTCGTTCGGCGAGCAGATCGATCGACTCGACGTACATCATGACGGGTGCCACCACAGTGCCCTGGTCGTCGCCGGAGGTGGGAGCCGACACACCGCCGCTTGTGTTGTAATGAGGGAGGTCGCGGTCGAAGCGCACTTCGAGCTCCGAGAGGACGTTGAGGTCAGCATCGAGCAAAGATGCCTTAAGCGCCTGCGTGCTCGCGTCGAGGCCGAGGAAAAGGGGTGAAGCTCCTTCCATCTTGTGCGAACGAGGAGGACGTCTTGGTTGAAGGGGTGGAATGGCGGAGCGCAAGCTGTTGGTCGATTTGACCTTATATGGATCTCAGAAGCCAGAACAGGGCAAAGCGTGGGGAAGACAGCAACCAAGTTCGGCGGAACCGGCAGGCAAGCAACACTGGAGTGTGCATGAGCAGGTCGCCGGTCTTCTTGAACAACACAAAAGCGCATCGGTCAAAAGATTGCCGACGCCCAATGCATGCTTTCAGAGAATGCCGAGCAGGCTATTTTCCAAAACTACCTTCGAGACGAATGCGCTCTAACAAACGTAGTTGATACCTTGAGTCGGATCTGCCGAAGATCGCAATTTGAAATTGCACGTTTCAGTGACGCACTTTTGAGAAGCTCTTCCGCAGCCCGACCGAAACGCTCTGCCAACACCAGCACCACCATCATCTTCATCGATTACGCCTCAACGAAACATCTGAATCAACATCTTGGGAACAGTCACCCAAGGCATCTCATCCTCAAACACTGAAGTCTGCTTAGGTAGCACAGCTGATCCCCATGCAGCCCTCTTTGCGTCTCGTCTCCGCCAGCGCTCTCACGGTCAACACCCACGGCCGCAACTCGATCTCTTACGGTCAATGACATTGGCCTTCCGTCCTCAGCGACACTTCTTTTGAATACGGCTGAGTGCTTCTGCAAGAACTCCAGTCTACTTTTGAATAACTTCCCCCTCCTCTACTAAGGAAAGATGCCGGCTCACATCATCGAGGTCGACCTCACCCAAGTCTCTAAGTCGCTCGCCGTACTCGGTGGTTTCATCGTTATCTACGGCCTCTTGTCGTTCGTAGTAAAGGAGAGGCTATATCTCTCGGAGCCACTGCTCGCCGTGACAGCCGGAATTGTCGTCGGACCTTACGTTCTCAACTGGGTCGACCCCACCAGCTGGGGCACCGCCGAGGAGACCAACTATGTCACCTACACGTTCACCCGCATCGTCGTCGGCATCCAGGTGCTCTTCTGTGGAATATCTCTACCGAAGGCGTATCTGTGGAAGGAAAAGCTCTCGCTATGCATCCTGCTGTTCGGCATCATGACCACGGCTTGGTTTGCTACAGCCTTGCTCATCTGGGGCCTCATTCCCAACTTGACTTTCTTGGAGAGCCTCTGCATCGCTGCAGCAGTAACGCCTACCGATCCGGTTCTGGCGAACTCGATCACCACGGGCAGATACGCTGAGAAGCACGTTCCTGCCAACGTGAGGAACATCATCGTTGCCGAATCCGGCGCCAATGATGGCTTGGGTTTCCCGTTTCTCTACCTCGCCATCTACTTGCTCGCCCGCACAGGCGAGGATATAGGAAGCAGCGTTGGCACCGAAGTCGGTCGCTGGGTCTACGCGGTCGTTATCTACCAGATCCTTCTCTCGATCGCATTTGGCTCACTTATCGGTTATTTGGCCAGGAAATCGCTCAAATGGGCCGAATCCAGGTCCTACATCGACAAAGCCAACTTCTTCGCCTACGGTCTCGGTCTCGCCTTCTTCACCCTCGGAACTACGGGACTGTTTGGATCGGATGACATTCTCGCGTGCTTCATCGCTGGCAACTCTTTCACCTGGGACGACTGGTTCCGGATCCGTACGGAAGACAACGATTTCCAAGAGATCATCGACACAGTCCTCAATATGGCGGTGTTCGTGTATATTGGTGCCATTATCCCGTGGGCCGATTACTCGAACCCGGAACTGCAGCTGACGGGATGGAGGGTCGTCGTTCTCGGTATCACTGTTTTGCTGTTGCGTCGACCACCGTGGGTGATTGCGGCGACGAAGCTGATCCCTGCGCTGAGGGATTTCAAGGAGTCGTCGTTCGCAGGCTGGTTTGGTCCGATCGGCGTGGGTGCGGTGTTTTACATTCAAGTGGCGCTCAAGCAGCTTCCGGACGATGGGACGCGCGATCATTTGCGAGCGGTATACTCACCTGTCGTGCTGTTCATCGTCTTCTCTTCAGTCTTGACCCACGGCATCACCATCCCGATCTCCAAACTCGGTCCTGGAGTGATGCGTCGTACCGCTACGCTCACCAAGACGCGCTCCATCACCTTTTCTCGACCCATGAGTCGAAGCAACACCATCCAACCCCAACGTGATAGCTCTCCTGAGGGCGGTGATTTGTCCGACAACTCTGACCGATCGCAACATGGTGTTCCGTCGTCGCAGAGTTCGTCGCGTGGTCATGTCGGGTACGACTCCAGCGGTAAACCACTCTGGAACCCTCTGGTCGCGGTAGGAGATTGGGCAGTACACGTGTTTGCCTTTTGGAGGGAAGATTCGTTCTGGAGAAAGGACGTCTCGCCTGGCAAGCACAACGCGTTTTCGTCGCACAAGAAGGTGGACAAGACGGACATCTCCGCTCCGACGAAAGTGGAGAGACAGAGGAATGTCGAAGAGGATGCCGTCACGAACGCGATCAATGCGATCGATGGCGACGGTGGCAGGGAGAAGGCGAGGTTGCCACCACCTGCTCTCGAGTTGCCTACCACTGTCAGTGCAGGAGATGCAGTGCAAAGTGCGGAAGGCGAAAAGAAACCAGAGATGCCAAAGGTGACGAGGACCGTTTCGCCCAGAAGGTTCGCCATCTTGAGGGCGTTCGACAAGGAGATGAATGCGGAGAGGAGCGAAGCGCTGTCGGAGGCAAAGCAGGGGTGGGAGAAGGGCGAGGCGAAGGAGCAGAAGAGACTGGAGGAGATGTTGAGGAGAAGTGGCGTCGTGGTCAAGGATGAGGAGACCTCGACGCGGGTGGCTCAGAGTGATGGGGAAACGCAGACGAAGGGAGAGAGTGTCACTGTGCCGGAGCCTGCGCACACCGGAAGTGAAGATGCCCAATCGACTCATTCTTCGCAGCGTAGGGTTCTGCGCTTCATTTAACCTTCTACTCGCAACGCAACACATCCTCCTCTCACAAAACACACTCGAATCTCGCACCATCAGGTCAATCCAAAAACATACATTGTACATCCGGATCGCGATCGCGTTCACCTATCTTCATGCTTCAAAATTCCGGCAGACCAGGTCTGCTCTTTCGACCGGCACTCGCGTCCTTCTTGGCCGTCTTGAGCGTAAACGCATTCTTGAAAGTCGAAGCCCTGTAACTGCCATTCGCCGCCTTACCCACCTCTTCCTGCCTCTCCTCTGTCCCTACCGCCGGATGCGGTCGAGCCGGCAATGCCGGCAGACTGATCGGCTTCCTCACCTTGACACAGAACAAGAGCAGCAATGCAATGACAAACAACCCGGTGCCCACCGCAAAGATCGCCGCTGGGAAGCTGCTCGTGGTGCGCTTGAAGGTCTCGGCAAAAAGGATGGGTCCGACCACGGTACCGCTGATGGCGGAGACGATGCTCCACGCGCCGAACAGCTTGCCCGCGTCAGCAGGCGATTTGAGCAACGCAAGTGCCAGCGAAGACATGGCAGCTCCTCCACCACCGCCCAACGAAGTGACGGCGGTGGCGAGGAAGAACAGCTGCGGTGTCTTGGCGAAGACGAGCATGCCGTAAGAGATGGTGTTGACGACCATCGAGATCTTGGCGAGCTTGAGGTCGAACTTGCTATCGTGGATGAGGCGTAGATGTTTGGCGCGGAGCGTCCAGAGTTCCTCGACCGACTTTTCCGTGTCATCCCATTCGCTGTCACCACGGTCGTCCTGCGAAAGCTCGTCTGCGCCGTTGTCCGAAAGAAGTGGGCTCGACCGGCCCGTGGCTCCATACGAGCTCATCCTGCGATGCGGTCTACCCTCGTCGTCCAGTGTCGAGTGTCGACGCGAGTCAGGTGCGACAGTCTGCTCCTCTTCCACGGGCGGACCGTCCTGCGGCAGACGGAGCGCCTTGACGGGTCGATGAAGCAGCTTGATGACAAGCGGCAAGATGGCGGCGAGGGCGAGCACGCGTGTGATGCTGAGGAACGTAAGATACGTCCCGAGCTCCGCTGATCCCCAGATAAACTGCTCCTGCGCGTACTGCAATTTGAAGGCCATGATGCCGAAGATAGCCGTCTCGGTAAAGTAGGTGAGCGAGAGGAAGGACAAGTTGTAGTCGTAGCGCGTCTTTGAGGGCACCCGCGAGACGGAGATGTGCGACGCCGATGCTTCGGGAGGAGCCAGGGCGTTGGCGGTACGAGGTGTGCTTGCGCCAGAATCGGAAACGTCGCCTTGGTCCACGGCGGCGTCTTGGTCGTCCTCGACCACCACCTTCTTGGGCAGCAAGAAGCCGAGCGGCTCCAAAGGCGCGTACAAGACGCTGTTCAAGAACATGACCTTGGCACGCCTCCAAGCGCGTTTCTTGAATGGCCTCGCCTCATCCCCGTTTGCCGCGGATGCGCGAAGAAGAGGCTGGAGCTCGGCGGTCTTGCGTTCGTCGGCCTTGCGCTTGATCTCGGCCCGCGACTCGTTGTACTCGCGCAGTGCCTTTGCACGAAACTCCTTGCTCGTGCTTTCAGGGATGAAGGTGAAGACGCCGAGAATGTAGAGGAGATGCATGCCGAGCGCGAACCAGAAGGGCGCAAGAAGATTGCCCGTGTGCTTCACAAGCAAACCTCCCAAGGTGGGACCGAGCGCAAGACCGGCGTAGACGATTCCCATGTAGTGCGCGAAGATGTGTGCGCGCGTACCGCTCGGAGTGACGTCCGAGATATACGATTGGTGGACGGCAATAGCTGCGCTGTATCCACCGAACAAGCCTTCGACGATAGTCCCCAGCACGAGAAAACTGTAGCCAAAGGGGAGGCTGGAGCGCGGCACGATCGAAGTTGTGAGCATGACGAAATCGGCAAAGATGATGCCGGTCATCGAGATACGAAGGACGAAGAGACGCCCTCTTCGAGAGGAAAGATTGGACCAGAAACCTGTAGTGAGAGCGGCGAGTATGCCCATGGAGAGGGTCATGCGAAGCTGCAGAGTGGCGAGCGAGGATTGAACCTCGGGACTGGCAAAGCACGCCTTGCTTGGGCGTCTTGGGACGGGAATGACGGTCGAGTTGGGATGATCTAGCGCTGCAAAGTAGGCCGAGACTGCGTCGTGGTCGGAGGAGGCGCTCACCCGCGAGCCATGCCAAGGTTGAAAGTCATCGAGGTGGATAGGATGGAGCGAGGCATCGTGTCCAGCCTGAGCATGCACCAGAGAAGAGTTGGTTGGCGGTCTTGGGGCGATGACATCACCTCCACCCACGTATGTGTCTCCGAGTACGGATTCGCAGACAAACATGTTGAGCAGCTCAAGCTTGGGACCCATGCACATGCCTCCTGCCATGGCAATGAGAAGGGCAAAAGGACGCAGCCACTTTTCAGATGGTCTGCGGTACCAAGGTTGGTGTTTGAACCAGAGCAAGTGGTCATCAATGACAGCCGCATCAGGTGGTTGAGAGCCGTCAGCGGCGGGAGCGCCGGAATCTTGATGGTGCTCTTCGTCTCTGGCCTCGTCGTCGAGTCGATAGAGCATGTCGGCAAGGACAGGGTTGGTCGAGTCGATCTCAAGCTCACCACCGAGAGGACGTGCGACAGGGAATGCTTCAGGAGGTGCGTTGGAGCCAGTGCTCGCCGAGCGTTGCATGGCGGGAGGACGAAGGGTGTCGCCGGCGGGACGACGTGGGGCACGGGACCTTGAGCCTTCTTCCATCACCTGGCGAGGCAAGGAAGGAGACGCTACGTCAGAGGGAGATGCTGCGAGAAGCTGCTGGTTGATTGTGCGAGCGTCATCTGCGGTGATGTTGCGGCCTTGGATTTTCACATGGAACTGATCGCTGGGAGCTGCCAAGCAGAAGTGCCCTTTGACGCCGATTGCGTCGCTCGTGATGAACGGATTCGAGTAGGACCAGATGGCAGCGTTGAGCTCTTGAATGCGAGAGCCGGCTTCAGCGACATCGTGATACTGAGCGAAGCCCTTGTAAGGGCAGTAGGTCTCTTTGTGATCGCTGGCCTTGAGTGCAAAGGACCATTGCAATGCGTCGAGAGGAAAGTAGAATCGGACAGGGTAGTTGGTTTCTGCGAGCTGAAGTGCATCGGAGGTATCGACGAGGGTGCGTTTGCGGCCGTTGATGACGGCTGTGATGGTGAGCTGCTTGGCAAGAGGCTTCACCACCAGCCGATGCGGAGGCATTGAAGCCGGTGACGCCGAGGAGGACGGGTTGGACATGATGGCGGATGTTGGCGTGCGAGCAAGCTCGTCACTGCATTCCTGTTGATAGCAGTCTGACCCAGGAAAGACTTGCACCAGCTCGAAGCGACTTTAAATGAGCCTGAACTTGTGCAAGGCGTATATGAGGAGGGGATGGAAGGATATCAAGGGTCTGCGGGACGATGTGCTTCCTCTCGATGGTCGGAGAGGAGACGCCCGACTGCCAATTCACGAGGCCGCGGAGCAGAATGTGATTTGATTGCTCTTCGCATAAGTCAGGAGGTGCGGCGGCAAGTGGAGCACAGCGGCGCTGTTTGAGCATCGGCGCGCTTCTCGTCAAAAAGATAACCGCGACCCTTTGGCAATTTGCCGAGATGCACTTACGACGCTCTTCCCAACTATCTCCGTCCTTTAACATCGTCTCGGTCGGATGTTGCGTCGCCAGTCATAGAGAGAGTTGCAGTCATCGATGCTCATGCTGGCAATACATCATTCGAGGTAGCCCAGCAGAGTGGACCATCGATCATAGAAGAGCGGACGAATGGATTGACTGGCCCGGTGGAAGTGTATCGGCTAATCCGCATTCCGTGGCGTCCAGGCTGACACATCGTGATTCTCAGACGCTTCCCTGCGACGAAGACCTAATTCATGTTGAAGTTTTGTCAGATCGGTCAAGCCAACAGTGATAATTATAAACAAAGCATCAGATTTCGGACAAGCCCCAAAGCACGGTCCTCTTGCTCTGAACCTTGAATCCGCGGATGCTCGGAAGACGCCTCGGCCTGAACAGATAGAGTGTGTGCTAGACCCTGGCAATGCGGTCTGATGTCTTGTGACCTCTGATATCGGCGCTGGACAGCCTCTTCTACGACAACGATCATCACGACACGACACAATGGACTCGACGGATTTGCAGCTGCTCGCCAACAAGAAGCACGACCTTCTGCATGCTGCGCAAGAGGCGAGGAAGCTCTCCTATTCTCCATACAGGTAAGTCCATCACGTCGAGCTATCCAAGAACCCACAGTGAACCATGTAGCTGAACCTGGCGCCTTTTGCTTTGCCTTCAATGCTCCCTGTGACGCTCGATCAGCAAATTCCGCGTCGGCGCAGCACTGCTGACCAAATGGGGCGAGATCATCCTTGGAGCCAACTACGAGAATGCCTCGTACGGTGGTACTGTCTGCGCTGAACGTACTGCCCTAGCAAAGGCGCTCATCCGGTCTGATCAGCTCGACGTCTCGGAGCAAAACTCGGCGCGCAAGATCCAGCGTGGCGACATCATCGCTGTGGCCGTCGCAAGCGATCTCGAGGGCAGCTGCAGTCCGTGCGGTATCTGTCGCCAGGTCATCCGCGAACACTGCAGCCTCAACGCCCGCATCCTCATGGTCGGCTGCAACTGGAGTAAAGCAAGTGCTGCACAGGCGATTCAAGGCACAGTCGAGGATCAAGGCGGCAAGGAGCTCAACGAGGCCAATGTCGAGGTGGTGACGCTCGAGTATCTTTTGCCCATGAGCTTTGGTCCGGAAGACCTAGACAAGCCGCGGCATCCATAGTGCGCGTGCTCCATAAACTGCATAATCTCAGCACCGTTTGTAGCATTGTTCGTCGCATTGTTCGTTGATAGATGTGTCGAAAAGATGCTGGATAGTGTACAATCTTCACGTGTGTATGTTGTGGGTGAAGGTTCGCCATACGTGAAGCGCTTCAGCGTCTCTTGCTGCCCTTCTTCCCCGCAGGACTGCTTCTGCCTTGGGGCAACCAGTCTTGATCAACATTCGGATTGCGAACAGCGGTCGAACTGGCTCCGCTCTGCGACTGCGCCTTGGCAATGGCTGCTTCGATCTCCTCAGCAGAGACTTGCTCTCCTGCTCGCATCCTTGCCGCAATCTCCGGCGTGACCGCCATACGCTTGACGCCCGTCTGAAAACCTGGTGCACCTCGACCGAGTCCCGTCTTGGGATCGTACTTGCCCGTGTAACCGCTGCGCTTGTTGGCGCCAAAGAAGCGCGATGCTACCGCACCTACGATGATGAGCGGTACGAGGACCGAGGGTATCCTGCAGTGGGACGAGTGTGATGCATGTCAGCGAAAGACTTCCTAGCTGGCACACTGGTTCGGGAGACTTACAAGATCCAGCCGGACATGGTTGTGTGATTTGCGGGATGTAGTGAATGATCGACGAGGTGGGGCAGAATAGATTCGCAACAAGGTTACGCCGACGCGGTTGACTGTTGGTTGATCTTGTGCACTTTTGCTCCACACTTCGTAAAAAGCGGAATTCGGGACCAGTTTTCGAGCTTAACCTGGCTTGGAACACCTTCGCTTCTTCCGTGTTCACCGCCTCACCCCATCACCCATCTTACCTTCCGACCGCTCTGATCGAGGTCATCAAAAGATCAGTATGTCGGCGCCAATATTCCCTGGCGCACAAGCCGGCCCGTCCTCGCTACCCTCAGCTTCGGCCAGTCAACGAGCTCGCGAGATCCAACACGCACTGAAAAGCGTCGTCCTTGAGACAGCATCCACCTTGCGGACAAGATCACAGCTCGCGCGGCTTCGATCATCGGGACTAACATCATCGTCATCAGCAGCAGCCCAAAGCGTCAATGAGTCGAGCTCGAGCATGGATCAGCTGACAGGCGAATGCGCGAGATATCTCTCCCTGGTTCACGGTCTAAGAGACTATCTGCTGCACGCACAGGCAGCGTTGGAGATCGAGTTGGAAGCGGCTACACAGAGGGAGGCTAAAGAGGCGCAGATTGCGGCGCTGGCGGCAGCAGAGGCGCTCAAGATGCAACAGCAAGCGGAAGAGGCTGCCAAGAAAAAAGCCGAGGAAGAAGCAGAACGTAAACGCCTCGGGGCGGAAGAACAGGCTGCATCTGCGGACACGAAAGACGGCACTATGAAGCATGGTGAGGGCAATAAAGAAGATGACTCGCTCGCAGGACTGGCCACGCCACCGTTGCCAACAGCTATAACGGATCAGAAGGAAGCACAGAGCGCTTCAAGCGCAGATGCCAAGAAACAAGATGCTGGCACCGCTGCCGGAGACGCCATCGTGATCGACAGCGATGGCGACGACGAAGACGACGTGCCTCTCGCCTTCGCTCCCAAAGCAGGTGCCGCGGACGGCAAAACGATCGATCTCACCGACTCTCCCGCTCTAGCTAACCTTCCCAAGCCTGAGCCTTCCGACGTTCCTGCAAACCCAATCCTCACACAATCAGACTCGACAACAGCACCGACCACCGCCGCTGCTGGTACCGCCGCGCCTGCTGGCATTCCAGGTCTCGATCTCTCAGCATTTGGCATCGACATGTCCTCCCTAGGAAACATGTCCGACCTCTCCTCGCTCGGCATTCCGTCCCTCGCCAACACCACCACCACGAATACCACCTCCACCGCCGACGCATCTTCCCTCCCGCCAGCAACCGATCTGTCAGAGTTAGAAAAGATGATGGGCATCGACCTCTCGTCCACCTCCACCTCAGCGAATCCAGCATCTTCATCGGCATTGCCGGACCTCTCCTCGCTAGGCAGCTTCGGCCTCGGAGGGGGGGATGACGGGTTCGGCGATGAGAACGACATGTTCGGCTCGGGTTCGGGTGGATTGGATCTGAGCAACTTTGATTTCTCGAGTCTCAATGCTGGGGGTGATGCGGGCATGGGTGCGGGTGCAGGGGTGGATTTGAGTTCTTTTTTGACCAACTTTGCGTCCGGTACGGGAGATGAGGCGAGTAAGGACGGCGGTGGCAGCTGAATTGGGGGAGAGCGAGAGCATTTGTCTGTATCTGTATTGCATTTGAATCTGTATTTGCATCGACCGTCTTTGATCTTGACTGGCCGGCGTGTGAGATGTTCGAGTGATGGTCTGTGGGAGAGGCGCTTTCGTTCCGCGGAGAGATCAGCCGTGGAAACGATCCTTGTTGGACCCTGGAAAGCGTTCTTCCCGGAAAAAAAGCTCGACTCGTTCCCAATCGACCCCTCCTCTTCTTCCGCACCATCCTTTCTTCCCGGCGCTGTCCATCATGACTTTTCCTCCAGCCCGAACACGCCCATCGAAAAGCTCCGGACTATCCTACCACAGCGCATCGTACTGGAACCACCGATTCACCACCGACCCACGCGAATCCTCCGGCTTTGAATGGCTTTCCTCCTCCACCCCTCTCCTCTCCCTCCTCACCACCTCACCTGCTCCGCTTCTCCTCCGCGATCCACCAATACGCATCCTTCACATCGGTGTCGGAACATCATCACTCTCTCTGGACATCTTGAAGTATTGGCGGGAAATATTCCCTGCAGACTGGAAGTATAGAGCGAAGAACATTGTCAATGTGGATTTCTCGCCGAACAGTGTTGACTTTCAACGGCGGGCTGAACGACAATGGTTGGGGGAAGTTGGTGAGGATGGTGGAGTGGAGCTGATGGAGTATCATGCAGTGGATCTGTTGGATTGGAAGCAGGTGGAAAGCGTGCTTGGTCAAGGAGAACGTTTCGATGTAGTGTTGGACAAAAGTACCACTGATTCGATATCTACCGGCGAAGACACGGCGTTCACCTGCATCAAAGGTGCTACTCACCATCCGTCATTACTACAGCTGGCAAAGCAGCTGGCGAAGTCAAAGTCAGGCATGGAACAAGGCATCGCAACAACACAGCTGCTCGGCATCCATTTGGGTGCAATCGTCAAACCGGACGGTCTTTGGTTGTGTCACAGCTACAGTTCGGATCGATGGGACGATGTCATCTCGCCGTCTGAAGCAGCAGCAGACATCTGGCCGTGGAAGCAGACAGACAAGACGCCGGTCGCGGTCGAATCATCCGATCCGAATGCCCCTCTGATCAACCACTACATTTACACTATGCAACGATCATAGCATCCTCTCTGGGACTTCACTTCCTCGCGTCAATATACAGGCCAGGCTCACAATATACCACATGCACAATCAGCCACAATTTGTAGTAGCAGAGAAGGTCCTCTCGATTCTTTTATCGGCACCGCCGAGCCTACTCGCGCTCGTTTCGCCTCGACGCCTTGGCACGCATAAGTTTGTCTCGCAGCTCGCGCTCTCGCTGCGCTTCATCCTGGGTATCGGCCTTACCGCTTGTTCTGCGTCGCGTCGAATCCCGCTTGTCAGCATCATCGACGTTCCCGCTTCGGACGCGCCGTGTGCTGTCGCCTGGCTCGCTGTCACGCTCTCTGTGCCGTGGGGAGTCTCGAACGAACTGTTTGCGTTCGCGGAGTGAGGAGCGGTAGTCGGGGGTGATTGAGCGTGAACGTGAACGTCGACTTTCTTTTTGGCGGGGAGGGGTGAGGGATGGGGAACGCCGACGTCGGCGTGGCGGTGGTGAGGGCGATCGGCGTGATGATTGATGAGAGAAGGTCTGTGTGTCTCTTGGAGCACGATGACCCCAGCCAGAGTCTCGAGCACGACCAGAGTCGTTTCTGTGACGGTTGCGATCGCCATCGCTGGACCGGTACGAATCGTTCTCTCGACGTCGATTCCAGTCATCCCGGTTGGGCTCGTCTCGCCGACGATGGTCGGACGTCCAAGATTGATCACCAGAGGTATACGCAGGCGGCCGACCATCCGACGTGGACGTCGCACCAGCATCCCACCTCGACCTTCTCCTCGTCTCTCCACCCTCCCTCCTGCCACCCGCCTCCGCTGCGACCCTCGCCCTCTCCCTCGCCTCCCTCACCACCCTCTCACCCTCCTCCCTCTTCAGCCTCAATTCCTCCTTCTTCTCCTCCACAAACCGCCTCGGCACACCCCCCGGACTTTCCTGTGCCGAAACCAGCAACCCCCACAGCTCTTCCATAAACTCGGCCGTCTTGCCCTCCAAAAACCCCATCAACTGGATCTGCACCTTTCTCGGATCAGGGAACCTCTCCTCCTCCAACATGCCCGCTGCATACTCGAGCACCACATCGTCTTCGAAACCCAGCAACGAGGTGATGCGTTGGGAGATCCACGGCTTGATGACCGAGAGCTCGACTTTGGACGTGTCGACTTTGGTGTCGAACGAGGCGGGGAACTTGAGCTTTCGGAGAAGCGTGGATTCCTTGTTGGTGAAGCGCGAGTCTTGGGCTGCTGAGACGCCTTTGTAGGACGAATCACCCATGCTGAAGGGGAGAAAAGCCGGCTGTTAGCTGCAATCGATGTGGTGGTGATGGACAAGAAGCGAGATGTGATGAAGATGGGCACTGTTGAAATCCACACGCTCTCTCCGCAACTCGAAAATTCAGGGTCCAATAACTCGAAACCTCGCTCAACCTCATTTGCGCTTTGTTCGCAATCTCTGCCACATACATCTTCACGAACATAGTCAGAACAACTGCACAAAGAGGTTCTAGCGTGATGCATAGCATATCGGCGTGGCATTGCGCGGTATTCAGAGCTTGGCGAACTTGGGCGTCTTCTTCTGCATGACAGACAACATGGCGACGGGCATGTCGTCCGATTGAAGGAGGGCTGAGTTGAACGCCTGTACGAAGCGAAGGCCTTCCTCGACGCTGTGATACAGACGTGCAAAGCCAACAAAAAGGGCGTCAGTGAGTGTCGATCTGTATCTCCAGTGTGCCAGGTGGAACCTACCCATGATCTCGGCTGTGCAGCAGGTAGATCTTTGTACCTCGAACAGCGACGGGTGATTTTGAGGCGATCTCGGAGGCCGTCTTGACCGCAGTAGCTGGGTCGCATTCACACACAGGAGAGAATTTCAGTCACTTGTCGCCAGTCCAGCCGCCATCAGAATCGACTTGGAACTTACCAACGACTTCTTCCCTCCCACCATCGATGACCTTGCTCAAAAAGCCGATCTCCCTCGCCTCTGCCGCATCGAACTCCCTCGCGGTATAACACAGCTCCCTCGCCAGCGAGTCGTTCCCTACGATCTTTGGGAACCTCTGCAGTGTTCCGATATCCGCAGCCAACCCAGCGTCCACCTCCTTGATACTGAACCTCGTCGTCTTGGTGGCGTACCTCACATCGCACGCTGACATGATATCGATCGCCAACCCGAACGCCACGCCGTGAGCAGCAGCAATGACAGGCTTTTCGACGTACTCGAACCAAGAGATCGCTTCTTGGAAATCGCGCAGGTGAGCTCGCATAGCAAAAGCCTTACGAGCCGCATCCGGTGCGTCGGCGATGACCTCGCCAAGACTCTGGGCGTTGAGATCGAGCCCGGCGGTGAAGCATCGACCTGCGCCGGCGACGACGATGGCAGACACGAGGGGGTCGTCGCGCACTTTGCGGAGGATCGAAGTCAGCTCTTGCCATTTGGGGTCGATCCACGCGTTGACGGGGGGTCGGTTGAAGGAGAGCAGCAGCACGCCGTCGGCTGCGAGCGAAAGCTTGTGGTATTTCGCATTGGGATAGGTCGGGTATGGCTGTGGGAACGACATGCTAGAATCTAGAATCGGGAGAAGATGTCAAGAGAGGATCAAATGGACAGATGACTGTGGTGGTGATGGTCGTTGGTGTTTGGAGGGCAGGGTGAGGCGTGGAGGAGGAATGTGCGTGCGCGGGAACGGCTGTCGGTCAAAGATGAAAGCCGCGACCGGTTACGGTTAAGCCTTTCAGCCAGATTTTACGAAATCTGCGAGACCCTGCTGAAAATCGGGAGACGTAATCGGGGTGTTGGTGTCCCCACATCAATGAACACGATCTCTAATAATCACGGCGTTGGACGACCTCGCTCTTCAACAACCGAAGCCGGTTCGCAAGGCTGAACACTACAGACTGCACACAAGAGGTGAGCTTACAGGTCATTGGCAATTCCAATTTCCATTACCCAGTGAAGAAGAACCAAGCGCCCTCCTGATACTACTCGCTCGAAGCACCGCTCGACCTGGCAGCATCCGGATTGCGCGAGCGCTGCGTCGTCTGTCGATTCAACGCAGCCGCCAGACTCTGCAGCGGCGACTGCGCGTACTTTTCCTGATTACCCGACGACATGACTGGCAGCGTAAAGGCAATCATTACAAAGATAGACGTCAGCACACGTAAGGCTCTATGCTCCCCGCATCACACCCTATCAAGATACTCACGGACAGGGCTCGACGTCGCTGCAGGCTGATTGCCATCCGCTACAGCTTCTCTCTGCTCTCGAAGCTGTTGACCTTGCTTGATCATGTATTCGCGCTTCTTGGCAGTGTTGTTCGACTTGACGGTGAAGTAGCCGAAGCCTGCTACTACGATGAGCGCGGCCCAGCTTTAAAGCAGATAGGTGGAAGGAAAAGACGTCAGCAGAGGTAGGAAGGTCTGGAAGTTCGACGGAACGCGAATGCTCACCCCCAAAAGATGGCTTTGGGCTGGTCCAAGCCTTGACCTTTCGGCGTTGGTCTTGGCCGTGGGGCTTGTGCGTTTGCGCTGGTCGAATTGAGCCTGCGTGATGTCAAAGCTCGAGATGCAGAGGCTCTGTGCATGTTGTGCCGTGATGCGGATGCTAGCATGCTGCCAAGTCCGAGGTAGGCCGGTGTCAAGTAGTTCGTACAAGATGGTGTTGGGTCGACAAGACAAGCAAATCTTCCGAGTGGAGGCAGATTAAGGAGTTCCTTGTTAGGTTTGGATCGTGCTCCGGCCAAGCGGCTGTGCACCGAGTTTTGTTACTTGCATGCACAAACACAGCTTTTAGAGCTTTGGACCCTGAATCCTTGCCGCTCAGTTCCATACAAAAGCTTCCACCTGACCAGCGTCATCCTGAGCAACGCCCACATCAGCCACCACCACCTACAACGTCTTGCTAAGGGCCAATCATGACACTAGACGCAGCTCTATTCACGCTGCAATTTGTCAGGAGAAGGAATCAACCATGGATTGTCGACATCTACCCCACGTCAACCGGGTCCAGCCCCAGCGGTGCACCGCCCGTACCCTCCAAGGATTCGGCAAGCACCTCCAAACCCACCGCCTTTACAGGCACCATCCCGGACCTCGCAGCTCAACGTGCGCTCGCGCTTGAATCCACGAACTTCTCCGACCCGACTCCAAGCTACACACGAGTGCGAGCAATGAACCACACCCAGTACAGCACCATCCTGCTCGACGGTCTCGTCAACGACTGCCTCCTCGCATCCATATCACAACCGTACGCCAATGGCGCCAAAAAGAAACGCATCATGCTTTACAGCCCGGACTCTGAAGTGGAGCTTGAGAAGCGCAGCATGACATTTCAACAGTCGTGGCGCTTCCATTTTGGCGACGCCGCATCTAGCACTGCCGAGGAGTTTTCGTGGAAGCGAGAAGGCGGACCCTCCCGAGGTTCATCCACACAATCGGCGTACGTGTGCGAGGTCATTCGCAAACCGGATCCGAGTGTTCTGGCGGCGCAGTATCGTCCTCCTGCCGCAAAAGGGAAGCCGGGCACGCTGCAGTTGATGGACTACAACATCAATCGTCTCGACGTGCAAGATAAGAAGGGGTTGGAGGTGGCACTGGTCATGTCGTTGAGCGCATTGTTGGATCAGGAGTACGACGAAAAGATGGCGTCAAGAGGAGAGAGGAACATATACATCTGCAGTAGTGGCATTCCGACGGATCTGAGTACGCAGGGGTTTGCAGGCGCGTGGCAGGAGGCAGAATCGCGGCATCGGTCCGAATCGGCTGTCACCACCGGGTCTTTGCAGGATGGCGATACCGCCCATGGGCTCCCACGCGTTGCAAGCGAGTCCTCCGATATCGATGCAGCGACCGCCGATCGCATCGCAAATCTCGAACCGAACGAGCTGCTCATCACAAGATGGGGATCCATCGACGAGTACGTCCAGCACGCGTTCCAGCTGCTCAGGTCAGACGGGCAGGGGCAGTCCATGTATCTCATCTCCCTGCTCTCGCATTCGCCCGAGACGACACCAAAAGTGGTCCAGGTGGCCGCGGCTATCAAGGCTGCCTACTATCGATTGCCTGACGATGCCAAGGGTACGGTGTATGGTCGACCCAGCGCAGCGACGGCGGTGGAAGACGAGCTGTATCAGTACGTTCAGACGCTCGACGATGAGCAGGCGCCTGCTTCGCCGCCTGCCGAGACGACGCCGAAGAGGAGGATAATCAAGTTGGATCCTCCGAGTCAGACATCCGTGAGCTCGGGTTCTCCAGGTGGAACCCCTGGTCCGCGATCGTCTTCGATGGGATACAAGCCGCCGAGCAAGCTCAAAGTCATCTTATCGAAAGAGAGGATCGCCGAGCTCGAGCCGAAAAAGCAGGAGTCGGGTGCGGCTCAGAACACACTCAACGTACCAATGAAGCCCAGCTTGCCGGGTCGACCGGTCTCCCCGCCGTCGCAGCAGCAGCCGCATCCGTCCAGCAGCACGGCAGCGCAGCACGACAAGCTGGGAAAGGGCAAAGCGCTGCTCTCCAAGCTCGGGTTGCATTCCTCATCCCCAATGTAGCCAGGGTCGATATGGAATTCGAATGATATAATTTGTGGAAACGCTACAAAGAGGTGCTTTGGATGTGTTGGATGACAGCCATTGCCTGAACCCAATTGTCGACTTTGATGAGCACGCTCTTGGCTTCATTCGCCTCTGTGCTTGGTGTTGTTTTTTCGTGAGAATGCAAGAACTCTTCGTGGGTGGTGTATAGTTTTTGATAGGGTGGATTGGTCTGTTGGATGATTTTGTGGATGCTCGAGTGGTCGAAGTTGGGGTTCATGATGAGGCCGAAGTGTGCGTTGAGCAGGCAGGGGAGGTCGGTGGCTGAGTCGCCAACGTACACTGTAAGAGCAGATGGTGAAGAGGCAGATTGCATGATGCGCAGTTTGTCCAGACCAGTTCGGATGCCGGAGGAAGCGAGGGTGGTGGATGACTTTGTGAGGCTGCCGGTGCCGATGTCGTCGATCATTTCGACTTCGTTGGCGTAGATCTCTTTGATGACTCCGGCGTGGGAGTGGTGTTCGATAGCGTGTCGGATGAAGTTGGCGCTCCAACCGACGCTGATGATGTTTGCATCTAGGCTTTGGTTCGACAACCAGGTGTAGAACTCGTCCCAACCATCTCGGAACTCGACCTTCTCCGCGCGCTCCAGCAGAGAGCTCTTTGACATCCCCTTGAATAGCTCCCCTTCTTCCACCCGGGCAACGGAGGCTCGTTCAACGGAATCCATCTTGTCCAGGTATTCCAGCTGTGTGGACCAGTCGCGACGCGGACCGAACGATGATTCGAACGTCTCGAGGTCGGACAGGTAGGCGGAGGTGTAGTGCGAGAAGGGCGGACCGGGGTGGGATTGTTCGGGAGGGGCAATGAGGGAGAGCGTATCGTGAGCGGTGATCGTTTCGTCCCAGTCGAAAAAGAGGTGGAGGGTCGCAGAGGTGGAGGCGGGAGAAGGGGAGAGGTTGGTGGTAGCCGTGGTTGGCGTGCGAGGAGCGGTGGCGGCGGTGCGTCGAGGTGGACGAGAGGGGCGTGTGAGAGAGGTGGACCGCGATAGAGAGTCGGTCGAGCTGGTCAGGTCCGCGGGGAGGGCGGATCTGGGTGTAGACGGGATACCAGTCGATTCGGTGGTGGCGCTTGGGCCGAGCAGTTGTACAGGCTCACCGTCCAGTGCAGGAAGACTGGTATCGTCGTTTGAAGCCTCAGTAACGTCCATCAAGTTGGTGCTGTCCAGTTCGTCTGCCAAACTATTGACTCCGTGCTCTTGCGCGGGCCGCGGCGGAAGTGGCGGCTTACTCGACTCATCCAGATCGATCAGATCGATCTTCTCTTCCGCGATCTCGTTCTCCTCTTTCCGGCTCTCCTCCAGCTGCAACGGCGAAGGCGCGACCCTTCTCTTCTCACCCGGCTTACTCCCCCTGGACTCCCAATAGCCTACCACCTTCTTGTGTTTCGGTGGCGGCGGCAGTGCTCGAATCTCTTTGCGCTCTTCCTCCATCCTCCTCTCCTCTTCCTCTTTCTGCTTCCTCTCCAACTCCAGGTCAAAGTCATCCGGAATGCCCGCCTCCTCCATCGCCTCCAGCTCCTCTGGCGTCGGAGGCAACTTGAGTCGCTCGCCATCCTCCAGCAACTCCGCCGACTCCTCTTTCTGCAACTGTCTCACCGCAACATTTGGTGGAGCTTTGACGGTTTCGTACACTGTTCTCTCCAACGAGTCGCCTTGGGCTACACCGGTTTCGGCATCACGCAGCGCGCGGTAGAGCGGATCGACCAGAGGAGGTTTTCGAACTTTTCCCTCGAGAATGTCTGTTGCTGTTACGCCTGGCCAGTAGTAGATGCGTTCGTTTTCGTCGAATCGATGCAAGAAGGCTTGGGCCATGGCCTCTACACCACCATAGAGGCCGCGGGAACGGACGTAGGAGAAGACGGGAGATCGGTCAATACCCATTTCTCCACTGATACCTGTACCGAAGGGCCCAGCAGCGACGGCTGTCTCAGCTCCCAAGGTGACCTTGTGCGACTTGAAGCTCTCCATGGCGCGCTCTGTGTTGACCACGAGGATGACGTCGAAAATGTCGAATCCGAGCAGAAGACCCACGGAAAGGTTGTTGGGGCTGATGGAGGATGGTGCACTCCATGAGCCGTCGGGTAAACGAGCGAGCATAAGACCAGCTCCACCAGCTCCGCCGAACGGCGCGATACCACTACGCATGGCTGTGTATATGACGATTCCCTTGGCACGTTTAATGACGGAAGGGGGGATCTTGCGTAGGACCTTGCGTTTCTTGTGGATGAAGCTGTTCTTCTTTGGATCATGCTCCACTATCGTCTCTGCAGCATCCGTCTCTGGTTTATCGGTGGTAGCGGCAGGCTTGGCTTCTATCCCCTCGACGGTGAAAGCACGGAGGATTCGTTCGCACTTTGTGATCTCTTCAGGAAAGTCGTTGGATTTAGGCCAGAAGCGCTCGCCTCCCATCTTGGCGGAAGCGGAGTTGGCATACCCGGACGCCCAGTCGGAGACGACTATTGACTTGTCGAATGCCGTCTTGCTCCATCGCTTCCATCTGCTGTCCTGGGGAGCTGATGATGCATCCGCGTTAGATGGTCTTGAAGGAGGCGGCGGTGGTGGTGGAGCCGACATGACGCAGCGAAGCGAAGTTGATACCCGCAACGACAAAGTCGAGGCCCTCAGTGTGACCAGTACCACAGGAAGAAAGACGATCTGGTTTACCGAATGTGAAAGAGTTTCGCTGGTCGGCGGTGAAGGATGAGATATGATCGACCATATGCACGAAACAGGATGTCCGGAAGACGAGTAATATTAATAAATAAAATAATCGCCGCACGGATACCAGAGTGAGCGTCCGCGGCGGAGATGCTGATCCGGTCATCCAGTTCACATTATTGGAGATGTTACGTCGTTGGTAGAACGCGCCAGTCACTTTTTCCGAAGTGGAGGATCGGCAATGCAACGCAGAATAAGTTGAGACTGATCTTTTGCAGGCGTGTGTCGACGAGTGTGTCACCATCAAACACAAGCCAGAAACCAGGGTTGGGTGACCGTGAATGTCTTCGGAAAGTTCTACCGGCGTCACCGGCACCATATTCTGTGAAGAACAGCGTCTATCGATGCCTCAACGTGGAACTTCGTCGAAGCCCACGCCGGCTGGCGCTTCTGTCGCCTCCCGGATTTGAGCGTTCGTATTGCGCATGAACGGACACTTTTCTGATTTGATAATCGTCCGTCATGCCACGGACTTGCCAGAAAGACGTGCAGCCGAGGAGCTTTTCGACAAAGTATAAGATCTGGCCTTTGCCGCTGCTTCTGAAGCTACAACATTGTTCGTCCTACACATCACCCTCCCAGCCCATCCACTCAAAATGGTCACCAACCACCAAGTCCTCTTCAACAAGGTTACGCCCACCGGCCTGCCCAAGCCTGGCGAGATCACCAAGCCTGGTTCGACCGAGCTCGACATCGACAATGCCCCGCTCAACGGTGGCGTCCTTACCCGCAATATTGCCGTCTCGCTCGACCCTACCATGCGCAACCGCATGAAGGGTGACATCGGCTACTTCGCGCCCCCCTACGTCGTCGGCCAACCCGTCACCGCCATCGGCATCGCCGAGGTCGTGCGTTCCGAAGTCGACGGTTTCTCCACTGGTGACATCGTCTACGCATGGTCTGTCGGTATCGAGGAATACACGATCCACCCCGCATCGGCTGCCCCGACCTTCCGAAAGTTTGACACTGATCTGCTCAAGAACGGCTTGACCATCACCACCTATCTCGGTGCTGCCGGCATGGCAGGCATGACCGCCTACATGTCCATCAAGGAGATCATCGGTGACTTGAAACCCGGAAACAAGATGTTCGTGTCCGGTGCCGCCGGTGCCGTCGGTCAGCTCGTAGTCCAAATCTGCCACCAAGCCGGTGTCAAGGTCATCGCATCCGCCGGTACGGACGAGAAGTGTGCCTTCGTTCGCTCGCTCGGTGCGGACGAGACCATCAATTACAAGACCGAAGACCTCCCCGCCAAGCTCAAGTCCTTTGCCGCCGACACTGGCATCCACTACTACTTCGACAACGTTGGTGGAGATCAGCTCGAGGCTTACATCAACAACGCCGCTCGTTACGGTATCATCGTCGCCTGTGGCTACATCTCTGGCTACAACGCCGACAAGCCCGAAGACGTCGTCTATCCCAAAAACCTGTTCAACATCGTAACAAAGGAGCTCAAGTACCAGGGCTTCATCGTCAGCTCCTTCATCCCCAAATGGATCGGAAAGTTCACGGAGGAGGTGCCCAAGATGTTGGCAGACGGCAAGCTCAAGAACAAGGAGGATGTCACGTTCGGTGTCTACGGTGCAGAGGATGCATTCTTGAGGTTGTTCACCGGCGACAACCAGGGTAAGGTGGCTGTGTTGATCGACACAGAGAGGGCGGAGAAGTGGAACTTGAAGAAGCAGATCGAGGGCGCAAAGGTGTGGAAATAAGTGTGGATTCTAGTCTGTCAGAGTCAATTCGCAACCTCATTCTTTCCAAAGCACCACACAGCAGACGATTGTGTAAGCAAACCCGAACGCGACAATGAACATTGAAGTATGAACAGCTGCATGCAGCGGTACGGCATTTTGAAAGGAAGAGAGCATCACAGGCGATGCTGTGAGAAGACGCTACCGCGCTCTTCACTAGTTGGGAGTAGCCTTGATCACCAGCGGGATGAACGCTCCAGTAGCAGGGCTGATCGGGTAGTGTCCAACGACCCTGAAGATGCTCTGCATGACACCCGAGTGGCTCGTCAACGACACAACCTCGTCCAACGGCGCTTCGTGCCACATCTGCGTCAGAGCCTGCTGGATCCTGCCGTCCAAATGGCTGTCCTCCTCCCTCGTCGTAGTCCAAAGTTCATCCTTCTCGGCGAAACCAGGTTCGAATCGAACGTTAGGGTAGTCTTTGGCGAGTTGAGACTTGGTGCGGCGTTCATCGCACGTGTGTTCGCCGTATTCCTCGCGGAAGAGCTCCTTGACCAACGGTGTGGGCTTGCCGACAAACTTGGAGTAGATGCCCTGCAGAAGAGGGCCGAGTCCGGCAGGGATCTGGCCAGACTTGACCTGGGAGAGGACGTTCTCAACTTGGGCTGAGACGTCAGCAGGGAGCTTTCCGACCTGAGAGAGGATGCTCTTCAGCTGGGACTCGAGGCCGGCGGGGATCTTGCCTTGGCCGAGCTGTGCCAGAAGACCTTGCAGCTGAGCCTCGAGACCAGCGTTGCGAGGCTGAACCTGCGACGCAGAAGCCGTGTCGTTCGGGTTGTTCAAAAGCAGCTTGTCGTACGAAATCTCCATCGTCGACAGGGCACGGCTCAAAGGGCTCGAGAAAAGCTTTGTCGGCAAGGGGGCATGGTCCTGCTGCTGCAGCATAGCCACCCATGCATCGTGCACCGCCTGAGCCTGTTGAATGCCCAGCGGTGTCAACCTAGCATCGGGTCCCCAAACCAGAGTACCGTCCGTGGTGAGTTCGGACCAGTACGAATCCCATGCCGGTGTACCGTACTTGCTCTGGGCTACGTTGTGGAAGCCCTGACCGTGGCGTCCAGCGAAGAGGAGCTTGTACGAAGATCCATCGGTAGCCAAGCCTTGCGCGTTGAGCTCGAGCAGTCGTTGCGAGAGGTCGGCCCAGGTGGTGTTCGAACGGAGGCCAAAGTTGGGCGCGACGGCGGGGAGCGTGGTGCCCTCAACAGTGTCGTACTGGAAGAAGCCTGTGTAGGTGGAGAAGGTGTACGACGTGGACATGCTGAACGGGTTGACGAAGGGAGCAGCCTGAACGCCAGAAGCGGCGACGGCGAGGAATGCCAAAAAGGCCGAAGAGTAGACCATGTTGAGAGTCGGAAGTAGTGTTAGTGGGATCCTTTGATGAACGATGACAAGTACGAATGAGACCTACCTGATTGAGTGTCTATATATGCGTCCCACGCCTAGTCGACCAGCGAACGACGTGTGTTGTAAGCGTTTGGTGAAGGATGTGCAATGAGAAGGAGTGCAACTCGCACGTGCGGACATGCAACGGTCAACGTCGGACCGATTTTCTCGTCTCACGCGAGATGGTTGCTCGATGCGAGAGGGGTCCACCATACAGCCGAGCCTTAGACGGACCCGGGCGAGTCTGGATCCTGCGATGGTGTCTCGGAAGAAGAAAGGACCGAACGTCAGGTTTCTCACACCCTTACCGGCGGCGACAGATCTCTAGGGTCTTCTTGGCGCACGTTCAGCGTATCGAGCTGGGCGCAAACAGACCCTGAATCCGCCAGAAGAACCAAAAGGAACGGAGGGAGGGAACATCAATCGTAAAGCGGGCGCACACACCTTGCTGTCAGCGTTTGCACCGAACTCTCAGCATCATCTCAGTGGTACTGAGTTGGCCGAGACCAGAATGTTACCGACGCGGGCAGCGCATTGCGGCGAGACCCGTTGCATGAACAGCTTGCACGTTCCAGGTGATATCTCCGCACGGCTGCGAAACGAAAACGTGTTCGAATTTGGCCTTGTCTGATTCGCACGCCCAACCTGACGTGCCAGAATCTTCCCACCCACCCATCGGTCAACTCGCGCATGAACTGCGAGCTTCTATGAGATCTTCGAAGCTCGAACAAACCCACGGCTTGCGCAGCCCAATGCCGCCTGACGCTCATGCTCGAACTCATCAGCATCCCACTCACCCGTCCCATGATTAGCAGGAACGTGGGCAATGCAAATGTTTCGCAAGCCTTCCCCTTGACCGGCCGGTCAACTTTGTTCCCCTCCCGACGCAGGAACGCTAATTAGACCCTGCAAAGTTCGGATCGCCCTCACGGTAGATGATCTGCACAGATATAACGGGATCGAAGCGAGACATACGCAGGAAACTGAGCAACGTGGTATCATGTTAAAAACCGGTCCGGAGCGAATGTGCAGTCTATTTACAAGATTCTACTACTGCTTGAAGAAGCCAATGATAGCCTGAATGCCGGCGGGCGAGAGACCGTGTCGTGGGTAGCAGATGTACACCCGGTCCTCTACGGCTCCGAGCTTCTGCCTGAACTCGCCCTTGTTGGTGAGCCTGTTGTGCTCTGCCAGCGAGTTGTACGCCTTGGTGAGCCACTTGGTCGTCACCTTGCTCAATCCGTGCTTGGCCACAAGCGTCGAGGTGGCAGAAGCGCCAAATGTCATCTTGCTGCCAGCGTTGCTCTCCATTGCGTGCAAAACGACGTGTTCGATGGTGCCGTTGGGCGCACCGGGGAAGTCGAGCGCCCACTTGATGTGCCATCCG
Source organism: Pseudozyma sp. F8B2 (assembly GCA_003004685.1). NCBI lineage: Eukaryota > Fungi > Basidiomycota > Ustilaginomycetes > Ustilaginales > Ustilaginaceae > Pseudozyma > Pseudozyma sp. F8B2. Next base: position 289,485 of record NXFQ01000003.1, read on the forward strand.
TGCTGCGGCGAGAGCTGATGCAGAACTACCATGGCGCACACTTGGCCGGAGGCATCGCGTGCAATGTAGTAGACACGGTGCGACATGTCGCGCCACGGGTGGACGTCGGTCATGTGCACCTGCTCGCCCTTGCGGTTCTTGCGCCAGTCCTCGATGCGGGCGTCGGTCTCGCGCACCACCTCGTCCGGCACGTTCTCGCTGAGCGTGTAGTCCTGGATCTTGATCCCCTCCTTGCGAGCGTGACGCACCTTCTTTTGGATATCGGGGTCGTGCCGTGCCGGGTTCTTGGCTGGGTCCTCCACGCGCTCTTCCGCCGAGCAAGAGAGCGAGCACCAGTTGAGTTTGCCGCCGAGGATCTCCTCAACCTCTTCGGACACCATCATCCAGATGGGTTTCAGTTTGGCATCCTTCTTGATGAACTGCAAGAAAGCCGAGATCGCCTGCGAAAGCTGTGCTCTGTCGCACAGCGGGTCGCCGATGATCATGGCGTAGCCCTTGAATGGCGAGTAGCCCACCGCTGCACCCGTGTCGGGGTGTCGCCACACCTTGTAGCGCTCGTCGAGCCACGCCGTGTTGGAAGCGTCGCCGTAGTTGGCGATGAGCTTTTCCAATGGCTGCATATCGCGCAGCTCACTCTCGCCATCCGCCTTGAGCGCCAGACGAGGATGCTTCCAGGGAGGCGGGTTAGTGCTAGCTTCGGGATGACGAAGCTCGTCCTCGTCGGCTTTCTGAAGCGGCAAGCTACGAGGATCTCGGTGGAATAGCGATCCGTAGCGGACGTCGCCCAAGTTGAGATAAAGCATCACCAATCGCTCAAGTCCAATACCGCAGCCGGCGTGAGGAGGTGCACCAAGACGGAAGCCCTCGAGGTACTCCTGCATACCCTTGGGCGTGATCGAGAGACGCTGCATCTTGCGCTCGAGCTCTTCAATGTCATGGATACGCTGACCACCTGTGCAGATCTCCTGACCACGAATGAAAATGTCGAACGAGTTGGTGACCTTGGGATCGTCCTTGTCCTCCATGGCGTAGAAGGGTCGGACGGAGGAGGGAAATTTGTCGAGGATGTAGTAGTCGGTGTTGTACTTTTCCTTGATGAGCTCGCCGAGGCGGATCTCGGCACGCGTGTGCAGATCCTCGTCCTCCTTGGGCACGCTGCCGTCTTCTTCGACGTAACCCGACTGGACGAGCAGCCTGACACCCTGCGCGAAGGGAAGGATGAGCGTATCCTCGGGGTAGACCAGATCTTCGTGGGGGAAGTGGCGCTTGATGAGCTCGCGCTCGGGCTTGAAGTTGTCTCGCAGCGCAACAAAAATGCTCTTGAGCATGCCGTCGATGACGCGGATGGCGTCGTAGTAGTGCACGATCTCCATCTCGATATCAAGACCCGTGTATTCGGTCAAGTGACGAGCAGTGTTGGAGTTTTCGGCACGGAAGACGGGACCAATCTCGTATACGCGCTTGAAGTCGGCGGCGATACACATCTGCTTGAACAGCTGCGGGCTTTGAGCCAGGAAAGCAGGGCGACCAAAGTAGTCGAGGCTGAAGACGCTGGAACCTGACTCGGAAGCTCCGCCTTGCAGCTTGGGGGTATGAATCTCAAGGAAGCGGTTCTTGTCCAGGTGAGAGCGGAAAGCGTTGCAGATGGCGGCATTGATGCGGAAGATGGCCTGCGCGGTGGGTGTACGCAGGTCGATGATTCGGTTGGTCAGACGGACGCGCTGGGTGAGGACGGGACCTTCGTGACGCTCGATCGAGTGGTTCTCGTCGCGAGGTGCGCCTTCGCCGTCCGAGTCGGTGCCATGGCCGCTGTTACTGCCGCTGTGATCGTCATCGCTCTTCTTGAGCACGAGATCGGCATCGTAAACGTTGAATGGCAGCGACTCTTTGGGTTGGGCGACAAGGTAGAGCTGCTGCACCTTGACCTCGGCCTGCTGGGTGGTAGCACCCGTGATGGGCTCGCGCGGCTTCTGAAGCTTGCCGCGAACGACCACGATAGACTCGAGCGGCAGTCTCTTGGCCCATCGTACCATGTGACCGGTGATGACGCCGTCCTCTTCCGCGAGCACTGCTTGAATGGTGGAGATTTGCTGTCGGAGGACGATAAAGACGAGGTGTGAGCTGACATCACGGATGGTGTGAATGCGAGCGCGCAACGTCACAGTGTCGCCAATCTGCGCATCGTCGCAGATAGTGAAGATGTTCTCCCATTGGTCGTGGGTCTTGTTCCACTCGACAGGGTACTGCTCGCCGTAGCGAGCGCGCTGTTCGGGAGTCTCGATCTGGGCGGCGCGAAGATCGGACTGCTTGCGGGCCATGGCGATCCTCTCCTTGACCTTCTCCTGCTCGATGGCTTTGCGCTCCTTCTCTTCGATGCGTTGCGCCTTTCTGACCGCGCTCGGACGCGGCTCATCGAGGCTGCCGGCACGCGAGGTTGACCGGCGTGTACCAGGAAGCGAGTGGCCTGAAAAGATGTGCGAGAGGCGGAACTTCTTGTCCGGCACTTCGGCGCTCTGTGTCGAGTCCATGGTGGACTTGGCAGAGGGGGGTGCGTTGGGGGTGGTCTGTCCAGTGGCAGGAGTGCTCGACGTACGAGAGTGGCCATTCTCGGCGGGCGACGAGTCGCCGGTGACCTTAGCTACCGCACGCTTCAACATGGTTGCAGTGGTGACGTTGCGAGGAGCCCTCTAGGCTACTGGGATGCTATAAGACTGTGGTTCGCGGTACACCACAGTGCAGTTGAAAACTCCGTTCGGCAGCAGCCCACACAGTCGAGACTGGACGTGGAGGTGTTACCGAGTAGCTAGATAGCGCTGGATGAAGCAGCGGATGGCGTGGAAGCGCAAGCAGGACAGTGATTGGAGGGGAGGCGACGACGTACGCGCAGATGCTACAGGAGAAAGACGATGGTAGGGAGGAGAAGAGAGACGGACGCAGCAACGGTGACAAAGTGTCGGGCTGATATGCAAACGACTGTGACCCAGCGTCGGCTTGTGTGTCGCTCTAGCGATCCGACCGACTCGAGATGAAGCATGATGACTGATTACACGTCGGACCCTGATTTGAAAGTGCCTCCCTCACATAGTGCAGTGCACTTTCGCTTCGGATGATCCGCCAAGCCAAAGTGAGACCATGCGACACTCAAGCACTCAACAGCTTGACTGCTTCGCTCAACACGTACAGCTGCTCCTGACCTTGCTCAATCGGCACAGTCGACTCAGGCTGCTAGGCTCGATCGGAAGTGCCTAGCCGTGGGTCGATGCAGGTGTCGAACATTCTCCAAATCAATTTCTGTTGCACCTGACACGAACCGCTTCTTGTGCCTGGTGGTTAACGTCGACATGCAGTTTTTTCTGGCTTCTGTCCTCCACATTTGAAATGGCTGGTGACAGGCGATGTGCCTGGCGAGGGAATGATCCGCCAAAAACAATTGTTCGAAAAGTTTCAGGCTCGGAAGTGAATAGCCGTCCGTCATCTTTGCTTTGCACGGATGCAAACTCGGTTTCGTAGGTATTCGACGTCAACTGGCCCGGCCGCCTGGCTCGTCTGCCTCATGGCCCTGCTATCTTGAAGCCTTCCTTCTCCAGCTTGGAGATGGGAGGGTCTCTTTGTCGTCTCTTTCCACCGATCACGGACGGTTCATGTGCGAGTGCGAGTTATGCGGCGCTACACCAGCCACTGCAGGCTGAGTCACCTCGATATGTCGCTCTCGACGCCATGTTTTCTTGTCTAAATTAGGAACACCGCAAACTAGCGAGAATGCTTTCCTGTAACGACGGCGGACCAGCGTCAAACCAGTCAGTCATTCCGTCTGTTTTTTTTTGCGGTACAAATTTCGGGTAAAGGAATTCGCTAACGGCTCAACAACTTCAAGCCAGCAGTCTGTGCCCAGACTGTGCCTTGTTCGTCGTTTGAGTCCTCCAATTCATTGTCCTTCCAATCCTATGAAATCCCGGCTATCCGGGTCGCCAATACAATATTGTCACCCACCAGACGTCTCAGAAAAGAAAAGAAAGATGCAGCAGCAGATCTACGTCACTCGGCATTTCGGAGGAAATTTCTCAAATGAAATGACAAAGAAGCGACGCGAGTTCTTGCGGCAAAATCTTAACTGCGAAAAGGCAGCGTCTAGATCCGCGCTGGAATGCGGAAAAATAACAAACAGCCTCTCGGGCACACGATTCCGAATTCGGATGGGCCTCTCCGAGCGGCTCTAGGACTGAGCTCGCCCGCCCTCGCCCCACCTGTCAGAGCATATGTGTGGCACCGATCCTGTCAGAGTGCACACTGTTGTACAACGTGGCAAGCATTTGACAGGATGGCAAATTCGCCGCGAAGTTGCTCACGAACCCGGTCCACCTTTGCTCTCAGCGTGTGGCTTGACCCTCGACCACACAGCCAAGCAGTGTCAAGAAGCTAGATCCGTCTTGTCGCTCGAAAGCAGGACATCTGAACAACTTGCCTGAGCCTTGCCGTGTCAACCGAGATGACAAGTTCCGATGTTGGTAGCGAGCATGACGCTGTCTATCTCCCTGTGGACGGAGCCAATGCTCTAACATGTCCACAGAACGAAATTGCAAGCTGCACGTCTATCAGATAGCAGCAGCTCGGAACCCGGAACTAGCGAAAAATTCCACTCGCCAAAAGTTTGCAGCCGAAATTTTTGGAACTGAGCTGTTCTCGACTGGGCTACGTGCTGTGCTGGGCCACGAGCATCGTCGTTGTCAACATCATCACCATCTCATAATATCTCGGTCCCAGGCTAAACCGACTCCAAGAAGATACCAGCTCCGATCATCACGATGTCACCAAAGAAGCGATCTCGAGCATCCTCAATAGCGTCGAACGAAGTCGGCGGCAGCGGCGGCGTCGGTGCCTCTTCCAGCCGTGCTGCCGGCACCTTGCCAGCCTCGGGACCGCTCGTACACGCCTCGCAAGATTTGGACGACTTCCAAGCGTCTTTCTGGCGCTACCAGATGGATCTCGTGGAGCAAGGAGGAGATGCCGATGGAAATATCGTCGACTTCAAGTCCGGTCTGCCAACGCAGGGTCAGCTTCCACTGGCGCGCATCAAAAAGGTGATGAAGTCGGACGACCAGGTCAAGATGATCTCTGCCGAAGCACCCATCTTGTTCGCTCGCGCTTGCGAGATCTTCATCTCCGACTTGACATGTCGCGCTTTCCTGATCGCCGAGGAGCACAAGAGGAGGACGATCCAGAGGTCCGACATTGCAGGAGCCATCGGTCGATCGGATCTGTTTGATTTCTTGATCGATATCGTGCCGAGACACGAGAGCGTTCCTAGCAGTAGGCTGCCTGGTGGAGGTGCTGCAAAACGTGAAAAGACAGGAGAGGGAAAGGGTGTCGGTCGATCGAACGCAGGGATGGGGGAAAGCAGAAGGCAACAGCAGGACGATGCTGTCTCTTACGATGATCGCCTTGTGCACGGAATGGCGAATGCGTATGACGATGCAGACGCCTCCTCATCTGCAGCGGTATTGGCAGAGGAAGCAGCTGCTGCAACTTCGTCAGACTCTTTCCATATTCCGCATACTGCAGGCGCAAATGTCGACGTGGGCACTACGCCCATGACCCATTGGATCCACGACACCTCGGCCGACGAACACTCGTCTCAACCCGACCTTCCGCCGCACTCTTCTCATCACGCTTCGCACCCACACCATCACAGTGGTGCCTCAAGTGTCGCAACACATCATTATGGCGGTCATCACCATCATGCTGCGCATCACATCGCCGGTCATCACTCGCATCACCACTCGCCATTAGATTACTCGTCGAACGCGGGAACACCAAACAGCGTTGGAGCTGGTAGCGCAAGCGGTGGTCCTTGGTCACATACTTTCTCTGGCTTTTGATCTTCCGGCACAGCAAAAGCTGGGAAGCTGCTTCTCCGACGAATCCCTTCCCTAAACCTCTTTCAGACTCGCGTCGTGCCTTTCTCTCTCTCTGTACCATCACTGCATTGGGTATTTTGCTCGTAGAGTCGTCACCTGTTGCTCGAACGATCTCAGTTCTGTACTATCGCAAACACAAATCTTGCCCACCTCCTTGTCTGAGCAAGTGCGTGTGCTGGTCCAAAACATGAATACAAATGCGGAACAAAGTTCACCAGCCATAAAGTGGTCTTTCGATCCGGTCTCGTATAGCAATTTCCGCCTGAACCCTCTTCGTCGAACTCATTTCAGGAGTGTGAGATAGCGGCATGCAACGTCCGAACGTCTCACATAGAGTTTCACAAACACAGCATTCTGTCAGTCCAGCAATTGTAGGAGCTGAGAAGCCTCAGACGCGGCTCTATGGAGGTGCCCCAAAATGCGGGGAAAAGTTCTAGCCAATCTATGCACAGTCTTTGTCCCTTGCAGAAGCACTTCCAGCTTTCGGCATATCGTCCCGAGGTTGCTCCATGACCGCGGAACAGGTCCGCCCTTCTGGAGAACAGGTGTCGAAGGATTAGAACAAAAACCAAGTTCTTGGGCGGTAACATATGCAAAGGGCAGCTGACATGTGCATCCCACAGTGCACTTCGCTTAGCTGGTTGTGGGTTTAAGACGCGAAGGGTCCAACCGCTTTTTCGGGTCGCACAGGGCATCTCCATGGTTCGTCCTTCCCCGCACTGGTTCGGACCTTGAAGTGCAAAAAGACATTTGCCGTTCCCTCGCCCAGCGCATGCTCTTCTTCACCTTCAGCCTCACCACCATCCCATCTTCTGATCTCAGAACACTGTCCTCCAACGCAATTGACAAAGATGGTCAGCTGGCAAATCTGCGCAGCTGCGTTGCTCGCCATTCACCTGGCTCGCGTCCACCTGCAACGTTTCTCGCGATATCGTCACATCCACGCCCGCTATGGTTCTCGCTATTCGCTTCCCGGCGTTCCTGCCAGTGCCTCGAAGCCGCGCATGATCGATTCGTACAAAGGCGTTCGCGATGCTCAACGAATCGTGCGGTTGTCGGGCAACATGGACTTCCCGTTCACATTCACAAAGTCGCTTGAATTTGCATTGTTCCGTACGTACGGAATCCCGACTATTTCTTCGCTCTTGTTGCATACGGGCCAGTTGGGGAAAGCGGAGAATGCGGGCAGGCGATACGTCGATACCTCTGGATTGATCCAAGCCTTCATGACATTCCCGGTGCCCAGGCTGGACCTGCCGGACGGAGGCGAATCCGAGTCGGCCAAGTCAGAGGGTCAAGGCGAGGGTTGGGAGCACTTCGGTGAAGACCCAAACGATCCACGATCCGCGATCGCTCTAGCTCGCGTCAACTTTCTCCACGGCAGGTGGAAGAACAAGATCTCCAACGATGACCTGAAGTATACCCTCAGCACGTTCGTCATCGAACCGGTCAAATGGATCGATCGATACGAATGGCGTCGCCTCTCACCACTCGAAAAAGAAGCACTCTTCTCGCTCTTCTACCACATAGGTCGATGCATGAACATCACGGACATTCCAGAGACCCGGGACGAGTTTACAGAGTGGAGCGAGAACTACGAACGTTCCAACATGGTCTTTCAGCAGTGCAACAAGGATGTTGCGGACCACACTACGAACTTGCTGCTGTACGCGCTGCCGAGTGCACTGCACGGATTCGCTCGGAAGCTGGTCGCGTCGTTGATGGATGATACACTGCGAGAAGCGATGGGTTACCCACGTGCTCCCGGTTGGATCGTTACGTTCAAAGACGTGTTGTTCGGCATCCGTGCCACGGTGATACGAACGTTGATGCTGCCGAGACGCAAGCCGCTGAGCAACGTTCCGATCGCAGCGGATGAAGACGGACACGTGTTTTCCATCGAAAGCCTGCTCTCGGACGGGATTCCGGCCGTGTGTCCTGCGTCTGGGGCTCGCGCTCAGGACGGCAAAGTGTGTCCTGTGGGCGGTCATTTGCACGCGGCGACAGAGAAGCAGGATGGGTTCAAACCGGCAGCTTGGAGGATGGAGCTGTCGTGGTACGAGAACGAGCCTGTTTATGCGCGCGCTTTCCGCAAAGGCTCCATGGGATGGTTGGCCGAAGAAGTCAGGATCGCACTGGGCTTGTTGAAGACGGAGGACAGGAGAGGGGCACAGCGGTGGATGCCGCCGACGCTGCCAGTGCCAGAGCAACTCAAGAGCAAAGCCGAGGTGGGAGCGCCCATCGCGGGCCTCGGTGGCTTCCGATTGGAAGAGATGGGTCCGAAGGGGTTGGAGATGAAGGGCCGTAAGGAGGTGCTCGAGATGGCGGAGAAGCTGCACGGTGGTAAGATCGAGGGTAGGTGGAGCTTCAGCCCCTAAGACCCATTAACGTGTTTACTCTGATGTGGCAGTCCGATTGGAACGAGTTTTTGAGTCATTTGCGCTTGTGATGACACCTGCTTGTGCGCTAGCCCAACACGAGTTGAGCTTAGACCGGGGGTATATTGGTGTCTTCTTCAGCTCTTGGTCTCTGAGCATCCATCAGGACTTCGTGCCCGCCTCATCCGCCTCCACACCAATCAGCTCCGGAAACGCTTGATCCAGCGCAGCATCGAGCCTGCTCTTGTAGCTCTCCACCGCTCTATGTTGACCGTAGCTGTACTGGTTCTCGCTCGCCAACCTGTTGACAAAGTTTCTCGTGTGGATGTCGGGATTCTTTCCCGTATCTAGCATCTCCAATACGTCCTGCGGGATCATCATGTGTGCTCGATGCAGTTCGTCTTTGGTCGCATCGAGAGCAGCGAGAGCTTGAATGCATTCGTTGACTTTGTTGGCGACGAGATGTTGAGAGCCTTCTTGGACGTCGGCGGAGCATACGGCGAGTTGGTAGAGGAGGTCGACGACGGAGCGGACGCGCGTCTCGAGGTTCGCGCGTACTGCATCCGCTGGATCGATGTCATTGCTAGCGATAGACGTCTCTGGAAGGCTTGATTGGGTAGGATGAGATGGAGGAAGGCCGGCGGTGGCACTGTGAGTGGTGGAGCCGTTCGTGTTGCCCGGTTGCGGTTCGGGCGAAGGTGAGGGTGAGGTTGGAGTGATCTGACGTGGTCTTCTGTTGCCCGCCGCTGATGACATCTTGCAAGATCCAATCCAGTACTGGGGCGTAGCAGCGAGCAGAGCTTATTGTCTCGCCACGGATGTGTGAAAGGTGAATGCTTCCGGACAAGGGAATGAAGGGTCTCGATGTTGGACGGCAACTCGAAGCTAAGTCAAGTCCGACTTCCGCGTCACTGCTCAATCTAACACGAGGTTTCATTCTTTCTCGGTCCTCCACCTCTGAGACTTAGCCGCAGCCTCGCACCGACCATCATCACGACAACCCTACCATCCCTTTCGACACTCCACAACACCACCGTCACCCTCACCGCACCCCTTCAAACAAACGGAACGCATCACCTCGCTACCATGACCGAAACAAGGATGAAGTGGGTGCCTCTCGAATCCAACCCGGAGCTATTTACCAGCTGGTGCTCCTCGATGGGCATGGACACGTCAAAATTCGCCTTCCACGACATTTACGGTACCGACCCCGACCTTCTCGCCATGGTGCCACAGCCCGTCGCTGCTGTGCTCCTCCTCTTTCCCATCACTCCCTCCATGGAGAAGCTTCGAGAGACCGAAAACGCAGCCGCTCAACCAGCCACTTCCGACTCGGACATCTTGTGGTTCAAGCAGACCATCGGCAACGCATGTGGAACTATCGGCCTCCTACACGCTCTAGCCAACTCCTCTGCTTCCGGCGCCATCAAGCCCGACTCGCCGCTCGATACTCTCTTCAAGAAGGCAAGGTCAACTCAGGATGCGGACGAAAGAGCGGACATCTTGGTCAACTCGAAAGAGCTGCAGACGGTTCACGAGGCAACAGCTAGTCAGGGACAGAGTCAGGCTCCCGAGGATCTGGACAATGTGATCTTGCACTTTGTGTGCTTTGTGAGGAGCAAAGATGGCGAGTTGGTCGAGCTGGATGGCTCAGGCGGAAGAAAGGGTCCGATCAAGAGGGGAAAGAAGGTGGGCACGCAGGAACAGTTGCTGCCCGTAGCGGTGGACTACGTCAAGGAGAATTACATGGCATTGAATCCGGAGGAGGTCAACTTCAATCTCATCGCGCTGGGACCTTCTTTCGACTAGACTCGGCACACGTTCGGTCGCTCTTTGCCACTACGGAACAATGTGATGCAAATTTGTCTGTCTCCTTAGAGATGACCCTGATTAGCGGCCTTTACAGCATGTGCAGCGGCAGCGTTGAAATCATCATGGAAGGCGAACTCCAATCCGGACGCTTGCAGCACCTTGGCAGCATCCTCCGACCCTGTACCCTTCATCCTCACGACGATGGGTTTGGTAATCTTGTCGTCCTTGACGGCATCGATGATGCCCTGCGAGACGATGTCTGTTCTCGTGATACCGCCGAAAGTGTTGACAAAGATAGCTTTTACCGCAGGGTCTCTGTTTAGCGTCTCGACTGCCAGCTTGGCATTGACGCGGTTGGCGCCTCCTCCACCGTCCAGAAAGTTGGCAGGTCTACCACCCGCAACATTGAGCCCGTCCATGGTGGCCATTGCGTTACCTGCACCGTACCCGAAGCATCCTACATTGCCCTCGGGCAGAGATTTACCCGAATCGGCCTGCGTGGGTGTCGGAGCATCAACGTCCGAGAGCTTGACGTAGAAGAGACCACCGTCTTCGGCGCGTGCGGTGTTGGCGTTGCGCGGACGAGACTCAAAGTACGGCTTGAGCAAGGGTTGGCGTCGCACCGCAAAGTCGTCGAACTCCATGTACGGCGCCACCACCTTGACGGAACCGTCGGAAGATGGGATGAGGGTGAAACTGAACCAGAGACCTTCGTACTGGTCGAAGATCTTCCACATGGACTCGATGACAGTTTGCGCTTCTTTGCCAGCGATGCCGTGAACGAGCGATGCGAGTGCAGAAGCGGAAAGCGGTGAGGTTCCGGATCGCACAGCAGCATGTGCGATCGAGTCCGGCTGCTGTTGACGCAGCTTGAGCAGTCCCAGCCCTCCTTTGCCGAAATACGTCTTGTCGAGCGATGAGAGCTTGGTGACAGGAGCAGAGAGGATGCTGGGACCATAAAACTTGCCTTTGCCTACGTCGCTGTCGGCAGGCCAAGACGGCTGCGGATCACGATCCGCAGAGATGAGGACTGCTACGCCTTTGCCACTTTCACTTGACGTGGCAGGATCGGTCTCGACTTGGACAGAGGTTGGGAGGTCGGCACCTGCTTTGGAGAGGAAAGCAGGGATGTCCTTTGATTGAAGATGAAAGTCTCGAACACCAGATGCGACGCGGCCGGCGCCAAGAGCTGGACGAAGTACGTTGCGTGTCGCTAGCCATCGTGGGACGGGCATGCCGAATGTTGCTGAGGTTCTTGACAGCATGGTGATGAAACCGCACTTCTGCTATCGTGAGGTGATGGACTCGAACAAAGAGCTCTGGATCAAGTTGGTGATCACCTTGGCGTTGCCCTCCCAGATTAAGTGCAGTGTTGACAGGCAGATGTTCTAGAAGTAGGCTGCGACTTGACATCGACGAGAGCGGTGATGACGGTCTTTCAGATTTGGATTCGTCCCCGCAGTGCGACCGTGCGTGCGGGGATAAAACACGAGCGGCGGTGCGAATTTACGATGCGTGTCGCTCAGCTGCTGTTCTGCTGCTGCTGTGTCCGAATTGGCGGTTTCGGCCGCCGAAATGAGCGAAATGCAATGCGGGAATTGCGTCCAAGCCGTCGTCTTCCCCGCACAACCGCTTTGTCCATCGCCAGAACGGCCCCACCAATCCACTCATTCGGTCGTCGAGAGCGAATCGAGGAATAACTCCTAGATGCTCACCGATCGACGTCGTATTCACGCTAAAGTATCGACGCAGCCCTAAGGTTGACACCCACGCCGCTCAAAGGTCATAGCACGCTTCTACTCGACCCTTGAATCAGGTCGTAGGACACCTTCGCTTTTCACCACATTTCCCTCTGCTCCGTATTCTCGTTGGCTTGGATCCCTCCTCAACGTCAGCATGATCTATCAAACAAGCCGAAGCGCGATACGCAACCTCGTCGCTGCCAACAAGACCCCTTCACCTTTTTTGCGGCGAGGCCTAGCATCCACTGTCCGTCTCTGCAGCTATGCGGACACAATACCTAACCTCGCCGCCGGTCCGCACTCCAACGTCATCGTCCAAGGCTTCACCGGCAAAGCCTCCACCGTGCACACCCAGATCTCCCTCGACATGGGCACCAACGTCGTCGCCGGCGTCTCTCCCGGCAAAGGAGGCACCAAACACCTCGGTGGCCGACCTGTCTTCAACTCGGTTGCCGAAGTCCTCGACGCCGGCATTCGTGTCGATGCCACCTCCGTCTTCGTTCCACCCGCACTGGCAGCCGACGCTATCATCGAAGCCATCAAAGCCGAGATCCCTCTCATCGTCAGCGTCGCCGAAGGTGTACCCGCCAAGGATCAGTTTCGCGTTATGGAGGTGCTGCATTCGCAGTCCAAGTCGAGGTTGGTCGGAGCGAACAGTCCGGGGTATTGCAACCCGAGGGGATGCAGAATGGGAATTGCACCCATGATCACCTGTGCACCTGGTCCGGTCGGGATCGCTTCGAGATCAGGCACGCTGTCGTACGAAGCTGCGTATGCGACCAAGAGTTTGGGTCAGTCGTACATCCTAGGTCTCGGAGGCGATTTCTACCCGGGAACTCGTACCGTTGAAGCACTCGAGTTCTTGTTCAACGACAAAGATACGCAAGCCATCGTTCTCGCCGGCGAGATCGGAGGAACGATGGAGGAGGAAGTCTACACGCTTCTCAACGACCCCAATTGCAAGTACAGGCAGAACGATGATAAGGACAAGTTCGTCAAACCCATCGTAGGCTTCATCGCCGGTCTCAATACTCCTCCAGGTCAAATGTTCGGCCATGCAGGAGCCATCTGGAGAGACGGCACGAGCAGTGCCGTAGAGAAGAAGAGGATGTGGAACGATGTGGGCATTCGAATGGCCGATGCCATTGCTGATGTCGGAAAACTGATCCAGCAAGAGATGGACAGGTACGGAGTCAAGGCGAATATGCAGTAGACAGAACGAGAGGTGCGATGCCTTACTGCTTCACACGGACGCACGATGCTTTGTCTTCTGCATTGAAGAGCACTCTCAACGTGACACATCACAGACTTTCGAGCGTCATCAGAACCATAGATCTGTATTCCCGAATACGCAAGGTCTAAACACATCGCACGGAGAACAATGACTTGAAAAAAATAGATGAGCAACAGAATAACGAAACGGGCCTAGACGCGACCCTCAAGCAGTGCTGTTTCGCTTGGAGACGGCTTCCGACTGAGCCTGTGACGTTGCTTGCGAGTTGGCCGTCGAAGTGTTCTTCGAAGTACGAGCGGTAGGGTTCCACTTTTCGAACTTGATAAACTCTCGGAAGTGACAGAAGATGGCCATCAGCGACGTCACCGAGTACCAAATCGGTGTGCACAGCGCGAACAGGATAATACCACCCATGCCGGTGAAGTGCGAACGGTTCCTCGCCTGAATGCAAACCGTCAAACCCAAGCAGATCAGGTTGACCGCCAATGCGAACATCGACAGAGCGTAACCGCCGAAGTCCTCGAAGTAGCGAGTCAACCCCTGCGTAGGGATGTTGTAGCAGATACCCGAGGCAAGCATGAACACCAGCTGCGAGTTGATGTAAAAGTAGAACTCGCGGTAGAGGAGCAGCTGGAACAGACCGACACGCGAGCGCCAGCCGTTGTCGTCCGAGTAGGCACCTCGACGGATCGAAGGCATGGCGTGACGGAAGGCGACCTGCGTCCATCCCTGCGCCCAGCGAAGACGTTGCTTGACCAGCGCGGGGAGAGTCTCGGGAGCCAGTTCGTACGAGAGCACCTTGAGGTCATACTCGATACGAGCACCAGAGATGATGGCGCGCATCGACGAGTCGATGTCTTCGGTCAACATGTGCTTTTGCATTCCGAGCGTGCGAAGCAGCGATGCGTTCCAGTGTCCGTTGGAGCCACCAAAGAAGCCGTATCCTTGGATTTCGGCACGACCAGAGTGCATGACACCGTAGATCAGATCGAACTCCGAGGCGATCAGCTTGGTCATGAAGGTTTCCGAGTAGTTGTAGATGCAGCAGCGTCCCTGGATGATATCGACTCCTCCCTGCATGAAGCGCTTGGCGACCCATCGCAGCGCATCGGGCTCGGGGTAGTGGTCCGTGTCGTAGAGCGTGATGATCTCGCCCTTGCCTTCGAGAGTGAGGAAGTGGTTGATGTTGTCCGCCTTGGACGTGGATTTGGGCACCTTGATGATACGCAGGTTGGAGCGTTCCTTGGCTAGGTCACGAAGCTCGGTCTCGACGGGTTCGATGGGGTACGGAGTGTTGTAGCAGACATTGATCGTCATGCGGTGTTTAGGGTAATTGAGCTCGCGAAGTGCGTACTTGACCTGACGCATGATGATCTCCTGCTCGTTGGGAAGGTATGCCACGAGCACCACGTCGATGAATGGCCATTCTTGGCCCTCGTCGAGCTTGAAGCCGTGCACCTTGGCGTGTCGCCATGCCTTTCGCGCGTTGATCGAGGGTCGGATGCTCTGCATGGCTTCGGTTGACACGGACAGCGCAGTGAACGTCTGCAACGCGACCAAGGAGTACCAAATCGCTCGATGCAAGCCGGCAGGAATGAGCAAGTAGAAGAAGAAGGAGAGCATGCTGTAGCAGACGAGCATGATCATGGGCGTCCAGCCGTAGTACCACGCCGATGCTTGGCGTAGCATCTTCGGCAACAAAGAGCCCGCCATCTTGTCGGGTTATGAGCTTTCGAGACGCAGATCTTGAACGCGGCGAATGTGGATTTCTTGAAGAATCGGTCGTTCTACGGCGTTGCTCCTGGCAGCGTAGTGGAGACTCTTGCTTGATGATTTGTCCGATGTGACGATGGAAGGGAATGATATGGGTGAGGGTGATGAAGGAAGATGATCAGAACGCAGCCAATAAACGGAGTGATCAACAGCAGAGATCAATGTGGGCGAGGTTGGGCAGGAGGGATGCAAGAAGGAGAGTAATCATCAGCGAATAGCCCTGACAGATATGAGAATTGCTCACTCAGACAGCCCAGCACACACGAGGCTTTAGGCAAGAGCACAGATGTGAAACAGTGGGCGACAGCGGCGCCCTCGCTCTCGATTGTCAAGGAATCCGGCATGCGGCAGGTTGAGGGTCAATTTGGCTGGGCGTGTTGGGCGTCTGGACATCTGATTAGAAGACAGCAATCTAGACCGAAAGCGTAAGACAAACTTAATTGCGGATACGCTAGAGGTCAAGCACTGACAGCGCTTGGACAGATTCGAATGCCGAATGCTCAAAGGCGGCTCGTACTTCGGGCGGGAACTTGATCGTGATGGCCCGACAAAGCAACCTAGTGGCGCAAAAGGCCCGGATCGTGGTGCTTCAATGGCTGTCATCCGAGTAAAATGCACGCCAACAAAAAAAACTATAGAAGCAGAGCCGGAAGCGTATGTGGGCGTAAAAAACAAAAGGAAATCCACAGCCGTATCCGGCTTTGGCCAAGTGTCGAGGAATTGGTCGCGAGGCTCAGCCTGCGAACGTTTTTTTTTTTCATTTTCTTCTTTCATGCAGAGCAGGCGGCTAGACACATGCGCTGATGATCCAGACTTCATCTTTCAAGTTCCGATCCTACTTTTTCGCACTGATTCGGCTCAAATCGCCGTTTTTTATCCAATTTGTTTTTTCTTTTTTCTTTGCGAGACAGAGCATGCATTCTGCTCCGCTTGACCGCTGTGGTCGCCATACCAGCTCAACTGCAGCTTTGTAACGTCTAGGCGCCAGTCGCCTCTTGTTGCGGCTTGACAATGTCAAGCTTGCTCTTTGCTATGCGACAAAAAAGATGTACGCAGCGTGATGTCGATGGATGTGCAACCTCTGACGACACCGAGGCATGCCAATGCAGCCACGCCATACGCGAGACAGCGGCACTGCGGAGCCTGACATTCAATCAGTGGAGAGTCAGGAATTTCGGCAGGAGCACGCAAGCGTACTGTGCATGGCTAGTCTCACTAGCCCTCCACCGGCTTTCGACTAGGAGCTAGTGGTACGGAAGTGAGACATGAGCCGACTGTGGCGATTTTCGCCACGTTTCGGGCGCCATTCGGCAGCGCGTGTTTATCATCTATCTGACTGACCAGCATCTGCAACGTCTCGTCGGATTCATCTTCTTGCTCAAATTTGTCGCCATGGCGGTGGAAGATCAACATCGTACCTGTGCTTACTGTATACTGTGCACGAGTCCAACTCTCGGATAGCTCGAACAATCCAAGATTGATAAGAAGGCTGGGGCCCAACGCTGTTTGCGGATATCACGCAGTTGGAACTCCGTCTGAAACAAGGCCAGACGCCGTCCCACAGAGCTGCGAGCCGTAAGCGAGCGAATTTTGTATTGCTCCAGAAAGTTGTGCAGATGCACAGCAAATTGAATCTGGCTTAGCCGCCATGTTCTTTTCGGATCTACACGATGGATTTCCCAAATTTAATGAAAATACGGCTCGCATCCTCACGTTCTACTGAGGGAACTTGTCCGAGTTACGCTTGCCACTTCGCTCGTGCGATGCTCCGCTGCCAGCTACTACCTAAGTCGAAACATGGCGCGCTCTTGGACACTCGCTTGTACCGTGACAGCCTTGAACAATCGAGCGAGCGCATGGTCCTTCTCGTGACGAAATTGTGGAGCCAATGTACGTTGTTCCGGTTATGCCAGGCACATCTTCCTCCGCTTCAATGGTGTGTCGGGCTGCGTCATAGCATGCCTCGAGCCGTCGCGCGCTTGCACTAGTGCGGAGCCGCTACGATAGAGCGGTGCTGTTCGGAAAGATCTGTGGAAGTCTGACGACAACATGTATCGGAACTGGCGACAGCTTGGAACCTATCACATAGTACTGAACATTGACAGTATCCGCATGTCAACCTCAAAGAAATTAAGACGGAGATCTAAGTGAATTTGGTGCTAGAGTTGGTGGTGGTAAGACACATCGTGTGCTGTGGCCATACAGTACTCGCCGCTGTTGCTCACCTGTGCAACTCGACCGCGACGCCCTGCTTACAAACTCCGCTTTCCGCCTTGTTTTATCTGGCTCCAGGCATTCCTTTTCTGCTCATCTGTCCCTGCCTCTCCGTCCCTGTTCCTCCTCTTCCCTGCCGCTCCTCAAGCGCACCTTGCTTTTCCCAGGCCTCGAACAGATCTGCGCCCAGCCAGCAGTCTTGGAGTCGACTTCAGGATATTGGCTCCACATGCTACTTTCGTTTCAACTCTACTGCTGCTCCCTACTGCGTTCGCCGGTCAAAATCCCCTACAGCCAATCTCTGGCATCGCAAGCGCCGTGTGATGAGGTTTGATCAACACTTTCGCTAGAAGGCTACCAGAAATTTAGTCCTTTTATTTTTGCTTCTTCATGATAGTGATTATCTCATAAATTTTATTTTGATAATAATTAATTTTCCAGTTTGGGGCTTCTTCCGAACGACTTTCCGCTTGCGTTGAGCCGCGTTCCAGAGCCTCTCGAGCTGTCAAACACCGAAGCCCGCCAGCACGGTCGTCCGCATATGTCTCACCACGACCCAAACCCATGTCCGCCGCCGCCATCATGCAGCGGTCCCTAGCTACGCCCTCCTCTGCGAGCGATGTAGGTCCAGGCGCTCGCACCTTGCTTGGTCTGCGAGCGTCGTTTCTGCTTCCGGTTCCACATTCGCTCTTGTCGATCTGGGCGAGACATGCCTGCCTCGACATCCACACACGCTGCTACACTGGCCGCTGACTGAGACTTCGTCCCCCCTCGCTGTTAGTCTCTGAGGGTAGTCTTGAGCCTTCCTTGCTAGATCACATATATCCCTTTGCGAGTCCTTCCGATCTTTCTTGACGACTTCCCACGACCAACCCTTCGACATCCTCATCAAGAGACTCGCCTTCGTCACTCCAGTCTATACTCATTGAGAGTACAGCACATTCAAGATTCTCACCGCCTTCGTACCGGCTCGAGTTCGCATCCGCGCCCAGGCATACACAGCAACCCTGTTTTAATATCGGAGCGGCTCGAAGTTTTTAAGCAATCTCGCTGTGCGGGCCTACTCCTCCCCTCTGCTCCGCGCGTTCGTCAAAATGGTCAAGGCATTTGGATTCTTGGCAACGGCTGTTCTGGCCTTGTCAAACCTCTCTCTGCTCGTCAGAGCAGATTGCGAATGTGGTTATCTGGACCCATCCACCAACCACCTCTGGACCGATGCTTCGTTTTCCTACTTCAACGAGTCTGGTCTCGATGACATTGTTATGAACCCTGTCATTTCTCCCAAGACCGAGGGTGGCATGCCAGCCGGTGACACCGGCACAGGTCAACAGACCTGGTCCGCTGTCGGCAATCACATCAACAAGTACGAGGAGTCGTTTGGCGCAACCTTCCTTAGTGCCGTCAGCTACAACAACACCTACATCGACAACCGCACAGAGGGTCTTGCAATGGAGGTTTCTCCTGCCGACCAAAAGAGGCACATCGTCAACGGCTCAAGCCTCGTCACGCGACGTCGCGATATCCTCTATGGCTCCTTCCGTGCCAGCATCAAGCCCCCTTTCATCGACCTCGCCCCCGGCTTTGACCACGGCTACGGTTCCGGTCTGAAGTTCTCCGTCGCGTACAACGATTCGGAGCGCATGCACATCGACATCATGACGCACGACTACATGTACAACTCGACGCTCGACTGGGGCTTTGCCGCTGCTCGATGGAACGATGACCCGCTCAAGACCAACCTCACCTACGTCCAGAACTTCACCCTGACCAACTCCACCGCTTTCCTCGAGCACCGCATGGAGTGGCTCAACTCGACCGTTGTTCAGTTCAAGAACAACGCCGAAAACAACTCGGTCAGCTTCAAAGAATACGTCAAGGGCAAGAACGCAATCAACCTTCCTACCACCCCGGCGCCCGTCTCGCTTGAGGTGTGGGCGAACGGTGAACCGTCGGCTTCGCAGGGTCCTCCCATGTACGAGCCGAATGTTGCACGTGTCATGTACACGCGCTTCTTCTTCAACTCGTCGCGCCTCGAGCGTCACGATCAGTTCGTCTCGCAATGTGCTGCTGCTGCCGCGTCCTCCAGGGCGGTCTGCAGTACCGAGGATCAGACCTTGCGAGTCAGCACCCCCTTCGACCTTGATGCCGTCGTTCAGTACAAACTGAAGAAGGGCAAGTTCCACGTTCCCATCTGGGCTGCGATCATCGAGATCTTCTTCCTGCTCCTTCTCGCTGTCACCGTCGCTCACGGTCTCTACATTCGTAAGATCAAGGACGCTGAGAAGAAGCGTAAGGCCGCCAAGCTCGCCCTCGCAGAGGAGCAGCAGAAGCAGGCTGCTCTCGAGCAGTACGACGAGATTGACGAGCTCACCGACTCGCCCCGTTCCAAGGCGGCCGCCGACTTTGAGAAGCCGTATAAGCAGATCTGGGCCGTCCCTGAGCTGATGGACGACTGGGGATCCGATGATGAGAGCGACGTCGACGAGGACGACGCACGCTTCTGGGAATCGGTCGACGTCCTCCGCAGTCCGGATTACAAGGAAGACCGCGACGCCAACCAGCCCGGCTTGCCTCACTTCCACGATTCCACCGCCATGAAGCCTTCGACTAGCAGCGAGAGCCTCGAGTCGATCGAGACTCTCAACGCCAAGGCCGCTCCTGGTGGCAGCTCGCCTCCTCGCTCCAACAGCCGTGCTAGCAGCATCAACCGCGTCCCGGTCCCTTCCTCGAACCAATTCCAGCTGGTGAACCGTCCCGCGTTCCCCCGCGAGAACTCCAATTTCCGTCAGCAGATGGCTGCCAACCGAATGCACCGTAACAGCCCTTACGGTGCTGGTGCCGCAAACAACGCCTCTGCCGTCGGTAGCAGCCCGCGCTTCGATCAATTCGACGAGACGCGCACCGATGTTACCGAGCAGGCTAGCAGCTATCCTCCCCAACGACCCGATTTGAGCCGATTCGACTCCTACGAGTCCGACATCCAGGTGCCTACCAACTCTCACGATGCCGCTCGCACCCAACGCTACCTTCAGGACAGCAGCAGCAACGTCAGCCTCCCTTACATTGCTCCCAAGTACGCCGCTTCCGGCGGCCTTCACTCGGCTGCTAACTCGACCGCCTCTTTGCTCAACTACAGCGGCACGGGCGGTGGCAATAACAACAACGTCGGTGCTAGCCACGGTTACTCGTCTTCGGTCAACATCAACTGGGACAACGAGCCCAAGATCATCCAGTGGAACAAACGTAAGAGCATGGGTGTCGACTTGGTCATCGGTCAGCTCGCTCAGCCCGCCATGGGTGATAAGAACGCTGCTCGTCGTCTGTCCACGGTCGTGCATCCCGCGCCTAACGGTCACTCGTTCTTCACCGTCATCTACCAGCGGGTCTACAACTTCTTCTTCATCTCGGGAGATGGCATGAAGACCGCTTCGGGTGACGCTCGTATCGACTACTTGGACGGCATGCGTGGTTTCGCCTGTCTGTTCGTCTCGCTCGGACACTTCATCCTGATGTTCTGGAACGCCATGGCCAACTTCTACGGTCCCCACCACTACTACCACTTCGAGTACTGGATCCGCGTCATTTTCGGTCCCATCGTCATCAACGCCGGTTTGGTTCTGGGTATCTTCTTCTTGCTCCCTTCGCGTACCATGGGATCTCGATACCTTGTCAAGGGTGGCATCCAGTCCCTCGCCGACAACTCGGTCCGTCGTATGCCTCGACTCATCATCCCTGCCGCTGGTGCAGTTCTAGCCAACTATATGATGATCGACGTCGGCGCCTACAAGTGGGTAGCTCGCATGAACTCGCTGACATGGTCCACCTGGTCGTACTGGCAGAACTACGACAACGCGCTCGACTTTATCGACTCGTTCATCGCTCTTTGGTGGGCTTCGCCTCCTGATAACCCGGCTCTCGTCACCCGTTACGCCACCGGTGTGCTCTGGACCATCCCCGTCATTGTTCAAGGTGCATGGACGTGTATGCTCTGCGCTGTGTTTGCGCACGAGATCAAGACCACCTGGAAGCGATTCTTCTTCTACTTCCTGTGCATCTTGCTGTCGTGGTACGCACAGACGTGGGATCTTTTCTTCATGGCGGGTCTTGTCATTGCCGATCTCGACATCAACCTCAAGTACCGAAAGTGGGGTGAGATGGGTATCCCTCTGCTGCCCAAAGGATATGCCAAGCTGTTGCGGATCCCGGAACGCATCCGTCAGAAGTTCGCGCTCAAGGGCAAGGTCATCCCTTGGCTCTTCTTTGCCGCATGCTGCGTTCAGGAATGGCTCATGTACATTCCCAACGCTCCCGGTGCCGACTTTGATATCTTGGACATCGGCGTCCACCCCAACTTTTACAACAGCAAACCCAACAAGTGGAACGACGACCTCGGTTACAAATACCAACGTCCACGAACCTCGGCTTGGTTCTTCGTGATGAGCATCTTCATCCTCGCAGACCACTCGGCGGCCTTCCGTCAACTGTTCCGTCTTCGAGTCTGGTCCTTCCTCGGAAAACACTCGATGGCCTACTTCCTGCTCCACGGCATCATCTTCTGGACTTGGGGCTCCTGGCTGTGCGTCACCATGCTCGTCCACGGCGTAAACTACTTTGCCACCATCATGGTCGTCTTCGTCACAAGCTACATCCTCCTCACAGTCTTCTGCATTGCTTTCACGTACACCTTCGAGTACTGGGGCATCATCGCTTCAAAGGCCTTCTGGCGTGCCACTTCCGGCAACCTCGGCCGTCGCGCAGGTGCTTGAGCACTGTAGCTCCTATACCCGTTTCTTTCTCATGCTTTCGTCTCTTTTGGGATTTGTCCGCTAGATAGCCTTCCTTGCCTTTTGTGCAATGCACCCTTTCAAACTCACATCTCGCAGCGCTCAGTATGATCCGTGTGACCTGAGAAAAGCCTCTGCTGTGGCATGGCGACATTCCCATGCGAACGTGTCATTACCTAGTATACATTAAGAAGTTCAAGCATTGATACACATCTTGCTCCTCTGTCGAATCGCCTTTCCATACTTCAAAAACACAAACGGAATCGGGATCGCAGCGATCGAAACAAACCCCAGCAAGCTCGACGCCCACCCCGTACCCAGTCCTTCGAACATCTGCCTGCCGAAGAGCGGAACAAAGATGGCAAAGAGACACCTTGAGAAGGCCATCGCTGCGAGCGCCGAGGCCGTGTAGATGTGGTAGCACTCTGCCGCGTACGTCGCCAGCGAGTTGAAAGCGAGCATGAGCGAGATGCCGATAGGCAGGCCGGCGAGGATGGGGACGATCCAATGGATGGATGCGCGCGCCGTCCAGCCGAACCAGAAGAAGCCGATGGCAAACAGCGGTGCCGAGAGAGCTACTTGAGGCAGCCGAGATTCGGGCACGGGCTTGCCCCCAGCAGCGATGCGCGCCTTGATTGAGCGCTTGTTGAACCAGCCCACGATCGGAGCTGAAAGGGCGATACCAAGTCCGATCGCCAGGAAAGCGAGACCGACTTCGCCAGCATTAAATCCGTATGTGCCCGAGAAGACAACTGGGTAGGCCTCGAAGAAGATGAAGATGATGGCGTAGCAGAACGACGTCCAGAGCGTGGCATACATCAGCGGTGCTTCGGTGAAGAGCATGTGGAATGGCCTGCTAACGTGCACACGAAGAATCTCTGACCACGAAATGGGCGCCAGACTTCCATCGTCGTTCAAGGTCTCGCCAGGTGCCAGGATGTCGTTGCGACCCGTCTCAGCCCGCATGCGTCGAGCTTTGCGCTTGAGCAGGACGGGAGCATAAGACTCTGACTGGATGAGCATGATTAACAACATGGAAACAGCTGAAATCATACAGAGCATCCAGTAGATCCACCTCCATCGTTCCGAGTTCGGCGGCTCCCCCGCTATGTATCCGCCGACCAGCAAAGCCAGCGTAGGGCCCCCGAAAGCAGACAAAGAGTAGGTGAACATGGGCCAAAGGCGAACCCTTGGCAGCCAGATATCTGAGATGGTTCCGCCCGAGTTGGATTGAGGCGCAGCGGCAAAGAGGCCGACGAAGAAGCGGCAGACGAGCAGCGTCTGAATGTTTTGCGCGAGCGCACATCCGATGTTGAAGAGGAAGTAGCCCATGACGGAGATGTAGTTGACGATGCAGCGCCCGTACAGCTCTGAGACAGGTGCCCAGAGCGGAGGACCGATGCAGAACCCGATCATGTAGATGGACAGCACAAGGGCTGCAACTTCCTGCGAAATGCCGAACTGCGCGATGTACTGGAGCGTGGCGCCGGTGCCAACGGACGAGGTGATGGTGGAGTTGAAGTAGAGGAACGAGACGAGAGCAGTGACCGTCCACTTACGACGGACGCTCCAGTGGTTCGGATCCTCGTCTTCCGTCAGCATGACAGCAGGCAGCTGCTCCTGCTCGTTTCCCATCTTTTCCGCCCCGCCACTGGCATGGTCTGGACGCGATCCTTCTTCCAATACGCCGCCAAACTGAGCGTTTGCGCTTGATTCCACGTCGTCGGCGTCATGAGATTTTTGGCGATGCTGGGAGTGCAAGTGCGATTTGAGATGCTCGTGCGGTGGAAGCTGATGAACGTGGGCGAGCTTCTCGTACTCTGCGATAGCTGTCGAGTCGCCCTTCTCGATCTGTTCGTGCAGCTTGAGAAGCTTGTCGTGGGCCAGCGAAAAGTCGAGCGAGTTGACACGCGTTGAAGCCTCGGACAATTGAGCCGGCGTGGCCAGAGCGGTCTGGTTCTCAGGGAAAGAGCTACGGCATGTAGTCATCGATGGATTCGACTCAGACGACTGCGATGATATTGATTGGGACATCGGAGAAGATATAGGAGCCTGCGCAACCGCCGTTGTGGCCGGTTGCGGGTGTCGGTGCGTATGAGAAGACATGTTGGCAGATTGACGTCGCAAGGGTCAGCAATGGGTGAGCGACATAGAATGCTGGTGCAGGACCAGGATCGATGTTGACGACGTGTTTTCTGGGATGAGCCTAGTGTAGCTTGCTGGACACGAAAGAGGCAGCGATGCTCTTGCTAGACGAAAGGGACCTGGCTACTAACTGACAGCCGGATAGGTAATGTCGGGTCGGTTTGGTCGAGCGCGGAGCGAGTGGTGGAAGGAAAGCACAAATGGCATCTGATGGCGTTGCTATCAATTTGTGACGTGGTAGAACGAAGGCATACCTTAGACTCGGAAGGAAGGAATCGCACGGCTGTGAAATGTGATGTTGTGTTGTGCAAGCGCCCATTGGCTACTGTGGGCGCAGGTGTCGATTCTGGGAGTCGCTATCCACTCGGAGCATTCGCTTGAGCCTTGTTCGCTACTTCAGCCGAGACTCGATCTTCGGAACGTGTCACGTCGGTGATGTGATGGCCGCCATATGATACGATCGAAGACTTCCGACGGGAAGATAAGCCATGGACACGCTGTGAAAGAACATCCCGAAGATTTGTTTGCCTTTCCCTGTGCTGTATGTGATCTGCGCAAGGGACAGCCAGCCGAGCGGCGATATGTGGTGTGCTAGTACACCGTAGCACAAGCGAGAAATTGTTCCGGCACGCTGCCGGATCTTCGGCTGAAGGCTATGATGCATTCTAGCATCTGTCAAGAATAGCCGACCCGCTTTCACCACCTGGGAAATTTTCAGGTTGAAACTTTGCCAGTCTCTTGCATGGCTTCAAACTTTAGCCAACTGTCACAACGTAAGCGATGAATGCCTTCAATACGCATGGTGATCCCCGAGCCGGCAACACACCGCCGACCGCCATCGCTCAGATCAGCAATGCTCTGTTGGTCCATCTGTGCCTGGACATGTGTGTCCAGCTGTGCGCGGTGAGCGGCTTGGATCGTCTCGGCCACACCGGCCCAAGTGGGTTGCGTAAGAACCCGGGTCGAGCCGGGAATATTGGAACTGTGAGATCGTCCTCTTCTACATAAGTAATTTTCAGCAGCTACACATGGCGTCTTGTTGATTGGTAACGCCCGAACCTGCGCTGCCCGCTTTGGGGTATATTCTGCCCTCGGAAGATTGACCCCTCATCTGCGGCCACAGAGTTGTGAAAGCACCGCATCCCGTCCGATCTGCGAAGTTAAGCACAACATCGCCTAGTCAGTACTGCGGTGGGGGACCACGCGGGAATCCTAGGTGCTGCAGTTCTTTTTCTCCCTTTTTGGTATCGCTTTTTGGTACCGCTTTTTGCATTCAATTTTTTCCTGCAAAGGAGACGATTTATTCGCGAGATTCATTCTCGTGCGTCCGTAACTTTCCTTTTCCCGACCTCATCATCGGACACCACAGTCCAACGCTCCAAACTAGACAATGACTTCTATGGATACTGTTGTACATTCTGATTGTCTTATCTATCGTTGTTCTATACCACCAAGTAGCCAATCATCGCAAGCACGATCGCGAAAGACAAGAGTCTTGCAGGTCGCCCGTTAGGTGAAGAGGCATTGTCGTACACCCGCATGTAGTCGATCTCCCACCTAGCGTCAGTGAAAGCACTCGGGTTATTGCGCACAAAGCTTTCGCACGATGCATTCTGGTACTGCGCCGCGCATCCACTGAACCCGAACGTCTCTCCCGCCCAGTCACCACAGAGCGTGAGGTTGATGATGATCTCGTGTTCGTCAAAGTAGTCTTGCATCTGGCACACAGATCCATCTCCCGTTGCGAGAGCAGAGGCGCTGGCCGACGAGTTGGCGGTGTTGGCGAAGAACGCCGACGGCTGCCCCCATTTGGCCAATTCAGAACGGTCACTGCCAGTGGCATTGCTGTTGGTCACGACGTACTTGGGAGCGGACACCCCGTTTGCGATGGCAGCCACAACCGCCGGCATGGCGGAAGGAGCTGTCGAGATGGGCCAAAAGTAGACGCCGATGCCCGGGTCGCCCGGTCTGGTTTCGCGGCGCATGGCAAAGTAGCCTCCGCCATTCTGATTGAAGTTGGGTCCGAACGAGTTGTTGGCGTTGAAAGAAGCAGAGCAGCCTGGCTGATACGAGCAGTCGGATTGTGATGTCACGCCGGCCTGATCCGATCGCGAGCCAGCTGGGATGTGGCATCCGTAGAGTGTGTGCAGGCTGGCGAGGTTGCGTGGTCCCTGGTCGTTTGCGCCTTCGACAATGTCGATCTCTCCTCCACTCGGCCATCTATCGTTGGTGCATGTCCAGAATGCGGGCCACGTCGCACATCCTTGCGGCATGTGGGTGAACTTGGCTACGAGGACGCCGTCGCTCATCAGGCGCTTGCTGTGCAACCGCACGCTTTGTCGACCCTGCCCAAATGGTACTACTGTCGTATTGTCGGCACGGATCATGAATCGACCGTCCGAGTTGACGGTTGCCAAACCTCGCGCGACTGCGGTGAACTCGTCCACATAGTCGACCGTACCGTGCGTGGGATCGTTGTATGACCAGAACCAGAAACGGTCGAGAAATTGTCGTCCGGTGATCTCTTCGCGTAGGGTGTAGTTGCCTGCCAGAACCGCGCTCGACAGCAGAAGGATCGCAGCGAGCGCTGTCACCGAGACAGCGGAACGCGCCAACATCTCGGGAGCCCGTGAAGGGACGTGGTGGCAGTCGATTGGGTACGGGTGGCGGAAATGAACCGAATCGAGATCCTCTATCGAAACGTCCAGGAGAACATGGTTGTGCGTTGTGCGAATCTATCCAAAGAACAAGCCAGGGGGCTGATGGTGGTGACAATGTTGGAGGGAGTAAGTACCACTCATGTCGGCAATCTTTAGATGGCGGAGCCTTAGCCTAATCTGTTTGCGAAAGGCCGATGACGAACGGCGTCTGGCCACAGCCGCGAGGAATCAGATAGCGAACAAGGGTCTTGGCAGCGTGGACGTCACCCAAATCATTTCCCTGACGCCAAGCGAAAGGCGGGCTATGCAATGGGTAAGCACATCTCGGCACGATGATGTTCTTCTGCCGTGGGCGCCGAGAAGTTTCGAATCTCCTGATCTGGTGCCTCCGTTCATGAGAGGACGGGAATTGAGACTCAGATAGCGCACCAACGGCGAATTTCGTCGCTATTTTTCCGGCGCGCCTTCCACAGGACACGTTCTCGAAGAGCAACCGATTTACGGCTCAGCAGATGACGGTTAGGCGGGCTCTAGCTAATTTATGACATCTCAAGACCGAAGGGATGTTGCCTGTACGACAATGCTCTTGAGATGGAACCACGGCATGCTTGCTGAAGACAAAGCCAAACCCAAGGAACAAAGTGAGGCACACGCGCGAGGGTGCAATCGGCAGATCTTTGCTCGCGATTTGATTTCAGTAGCGGTGATAAGCTTTCAGAGCACAGAGGCGCATGGGAGATGAAGCATATAGTGAGAGACGGAGCCAACAGAGAGCGCTCAACGCGGAAATCATCGTGACATTTTCTGAGAACCCTGGGCTGAAGGAGTCCTATCTAACGGTCGATGGCAAGCGTCGACACATAATCTTTCCAGACTTGTAGTAGGACACTCTCGTCTTTCCGCATGAACGCTTCTTGATAAAGATCGTAGATCTCGGGGAACAGCGCGATCTCTTTGTGCAGCTTCAAGTCCTCCAAGAACTGCACAGGATCGGACCTTGTCGTCTTGAGTTCTGAACGGATATGTCCAAGCGCTTCTTGGCACAAGCCCACATGTCAAATGCATTAGCCGGATCGAGGCATTCCTTCCACCACGGGCCGTCGCCTTCGCTTGAGTCAGAGCGTTTGCTCTTGTTGTCTTGAGAGGTAGCTGTGGAAGTATTGTCGAGGGAGGAGGCACTTCCAACCCCTCTGAAAGAGCGATCGCGCCGGGCAAAAGCAGCCACACCGGTGTGGATATAGAAGAGCAATGTTTCGAGCTCGCTATAGCTCATGTCTGGCACTTGAAGGAATGGTGAGAAGCTTTTTCGTACAAGATCTGACGTTGAGCTCTTCTTCGTGATCGAAAGACCATCTAGGGAAGAGCTCCCTTCTCCTGTCTCGGAGCTACCGCTGAGTTGGACACAACGACGAAGGGACTCAGCTTCGGAAAATCCGGATCGCAGAAGACTGTCAAAGTAGCTGCTGGCGTTGCACAAGGTCTTCATGTGTGCTCGTAGAGTGCGCTTCTCGTCGGCGGGGACTGTTGGAGCAAGTCTTATGCAGTCTGTATCCGACGAGGTGATCAGGTGAGCCAGAGAGTTGAGCGGCAGCTTCGGTTCCTGCATGATTGGTGTGATCTGGTTTTCACTGCGCTCGCTCGTGTCGTTATTTGGGTAGCCTATGATAGTGACGGCAACGCTGCAGCGCGATTCTGCAGCAAATCGGAGATCTTGCATGGTCATGGATTCAGGATCAAGGCTCCAAATGTTGTAGATTCCATCGTCGAAAGAGCGGCCGTTCTCCCTCTGGAATCGGGCTTCTGCTTCCCGAACGATGAAAGAACGACATGTGCCTTCGACGTTCATTGACAATACTATCTCCATGCTAGTGTCATTGCTCACGACGGCCTCTTCGGGGTAGTCATCAGAGCTTCTAAACCGGAGTTGGACGAAGACAGTCCCTGATGGGATACATATTTCGATCCATGTGAAAGCATCCCCCGACTTGAAACCGTAGGGATCCCAACCGACGTTTGCGGAGTCGGACAAAACAATGTGCCGTTCACCATCAGTCCAGCTGTTGGTGGCGCGATACGCGATCCAATACCCGTCCCTTTGCAAGATCGTGGCCATAATGAATTCCGCGATAGAGGTCAAAGATCGCAGGCAAGGGTCAGTGAATGAAGTGTTCGGATGTACGATATGAAAGATAATTGAAGGACGAAACTTGGCCAGGTTCACACGATTCTATAATGATCTGCCAGCGCAGGTGCCCTTCGTCGATCAGCCTGCGAAGATTCTTCGCGCATGGCCTGTGCAGCTTTACTCCATCGACGGTCGTACTTCCGAGGACCAGTGTGATGACTGCATGGGTGAGCCTTTGCCAGCAAGAGTGTCATTGTCCTGAATTGCGCTGTCAGACACCAAACCTGTGCATCACTTTCAATCCGAACATGCGCTTAAATGAAAGCCAGGCCACCTTCGTTCTCGAAGGGAAACTCGTCGAGGTGATCTTTGGCGACACACGCTTTCTGACGTTGTCACCAAATTAAGCTCGAAATCTCGCATACATTTGAGGCAAACTCTATGGTGCTATCAGCCGTCGCTCTTTCCGAATCCATCCGACCACAAGCGACTGCGCGCTTCCGCTCAAGTATCATGGCTGTGCGGGCGCTTATTTAGCAAGTCACGAAGTTCTCACGGTCCTGCGCAGACATTGAAGGGTGCTATACCGCCGCAAAGACGTAGCTCAGAATTGGCGTGGGCTCGTCGCTGCGATGCTTCATCAACTTTAATCTTCATCCGGGATCGCTGCATTCTGCGAAGCGCGCGCAGAGCTTCATTTGGAGATGGCTGAGCAACCCACCTTGGGCGAATGAGAGCGACAATGGGGTCTAACCCCCACGCTCTGCCTACTGTATCTCTGCGTTGAGATCAGATCCATGTCTCTCGCTCTATCGCATCCATACTCTCTTTGACCTCCACCAGCACGTTCTCTAGGATGTGGGATCGAGCCTTCGGCACCTTGCCGAGTCTGCTCGCTATCGAGCTCAGCATTCTACTGCTGGCTCTTGTCGCCGGAACAGCAGACGCTCACAAGCACCGAAATCATCTTCACAAGCGCCAAGCGGAGTTTCAGTACATCGCAGATGAGCCAGACCCACTCAAAGCCGCAGCGGCTATCCAACAGATGCCGAACGTTCCCAACAACAGCTCAGATCCACCTGATGACATCCTGATTTCCAAGGGAGACGCTGACGACGGCAATCCTCCCTGGCTTGCTCAGGTCCCATTTGTAGCAACGCCCTCTACCGATCCTGTACAGCTTGCAAACGGCAAATCAGCTTGGAAAGACCTGCCAGACATGGCGGGATTCACCCTCAACCGTACTTTCCAAGTGCTTCCAAACCTCGTCATGCCCATGTACATCTTCCAGAGCTATCGACCGGGAGAAGACAACAGCCGGATCCAACGAGCCGTCATCACCATGCCTGGTAAGCCGCGCGATTCGTGGAAGTACGCGAACCTGTTTCGCAACGCTCTCGCCGTCGCAGCTTCGAATGCGAGCAACGGCGTCTCGGAAGATCAGGTCATGATCGTCGGACCGGTCTTTCTCAATTCCGACGACAAGGATTCGGGGGCAGTAAGAGAGGATGAGCTGTACTGGCACGGTTCGCAGTGGCAGTCCGGACACAAAGTACGCAACGAACAACCACGAGCTAATCTGAGCTCGTATCACGTCTTGGACAACATCACCGACTTCATCTTCAAGTCGGGAGAGTTTCCTTCCATCAAGCAAGTCGTGATCGCAGGACACTCGATGGGTGGACAGGCGGTGCAGCGCTACGCGATGCTGAAGAGAACCAAGGCGTACGACAGCAATATGCGCTTTTGGGTGGGCAACCCGGGTTCGTGGGCATGGCTGGACGATCAGCGACCGTACCAAAATGCTTCCTGCATCGGATGGGATAGCTGGGGCTACGGTCTGGGCAACGTCTCCAGCGTCATTGGCTATGCACGCAGAGATGTTAACGCTAGCAAAGAGGCCGTCGTCGAGCGTTTCCGTTCGCGCAGTGTTCACTATGCGATCGGACTCGCGGACACGGGGGCTGGCGACACGCACTGTCAGGCAAAGATGCAGGGAGGAAGCCATCTGGATCGCGGCTCGCAGTTCGTCCTTTCACTCGGTCGGCTCGGCGGCTTCCCCGCGAGTCACACATTTGACGTGATCGCAGGAACATCCCATCAGGACTACCCAATGATCCGAGCCGACAAGTCGGTGCAGCGCATCTTCCTGGACGACTTCAACAGCACTTTTCCCCTGTTAACGAATACCACCGATCCAGGCGATCGACTTCGCCACGAACACCATCACAACATCACGCGCCATGATCCGCACAGGCTCAAGATGCACGCAACGCCCAAACATCTCGTGATCGCATCTGCTCTGCTGGGCGGATCGGTGCTGTTCATCATGTGCTTCTTCACTTTGCTGCCGTGGGTGTTCAGCGACAATTACGACGAGAGGAGCTACGAGGTGGAGATGTCGAGTCGCCGAAGACTGCTGTCATGATCGCGTGCGAGGTGTAAACAATCGATTGTAGCAGTGTCTAGAAGTTCTGTAGTCCGTCGTAGCCTTGTGTAGATGAGTATTGAAAGCACTGAACGTGATGGGTCAAGATGTGAGGCTAAGTGCATCCGAAGAAGCGATTTCCCTTGCAGTCAAGTCTCCACATTTTTTTCCGGTGCCTGTTCCGACACCCGAGGCCATCGCTTTGCTCATCACCGTTCAACATCATTGTTGCTCCCCACCTCTCTCACGTTTACGCTCACCTCTATCCCCCCCTGAACCATCGTCGTCATCATCTAGGCTCGAACAACAAGATGGTCGGCTCGGTAAGTCGCCATGGACGAAAGCGCATTGCGTCTCTCCAAGCAACGAATTCGAGCTAAACGTACCTTCCCCCACTTGCTCCCCCCCTGCGCACTTGGACTGCTCACAGTGTCAACACATCCGCAACGATCTCACAGACTGCATCCTCAAAACAGACTGCTACCTGAAGCAAGGCAAATCGGCGCAAGAATGCATCACATCACACATGGCTGAGCTGCCGGTGGAATGTCAACATCTGTACAAGTCGTTTGTCGAATGTAGACGTGGTATGGTACGTATCCGAAGCCTTGCTTGAGAAGAAGTAGAACGGAAACTGACGTTGATTCCATCTGTTGCTATGGCAGCTGGATATGAGGAAGAGATTCAGAGGCAACGCGCCTCCAGCAGCAGGTGGCAACAACGCACCGGGAGGAACAAGTCAGGTGGATGCAACGGCAGTGGATCCATCAGCCAGGTCTTGATCAGCAGTGCTGCTGAACAACGCGGCGTATACGAACACGGAAGAACGATCGTCACAGATAGTCAAGTCTACGCCACCAGGCAAGGAGCCAACCGTCAAGGCTTTTACACACATACACACCAGCATCACGTAATTGTACTTGTATCACACCACTCACCACTGACTCCTTGGACGCACATGCTCTACATCGCTGGTCAAAGTGTGTCAGCTCTCACAATGCCATTTTCGGACACTTGCAATCAGATTCCGAGGCAGGACCTATCGACACGACGAGACAGACACCTGAAGGAATGACATTGTGAACAAAGAGTGAGGCTAGAAAAGCACATGAAAGGGGGCGACCAAGAAGAGGAGGTGTTGCATGTCCATAAACGGTAGCGATGTATAGATTAGAGCAGAATGAGAGAAGCGTAAAGGCTGGACCCGAGCTGTTGTCTGGCTGGGTCTTCGGCATGTACGAAAAGAAGAGTGTAGGACCAAGGTAGAGACAGTAACTTGTTATTTTCGGCAAGCGACCGATCAGAGCATGACCACAACCACAGCAGCCGCTGCTACGCTGAAGAAGACAGCCTTGGCAGCGGCAAAGTTGAACTGATCCGCTGCCGCATTGGTTGGAATCTGAAGGTTGTTCGGGTCTGGTACGAGGTTTTTGGCGTTGGGAGCCGTATTGTAGCCAGCGCTGGAGGCCAAGCTCTGGTAGACTTGCGAGGGGAAGATAGCGGGGACGGTTTGCGTGGGGACGGTGTAGCTGTATTGGTAGGAGCCGGTAGCAGGTGATGGACCGGGACCGCCGATGACGGTTGGGTTGCCTCCTGTAGCCTGAGCGAAGGTAGTGACGGGCGTGAAGGTGTTGGCGGGTACGTATGAGGAGAGGGGGAAGCTTGTTCCTGCGAATGCGCTCGAGACTTGTGCTTCGGTGGTGGTGGCGAGGAGGAGTAGCGTGGCTGCGATCAAGAGCGCAGCTGCTCTTGATGTGGATGGTGCTGATGAGAACATCTTTGTATGAATCGGGGTGGAGGAGTGTGCACTTCTTGGAGTGCAGTGCTGTGTGATACCGCCAAGGCGATGTGCAATCGAGCAGCAAGCGGGTTTGCTTGGACTACAGCTACGGCTGCGAGCGGAAAGGGCGAACGAAGGAGGCGGGCGGTCGACGCTAGAAAGAAAGCGAGGATCAAAGAGATGGTCGAGGTTTTGCAATGCGAACTGTTCTTTGACAGTGGTCAGACGATTCCGAAGCTGGGATGTAGAGGATACAACGACTGCGACGCGAAAGGATGAAGAGAAGGGATCTGCGGATTCTGCGTGTGGATGGTAGGAAGTGTAGAGGTGATGGAGGTGCAAGGCAAAGGTACGGATGATGGCGAAGGGGAGCGTGCGGGGAAGCTGCCACCGTCCAGAGTCTGTACTACTGCCTGCACACGGAGGTGTCGTCGAGCCCAAACGAGTCTCAAACCGCATACGCCTCTCAGCCAGAACAAACATCGACCAAACGCGGCACGGCATAGCACAGGATTCAAGGGGAAAATCTCACCACTGCAGGATGCTGCTGCTGCTGCAAATGAGGCTGGGCTGATTTTGCTTTTCGTTCGAATTTACAACCCCGCAAGCAGTGCATTTCGACGATCATCATTTGGCAGGAATTGTGCCTGGGTTGAAAATATTCCCCGTCGACGGCCGTTGTTCCGTTTTGCAAGTGGTCGAGCAGCTCGCTTAGCGCCCTGCAGTTTACGCCCTCTCGTTTTCTCATCTTTCTCTCTCTCAGCCTGAGCTGCGATGCCTCTCTAACAGCCTTACTTTGCCGCTCAGCTTTCATTTTCAGATTCCGACCCATCCAACCTGATTTCACGTTCTCGACAAACTGAGAGCCGTCGATGACGATCCTCAAACACTTGCCAGCTGCCGGATCTTCAATCATCGATGTTAGATCGTTATTGGTCGTCCGATCGTCAACTTTCAGGTGGGTTGCATCGGGCGGCGGCTACCTTATGCATCTCAGCCTTACAAATCACGTAGTGCTCGCATGCAGCATCTCTTGAATGGCCGCGGATCAAAGCTTCCGAAGATGACTTCCATTCGTGAAAGGCATGATCCGAAGCGAGATGATCAGCACAGGAGCTTGGCTCTCAGGCTGTGCATGAAGTGCTTTGCTGCATGGTGACTAGTCTACCCAGCTGAAACAAAGTGTGGAGTAAAGCGAGTTACAGTAGGAAGGTGCGGAGCAAATTCCGCCGGATTTTTTGGCAGCATCTCGAAGCTTATATAGAGGGCTCGAGTCTTCCCCATCAAGCTCGCATCTCCCAGCTTCTCCTCCTGCTACCGTCACCCATCGCTTGGCAGGACAATCTCTCGTCGTCGCTTCGCCGGTTCAAGCCCAACATGGTCGCCATCAACGGAACATACGATGTGATGCTGGTACCCCTGCTCATGCCAGTAGCACAGATCCTCAACTTTCTCCCTCCCAAAGTTCGCGACATTGATCCTTCGCCGCTGATCCCCTTTACTCAGGACCAAATCTCGTCCCTCGGTCTGGACACCTCAGCATACAATGCCGGCGTCAATCATCCCGTCATGCTCGAACTGGGGTACCAGGACCACACCGGTCCCGGTCCACGACTCTTCCGTCTCAGCTTCGACGAAGCCAAACTCGAAGTGCTCGGCATGCGTCATCCTTCGCTCGCCGGCAAACAGCCCAACACAGCCGACAAGGGCTTTGTCTATAAGCAACTCATTCTCTTCTCCAACTTTGTGCTCTTCACTTCGTCCAACGTCATCGCCGGTTTGAGGAGCAACCTCGCCACCGTCACCCCATCCAAGTCGCCCTCCATCTATCCCGTCGATGAGCAGACCATCCTCTACAATGTCAAGGACTACATCGAGGTCAACTTTGCCAAGAACGGAGAGCAGGGCTCCGCAGCAAACAACGGCGCTGTCCAGTGGGCCGGTAGACCGTGGTACGGATGGGCGACCGGCGACACACTGACACAATTCGTCTTCGATGTCGACATTGCAAAGATTCCTCCCGTGCCCTACAAGGCGGATACCAGGGTCAAGACTCCCGCTTTCTACGACCCTTCAGTGGCGAGCCAAGCTGCTAGCGTCAAGCCCGAATGGAGCGAATTCGACGGAGTCGCAAGCTGGAGATTCCAAGCCGACTATTACTCGCGAGACATCAAGGCTGCCGACGCCAACTCTGTCTGAACATACCCACGCCTGCTTCTTGCAATGTCACAATCATCTGGAACGCTTCAACGCGGAAGTCTGCGTCCATTTGAAAACATCTCTATTTGATCCATTTCATGTGTGAGCGACCCTTATACATATACAATGCACAACCATCACCTACCGTCTATTATGTCTATGGGTTACAGGTGGAAAGCGTCGGCAACCAACCGATCTCGAACCAAAGGTACTCCTGCTCATCGTCTCTACCAACGCTAGCGCGCTTGTCCAGCCTGCGACGCTTCATAATCCCGAGCTCCACAGCAGGCCGAGCCTCTCGCTGGAAGACATCATTCATGCGTGAATGCAGATCGTCACGGTGCTTTGCGTGACTTTTGGAATCCATGCCGCTTAGCGACTCGATCGTCAGAGACGGCGTTCCCGGAACAGTGTCGAGCGGCGTGTCTGTGCGACTAGTGCTTAGCGACGGGAGCGCACTCGTCTGGTGATGGGGTTGGAAAGCTTCTTCGACCGTCTTGAAGAGACCCTCAAACTTGCCCGTGCCTCGAACAGCCATGACAATGTGGGCACGTGGTGCCAGGTCTTCGTCCTGGCCATCGAGCGGCTTGCGTAGCAGCGCTTGGATAGAAGAGCGGATCCAGAGTGCATGCTCAGGCGCGTAAATGACGTCGGCAAGCAGCAGCAAGTCGAACTTGGGCTGACTCTCGTCGAGAGTGCCCTGGAGCGTCTGTTGATGCAGCTCCCACCAATCGAGATGCTCAACTGAGACGGCGACCGGCTCGAGACGATCCTTCGAGGGCGTGAGTGCTGGAAAGTTCTCCCGGACGTTGTGTCTAAGATTCTGCAGCACTTGCTGGTGGTAGTCGGTCAGGACAACGTCGGCTTGGACGTTACTTTGCTGTAAAAGCTTGGCTGCTACCATGCCGAGGAGACCGGTTCCGGCTCCGAGCTCAGCAATCCTGAGTCGCTTATGGGATCGCAGAGCAAGCCCAGGATGAAACAGGGCAGGGTGTCGGACGATGACATCGCTCACAACGATGGATGCACCCCACGTCTGGACTCCTACCGCAGCAGCAGCGTCTTGACTCGATCCATTTCCATTCTGCGAAGTGGCCTCTGATTGAGCATTTGAAGGCGGAAGGGGATCGTCGCGAAGAACAATCTCGATGGGACCTGATAGCCGGTCAGGGTCGAATGACGCCGAATCTTCTCCCGGAATGAGTACTGGCTCCTTGAGGGGAAAGCAAAAGTCGCGAGAGATAGCTCCTGCCTCCTCCAAGCTGGCCTGGCCACCAAGTATGCGTCCAGCCAAGTCCAATAAGTCCTCGGCAGTGGTCGCACCCTCTTCATCGTCTATCCAACAAAGGCCGCTAGCGATGAGCCGAGTGAGCCAGTCCATCGCATATCTCTTCTCGCTATCGTCTACCTTGGCCACATCAAGCGCATCCTGTAATGCCGGCGATGCGTCATGATCTGGATCAAGCAGGTCGCGGAGTGCTTGCTCGTCTCTATTGAGCGACTTTGGCGAGTACAGGCGCGAGAGATGCGAGAGGGCCCGGAACACACTGGCAGCGTCGGGTTCTGCCTTGATGCGAGGCAGACAGCTTGTCGGATTGAAGAGAGCGACCAGCGCGTCTACTGTCATTTCGTCCAATTCAGCGGGACAAGGATCCGGCGGGAAAGTTGCTTCAATGCGGTCGATATCCGTTCCAGGTGCAGGTCTTGAGGGGATTCCATTCGCAGGTTCAGATCATGATGGCGGAAAAAGGGCTGCGACTTCAGTGCTGTGAGGCTCCACGACTGGTGAACAGCAACGCTGAGGTCACGCAGCGTTGCGGCCTGCGCTCTCGAGCCTGTAGAGGACAAGTCTGATGGTGTGAGGACGAGAAGCGTGTACGAAGATCAGGCAGGACAGGCGGAGCTTTGGAACTTTCGAACCCTGCAGCTGAAATTTGAAAAGCTCACGGCCGAGAGTTCGGATTTAACATGTCGTTCGTTCGCAGTCGAGTGCGGGGAAGACGGTCCAAAGCGCTTTCAACTCTTTGGATGCCGGAGGCTTCGGCTTAGCCGCGACATGGAGTCTTTCCTTCTGTACGTGGTTAGTTGCTCGCTTCGGCATTTCCGGTTCCAACAGATAGACAATCCTCGTTCATGCCACAATTCTTTCCTCGACTCCTTCCGTCTTCACCACCGACAGCCAGTCATTACATACACAATTACAACGACAGCAAGTCCGGCATCTCTGGACGCAGCATTTCTCGTTCACTTTAGTACACCGACAAGCTTCGTCTCAGCTTCGATCGACCACATCTCTTGATCGGAGCGTTACCATGTCCTCTCGCCTGGTTGCAGCTCGTCTGGCTCGCGTCAACGCAGCTCGAGCACCACCTTCGGCTACGCCATCCTCCGGTCTCGCTCGTCTCAGCCTCTGTTCGCGATCTGGCCGGGTACTGCCAGCGCTCGCCGCTTTCCCCACTGCTACAATCAGGATGAGCTCCACAGCTGCCACTTCGATCAACCCACAGCCTGCTCCACTGCGTGTCCAGCCTCCCACCGCACAACAAGAACAGGCAGACTATGAAGCTGCAGTGAAGCAGGTGCAGGAATGGTTCGACAGTCCTCGCTTCAAAGGCATCAAGCGTCCGTACGGTCCCGAGGCCGTCGTCTCCAAGCGAGGCTCAATGCCCGTTCAACCGCCTGCGTCCTCGCTCACCGCCGATAAGCTCTTCGCCCTTCTTACCGAGCATGCAGCAAAGGGAACTCCTGCACACACCATGGGTGCTATCGACCCTGTTCAGCAGTCGCAGATGGCTCACAACCAAGAGGTCGTCTACGTCTCGGGCTGGGCGTGCAGTTCCGTGCTCACCACGTGCAACAACGAGGTCGGTCCGGATCTTGCAGACTACCCCTACACTACCGTCCCGAACCAGGTTCAGCGTCTCTTCAAGGCGCAGCAGCACCACGATCGAAAGCACTGGGACGAGCGATGCCAGCTCACTCCCGAACAAAAGGCAAAGACGCCGTGGGTCGATTACGTGCGACCTATCATCGCCGATGCCGACACTGGACACGGTGGTCTCAGCACCGTTTTCAAGCTGGCCAAGCTCTTTGCTGAGCAGGGCGCTGCCGGTATCCACCTCGAAGACCAGCTTCACGGCGGCAAGAAGTGTGGTCACCAGGCAGGAAAGGTGCTGGTCCCCACTTCGGAACATGTCAACCGTCTCACCGCTACTCGCTTTGCATGGGACATCCTCGGCTCGGCCAACATCTTGATTGCTCGAACCGACTCGGAGTCGGCCAAGCTCATCTCTTCTAGCATCGATGCCCGCGACCACGAATTCATCAAGGGTGCCTACAACCTGCCCGAGGGTACCCAGAGTCTCGCAGATACGCTTGCCTCCAAGGAAGCAGCAGGCGCCTCGGGCCCCGAGGTGGATGCAGCCGAAAAGGCGTGGATGGACAAATGCGAGCTGCTCACCTTCAACGAGGCTGTCGCCAAGCACAACTCTTCCAACAAGCAAGGCGTCGAGGCCTATGCCCAAAAGGTCGCCGGCGGTGTCTCAAACGGTGAGGCACGTGCCATCGCAAAAGAGGTCTTTGGTGCTGAAGGTGTCCCGACATGGTGCTGGGATGCTCCTCGAACCAAGGAAGGATACTACCACTTCAAAGGTGGTGTCGCGCCTGCCATCAAGCGTGTCAAGATCTTTGGTGCCTACGCCGACATGCTCTGGCTCGAGACCAAAACGCCTGACCTCAAGCAAGCTCAGACTTTCGCCGCCGATATCCACCGCGACTTGCCAGGCAAGTGGCTCGTTTACAACCTCAGCCCAAGCTTCAACTGGAGCGCCCATGGGTTCTCGGACCAGGACCTCAAGAACTTTGTCTGGGACCTCGCCAAGTCTGGTTTCGTCTTCCAGCTCATCTCGCTCGCCGGTCTTCACTCGACCGGTGCCATGACGTGCGAGCTGTCGCAGCGATTCAAGACCGATGGTATGCTTGCCTACGTCGAACTGGTCCAGCGAAAGGAGAAGGAGATCGGATGTGATGTGCTGACCCACCAAAAGTGGTCTGGCGCTGCTTATGTGGACCGCATGCTTCAGGCCGTCAGTTCCGGAAGCTCGGCAACGCAGTCAATGGGTGCCGACAGCACCGAGCGATCGTTCTAAACTCTTCTGCTTCTATAGACGAAATCGAAATGTATCATCCCTTCCATGAACGAGACAGTGTTCCTTCTTGAGTCGCCTGATCTGCTCACGGTACTTCTCTGCGGTGGCTAGGTCGTGTGAGATGTATTGAAAGTTAATGCGATCCAGGGTCCTAAAAATATGCAGCGGCCGGAAGAGCCCGAAACCCGATGTTCTTTTGGAAGACTTGGAATTTTTGAGCATGTTCCTCCACCATGGTCCTGATGCTCCTCTTGCCCGGCCACCAGTCACGTCGGATCCGCGCATACGAACATACAGGTTGCGGCTGCCCTTCGCCGAAGAGCAATGATCCGCTCAGCATGTCGGATAGGTCGCGTAGCTGGGACGCGCCCATTAGAGGCGCTTCTGCGACAAGAAGCCGTACTGGGCTGCTCAATAGCGGGGTCCAGTTCCAGGGTTGGCGAGGCAACATGTAGAGCGTCCGGAGCGCCAACACAACCTCAGCGGCAATATGACAGGCACATCAGTATCTCACATCGTCACTATATCACGTCAAGCCCGTCGCACCAAGCCGTGGCTTCCTCATCAAACGCGGCAAAGGCAGACAATCGGGACTCTTCCAAGTTCGATCGACTTGAAACACGAACATTCTCCATCATCAGCCATGTGGACCACGGCAAATCAACGCTAGCAGATCGACTGCTTGAGCTCACCGGTACGATCCCATCAGACGGCTCCAATCAGCAGGTACTCGACAAGCTCAAGGTGGAGAGAGAGCGAGGTATTACCGTCAAATCGCAAGCAGTGACGATGGTGTACGATTACGATGGACCGAGCGAAGACTTCATCTCGGCCTTCGACGACGGGTTTGCACCAAAGGCGGGACGCTACTTGCTCAATTTGATCGACTGTCCTGGTCACGTCGACTTCTCCTACGAGGTCAGTCGATCGCTCTCGGCGTGCCAGAGCGCACTTCTCGTCGTCGATGCAACGCAAGGCGTGCAGGCGCAGTCCATCACCGTGTTCGAGTTGGCCAAGCAGAAGAACTTGGCCATCGTACCTGTGCTGAACAAGAGCGATCTACCAGCAGCCGATCCAGACCGCTGCGCGATACAGATGGAGGAGATTCTCGGCATCGATACGACATTACCAGGGCAAGAGCCGCTATTGATATCCGCAAAGACCGGCAAAGGCGTTGACAGCGTCCTTCGCGCTTTGGTGGAGAGGACGAAACCACCACCAGGAGTGGAAGGCGGCAAGTTGGAGGGCAGAGAAGGTCCGGGCTTCCGTGCCTTGGTCTTTGACAGCTGGTACGATCAGTACAAAGGCGTCGTGTCGCTGGTCTCCATCGCAGATGG
Organism: Pseudozyma sp. F8B2; assembly: GCA_003004685.1. Classification (NCBI taxonomy): domain Eukaryota; kingdom Fungi; phylum Basidiomycota; class Ustilaginomycetes; order Ustilaginales; family Ustilaginaceae; genus Pseudozyma; species Pseudozyma sp. F8B2. The sequence continues at coordinate 330,159 of NXFQ01000003.1, forward strand.
TGCTGTCAAAAAGGGAGATCGCATCACATCCTGCCATACGGGAAAGCGCTACGAGGTTCTCAGTCTGGGTGTCAACTCACCCGAGATGATCTCCACCGACGTGTTGCGAAAGGGTCAGGTCGGCTGGATCATCGCCAACATGAAGGATATGAGCGAGGCACAGATTGGCGATACATTCCATCTCGCTTCTGAAAAGGTGGAGCCGCTGGAAGGCTTTGCACCCACCGTGCCGATGGTCTACGCCGGCATCTTTCCCATCGAAACCACCGACTTCGTCAAGTTGGAAGAAGCGATCCAGCGACTTGCGCTCAACGATCGCTCCGTCACTGTTCAGCGAGAGTCATCGATGGCGCTCGGTCAGGGATGTCGTTTGGGTTTCCTCGGACTTTTGCACCTCGACGTCTTCCGACAGAGACTCGAGGACGAGTATGGACACGCGATCTTGGTGACAGCGCCTTCCGTTCCTTACAAGGTGACATGGCGAGATGGACGTGAAGAGATTGTTTCGAACCCGATCAACTTTCCTGATGACTCGGAGCGCAAGTCCAAAGTGACGCTGCTAGAAGAACCGATGGTCAGAGGAGTCGTGCGTTGTCCGGAAGAGTACACGGGCGAAATCATGCAGCTGTGCGCCGAGCATCGTGGCGAACAGCTCGACGTCTCGTTCCCACCCACGGCATCGGCGATCCGATCGGTGCAGATGACCTACCGGCTGCCCTTGTCCGAGATCGTCACCGACTTTTTCGACAAGCTCAAGTCCTGCTCTTCAGGATTCGCCTCGTTCGAGTATTCCGAGGATGGCTATGCTGCAAGCGATCTGGTCAAGCTCAACTTCCTGATCTCGAATACGGTGCTCGATTCGCTCTCCATCATCATGCATCGATCCAAGGTCATGTATAACGCGCGACAGTGGACGAAGAAGCTGAAGGATATCATCCCGCGACAACAGTTCGAGGTCTCGATCCAAGCCACGACAGGGAGCAAGGTGATTGCGAGAGAGACACTGACAGCATATCGCAAGGATGTCACGGCGGGTTTATATGGTGGTCACTACGAACGCAAACTCAAGCACCTCAACAAGCAGAAGGAGGGCAAGAAGAGACTGAAGGCACTTGGTGTCGGCAGAGTGCAGATCCCTACGGAAAAGTTCCTCGAGGTCCTGGATACCCGTTCCAAAGCAAAGTAATAGAATCCAAGCCGCACGAGGGCCACGGTTGCCTCATTGCTAAGCCTCACCTTTGTTTGCGACTGAAGCTCGAGTTGATCTTTCCGTTCGAGAAGAACCTTGACGTGCTTCGGACGGCATGAGCGCCTAACTCCGAAGCCGGAAAGATCCTACAGTGCTTTTTATGCGGACTGCGGCAAGGCAGGATCCGATGTGGGAGAAATTCAGGACCGACGAGCACCGTGCCCAGGCCATGCGGTCAGAAATGTCTGCCTTCGTGGGCTTCAGGACAAGACCAGCAAATTTTGCGCCGGGGCAGGCGAAGGGCATTCAGGTCCGAAAGCATGCGGTCTTTAGGCGATGTTCTCATCGTGGGGAGTGCGGACCGGTCAAGGCGATTTTTTTTGCCCTTCAAATTTACCGCGGGAGCGGCGGGTGAACCAATCGACGGGTCTCGCCGAAGCGGCGGGTTCTTTTCCAAAATGTGGCAGAAAGAAGCTGTCGAGAAGTGCCTGCTGCGACTTTCCAACGTTCTGCCGCGAATCTCAACTCCGCAATTCCTCAAGCCTGCTTCTTGATCGTCGGCAACTGTATTGACCGATGCAGACCCTTCTCAGAAGTGCCGTTGGTGCAGATGGGGAAGCGAGACCTCGCTTGCCTCTCCTCCCCCACTCGTCTTCTCCCACCTCTTGGACGCTTTGGGATCTCTGAGTGAAGCCTGAAGCCTTTCCCCGATGTTCCACAAGCGGATGATTCCGTAGACACCACAGCCGAGGTCCGCCAAGAATTTGCTGCCCCTCAAGAGCGCCACAACTCAGCCATGACGAGCATAGTCACAAGGATTGGTGCCAGGAGTGCGAGCCCTTACAACGACCGGTGACGGCACATCTCTCTTCACTGTCGGAGCGCGCAGAAAGTGCAGGAAGTGCGATCTGATGCGATCTCGGACGCGCGAAAAACGATTGCATTGAGAAGGGAGCTTTCTCGCAGCAACCACCAAGTCACGGAAGTTGACCGGCGCCTCTGCATGTCGGGTTTCGCCGATTCTCATTGTCTCGATAGCAAAGATTCGTGCATACCGCTTGCGTGCCAATATTTTCTTTGATTCGAACCAGGTGGGAACGTCGATAATTTTCTTGCCTGGTGAGCAGAGAGCTCCTGTTCTTCGGAAAGAGAGGAACGATTGTCTCACTACTCCCAGAACAATCCGCCGGATGTTTCCGGTCGGGGGAAGTTCGAGATTCGATCACGACTACGGTTGCCGCAGGTCTGATGGATGCCGCGTGCCGTCGGCCGCCGCATTTTGCGAGTAAAGACTGCAACCACTGCCCTTTCGCTCGGCCGAAGCTGCGACTTCTTCGTCTCACTGTCCGAATGAACGCGACCTTTGCATCCCCAGACCCCAGACTCACGCTTGTGCGGGGAAGCTTCGCCAAGGATGATGTCGATGGAGTCCTTCGAAGGCGCCGGAGTGGGCCGAGGAGAGTCCTGATCCTGTGGTCATGCACAGCTGCAATGCCGCCCAGCTTGTACCACAACGTGCATGCTCTTGAATTTGGCCCCTTTGAGCGTTCGGCCATGCGGACGCTAGCGCTGCCCCACAAATTTTGTTGGTGCGGGACCGTTCCTGAGCCTCGTGTCTCCATCGTTTTCCCCCTGCGCTAGCGCACGTCGCCTGTCTGGACTCGCCGGCCATGCTCGTCCTACCCCTTCTTGCCAGAATTGACCATTCGTCCCTCGCCTTGACCCAATCAGGTTCTCTCTCCTTCGGTGCTGATTGACCCTGCCGAATCAGGGGGCCCCAAATTTGCTTGTCTTGCTGTTTCTTCGCTGGTCATGCCTGCGTCTGAATGTATAAGAACCTGCCCTTCTCTGATTGTCCGCTTGCATTGCCTGCCCACACCGTGCATCCCTCTCGTCCTCCTCACCATCTAACACCTTAATCTCACTGGAACCCGACTCGGCATTGACCGTCCCCTCCACAGCTTGTCCATCACCTTAGGCGCCTTCAGTCCTTTACCGTGATGTACATCCCCTCGAAATTTGCGCACTTTTCCGAGACGCCGAGCTCGGCGCTCAACTGGCGTCTTGCCGTTGCCGTCGTTGGCATGGGTCTTCTCGGTGCCTCTCGTGGTATCGACGAGGGCCTGATCGGAGGCATGATCTCGCAAAAGACGTTCGAAAAAGTCTTCCACATCCCGGCCAAGAGCAACAAGGAGTCTAACGTGACTGCTATGGTCCAGCTCTTCTCCGTCCTTGGCGCCATCCTTGGTTACCCCATCTGCGAGCGCCTCGGACGTGTTCGTGGCGCTCAGGTTGCATGCTGCCTTGTGCTTCTCGGCAGTGCCTTGTGGGCTGGTAGCGCAGGTAATTACGCCATGCTCCTCGCTGCACGTGCGATCGCTGGTATCGGTGTCGGCCTTACTCCCATCGTCGCACCCATCTTCCTTGTCGAGGTGGCGCCTAAGCAGATTCGTGGTCTCTGCACCTCCGTCTACTCATTCAACGTATACCTCGGTCTTCTTCTTGGCTACTGCACCAACCTGGGCGTCAAGGAACACATCAACGCCAAGACGAACGCCATCTGGCAGGTCCCCCTTTCGCTCAACTTTTCTCTCCACGTCGTCGTACTCCTCTTCACGCTCTTCCTGAAGGAATCGCCACGATGGCTCATGATGAAGGGACGCATCGAGGATGCTTCTGCCTCGCTTGGATGGTACCGCGGCATGGAGCCTCGAGAGCAGGCTTTCGTTGAAGAGTACGAATTGATCGCCGACTCGGTCAGGCAGGAGCGAGAGGCTACAGACGGTCTCGGCTTCATGGGCAAGGTTCGCGAGCTCTTCTGCAACAAGAACAACCAGTTCAAGCTCGTGCTCTGTATTCTCATCCAGATCCTCGGTCAGTGGCAAGGTCCTGGTGCGCTTTCCACCTACGCCAACCGCATCCTCACCCTGATCGGTATCAACGACAGCAAGGGCTACGTCATGTCGGCTGGCTTTGGTGCTGTCAAGCTCGGCGCCGGTATCATCTCGTCGTTCTTCTTGATCGATCTTTTCGGTCGTCGACGCACCCTGTGGGTTTCGACTCTCTTCCAAGGTCTCGCAATGCTCTACGTCGCCATCTACCTCGGTGTGTTCATCGACCACAAGCACCCCCGCAACAAGTCAGCATCCGAAGCTGCTCTTGCCGGAATCTTCATCGCCGGCGCCTCTTGGTCGGCTGGTGGAAACCTCGCGCAGTACCTCATCAACTCCGAAATCTTCAGCCTTGACGTCCGTGCACTCTCTGCATCTTTCGTCATGGCCTTCCACTTCCTGATGCAATACAGCACCACTCGAGCTCTGCAGCCAATGCTCAACTCGGGCCTCAAAGGTGCTGGCACTTTTGCCATTTTCGCTGCCATGTCGCTAGTCGTAGCTCTGCCTGTTTACCTCTTCTTCCTGCCCGAGACTTCGGGTCAGAGCTTGGAGAGGATCGATGAGCTGTTCGATCTGCCGTGGTACAAGATTGGTCGTGCAAGCAGACGTCCGGTTCGCGACGAGATGCCTTCGCACTCCATGCCGGCTGCTCTCGAATCGCAGTGGCAGCGCGACGCTGCTCGCGCCAACACCGCCGTGGACGAGAAGGACAAGGACAAGGCCGACACTTACGCCTCGGCTCAGCCTGCTCTCAACGTTCGTGATGCCAAGTGATTGTTATGACTCGCAATGTTACCGCTCATGAGACGCAATGGATTCTCTTCTCCACGTTCGTGCTTTTGCTTTGCGATGAAAAGACCAAATGCGCCTGTGCACTTTTTCTGTTGAACCTGAAGACCACGAAGTCATTGTGCACTCATACGCTATTGGTGAGCTGGTGAAAAGACGCCTTGGCGAGGATTGGCGCCAAAGACAAAGGGATCGGCTGAACAATGGAGACGCGAGCGTCAACAATGGCGACGCGCGTTTAAAAATGCAGCAACCACGTTCAGCAGGGCTTGCCAGCGAACCGTGCTCATGCAAGAGAACGGTGAAGCGTTCGTATCGAGAATACTCTAGATCACGGCAAACATGTCGAGAGATGCTTCAAACACCAGATCAAGCAGAATTGCCTCTCTTTCGCTCAAGAATCTGCTCGAAAGCGAAGCTCTGGCTCTGTGTGTCCGAGTCCCTTTGTGAAGGTGAAGGGAAGTCGTACCTTTTCTGCGTTGGTTCGAATAAGGTTTGCTGGGTTAGTCTAGGCTATATAAAGTGAGCCTCTCAGGAGACGGCAACTTCCCTTCCTCTCACCAAGAGTCACGTTGAGGTGTCGTCGCAGAATCGGACTCATCGAGACCCTGTCGAGACACCCGCTCTTAGGGAGATCTGAGCCCAACTCACTTCCACGCAAGCATGAGTCGCTGCAAAGAGGAGCAGGTGCGGCAGGCCACCTTTTTCAGTGTGGCGGGGTCTATGGGTTGTCGAGAAAGCCCGATCCCTGGGCCCGATCCGTCTGATACCACCGCTGAGCCATGGGGAAGCTTGGGTTCGGAACGGCAGAGACGGCTGTTTGGGCTGGAGGAGGACGCCAATTGCCCATCTGAGACGCGAACGGTTGAAGGGAAGAACCCTCTCTTTCGGATACGTCCAGAAAACTGGCCCTGTAGGCAAGCCGACATCGTAACAGAAGACGCCGCACCATAGAGGCTCGAGCCATTTCAACACAACGACAATCTTGGGATCACGCGGCCGCTAGAACCATCCTATCTGAACGGCAGATTCGATCAAGTCTGGATGGAGATCGAAGCTGTACACTCCTCGACCTTTCCACGATTCTACAACAAGCTGATCTGGTCAAGGCCAGGCAGTGCGGTTGAAGATGAAAACGAACTAGTGCCAAACTCACGAAGATGGAGATTTCAAGGCAAGGGTCCGACCTCGAAGGAAACGATGAATCGGGCGCAGCTTCAAGTCCTTAATTTGCTGCAGGAGGATATTGATATCCGAAGGGCGAAAATGGCGGTGACCTTTCCACGCGAAGGACGAGAACATTTCGTCGAGGTTCACTTCAGCACCTTCAAAGCTTTTCGTGCCGCTGCAACGGTGTACGTCCGCGTTGAAGGCGAGACGTTGGAACAGGTCAGATCGGCTCGTCTCACCAGGCTTGAACAGATCCTGATCACGGTACATCAGATCAGGCCTCAGCGAGCTAGAGAGCTGTGGATGAAAATGCGGAGAAAGCTCGAAGAGCAGGTGGAATTTCAGCACTTGCGGGCTCGGCGCAAGGAGAAAGAATGGACCGACGGCAAGCAACCACCGTTAAGCTCGGCAGGAAGGAAGAAGAAGGGAAACACCATCACCTTGATAGGTTTGGCCGTGTTCCGACCTGGATACACAGCTAGGCATGTGCCGGGATTTATTCGAGACGAGCACAATACATGCTCCACTCTGCATTTCGAGGGTAGAGGAAAGCGCTGCACTTTCTGCCGTGATAGAGCGACAGACCGGCATCCTATCGAGCGATGCCCGCACAAGAGGTGCACTCAATGCAATGCCAGGGGTCACTTTGCGAAAGATTGCTCTCTGCCTTCGAAGGCGGAAGACGATCTGGATCTGTAACGGAACAACATTTGATTGATGTGCGTGCGTCTGTGAGTGTGGGTCTGTTCGGTTTAATTCACGGCACAGCATCAGCGGTTCGTCCATGAAAGGGAAGTTTGACCGGCAAGCGGCGATGACAATGGCGGAGTTGACTTTGGTATGACCAGGCACAGTGAACATGCCGGGCCTTCTGAGCTGGCGAACGCGACCATTCATGCACTGAAATCTGCAGGCTTGAGCTCGCCAGACCGTGCCAAGCCTTGTCTCAAGCTGGCGGAAAGACCATTGGGGTAGATCGGTCGGAAGTAGCAGACCCGTTCGCACCCAGACAGTGCAGATGAATAAACTCGAGATCCGACAAGGAGATCTACTGTAGCTCGGTTTTTGAGCCTCCTCTTTGCTAAGCAGAAAGTATGAAAGCTGGCTAGCCACGCTCTTTTGACGAGGGCGCGGAGCATGAACATGCTAGGCACGACAGAAAGATTAAGCGAGAAAAGAGACCGTCCGAGCGACGCGCTGCGAATAGTGCTGCTGCCGAGGTGAACGCATGGCCAAGTCCCGATCCAAATTTCTGGCTACCTTAGACTGAAAAATGCGGATGATGTCTCTCCGATACGAGCGCCGGCAGGCTGCTCCGGTCTGAACCCTTCCGTAAGTTTCGACCCACCACGGTCTTCAGTGTGCCGAGGAAAAGCCCCAATCCGGCATCTCTAGCACGCATCTCTTCTTCGCCGTATGGGAACTCGGCAAACGCTTTAGCAATCGATGTGGGTATCCGACACTGTGACAAGGGTAGATTTATTGTATGCTGCCCGGATAAGACGGTTCGAAGGGGGGGAACGACAAGAGCGGGTGGCGAACTGCCAACGACATCTCGGCGGGCACAAGGAAGCGATTCCGACTTTGACCCAGAAGCGGGGCGCGGAAGGGGCGATTTGGCAGGACGGTCTCCGGAGAGACAAGGGGCAGACCCTGTGTCAAACTTTACTGGATTCGAGGCTCAGGCACTTGGACAGTCTCGCACCTGAGAGATCGTTTCGCGTCGGCTGAGATTGATTAGATTTCTGCTTGACGGCGCGTCGGACGAATCAGAGTGCGAGACAAGTGTGTAGGGCCTGTACGTCGTCTGCACATCGATGCTGTCTACACTAGCTTGATCTGCAAACCATCCAATCGGACAATGCCAAGCTCGTTTGTGCCTACTGCTGCAGTACCCTGCGCATCCTGATTGGTCTTGAACACGGTTTCTGACGTTCGGATCACTTTGAGCCGCGGCGGTTGCTGCATCGAAGCCATTGCTGGTGCTGCTCAGCTTGCCATGATATTCTCCCCGCATATTCGGTTTGCGTATGTATGATAGCGCGGGACGGCTGCTGATTCGCCTCCTAGCGCCTTGTCTTTATTCTCCCGAATTGAATGGTAATCCGCTCTCAGCCATTTAGGCGAGCATTGGAGCGAGCGAGTCAGCACGCCAATCGCGGCGTGGCGTGGTGCGAGTTTTGGGAGTGGCTTTTTCTCGCTCCACCTTTATTTTTCGGAAAGGCGACGTCCACTTCCAAAGTCAAACTGAGTGAGACCAAGAGACCATCAATCAGCCAGCTAGCTTCAGCTTGACATCCATCCGACCTCGACCATCGTTCCATTCTGTCATCGTTCAAGCACCTCGTCGTCCCTCTCACGCTCCTTCAGCACGCTTCGCTCTTCTTCTGGTGGTACCCAACAACTTACGGCACTCTTGGACCACCACATCGCTAGATCCAATCTCGAATTCTCAAATAGTCGACCAGACGTGGCGCTGCTCTGATAGTTTGTCACCTCACGCCATCTCGAGTCGCTTCGTTCATTGCTCGCCGTGATGGCACCGGCGACGAGGGTGCAGCTTCCAGACGAGCTCGTCGATCACATCCTCAACCTAGCATGTACCCTGCCACCGCTTCGAACCGACGACTTCCGTGAGCCCTCCGATTTCGACGCACACCGACTCAAGGCTCGTTCTTCAGCTCCGCATCTCGACGTTCGCACAACACTCAAGCTCCTTCTGCTCTCACCGCAGCACTATCCCTACATCGCCTCAATTCTCTACAAAGGCCCGCGTCTCTCGGATCCCATTAGTCTTTCGCTCTTCGCCCGAACCCTTACCAATCGTCCAGCTCTCGGTCGCCTGGTCAAACACCTTTGGGTCGGCCACACATATCAGGGCGAAGGCGTGCCCCCAAACGCGCTCGCCTTCGGCCTTGGCGGTTGTCAGACAGCATACAACCTCAATTCCGATCTCGCTACCATCGATGATGTACGAGACTGCCTCGCACAGGGCATCGCTCCGCCCAATCTCCTCTCTCCAGCCTTTGAGAAGAGGATAGCGCAGTGGGCTGCCCAGAATGTGCAGGCCAATGCTCGCACCATCGACCCAGTGCGTGCGCCCAGAGGCATCCACATCGATTCACCTGGCTCCGGCGATCGTGACCATCGTGGTTGGAATTCGATCGGCATCGACGAGTGGGTCCTCCGTCTCTGGGACGGCCGCGATCTTGTCAAGCATTTCAGAGAAGTCGCCAAACGCGCCTTCTTCCTCGAACTCAAGCGCCTCTCGCTTGCAGCCACTTCCAGCAGGTCCTCTTCGGCTTCGTCCTCCACACCTTCTTCTTCTACCGCCTCTCCACGCTCTGCATCACCAGCCTCTGCATCGAGATCATCCCCCGGCCCTTCCGCATCCAGTCTCCTCGACACTGACATGGTTACGCCCTTTTCAGCCCGCGGATCCGAGCAAAGGATACCCGGCACCGACAACGACCCATTGGACTGGGCAGATGCGACACACGCCCCTCAGCCCAACGCCTCTCGCCTCACCGATAATGACGAGCCCATCTACTCGGAGGAACTCGACCTGGACGAGATCGATGCCGAGCGCGACCGCTGCTTCGTCGAGATGGGTGTTTCAAAGCCTGCTTGGCGGTCGACAAACTGGTCCGAGATTGCCAAGGTTGGCGATCAGAAGGTCGAGTGGTGGGTCGTCTGGATCCTCGCCAAGACCAGAGCTCGAGCCCGCATCGTAGCTCGTCGAGTCTGGCGCGCCGACTCGGCTAATGATCCCAAGCTACGCAGCTGGCGCGCCCTTCGTCCACGCCCCGAACTCCATACCAAGAACCACTTCACTCACCCCACGCTTTTTGCTCGATCTGGCGCCAGCCACTTGCTTGTAGGAGGTGCGCCTCCTCCGACGAGGGAAGAGGTCTACGGAGGGCGCCATGGCGATCTCGATGGACTCTCGGATTCGGACAGCGACACCGCCTCCGAAGCCGACTCCTATACCGACGGCAGCGACTACGATTCCGAGATGGAAGCTTCCACCGCACGCATGGACATCTCCGTGATCCGCGAGCCAGCGTCTTCGCATTCGGAGCATCATGCAGGCAGTCGTGCAGCTGCAGGAACATCGGGATTCAGCCTGCCCGAGTTCGCTGAGCCCGAGCAGCAGAAACCTGAGGACCCTGCCGATCTGTGGGGTGGCGATCACAACTTTGCAAACGGCAATGAGAGGGCCGGCGCAGGCAACAGCATCTTGGGCTCGCGAGGCGGCATGTTTGGTTTCGATTCGGCGCTTCGTGCTGGGCTTCTCGATGAGCCCGACACTGGACTCGATGATGGCACCGAGTTTGCCAGTTTGCAAAAGGAGAAGCAGCGCAGACGAAACGAGGAGGACCGTCTGCTCTCGGAAATGACGCTCGGCTCCATTCTGCAGAGCTTGCGAACCGTCATGATGCTCACACCGCGACTCAAGGACTTGGCGCTCGACGGTGTACTGGAGCGCAGCATCTGTGGACGTCGAGCCATGTGCAGTATGGGTAAGCTCAAGAGTCTTTCGCTCGGACCTCCTCCTCCCTACTGGAGCTCGCCACTGCTTTTCGGTCATCCGATGAAGACGACGCGTCGCGAGAGGCTCAGCTACCATCAAAGGATGCATGGTCCTTCGAGCCCAGATTTTATCGCCGACGATGCTCGCTCTCACAGTGTGTGGCCGTTGCCGGGCGTTTTGATTCCTTCGCCAGCATTTGCGACGTTGCGCACTCTCCACATCTCCGGCTGCATGCTTTTTCCGTCCGAGGCAAGGGCGGTGGGCGGTCTGGGTGGTCAGCTGCCCAACTTGCGTCATTTCAGATGGTCGCTGTGGCAGCCGCACGTGGAAGGACATCCTGTGGGCGTAGTCGAGACGCTCTGTGCCATTCTCGACATTCCGACGCCGGAGGAGGAAGCTGCGGCAGCTGCAGCTACTGCCAGAGCACAGACCATCGTGGGACCCAGCTCTGGCTCCGCTTCTGGATCTGGTTCTGGATTCGGATTCGGAACTTCTACCTCTAGCTCTGGCACGTACCGCGAGATTGGGGATCGAAAGAGGCGTCGACGACACGACTCGCGCCGCTCCAACCCCTTCAGCGTCAGTGGATTCGGCATGACCGACTCGGGCCTCTCTTCCTCGATGGGTAGCAGCAGCATGACCCCTGCAGGTGGGTCGCACGAGGCAAGCATGTATGCGCTTGTGACGCGCAAACGCAAGCTGCGTTCAGTGTATGCGACGATGCATCCGACCGATCAGGCCATCTTTGCGCGCAAGGCGCCTGCCGCGCTCCGATTCGACACGCGTCTCACCATCGAGACTGCTAAATGCAAGAACGTTGAGGACAACCTCGAGGAGATGCAGCGCTGGTGGGAGTGGGAGAGCGGGATGTTGCACTTCAAACCCACCGTCTCGAATCTGGACGCCATCACACAGGCGGCCAAGCGCAAGCAGATGGCAGGTCCCCCGAGCTCGTTGTCGGCTCAGGAGCTCAATGCGGATCACAGTGGGATACAGATGGATCTGCGACGTGCGATGGATACCGAGCTCGAGCTCGAGCCGCGATCTTGATTGTAGGGAGTAATGTCATCGGCATATGGTATACCCACAGAGAAGCTTGAGTGTGAGATTACCAGGGTGGTGTGAAAGGTTGTTGCCGCGGTCAAGGTTAGGGGCATGAGCGAGTGAGGTGGGGCCGAACGTGGAGGTCGGATCGCCGTCCAGCCTCTTTATGATGGTTTGCGCTCACACTCGGCAATCGTCGGACTAGTAGACTACTTTGTTTCGGTGCTGATACTCGAGTCTGCTCAAACCCAATGCACGCATGGAGGGCGTCAGCGCCCTCTGCAATCAAGGCGCGGGCCTATCTGCTGTGACGGCGATGTGGGGTCGGCCGCCAGTAACAGCGTGACAGAGTCACGTGGGTGTTGGTGATTTGGATCTGATAGCAACAGCGTATCCGGTTTGAAGGGGAGGGAACGGCACGGATCCTTCCGACGGATTCTTGCAGTCCTTTACGATCGAGGGCGCGGCCCGGAGAGGGGGCGGGCAGTCAAAGGACGAGGCGAGGAAGTTGGCCTGCTTGATCGACGCGTAACGAGCCTCGTCATGGGAAAGTGTCGTCATCGTGTGCGCTGCGTGCGAAGTTGGTGATATGGACTGGCCTGGCATGGCGGAAAGGGTGAACAAGACAAACTCGTGTACACAGCAGTGTACCGCCGGCGTTACAGCACACCGCCGCTTGGTCTCTACGCTCTTTGAATATTCCGTCGGAATCCGTGCTTCGAGTGCTGAGGAGCATTCTATTGGCGATTCGTTCATGTCGCATGAAGCCGGGGTACGGTGGCTAGTGTGAGAAATACTATGAATGAGTTGAAGCGAAGGCATCGAACCGAAGTCTCGCTTGGGCTAGGTTGTTCGAAACGCGTTCTTATCTCTCCCCACAATCGTAATGATACATACAGAACACATCAGATGACCTTGTCGAAGCGAAGCCGCCGGAGGAAGGAATCCATCCTGATCGTCAGACGCTTAGACTTGACCGTTGCTATCACAGCGTCATGGTGTGCCTTTCCTTCTCTCCCCTCGCCTTTCTCTTGTCGCACCTGAATCCTTGCACCGGCGGCTCGCGGTATCTCCATCCTTTCCTGCTATCGCCGTCGTCAAGAAGTCAAGAAGCGAACACGGAGCACCCACAGCCGCAATGTCAGCGTATTTCATGCTGTCTCGGTGATCTCGTTGAACTCAGTCCAGCCCTCCCGCTTCTCAGCTCGGAGGCAGTAGGCGCACAGCGGGTGCAGCCATCGACCGTTCACAGCGCTGCAGTGCCGCAGCATAGCCAGCATCACGAAGTATAGCGTCTAGCGCGCTTCCTTTTCGGGTGGTCGACCCATTTCATCTTCAGTCGTATCCGAGCGACTTCCCTTGCCATCGGTAGTTCCATTTTTTCATTTGTCGACATTGCATTTCATTTAATCTCGCCGATAGTCGATATCGGCTGGCTTCACCGCATTGGCACCGTTGTTCTTTCGCCATGAGTATCCCTGATGCGCACGTCATCCCTTTGTAACTCTGATTGGAACTCTGATTGGCACATTTCCACGAGAAACGTGCTTCTAGCGACCTCTGTCCCCTGCTTGTGACCCGTCGGAGGAGGAACGAGAGCTCAGCTTTTGCCTCTTTGCTTGGTCTCTACACCGCCTTCGCCCGCCAATCCTCTGTCTCATATAAGAACTACAGTCCCTTTGCTCTTTCAACTGCTCGCTCTCATAAATAGCCGGCAAGATGGCTTCTCAACGATTGCGAAGGTCTCCCACCCCAACTTCTCGTGTCCCTTACCAGCTCCTGAACAACGAAAGCCAGAGCAGCTATCCAGACGCACCAGACCATACGGACAAAGACGATTCCGTTGAGTTCGACCGACAGCACCCCCAAAGCATCCTCGCGCGCGTCGAACACAATCAGCTCGCTACTCGAGTGTTTTGGTTCTTCGTTGGTCTTTACTCTGGCGCGATCATAGCCGCAGCTGTTCTCATCCCCATCCTAAAACAATAAAGCGACTCTCAAAGATCATGGCGCTCTTCAGCGTTCACGACGACGCTGTTTGGGCATCCCAATTGCTCGCGTGCGGTCTGGGCAACGTTACGGCAGGTCTCATTGCCATTGCCATCAATTGTCCCGACACTTCCAAGACGGCTTGTGCCATTGGCGCGCTTCAATTGGTCGTCGGCGTCATTGCAGCTGCAGCAGGCGTATACGGCACGTATCACGGCGCCTTCTAGCGTGACCTCGACAGTTCGGGTGTCTATCACATCTACCAAAAACCGAAATGAAGCACAAGGAACTTCGAGCGCGGACAACATCTCGGACCCATGCTGCGCGTGCATAACGCTACCAATCCGGCCAAGATTGTCATGCACCACGAGGAGGTAGGCAGATCAAAGGGTTGTACCATTTCAACGCCGAGACGCGCATATATCACGCTTGGGCCGTCATGGGTCTGAGCGAGGGTGTGCTCTCCAAGCGTGAGGCGGTGAGTGGTAACGACGGTTACGGCGGAGCCATCCACGACGACGATGCGGGAATCTATTCGAATGTGGCCCGCGCCCGAGGCGATACCAACGAGTGGGCTCAACTAGCTTTCGACAACATGGGCGGCGCCAACGGTGGCAGCGACAGCATCTGCATGGGTATGACCGATCGCGACCACCACGAAGAGGTTGCCGTCATTCGTTTCCAACCCTCCACCAACCAAGAATAAGGGGGGCTCGACACAGATGCTTACAACGGTTACGGTTGGCGCAAGAGATTCCCTTCACCCTCGCCCAAGCCCGAGTCGGACGGCATCATTTGTCAGAAAGAGTACGGTCCCTCTACCGCCTGTTACAATGCCGGAGGTGGGTGCAGAGTCGTCAATAGCGAATGCGCTGCTAAGCTCGACCAGCCCGAGACGGCTTGTGACGGCATCTGGTGCGAGCCTCAGCGTGTCTGCGCCTGACAGCTAGGTTAGGTAGAACGACCATCTGTAACGTGGTCACTATATACCTGCAATGTCTCCTCATCCCTTCTTACCAATGAAATTCTTGCCAATGAAAGATACTGCATCACTGACTCGGCCTGATCTGAGTGCGCATGATCGGAGGTTGAGCATGTTCCTCCAAGATGAACGAATCAGTCTAACGCAGAGTTCTGCTGACAACCTCGGAGGACAGCCACAGTGTGGGTGCTCTCAGCGGCAACCTCTCCGACCTAGACCCGCTCCTCTTTTCAGCATCAAAGCTCGGATGCAACCTTGTACGCGGATGACTGCGTTGCGACCCGCGATGACGGAAAAAAAAACCCTACCTCTAAAAGGGTTAGGAAACCCACATCCTCCTGTGTATCATATGATCGGACAGTTTGGCTTTCGAAGTGTGCGCAGAGCCGACGTTCGGAAGATGTCGAACCGGCAAATACGAAAAAATGAGACTCCGCCTGTCATACAGTGGGTCGAGAGAAGCGCGCCATAGGCAACGGGTTTCATGCATCCGATGGTTCGGTCGACCGAACCACTCTCTGAAATCAACTTTGCCGATCTTTCTGGCGTGGAAACGGAACGCTGCAAGCCGAGATGGGGGTGCGGCAGCCGCTTATTCTTATTATATAACTTAGCTCAGGAGAACGGGCTCTTGCGCGGCTGAGGCTAAACCCACCCAAAACCCTGTTTCTTGTGCGACCCTTCGAACCTTCCAAATTCGCATACAACTCGCTTGCACACATCACGGTGCAGCGGTTTAGTTTGCCGCTGTCCGCCGGACCGCCGTCGTTGCCGACGCTTGGATGGCGTCCTATAACAATTGCCGGGCTTATCGCATACACCCCTGATTGGGTGCGGACCCACGGCTTCCGAGTCCGTTAACCTTGCCGAGTTCCTCTTGACCGCCAGAAATCTTTACCTGCTGTCTAAGCGCAGTGAAACGCTCTTCCAACCTGATGCTTGGTCTCGACGATCCGTTAGTCCAGCGCTAGATGGGGATGGGGACTAGGCTGTCGAGCTTGTAGGTGCTCTCGTGTGCTGGACCGTCAGGATATATAACAGATGGCCCCTTCTCCGTCTCGCTAGACCTTCGATATCCCACCTCATCCATAGACCCATCCCCGTGAAACGAGCTTCCTTCGCCATGAAGCTCCTCTCCTCTGCCCTGTTGCTGACCGCGGTCGCGGTCTACGACACCTGCGCCCGTGGCTTGCAGCACGTCGGCAAGCTCCAATCCAACTACGTCGCTCCACACCAACGTGCCGCCGAACGATCTGCTCGTCTCCTCGCCAAGACGCAGACCAACTCTGCTGTCACCGACTCCTTCATCCATCTTAACGACAAGACGCGACCCTTCTCCGTCAATGGCACTGGGGTGCCCGAGATCGACTTTGACATTGGCGAGTCGTACGCCGGTCTCATGCCGATCAGCAAGGACCCTCATGAGACACGCAAGCTTTACTTTTGGTACTTCCCCTCGAAAAACCCCAAGGCGACGGACGAGATCACGATCTGGATGAACGGTGGACCTGGATGCAGCAGTCTCGAAGGTCTGTCGCAGGAAAATGGACCGTGGCTGTGGCAGTACGGCACGTACAAGCCTTTGCCGAACCCCTGGACGTGGCAGAATTTGACCAACATGGTTTGGGTCGAACAGCCTGTTGGGACCGGTTTCTCGCAGGGCAAGCCCAACATCACCACAGAGGCACAGCTGGCCGAGGAGTTCAAAGGCTTCTTCCGCAACTTTGCTGATACGTTCGACATCAAGAACCGCTCCGTGTACATCACCGGTGAATCGTACGCCGGCCAGTACGTCCCCAACATTGCCAGCAGCATGTTGGACGAGAAGAACAAGGAGTACTTCGACGTCAAAGGTATCCTGATCTACGATCCCTCGATCGCCAAGGATTCGCTTTTGGAGCAGGTTCCCGCAGCAGCATTCGTCGATTACTGGGGAGGTCTTTTCCCCTTCAACGATACCATCAAAGCTCAGATCAAGGCCATGGATTCAAAATGTGGCTACACAAAGTACCTCGAGGAACACCTCGTCTACCCTCCCAAGGGCAAGCTTCCCGATCCTCACCCTACCACCGATGAATGCGACATCTTCGACTTCATCTACAACAACATCTTTGACGTCAATCCCTGTTTCGATATCTACCAGGTAGCTACGACCTGTCCAGTGCTGTGGGACATCAACGGTGGACCTGGATCCGGCGACTACTTGCCTCCTGGAGCTTCGCTCTACTTCAACCGAACCGACGTTAAGAAGGCCATCAACGCACCCGTCGATACCACCTGGCTCGAGTGTTCCGCAGGCAGGGTGTTCAACACCAGGTCCGGACTCGATCAGGGAGCTGAAAATGGCCAGTACTCCTCCACCACCGTCCTACCTGGCGTTATTGACCGCGTGGATCGTGCCATCATCGGTCACGGAATGCTCGACATGGTGCTTCTCATGAACGGAACCTTGCTCGCCATCCAGAACATGACCTGGGGTGGTCAGCAGGGTTTCCAGTCTCCCATCACGGACGACTTTTACGTGCCGTTCTACAACGAGTACCAGGAAGGAACCGTCGCTGCAGGCGGTACCATGGGTAAGACCCACACCGAGCGTAAACTCACCTTCGTCTCGATCAATTTGAGCGGTCACATGGTCCCTCAGTACCAACCCTCCGCTGCTTTCCGTCACCTCGAATTCCTCCTCGGAAGGGTGGACAGCCTTTCGAGCAAGGCTCCCTTCACCTTCTTCGACAACGGTTTGAAGGCAGAAACAGGCTCCTTTGACGAACGCTCGCTCAACAAGGAGCAAGAGTTGCAGAAGAGACAGCTCCAGTATCGTGGACTCGCTCAGCCGGAAATCAGTCAGATCATCGCCGACTTTCTCTAGATCTTAGACGCGAGGAATGTTGTTCTCCCGTTTCGCGAAGTGAAAACCCGTAGAGATGCTACGCCTTCATGCTGAAAAGCCAGGCTCGTACGAACGATCAGAACGATGTCTAGAAAATGCCACCGAATTCTCACTTTCAATCTCAAATAAGACGCACTCGTGCTCTCCTGACTGTGCACAGCCAACTCAATTGAACAATCCATCCACACAACACCACATCCTCTATCATAGCGTGCATGAAAAATCTTAAATCTGAAACCACTAACTCAACGACGCTGATACTTCCTTCAAGCCAGCGGCTTGTTGGCCAACCAGCGGTTGATCATATCCGAAGCAGCCTCAGGCTGGTCGTATGGAACCATGTGGCCGGCGGCATACACCTGGGCAAAGGCAACATTACCCGCGCCCTTACCACCCTTACGAACAAGACCGGCCTTCTTACCGTTGACGGTCCACTCCTTAGCAGTGCCGTTGTTGAAATCGTCGAGGTAGCTGGTCTGCAAGTTCTGCATCCACTCGAGGTTGCCCATGTAGTTGCACATGAAGTCGGCCTCACCAGCGTAGATGAGGACACGAATGTCGTCCTCGATGAGCTCGGGGAGGAGTGCGGCCGAATCGTGCATCGAGTCGCCCTGGAGCAGGAAGGCCTGGTTGATGTTCATGTTGCACGACTGGAAGGTGACCGACTCGGGAACACCGAGGTTCTTCTTGATGCTGGGCGTGTTGAGGAGCGTCTCGATGTATTCCATGTCCTTGTAGCACAGCGGACCGTCCCTCTCGCGGTCGCAGTCCTTGCGCACATCGTACAGGTTCTTGCCGGTCTCCTGGGCAGGGCCGTACAGTCGGCTCCAGCAGTAGAGGGCAGCAGGTGTGCAGGTGAGGCGCGAATTGTACTTCTGGCAAGACTCGATGAGCGACTTGCACGTAGCAGCCTGCTGCTCCAGGGTGTTGCAGGTGGAGCTTCCGGGCTCAAACAGGGCGTACTTGTTGTCGGCACCGCAGGCGTACTCGGGCACCGAAGGGAACTGGTACTGGGGCGAGCTGAGGCCGTTGCCGATCATGACCGTGTCGAGGTTGATGTGCTTGGGAGCGAGCTCGGGGTCGCTGTAGCGGGCGAGGGCGAGGTTCTTGTTCTTCTTGTAGATGGTCGAGGCGATGTTCGGGAGGTAGGTGCCTGCGTACGACTCACCGGAGGCGGTGAAGGGGAGCTTAGAGTATTCAGGGAACTTGGTGAAGAAGAGCTGAAGGAAGGCGTAGACGTCTTCGGCGGCAGCGGGCGAGTTGTTGACCTGGTCGTTGTCCGAGTACGAGTAGCCGACGTCGACGGGCTGGTCGAGGAAGAGCAGGTTGGCCTTGTTGTTCCACGAGTGAGGGTTGTTCTTGACGGAGTGGCCTTCGTCGGTGACGCGGCAAGGGCCAAGCTCGAACAGAAGACCGGTGGATGAGGAGCAACCGGGGCCACCGTTGAGCCAGAGGACGACGGGGTCATCCTTGGGGCTGCTGCGCGACTCGAAGAAGATGAACCAGAGGTGCTTCGAGTCCGAGATGTCGAGGTAGCCGCTGTGCTGGACGACGTCCTTGTCGCAGAAAGCCTCAGACTGCTTGTTGAGACGCAGCGAGTACTCGGGGAAGGAAGGGTGGGTGAGTCGCTCGAACTCGAGGCCGTCGACAAAGACCTTGCCGGTGTGGATCCATTCGTTGACGGTGTGCTTGGTGCCTGCGATGGCTTCCTCGATCTTGTGCTCGATGCGCTCGATCTCGTTCTCGGCCCAAGTGAGAACGTCTTCGGCCTCCTTCATGGATTCGGAAAGCACATCCTGAGCAGCCTGCTTGGCAGGGACGGCAGCAGCGACGACGTCGTCGAGCTTGAGGGCCGAAAAGTCGGGTCGACCAAGGGAAGGAACAGCGCTGGAGATGTCGGCGTCCTCGTTCCACACAAGGTTGCCGGCCTGGTCGTAGTGGATCTGCTCAAGAGGAGCGGGCAGCTTGGCGGCGTTGGCGAGCGCAGCAGCGCAGACGAAGACGGCCGAAGCGGTCGAGAGCCACGAGGATCGCATGATGGATGAGTGCCTCTGTAGTCGAGGTTGTCGGTGCGTTTGGGTGGTTCTACTGCTCCGGAGGTGATTATCAGTGCAGTTGAATCAGCTGCGAAAGGGAAAGAGAGGTGATGCTGATGAGGGATGGTGGTGAAACGAATGGACGGCGCCAAGCAGGGTCGTGAAAAGGGGCGACTCCCACCGTTGTCGATCTGTGCGAGATAGGATGGCCAGAGTCAGGGCCCTTGAAAGCTAAGCGAGCCGGATCCAGTCGAGTCGCACAGAGCACAGAGCACAGAGCAAGGCCGCGCAACAGATGTCTGCAGCTGGGCTGTGTCGATTGGCGCGCCCCAAGATTGGATTTTACTGCGTACAAATCCGGAAGCTGAAATAGTGCGGTCATCAGGCAGCGAAATTGCCACCGTCAGATAAGCGTTGCCTTACCTCGCCTGCTGTTGGTGGAAAAGCCAAACAACCTTTCAGGTCAGTGTCAATCGAGAGTTGTGGAGGCAAGCCCCCCGAAAAATCGGAGCGTTGCGATCCGCGCTCGGCTGCCTGATTTCCAGCCGAATCCGCAACAGCAAGCCTGTGTGAGGCTGAGTCGATGTCAGCTGTCAAAATGGCTTTGTCCAGCACAATAATGGCACACAACACGGCAGAATCAAAAAAAACAGAGGCTACAAGCTCAGCTTAAGCAAACAAAGTAGGCTCGCTATGGACGTCTGACTTAGAGAGGGCTGTGCCGTCGGCTCAGCCATCGGGTAACCTTGAATTGGTCGGACGTGCATCCGAATCTCTCGTCTGCATGCCGCGCCATGCAACAAAAGCTTGACGGCAGATACATCCTTGGTCTGCTCTTCGTTTTGGCTTGTTTCTTGACCATCACCACTGCAGACAACACCAGACGACATTCAAACAACATGGTCCACATCTTGAAGAACCCAGACGGAACCGTAAACTTTGACGCTGTCAAGAAGGAGACCAACTTCTTGAAAGGGTGAGTATCGAAGCACAGCTCTTTGACTCGAGCCGGCGAAGAGCAGGATGGCATTCTGACCACCAACGTGTGCTTTGTCTGACCTCACAGAAAGTACGCACAAAATGCCGAGAACGCAAAGAAGAACTTGGCGGCGGCTGAAAAGGATCCAAGTGAACAGCCTTCTCACAACGACGACGGCGCTCAATCTGCATCAAGCGGCGACATCGTCCCTCCCAAGGCCGAGGGTCCCAAGTAGCCGTTGTCTATAGTGAAGTATCGTCTAAACACGCAACTCAATACCAAACACAATTGCCACAGATGATCAAACGTGCGGAATGAGGAAGATCCCATTGTTTGCTTCATGATTAGAATGAGATATGGCGAACGCTTTGGATCGGGTGGCACAGCAGACGAAGATCACTGCACCTTGATGACGACCTTGCCGACGTGAGCCTGGCTCCACTGGTAGGCGTAAGCCTCCTCGGCCTGTTCGAAGGGGAATACCTTGTCGACCAGAGGCTTGATCTTGTGGTCCTCGAAGATCTGGTTCATGTGCTCAAACTGCTCTCGCGAGCCCACAAGGACACCCTTGAAGTAAGCACCTGTGAGCAGAGCATGGTAGGCAACGTTGGGAGCCTCACCCTGAGCAACAAAGCCGATGGTGGAGATCACACCGCCGCGCTTGATCGAGTTGAAGGACTTTTCGAGCGTACCGGGGCCTCCGACTTCGACGACGTGGTCGACACCCTTGCCCTGGGTTACGTCGAGAGCCACCTTGTCCCAGTCAGGGTTGGTCTTGTAGTTGACCGTGGTGACAAGGTGACGCTGACTCTCGGGCACAAGGCTGAGCGCCTTCTTGAGCTTGTCGTCCGACGACGAGGTGATGACCACCTTGGCGCCAGCGGCCACGGCGAGCTGGAGCGCGAAGACGCTGACACCACCCGTACCTTGGGCAACGACAGTGTCACCGGCACGCAGCTGCTCGGTGGGGATACCGTACAGGGCGTTGTAGGCGGTCAAAGCAGCGCAAGGCAACGTGGCGGCCTCCTCAAACGAAAGGTGGGAAGGGATGCGTACGATACCCGTGTCTGGCAAAGCCACGTACTGGGCGAGCATGCCGTCTCGGCTACCACCGAGGGCAGTCTTGGCCTCGTCCTTGCTGGGCGTCGAGCCGTGCTGGTGCTCCTGAGTAAAGATGCCGGCCACACGGTCGCCCTTCTTCCACTTGGTCACCTTGCTGCCGACTGAGACGACCTCACCGGCACCGTCCGAGACGGGGATGAGCTCGCTTTGCTTGAGGTCAAGCGGGTACTGGTTCTTGGAGATGATCAGGTCACGGAAGTTGAGAGAGACAGCGTGTACCTTGATAAGCACCTCGTTTTGGTCAGGTTGGGGGAGAGGTCCTTCCTTGAGCTTCAGGGCCGAGAAGCCGTTGCGAGCAGAGGGCTCGGGGAGCGTGTAGAACTTGTGTGTGCCGCTCATCGTGGATAGTAAAGTGTAGAGATGGTGGGCAAGAGAGCAGGAGCATACGCTTGTCCGTCACAATTTATATAGCTGAACTAGCTTTGCCCGGATGTAACGGAGCCGCATAAATCGTGTTTTGTCATGTTGCGGGCTCACAGACCATGTCCATTGAACCACTCGGACACGGCGCTCTGTATTCAGGCGTATTTCCGCAGCACCAGCTTCCTCGATGCTTGTCTTCGATGACAGTCCAAATTTTCTTCTCGTCCGTTGTGCATTGCCGTAGTGGAGAAGCCCGCCGAAGCACGGACTTTGTGGTTACGCGTGGCGTGCTTCGAGGGAGAATCGATCTGGAGACATCGGACAACAATGTATGAATTCCAAATCGGGTCGATCCGTTGACAGCTTGAGAGAAAGTGTCCGTGCGTCCGGTGCTTGCTGTCGGATTTGGCCGCGGCGTCTCTCTCCGCCTTTCTTATCGTTTGCCATGGCCTGACTGGGGAGAAGTTCGTCTCGGTTAAAGTTTTCTATTTTTTTTTCTTCTTTTCCTTGCTCGAGCTGTGACGTCGTGACGGCCTCGTGTCGACGCAGCGGCGTCTTTCATCTCATCCCCCAGACAAATTCTTCAGCGTGCCCGAATGGAATGTGACCATGTAGCGGTTCGGTACCTCTTGATCGAATGATTCGGTATTACACTCAGGAGCTGTCCAGACAGTGATTGCTCTGCGGATCGCCCTCACGTGCGATGGAGTGACAGGAATGGCGTAGCACGTCCCGACAGCACGGAGATGCAGCGTGGCCAGAGCTTATCGTTGGCCGTCTCCATTGGCTCGACTTGCATTATCAGTCGCGACGGGCAAACGACGGCAGCGACGCAAAATCAGTCTTCGCGAAGTTCGATGATTTTTGAAATGATGCAGCTCGCTTCCCGACAAGGTCAGGAAACCTGTCTGCGGACCGCCTCTTCGGGAAAGACGGTCGATCTTCGCTGCACAGGCCGCCCTCCTTTTGCCAAAAGAGCTTGATACTGAGTGAGACTCGAGTTCGATCCGAAGCCACCTCCCGCAAACTCGGCCTTGGATAGACAAGGGCATGAACGATCGTCGTTCTTTGAGCGGGAAAAACTTTGCTTCCACAAGATATCGTTCCAACCTTCTCTACCTCCATCCACAAACCCGCCATAGACTTCCCTCAATATGGCTCCTACGCAATCCGAGCGCACCCCGCTGCTCGCTGGGCAGCAGCAGCGCACCTCGTCCATCTCGCGCCCTCGTCCCAGCTTTGGCGCCAGCATCGGTCGTCCTGACCTCACTGCCGAAGAGGAGGATGCCATCGCACAAGAGTCGGCCTTCAGCGCCATCCAGGGCGCAGCCCACGGTGTCGACCCCAACTCGTCCGCCTTTGTCCCCTTGGACCAGAGCCACTTTTCCGTCGCCGGTCTTCCCCCTACCGTCGAAGAGGAGGCCGAGCCCGAAGAGCCTGCTCTGCGCGCCGACATCTGGGTCATCATGGGTGCCATGTGGATCGGCTCGTTCCTGGCTGCGCTCGACGGCACCATCGTCGCTACCATCTTGTCCGCTGTCGGCTCCGAATTTCGCGTCAGCAAGGAGGTCGGTTGGCTCGGTACCAGCTACCTCTTGACCCAGACCGCCTTCCAGCCTCTGTACGGAAGGGCTTCCGACATCTTTGGTCGCAAGCCTGCCACCCTCTTTGCCTCGGCCATCTTCCTCCTTGGTTCGCTTCTGTGCGGTCTCAGCCAGACGTTCTGGCAGCTCTGCGCTGCGCGTGCCATCGCCGGTATCGGTGGTGGTGGATTGACCACCATGGCCACGCTTGTCACGAGCGACCTCGTCAGTCTGAAGGCACGAGGAACGTGGCAGGGTCTCGGTAACCTCGTCTATGCCTCCGGTGCGGCCCTCGGCGGTCCCCTCGGTGGTGCACTTGCCGACGGCGGCCTCGGCTGGCGATGGGCTTTCCTTCTTCAGGTGCCCCTCTGTGTCGTCCACTTTGTCGTCGTCTCGTGGAAGATCGACATCCCTGCTGGTCCTGGCAGCATGATCGAGAAGATCAAGCGAATCGATGCTCTTGGCTCGCTCTCCCTCGTCACCTCGGTCACGCTGATCCTCGTCGGTCTCAGCTTGGGCGGCAACGAGCGCGAGTGGTCAGACAAGCTCGTCCTCGGCTCGCTCATCGCTGGTCTTGCTGTCCTCGTCATCTTTGTGCTGGTCGAAAAGTACGTGGCTCGCGAGCCTCTGATGCCCATGGCCGTGCTCTTCACCCGCACGCCCGGCTTCGTCTCGATCGCCTGCTGGTTCATCACCATGTCGCAGTTCGGCATCATCTTCAACGTGCCCAACTACTTTGAGAACGTCGAGCAGACCACAAAGCAATACGCCGGTCTTCACCTCATCCCCAACGCCATCATCGCTTCTACGTGCAGTCTGGGTAGCGGTCTCATCATGGCTCGCACTGGCCGCTACCGCAAGATGTTGCTCGCCGGCGGTCTCGCCGGCTTTGTTGGACCTCTGATGATGTGCTTCTGGTACCGCGGCACATCCGAGTTCTTCTACTGGCTCAGCATGCCTTGGGGTGGTGCGGCTTACGGCTCGGTCCTCACCATCACGCTGGTTGCTCTGATCGCCTCGGTCGACCCCAAGGACATGGCGGCTGCCACCGGTGTCACCTACCTCTTCCGTGCCACCGGTTCGGTCCTGGGTATCTCGCTCTCGAGCGCCATCCTGCAAAACAGCCTGCAGAAGAACCTGGAAAAGACCGACATCCCTTCCAAGCTCATCCAGCTCATCCGTCAAGATGTCAGCACCATCAAGACGCTCAGCAAGCCGCTTCGTGTCGCCGCGATTGGCGCTTACGAGCAGTCGATGCACACCGTGTTCATCGCCATCGCCGCTGCTGGTCTTTTCGCCTTCCTGGCTCTCTTCTTCATCGAGGAGCGTGACCTGCCTGGTAAGAAGCCCGCTGCTGCCCCAGCTCGTCGATGAGCAGCATCCCCCGTCACGAACCTGACCCGTCGATACGGTCACCGCTCAATTACCAACTGTCCCCCTCACTCCACCTGCTCCATTTGTTCCAAGTTAGGATTTCCATAAACTCACATCGAACAATCGATCCTCGTTCAATCTTTGACGCTATCCTTTTCTCCGCACTACCGGTTGTTTGCCGAAAAGCACTGGTGGCATTGACGTACATATGTGAGCAAGAGTTGACATTGTGATCTCTCAAGCGAGCTGCTTCTCCAAGAACTCCTTCCACGCTGCTTGGTCAAAGGAGGACGAGATGCTGCCTTCGACCAGACCGTTCCAGAGACAAGTTGGAGTGACGTGGATACCATTCTGACGACCGAGTTTGACGCAGTACTTGAGTTCGGGGACGACAGCGCTGCCGCCGTTGCCTTCCTTCTCAACTCGAATGAGATTCTTGACAGATTGGCCGAGAGGTGTTCCTTGCAGGTCTCTGTGGATGGCCTCCTGTTTGCGCTTCTTGGGAGCCTCGCCGACGGTCTCGATGGCGAGCGTCGCAAGTTCACCTCGGATTCCATCCGGGGATTTGCCTCGGGCAGGTCCGTCGAAGAAGCGCTCCTGCTCCTTCATGAGCTCCAAAGAATACAGCCAGAAGGCATTGCGGTCGGGTATCGCGGTGACGGCGGGATCTGTGAGCGCAATCTTGGCTACAGCTAAGGCGGACTCGTGTAGCAAGGTGGAGGTCGAGTGCCAGGGCTGCGGATAAGGACGGATGACGATGCGCACCTTGTCCGTGTACTGAGCTGAATCGCCGATGACGAGAGGAAGCAGGTGCTCGTTGACACCTTTCAGCTGTTTGGCGGAGAAAGGGCAGAGGTAGTCGAGGAAGAGCTCGAGCGTGTTGGGAGCAGTCAGCGAGCCGATGGAAAGAGCTTGAAGCGAAGGAGGGAGCGCCATGGTTGCGAATCTTTCGATGAGTCGAGGTCGGTGTTGGTGAGAAGAAGACAAGGCTGAAGTTAGAAGAGCTCGACCATCCAAGGGTGCCTGCAGCGAAGCCACATTTTTCGACCATCTTCCCTCCACACATCACTCCCGCCTCACCTTTATCAAGCAGTGAGTTCGGAGCGTTGCCCGGAGTTGACGTGATTCTTGAGTTCGCTTGGGCCATCCGTCTCTCCACGGCAGATCGTCAGATTGTCAGATCAGACAAGTTTGCTACTAATGTGAGATCTCATTTGCCTCAACAACTATAAGCAGCCCAAAAAGAGAAAGAGTTGGGCTGTGGTCGGGACCCTTTCCCAGACAAATAAGGCACCCTCGGTCGCAGTGCCGCTTCCGCATTCTTCATTTCGCCGCCACAAAAGTTGAACCCGCACCTCGTCGGTCGGCAACCCCGCGCCGAAGGTTCAAAACGGGGTTTAGGACCAGTGTTTCCTCGGGCCAGTTCATGTTCCCAGTGGCTGGCAGTGCTGTGCGACGACGCTGTTACCTTCTTCCCCACCACCGCCATCTCAAGTTCCCCTTGCTCGATTGCTTTCTGCGTCTCCCCACGCTTCGATTCGCATTCGTAGATAGACTGCCAAGCATGGCGCGTTCCAAGGGCAAAGGGCCCGTCAAGAGGCACCACGCCTTCCACGGTGTAGTGATGGTCTGCGGTTGGCTGCTGCCTCCTCTAGCCGTCCTCATCCGTTTCGGCGTCGGCCTGGATCTCTTCATCAACATCATCTGCACCATCGCCGGCTACATTCCGGGCCACGTTCACAACTTTTGGATCCAAAACATTCGTAACAACAAAAACTCGCGACACTCGCCTTCGTGGGCCATCCGGTACGGTCTCGTCAAGGACTACCGAGTCAAGCGCACCGCCAACGGCTGGTCCGACCGCTACGGAGACTCGGCGACCGACTGGCAGAATCAGGAGGTCATCGTCGATCCCATCACCGGCGAGACCCGTCGCGACCCCGACTCGGCTCGCAAGACCGGCAACATTCGAACTGGCAGTCACTTCCTTTCTCCTTGGGCCGACAACGTCGAAGACAGCCCACGCGCAGAGCGCGAGGATCCGTATGCGGATGAGAGGAGGCAGAACGCAGGTCGCGCCGGTCACGTTCAGCGGGATCCCATCACTGGTGCCGTGCTTGACGACGGCGGACACGGCGGCTCGCTCTCGCGCACCAGCTCAAGGAGGAGTCTCGGCAGCCGCTACGCAGAACGCTACGGCATCGGTGCTGGCACAGAAGCTTCGTCCAGGAGCTCGCTCAGCTACGCCAACGACTCGCGCGATCAAAATGGCGGAGGCAGCAAGTGGGGTCGCTCCAACTCGTCCAAGTCCAAGAAGAAGGATCGATGGGCAAGGGAGGCAGAGGCCCTCGGCAACCCTTCTCAGCAGTCGTACGGTGCCGACAGCTATGGCTATGACGATAGCTCGCGCAACTACGACAGCAATGCAGGAGCCGGCAACCGTTCCAGCCGGATCCGAGATCCTTTGGCTGACCGTCACGACTTCTAAGAGAAAGCGCGGCCTCAGCTTTGCTCTCGTTCCATCATCACTTGTCTATATTTCGGGCGCGACCGTTCATTATTCTTTTCCTTGGGGCTTTGTCAACTCGGTATGCACTGTCATGGTTCTGCAAACACTCATTTTCGACCCTCAAATCTTTGATAAGCATGTTGCAAGAGCGTGGGGAAGACAGTGCCCTTACATTTCAGATGATGAGCGGACTCGTCTTTTCAACATGCGCTACGAGACCATTCTGAGGATGAAGGCGATGATTCGTAACTCGAGGTCGTCTTGGCAAGCACTGAGTAGATGGATCGCTTGAAATCCAGGCCGGCGTGACGATCAGTACAGACACTGCGATTGAACCTTTACTGAGCATCTTCCTGAATTGCAGCATCATCGTAGCAGAGCTCGGCTGCACATATGTCGAACCTGAAGTCATCAAAGAATTGGGTGATCTCGTTCCTCAAGATCAAGCACCACTCCTTGCCGAGAATTGCGACATGATCGGTCCTTCGGGAATTCATCGGATCGTCGCAATCTGAACGAGCTCAACGACCCATTCCGTCCTCTTCTCTGTGGACAAAACAGGTGCTCGGAACCACTGACCTTTGACCAGGATCCAGGGCGAGGATGTAGTACAAAGGTCTCGTCAGACTCTGATCCTCTTCTTCGAAATGATTTTCATGCCTGAATTTTCGTCTTGAATTTGTTTGCCGAAGCGTGTTCAAAGGCGATGACGAAAGGTGGAAACCGACATGATTTCACTCTTTCAGCAGACAAGACTCTGGTCTGCAGCTCCACGGACAACAGACGAGGTTCCACCTTGTCAAAAGTCCCCGCATCTCCACAAGTCGGTGTGGTCACCTTTCAAGCACAAGCTGACGACGCTCTTTGTCCCGGTACGACTTCATAAGAAGCTCTGAATTCTCCTCGGCATCGCTTTCGGATCCACCTCATCTACCATACCCTTCTACGCAACCGAAAATGCCTTCGTTCAAGTCTTCTGATATTCCTGACCTCACTGGCCGTATCGCCATCGTGACAGGCGGTAACAGCGGTCTCGGAGAGTAAGTTCTCGTGCTGCCCCGGCTCGGTACCTTGTTCGAAGGGAGAGGTGTTGTTCGACAGCTGACCGCTTTGAACTTGCGATTGTGTTTTGGCATCTTCACAGAGCCTCTTGCCTTGAACTCGCCCGCAATGGTGCCAAGGTGTACATGGCATCACGTACCGAGTCCAAAGCTCAGGAGGCGATCCAAAAGATCAAGCAGGCTGTGCCCAAGGCCGATGTGCAATTCCTGCAGCTGGATCTGACCGAACTCGCGGCTGTACGCAAGGCTGCCGAAGAGTTCCTGTCCCGCGAAAGCCGTCTCGACATCCTGCTCAACAACGCAGGTGTCATGGCTACGCCGTACACTTTCACCAAGGATGGAATCGAACTTCAGGTCGGCACCAACGTCGTTGGGCACTACCTCTTCACGATGATGCTCCTCCCTACGCTGTACAAGACTTCCAAGCTGCCCGAATACGCTTCGCCAGACTCGCCGACTGTCCGTATTGTCCAGGTTTCCAGCTTGGGTCACGTCGCCTCGCCTTCCGACACCAGCTTCAAGGACCTTGAAGCGGTCAACAAGCAATACTGGCCCGAAATGAAAGGTACCTGGGATCGCTACGGCAAGAGCAAGCTCGGCAACATCCTCATCGCCAACGAAGTGAGCAAGCTGCTTCCCGAAGATGCTCGTATCAGCAGTCTCTCCATCCACCCCGGTGTAGTGAAAACGGGACTTCTCCGAGGACCCAACGAATCGTACGGTCGAATCATTGCTGCCATCTCCAACTTCGCAAGCAGGATCTTCACCGCTCCCGAAGACGGTGCGCTTACACAGCTCTATGCTTGTGCTTCGCTCGAGGTCGATCGCCTGAAGCTCGATGGAGCATATCTTGTCCCCGTAGCCAAGGTGGGCAAGAAGAGCAAGCTCGGTCAGGACAAGGATGGCAAGCTGGGAGAGGAGCTGTTCAGCTTCTGCAACAGCTTTATCAAGGAGAAGCTCAACCTGGATTTGCCTGCTCACGTCAAGGAGATCGGAGTACAGCTGCCACAGAGCAATCTCTAAATGCGAGAAGATAGAAGGGCGTTGCTGTAATTTGCGCTTGGCTCTGCTTCCTACTTTGTATTGTTTTAGACTTCTTTCTGTTGCCTTGGTCAGCTAAGATGTATCTGTTCCTTGTACACATGTATAGCTGACATGTACACACGCCATATACGTTGGACTCTGGTTCTGCAAGACCCAAAATATGCTGAACGCATTCATTGCTTAAGGAGGAATTGAAATGAACACGAGAAGCTGCGAAGTTGGTTCGCGTTGTGCGGCGGCAAACAAATGCCACACGGAACTCGGACCCTGGTTTTCTCTCTCAGGGTCAAGGGCGTTAATTGCTGGAGCGGCTTAGTACGTTCTGATCCTTCTGCCCTCGATCTTTGTCACTAACACCATCCCCTCTCGCCTTCGGGCTACCTTGATCAGCAGCAAACTCACCCTGCACTTAATCTCACCACCGCATCAGCTTTCCGACGATCGCCAACCCCAGCACTCGCACCCTTCACCAACATGACGCGTGAGTTTCTGCCGTCCAGTCCAGCTCGAACAGACTCTGAATCTACTAACTCGTCAGGGGAGACCAGGCGAGCTCGACACTGACTGAAGCTCTACATTTCCTACCCAAATCTTCCATCCATGCAGGAGGAAATCAGCGAGAGCTTGCACGAGCCAAGAACCAAAAGAAGCTAGCCGAGGCGAACAAGGGCAAACGCAGCGAATCCAACACCTCGATCGCAGCCAGGAAGGAAGCCGACGCCGAAGCGCTCAGAGCTAAGCAGGCGGTAAGTGTAAAGCTTTGACAAGACGACAGCTGATCGCGCTCGAATGCTGACCTGGACTTGTCGCCACTCTGATGCTACAGGCCAAAGCAGCAAAAGCAGCAGAAGCAGCCGCAGGAGGGAAATGATATTCAAGCTTCAACGCATCACACATTTGTTTCGAGATCACACCGATCCTCTACGTGTGCTCGCACACCCGGATCAATCCATCGCGTCATGACCACACGCAACGACTCCAGTGTCATTATCCTTCCATTGCACACAGCATTCTATAACACACATTTACAAGCTTCGACCAGCCCTCGCTCGACGTCCATCTCTATCGAACCTTCTGCGAACCTTTCTTCATGGCACGCTTCCTCTCGACCTCCTTGCGCTTGGCCTGTTCTGCCGGGCTGAGCTTGTCGAACTTCTCCTTCTCGGCTTTGCGCTTTGCCTCTTCCCTTGCCTCCTGCTCCGCCTCGCGCTGCTCCTTTGTGGATTCGTCGAGCAGCTCCTTGTCGACCTGTGCACGCGTCTTGCGCAGTTTGTTCAAGGTTTCGTTGCGGAGCTTGACGACGCCCTGGTCGAGAGCGTCGACGAGGTTGCAACCGAACTGGAGGAGCTCGATCGCCTTGTGGGCGTCGGCGGTCGACTTGGGTGCTTGCAGGGTCAGGGTGAGCAGACGCTGACGCTGTTCAACTGGGATGGGACCTTTGGTGGGACGCTTGACAGGCTGGTCGGTCAGGACGAGGCTGTCGAGGAACGCACCGGCTTTACCCTCGAGCAGGTCGACAAGGCCGAGCTTGGTTCGCTGTGCAACGCCCTTCTGGTCCGGCTCGCCGAGGAAGGCATCCGTGAGCTCAGGAGCCTCGCTCATGATGGCCCACTGCTTGGAGAGACCGCGCGATGTGACGGCGCTGTCCGAGTCGATGACTTTGGCGAAGGTGAGATCGAATCGACCGCTGCGAGTGTATTGCAAGGCACCTTTGTTGACGAGCGCAAAGACACCTGAGACGTTGTCCGCAGTGGTCGGCAGGGTGAAGGTCAGGGTGATAGCGTCGCGCAAAGGGGTTATAGAAGCCGTGACGGTGTCCTTGACGAATGCGAAGAGGATCTCCATGGGATCGTGTCGCGGGATCAAGTCGAACGTCACCTGCAGGCTGGCACACCCTCTTCGACCCGACGCAAACATCAGTGCCTCATTCCCACCGTTCCAGAGCAGGTGACCTTTGCCCTCATCGTTGGCAATCACGGCAAACTCCTGCTCCAGAACGGGAAGAGCAGCCGAAGCAAACTTGCTGGCCATCTGACGATTGCGAGTTTTGCCTACGAGGTGGATGAGAACGAAGAGCAAGCAGAAGCCTAGCACACCACCTTCGAGCCAGAAGAGGGCGGGTCGAAAGACGAAGCGTCCCACAAGCGGAAACTCGAGCCCGTCGTAAGGCTGATTGGCCTGGTATGCTGTGGCTCCCGTGGGTCGGTTGACGTTGTTGACGTTCTGCGCGGCGATGGTCGACTTGAGGAACGAGGGCAGCTCGAATGCGGATGAGGGCGCTGCAAGCAGCAACATGGTCCACGCGGCAAAGACGGCACCCGTAGAAAGCCACGAGGCCCTACGAGCAAGCTGATTGGCGACCATGACAGCGACTGAGATGTTGCCTAGGAGTGTAGAGGGTGATGGAGAAGACGAACGAGTTGAGTTGCTCGTTCTCGCGTCTTGGCGCCGCTCTTCTTCCAAGCCTGGCCGCTCGCGAGCTGAAATTGACCGAAATCTGTGCTTTGGCGAACGGCCCTTTCGGGAGTTCGCCTTTTCGAGGGAATTTGACCCTCCTCGCCCGGCACATCGGACCCTAGGAAAAGAGGGGCAGGGAGGAATACATTCGCGGATGCAAAGGTCTATATATAAGTTATCCTTTGCTGCGTATTGCTCGCCTGCTCGCCATTCACCTTTCTCTAGCCAGCTCAGCGCCCTCACGGCCTCTGCCCAAGGTAGCTTTGCCAGTCAGCAGATGAATCAGCCAGGCTCTAATTGATGAATGATGGAGGCGCCGCAGCATAGGAGGCTGTCTTTGTATGCTGTTCAGCTGAATCAGCATCAGTTGGCCCAGTCGCGGTCTGGCTTACATCCCCTACTCACGATCGTCCTGCACCCGGAATCTCCATTTTGGCTCTTTCGATTCGACATTGACCCAACACTTCAATACATCATCACTCTCAGAGCTACTTAGATTGTGAAAACCTTAGAGTTCGGACTGGGGTTAGGATCAGGTTGAGCAGGGATGAATATGTCTTCCAGAGCCACGAAACATCGAATTTTGACAGTAACAGACAGAGAGCTTCGAGAGTCGGGGGTCTAAGCGCGTCAGTCCGTGCGAGCAGAAATGACTAAATGTTAGCATCTCAGCTCCGAACAGTACTAAGCATGCAGCACGAGCCTCACTTTCAGCTGCCATATCCTGCAGAAATGACGCTCGCGATCAACTTCCCCGCACAAATACGACGAAAGCATTTTGACGCCGCTGACGCCCTTCGGTTAGACACAAAGCGACACATCTTCCATCAAGGCTCGATGACCCTCCGATCGTGTCCAAGGTCCATATAAGCAAGACAGCATCCTTTCCAGCCGACACTCTGCAACACCGCCAAGCCGTCAATTCTTGCTGGATCTACGATGAGCGCCAACGGACTCAGGGTGCAGATCGCATCCTACAATGCCAACCTAGCTGGAGCAGAGACCACTCGCCATGATCTCACGCCATGGCTCATCCCAGCCGCCGAGCAGAAACCTTTGGCACCAAGATCCTCCAAGCCTGTGACCAACATCAACGTGCTCGAAGCCGACGCGTACAAATCCACCAACCCAAAGACGCTTTCCACCCACCCTTCATTGCCGCGCGAAGCACCCGACTTCTACGCCGTAGGCTTCCAAGAGCTCATCCCACTACACACGGGTCTCTCTGGATCTGGAGATACGGCGCTCTATAACACTGACCTCGACATTCGCAGAACCGTCCGTCCTCATCAGGCCGTCGTCTCTGGCTCGGGTTTGTACGCCAGCTTGGAAGAGGGAGGTGGTCCGGAGAGCTATCCTCTTCTGTGCAAGGTCGATTTGGTCGGCATCGCTCTGTTCGTGTATGCTCGGGAACGTCCTACCTTCTCGATTTGGAAGGCCGCGTCGAAGAGTGCGAAGAGTGCAGCGCATCGTGTCAAGGAGATCCGCACCGCCACGGTTGGCACCGGTATCGCCGGTGTTATGGGAAACAAGGGCGCCGTAGGTGCGCGAATCGTCGTCGCTGCCGCAGATGGCAAGGGCCCCGATGAGGTCCTGACGTTTGTCAGCGCTCATCTGGCGGCACATGATCACAACGTTGAACGAAGAAATAAGGACTGGCAGCAGATTGTACAGAGGATGGTGTTTGAGCCATCTTCGGTGCAAAAGCTTCCCATCCTCCAGGATCCTTCTCAAAAGCCTCTGAATCCCAACGACATGGACGCACTCAAGCAAGAGCACGAAAAAGCCACCTCCCCCCATGATGCACCGAAAGCAAAAGCTCTCGACAAGAAGAGCTACACCGTCTACGACACGACGCACCTCATCGTATTTGGCGACCTCAACCATCGAATCGCTTTCGGCAAGAGCGAGCTTGCAACCGAAAAGTCAAACTCGGAACTCACAAAGGAGTCGCTGGCCAAGGCGCTCGAATTCGGCGACTGGTCGTTGCTCTCCAAGCACGATCAGCTGAGTCACCAACGATTGGCCGAGAAGGCCAAAGCCTTCCACGGTCTGACCGAGCTTCCGATCGCAGAAGCTGGCATACCGCCTACGTACAAGTACGTCGTCTCGCGTCCGGACAAGAAGACCAAGAAGAAGAACGCAGGTGTCACCTCCGAAGCGCTCGAGGGACAGACGCTCAGCAAGAAACGAGTGCCAGGCTGGACCGATCGCATCCTCTGGGGCTCAGCACCCGGCCAAGAGCACAACGACCGGCACGGCGTCGAGGTCGAGTTCTACCGGAGCATCATGCAGTACACCCACTCGGATCACAAGCCCATCACTGCTCTGCTGCGTCTGCCGCCCAGCACCGACGCCTCGTCGTCCCTATCGTCTCTGAGCCCATACGAGCCGCTCTCTTCGACTCAGCGTCTTGTGCTTTCCACCAGTGGCTTGGTGCTCGACAGGCTTGTGGGATACATTTGGAGCCTGCTTCTGCTAGCTGGAGGTGGAAGTCTGGCTGGAGGTCTCATTGAAGTATTTGTCATCGGCCTCATCACTGCTTGGTGGTTCTCTCAATCGAGGTCGTAATCCACGGGTTTCTTTTGTAAATGCTGCAATCCAGGACCAAATCAGAGCTTGCTTTCCTTGCCTTGTCCTTCAAACTCCTCTGCTCCTTCGACGGCTTGGCAGATGCTGTCGACGGTGCGCACCACCCACAGCGCGCCTTCTTCCGTGGTCAACCACTCGAGTCCCTGCTCGCTGGCATCTTCCGGCTTGATCGAATCCCTGGCCTTCATGAGACCCCAGACGTGACTCGTCACTTGAGGACCTACGCCACCTTGAGCTCTCAGTGCCGAAATGGCGACTAGCGACGTGCGAAGACGATTGACGTCCCAACTTGGTTCCGTTTTCACAGAGTCTGGGTCGGAAGGCAGCGCAAACGAAGCGGGCGAAGAGAACAGCGGACCGTACTCCGACTCGACGATAAACACAGGCAGATCCGGATGCGAAGTGCCGAGGATCTTGAGGAGTTTTTCCGAGTGTGGAGTGTAGATGTCGTCCCAAAGTCCGTACGCCGCTTTGTGAACACCCTCGAGGCGGTCTTTGCCAATCTGTCTCCTCGGTTGCATCGGCAGCGCCTGCACTAGCTGTGAGTCCTCTTCCACCGCTTTTCGCAGTGCTGCGAGATTGTTGATCACTTTCGGAATACCGATGAAGCCGATACATTTGAGCCCTGTTTCGCGCATCAGGAGAGCAACATTGGTTCTGTGTTCGAGATCCGCCGTCTTGGGTCCGGCGGCGAAGCGGTGCAGCGCCTGCAAGCTCCCCGGGTTATTGAGCGTGAATAGCGTGGCCGTTGCGATCGAGATCCACTCGCCCCATCCGATGCCCTTCTGCGTGGCCTCTGCCTGCAGACTCTGGAAGTGCTGGCTGACGCTGGCGAGCTTGGGCGTGGGGGAGGGGTTGGCAGAACGTCCAGCAGGAAGCTGCGTCGATGCTGAGAGCCTCGATGCTCGAGCTGGGAAGGTCGGCTGCTGAAGCAGCTGCTTGAGCGCAGGTGGAAGCGAGCGGCTCTTCGACATGCTGACCAATGTAGATGCTACCCACGGCTGAAATGATCAAAGATGGTGTGCTGAGCGAGAAAGAAGGAATGATCAGCTCGCACCGACCAGCTGTTGACGCACAGTGGAGGACGGCAAAGCCGGGTTTTACGCAATTCCGCCGGTCACTACCCCGCATTTTCAATTGCTGTTAGGCTACGGAACAAAGCGCGCGACTGCGTATCGCCAGGGGCATCGGCTAATTTAAGCTTGATTCAAGGCTGAGCATGAGAATGTACGTGAATGCATTCGGTCGGCTCTCCACTTTTCCAGCTCTTCACGTCTCCCACCAACACTCTCGGGCCTTGCTGTTGATCGTCAAACAGCGTCTCGCATTCGCCACTTCCCCCATTGTGGCTCTCATCAACTCCGCCGGACCACGCGGACTGCGATAAGATTGTCAGCGCTGGCTTAGATCGCAGATCATTCATGCGCTGCAGTCCACCGTTAACCCGATAGACGGAACGCAGACCTCGGTGCAGCCGCACGTTCCTCGTACAGGATCCCGCTCGGGGCTGCGCTAGCTCTCTCTTGTAGGCCTAGGTCTCAATAGCTCGGAGCGCTGTCTCGATCCATCCCCGCAATCCCGCCAACCCACCCATCGCCGATGACCCACACCTGGAGGTAGCAGTGACCCCCGCTCGGTCGTCAGCCGTGCGAGCATGTCAAGCATAAAGGCACCCAACTCCAGTCTCGCATAAAGCAGGCTTTTCATGCAAAGCCGAACCCCTTTGCCTGTCTTCTTCTGATCCTCCGTCTCCAGTCATGGGCAAGCGTGGAACACCTCGAGCTTCGTGCGACCCATGTCGTCGCAAAAAGGTCAAATGCGACAAGGATCAGCGCAACGCCGAAGGCATTTCGCTGTGCTCCTACTGCTACACGCGAGGATACGATTGCATCATCACGGAAGAATCCAGGTCCAATGCCAATGCGTCCGACAACGATGCTGGCCCCACCACGGATCCGACCTCGGCGGCATCAGCATCGGCCAACAAGAAGCGTAGGAAGTCGGATGCAGACGCGAGCGGCTCCGATACCGATGCGGCGCCGGCTCATGCTCGCGAAGCCAGCTCTGTACCCGTACCAGATCCTTTCATCACGCCTGGACCGGCGACCGAACCGGACATGCTCAATGTTCGTGGCCTCACTCGCTCCATCTTGGACGATGCCGTATCGTCCCACTTTCGCACCACGTATTGGTGCAATCCTGCCGTTAATCCTCGACACTTCTACCCACGCTATCGTCGCTACCTTAGCAAGCTCGACGGTGTGGCAGCTTCTAGTACAGAGTACGACGCATTCCCTCCTGCTGACATCATCATCCTCGCAGCCGCCTGCGTCGGCGTGGTGCAGCTTGGATATGCTTCGCATCGCTTCGACCTTCAGGCGCGCATCTATCGTCGTCTTGAGAAGCTGGTCTCGTCGGCATGTACCAAGGACATCACCGTGGCGCTAGACGTGCTCGAAGCTATCTTGCTAACTTTCGACGTTCCTGCACGCACCAAGGGCGTCGACGAAGCCACCAATCTGAGCCTCGATGCGGGCTTTATCCATCCCATGAGCCACACCAAGATGATCCGCCTCCTCATCCACCACGGCTTCAACCGGTCCAAGGAGGATCCAGTCGTCAAGGCGCAGAGACTCAAGTACCGCACGCCTGCACGCAGCACCTTGTGCGAGATCAACGACGAACGCATGCCGCTCGTGCTCGCAGTTGCGGCCACGAACGATATCATTCGCAGCTTCGATCTCTTTGACCGACATCAGCTCCTGCAAGAGGATATCGACCCCGACGCCATGATGGCCGATACGGGGGGCCCCATCGGTAATCAGTGGGCCTGGCAGCTCTCGGTCCTAGCGTCGGTGTTGCGAGCGGCAAACCTTTCTATCTGTGTTGCCAAATCTCGCCGTCTTGGGATATCGCCTTCTGCCATCCTCGAAGTGCTCGAGCAGTTGGACCGATTTGAAAAGCAGATGCCGGACGTTTTGCGATGGAACGCATCTCCTTCCGAGCGCAACAGCGCATCGCTACAGGCGCTCATCCCACATGACAGCACGAGCGAAGACATCATCTCGATCTTGGTTCGCAAGGCGTTCCTGCATCTTCTTCTTCTTAGCCAGTACCAGTGCATTCATGCTATGGTGCGAGTGCACGGGCTGCAACGGCCGACGAATAGCTCGCGACAGGAGGGAAACCTTTACCTACGAGCCCGACAGCGGGTCGATGCAATGCTTTTGACCGCCTTCGACCGCATGTCCGAGGTGTCACCTCAGCTAGCAGCGATCACGGTGCCGCCTTCTTTTGCCTCGGTCAATCTGCTCGACTACAGCTCGATCGCTTTTCGAAGCTCGATCAAACGCGGAGCCTACTATGCGCTCGAGATGGCCAAGCTGACGTACAAAGCGGGGTTGCACGAGCTCACCGCTGACCTGCTCTCGAAAGCAGGCAGGCAGATCTATGCGTTCAGCACGTACCAATGTCATCCTGACACCCAAGCCGAAGCAGCAAGGCTGCGCAAGATCCTCTCAAGCTTGTATACCGATTTCGAGATGATTCCAGGCCTTGGTCCGACCAACGATGTCAGGTTGCGGCACGAACGGGCACGATTCTCGGGTGTATTCGAGCCAGCCGCTGCCTTTCAGGATCCGGCTGCAACAGCGGCGTTGGTGGCGGATGTCACCGAGATTCCGTGGAACGATCACGCCGGTCTGGGCGTCAGCGAGGGGACGTCGTCAGCTATCAACGCTGCGACATCGTGGAGCACGCCAGGCACCGAGGATCTGTCTGCTTTCGGCGGCACGATGAACGACTTTCTGGCGGGCTTGCCGTTTGCCAATGCAGCTTCTGTGCCTGCATCTGTGAGTCCACATCCTGCAAGCTTGACGCAAAAGACACCCACCGCGGCAGGCACGGCAGCAAGTGCAGCGAGTCCCTTCGATCTGAATGCTTTCCTCGAGACGCAGATGGACTCGAATACGACGACGAACGGTCGTGGTGCGCCTGCCAGCTTTTAGCTTGGAGGCCTTGGCAGCTAGGCTTTCGTTCAAGTGTCCGTCTTCCTTTGCTTTGTATTATTCGCCAGACTGTTCGCTCAAAGCTTTTCTTCCAGCTTTGTCTTTGTTG
The DNA here is from genome assembly GCA_003004685.1 of Pseudozyma sp. F8B2. Lineage (NCBI taxonomy): Eukaryota > Fungi > Basidiomycota > Ustilaginomycetes > Ustilaginales > Ustilaginaceae > Pseudozyma > Pseudozyma sp. F8B2. The sequence goes on from NXFQ01000003.1 coordinate 368,876, forward strand.
CTTTGATTGCTCGCCCGTGTTGGAAGATGGCTGATGATGATGATGAATGGAATGAGGATCGGGTTTGCAATCGGGTGTGGAACCGTAAAACTGCGTTGTGAGCTTTAATTTTTGAGCCGACGTCCTGCAGACCCTTTTTGTTTCCGGATCGCAAACGAGCCAACCCTTCGCGAACCTCATTTCCGACCATCATTCACGAACGCCTTCATCAGCCACCTAAAAGCATCATGTCATCAAAGCAGCTGACCGCCAAAGCGCGATCACGGACAGAACGAGCGCTGGACGTACTCTACCTGGTCTACTTCGGCATCCACCTCGCGGCGTCCATTGCGGTGGATGCGCAACTCACCTACCCGCCGTACTCGCAACGAGTGTTCCCCGAATCGCTGCGGAAGGTATTGCGGGATTATATGACGCAGTCGAGCGATCCGTTCCTGGCAGCGGCGGAGAGAGCGTCCGAGGATCACGTGTGGTTTAGAGTGCTGTTGGTGAGCGAGACGGTGTTTCAGATTCCTTGCTTTTTGGTGGCTATTTGGGGGTTGTTGAATGGTGAGTCGGTGAATCGGACGGGGGAAGGTTTGGGGAAGAAGACGCTGACAAAAGAACTCTGGTGTGGATGTGTGCGTGTGCAGATGACAAGCGAACGTACCCTTTGATGGTTTGCTATGGGACGCTTGGTAAGTATTGTTTCTCTTGGGAAGGATCACTCCAGGAATGTTCGCTGACGGACCACTCGAATGACCACTCGCGAGACAGCCGCATCCTCAACGCTTCAATGCATCTGCAGCGTCCTATTCGGGTCGGACGGAAGCAAGCTCACGTCGGCCCAAGTTGGTGGTCTGCTACAGTAAGTGTCAATCTTCTCCTGCGGTCTTCCAGCTTTTGCACCTGCAAGGACGACTAACATGCATCTCATTTCCATCAATTGTCAATCGCTGCAGAAACTACGTACCGTTCTGTATCATCCCTACGCTGCTCACGTTCGACATGATGCTGCGCATCGTCAGGCTGCTTTCGCCTCCGCCGGCGGCGACGGTCAAGAGTGGGAAAGAAGACTGAGCTTCGACGTGCAATGAAATGTCGTACGACATCACCTGCTTGAATGGAATGATGAGTAGGAAGACGAGTGCACCTGTCGCTGCGTGGAAGAGTGTCGTTTGCGTTCGGCGAGATCTCCGAATGGTCTAGTTCTCGCATCACGGAATGCGCCATGAGTAAAGCTGCAGGTCTTCCAATGCATATGAAAAAAGCCCAGCAAAGCACAATAACCCTTCTGCATCAACGCTGAGACCCAACGCATGCTTTGCCGCCAAAGCAACCAATCCCGAGGCATTCCATTGCGAGAGGATGCAAAGGCGTTTCGAGTTCTCGATGTTGGCCGGTGTTCGGAATTGGTCGGTATCCGGTAACTGCAACATCGTGCAGATTTCAGGGGGCAGCAGAGCGCGTCTCGGATTTTCAGTGCTCGAGTAGACTGCTGTCGTGGCGGGCAATCGAAATTGACTCGTGCAACACGATGTCATCGTCGCTGGGCGGAATTCTCGACGAGTGGAATTTTTGGAGCTGCATGCGCACAGAACGGCCGGCGACGCTTGAAGTCCAGTAGTCCCGACAAAGACCATCGAGCCGTAATCAGCTTGGAAGATCACCATCTTTGCAGGTCGTACTGTGTCTTGTCTTTCGTCCATCACACACAGCCTCGCGTAAAGTCTGCAACAAGCTTCCTTCGACCAGCAACCAGGTCACCCTTTTGGACTCATTCGAGCCATCGTCGCCTAAGCATCTGGACAAGGACGTGTACCGTCCTCATCCTCCGAAATCCCCAACAGCTGCAGTCGCTCACCGTGAGCAACTTCCTAGCTCAGCAAGCAAGAAGACGAGACAAGGAAGCCGACGTGGTCTCTTGCATAGTCACACACATTCCTAGCGTCTGGCGTCAATTCGATCCTGCACACGACACCATCTTTCATCATGAACGGCGCCTCTATCAACGGTATCGGCCATGCCGAGGACCGCCCCGACGGCCAGGCTAATGGCATCGCAAACGGATTCTCACAGGCCGATTCTGGCAGCTCGTACGACGACCTTCCCGAGTTCGACGCGACCGAGCATCCGCATCGACGGTACAACCCCCTCACACGCAGCTGGGTCCTCTGCTCACCCCACCGAACCAAGCGTCCCTGGCAAGGTCAAGAAGAAGCGCCCCAGACCACCTCGCTCCCGCCCTACGACTCCAAATGCTACCTCTGTCCCAACAACACCCGAGCGACAGGTCAGAAGAACGACGACTACTCGTCCACCTTCTTCTTCGAAAACGACTATGCTGCGCTCAAACCCCAAGCCGTCGCTGAAGAGAAGAACCAGCATCCACTCCTCCAGTCGCACCCTGCTCGTGGTCGTTGCTACGTGATCTGCTTCAACCCTCAGCACAACCTGACGCTCGCACAGCTCAGCACACCTCCCTTTTCGCCCGACGAGCACATCGTTCCCATCATTCGAAGCTGGCAGAAGATCTACAAGCAGATCCCTGCAGAGAATCCTTTCGTCAAGTACATTCAGATTTTTGAGAACAAGGGCTCGGCGATGGGTTGCTCGAATCCACACCCTCACGGTCAGGTCTGGTCGTTGGACTACGTACCGGAGGAGCCGAGTAAGGAGCTCGCTTCGCTCGAGGCCTGGTCGAACGACCCTATCAATCGAGATCCCACGGTCAACCTCGGTGTGGTCGATGATCACGGTCGTCCATCGATGCTCCTCACCCTTGCCAAGCTGGAGTTGACCACTCCGGGTCAACCGAGAGTCATCACGTCCAACGAACACTTCGTCGCTATCGTCCCGTACTGGGCAGTCTGGCCGTTCGAAGTCCTCCTGCTTCCAAGTCACAGACAGATCCGCAACATCCTCCAAATGACCGATTCCGAGGTCGTCTCGCTCGCACGGATCTTGGCCACCATCACGTGCAAGTTGGACAACGTCTTCAAGTGCAGCTTCCCCTACTCGATGGGTATACATCAACAACCTACAAGTGGCGAGGAAGACGGCGATTTCGCTCAGTTTCACGTGCACTTCTATCCGCCGCTGTTGAGGTCGGCGAGCGTGAGGAAGTTCTTGGTAGGTTTCGAGATGATGGCCGAACCGCAGAGGGATTTGACGGCGGAACAGGCGGCCAAGAGGATCCGCGACTGCGAGGATAGGCATTATCTGACGACGATGGAGCAGCAGTGAGGAGGGGAGGCGTTGGAAGCTCTGGAGAGTGTTGCATCTTGTTCTCATCGATCGCTCTGCAAAAGCGATACTGCAATGGCAAATTTCATTGTCCGTTCTATTCTACAGTTAGACCTGGTCTCGGCTTTCATCCACCCAACGTGATCTTGCGCAACGCCTCCCTGACACTGTCCTCGTCGAACTTCGGCGTACCATCCTTACTCCTCAATGTCGACTCTGCCAGCACACACCTGATCCCCATCTCCTCCAACCTCTCTTCCTCCACCTCGATCTGACCATCTTTGAAGTACACGACGTGCGAAATCAGCCGTCTCGCTTCCCACTCTCCCTTCGAATTTGGACTATCGCTCTCGTTCAAACTTCGACAGATAGCCTCGATAAAGTCAACCGCGTTCATCCCGCGCGTCTCGCGATCTTGGACCGAGTTGAGCAGCAGTACCTTGTAGGTGAGGGATGCCGAAGTGGCGATGCTGGTGGCGATGCTGCGGAGAGAGAGACACGGGATGATGGAGGTCCATAGCGAGCCGCACGAGTAGATGACGGTACGACTGCGTGTGAGCGCGCTGACAAAGGACGGGTTGGGGGCGGGGTAGATTTCGTTTCGGTAGGCGTTGACGTAGAGGACACGTCTGATGGGCAATGGCAGCGCGGGCTCTGTGTCGGATTCGCTTTTGGTGAAGATGATGTTGCCGGTCTTTTCGGGTCGCGTCGAGCGGGAACGGCGTGGGGACGAGACTCGTTTTGACGCAGTGTCGCGTAGAGTGGTCCGGTCGAGCGAATGGTCGTCCTCAGCAGCACTGCCGTCGTGGGGCGAGTCGAGTTGATCGAGGCCGTCTTGCGAGTCTTGATCGTCGTCCGCAGGATCGAGACCATCTTTTTGATTGCCGACGGTGGTGAGGCCTTTCCTGGCTTGTGCCGCATATGCTGCGGCCCGCTCATCGACCAGTTGAGCAAACAGTGGACTATGGCCAGCAGGATTGACCCTAGCTGGTGTGCCTGACAATGATCCTGCCTTCGTTGCATCAGTGCTACCGTTCACCGAGGTGTAATTCGACGGAACAAACACTTCGTTGATGTGATAGTGCGCAGGAGGACCGAAGCCGGGTGTTGACGGCCCACCATCACTCAGCCCAAGACCTTGCATCGCATCAGCCGCCAGTAAGTCGTGATTCGGCGGTAGCAGCAGCTGCGGCTGCGGAGCGCCCGACATGGAAGATGATGGCGTACCTGCTTTTGCGGCAGCATCGCCCCTCCCGCCACTCGATCTAACCGGCTTCGGTGCGGGGTGCGAAATCTCACACTGCCCCACGATCATCTCTCCATCCACCAACTCGGCCGCAATTGTCGCAGTATGATTGGTGTTGATCACCGGCAATACTTTGCTCGCCAAGGAGCTCGTGCTGATCTGCGTTGTCGCCGAAAACAGAAAGATGGCGCTTTGGATCGAGCGGAAGAACTTCTGAGCAGCTGCAAGGAAGAAGTTGCCGATGGACCCACCGCGAAAGTTGAAGTGTCGATGCGCGCGTCGTAGCACTTCGCTCTCGAAGTGGACGAGGAAACCTCGGATGACTTCTTTGCGTTCGGGTTCGATGCCGCGCCAAAGACGATGTCGTCCTTCAAGGATGTCCATCCATTCTTGCTTAATCTCCTTCGATGGACCATGAGATGGAAGACGATAGGAGAGGAGATTGTGAATGGCTTCATTAGACTGAGGTGGAGGCGGGGAGGACGAGGATGCTGAAGGAATGGTCAGATCATGTCTTGATGGGGTGGGGATGAGTCGGTTTAGACGAGAGCGAAGGTCTCCGATGGATGGACCGCCGAGAACACGGATGATCTCAGATGAGGAGCCACCATTGTCCGAGATGGGCATGACATAGGTGGCTCCCGGTGTTGCCCCAACGAGGTCGTTGAAGCCGCTGCCTCCGCTGATCACGAGGACTTGTCCTAGAGCCGCGTCCAGTGACATCGATGAACCCGGATGGGCTTGATCAATCGCTGTGAGTGGAGCTGCAGGATTGGTGGGATCTGCATCCACGCGAATTGACGGCGCAGGTACGGAGGCTCCTGTGTCGGTTGCAGCGGCGTCGGAACTTATCGACGCCTCGAGAGTGGTTGGAGGGGGAGATCCTGCGCCTGTGCTGTCGAGCTCGACGTCGTTGATTGCGCCGACAGACAGCGATTCGTCAGCCGCCGCGGACGATCCGACTGCGAGGCCCGACATTGCGATGGCGAAAGCAGAGGACCCTCCGAGCAGCGATCCGTCTCGTGGTGGAGAACAGAGGATTTCTGTGCAGACCAACAAGTCGAAGTTTGGAGCACCAGGGTCGTGTCACTCTCGTCGGGCCTCGGTTACGCCTTGGAAGCGGATATACCGAAGAGCCAAGCACGACCAGTCCAATACGCATCTCCGCGGGATTGCCCACAGCTGGATTATTTGAGCTTTCCAAAAAAAGGACATAAAACGTCAACTTTTTTGTGATGTGTTGACAGTCGCCTCTGCATCCTCCTCACATTCATCGGATTCATCCGAAGGACAAGCATCATCTGATGCAGGCAAGAGTCATTCGACCTAGGATTATCAGTCTCGCATTGCCACTACACCGTTCAGCGAGCAGAATGTCATCCACCGGTTCCACAAAGGCCGCATCAGCCGGCTCATGGTCTTTCTCCCAGCCAGAGGACCACAGCGAAGTCGCACCTGCTTACTACAAAACCTCACCTCCGCCGCACTGGTCTAATGTATCCAAGTCGTCGAGCACAGCTGCAACGCTCGACGTGTCTCGAAGAAAGTTCAAGTCTCCCTGGCCATCTGCCTCCCCTCATGGCATCCTTGGCTTTCTCCGCGCTCGATTGTTTGACTGGGACGAAGTGCCTCTGCCTCCCAAAATCGCATCTTCTGCCGGCAGCGCCATCCTTCCTCCCGTCAACAAGCCGACATGGACAGCAGTCAACGCAACTGGCTCGGAAGAGGAGAGCATCACCTTCACTTGGCTCGGACATGCCATTTGCCATCTCCAGATCCCCATCGGCAACGGCAAGAAAGTCACCATCCTTTGCGATCCCGTTCTCTCTCGACGCGTTTCTCCAGTGCAATGGTTTGGCCCCGAGCGCTACACAGATGCTCCTGTCACTGTAGAGGAGATCGCTCAGGCTTCCGAGCAGGAAGGCAAGAATGCCTGGCCGGACCTTCTCGTCCTCTCGCACAACCACTACGATCACACCGACTACACGACCATCCAGAAGCTCCTGAACCCTTCTTCCGCCGGTGTCAAGCGACCCCACGTGTTCTGCACGCTCGGCACAAAGCCGTGGTTCCAGTCGAACTTTGGCTTGACCAATGCCGAGGTGACGGAATGTGACTGGTGGCAGCAGAGCACGGTCTCGTTGGGCGACGAAGCGGTTCTCAAGCTCACCTGCGTTCCCGCACAACATTTCTCGGGTCGAGGTGCCTTTGATCGAGATCGCACACTTTGGGCAGGCTGGACGTTCCACGCCATTTCTGACGCCTCCAGCAAGGCAAGCGTTTACTTTGCCGGCGATACTGGATACCGTTCTGTCCCAAGGGGGATGCCAAAGGAGAAGGAGGATACGCTTCCAACGTGTCCCGCGTTCCAGGAGATTGGCGAAGCGCTCGGTCCATTTGACGTATCTCTGATTCCTATTGGAGCGTATCTCCCACGAAACGTCATGTCGACCATCCATCTTGCGCCGCAAGACTCGGTGCTGGTGCATCGCGATGTCAAGAGCAGAAAATCATTCGGTATCCACTGGGGAAGTTTCCGTTTGACTCCAGAAGACGTCAATGAGCCGCCCAAGCTGCTGATCGAGGAAGCGAAACGTCAAGGAATCGATCCGAACGAGTTTGCTACCATCCAAATCGGTGAGAGCGTTTCCATCCCCGTCTCCAACTCCACCAAACCCGTCGATCAAGGGAAGGACGGCGAACCGCTGCCCGAGTCCAAACTCGGCACAAAACAGCATTGGGACTCAGTCTACGCGCGCGAAGTATCCAACTTCAACGAGATCGGCGAAGAAGGCGAAGTCTGGTTCGGAGAAGATGCCGTCATGCGCATGATTCGATTCGTCGAACGCTACTACAGCGAAACACTGGCTGACAAATTCTCAACCGACTCAGCACCGACAATTCTGGACCTGGGAACGGGGAACGGACACCTGCTGTTCGAGATGCTCGAATCCTCAGCCGATCTCGAGGACATCATCAACGCCGAAAGATTGGTCGGAATCGACTACTCTCCTGCGTCGATCGAGTTGGCTCGATCCATCGCCCAAAAAAGAGGCGGTGACTGCGAGCGCGTCAAGTTCACAACCGCCGACCTACTCGATTCCACCTCGGTAGACCAACTGTTCCGCATGCCTAGCTCTCAGCTCGACGCAGAGCAAGGCTGGGACTTGGTCTGCGACAAAGGCACGTTGGACGCAATCGCCCTCTCCTCCCAACCCGTCAACGGCTCCCTCCCCATCGACCTCTACTCCAACGCCGTCAACAAACTCGTCAAGACGGAGGGCATCTTCTTGATCACCTCTTGCAACTTCACCGAGCAGGAACTCACAGCGAGATTCACATCAAGAGGTTTCGAGGTGGAACAAGTGCTTCCCACACCTTCGTTCACATTTGGTGGTGCAAAGGGCTCAACGACCACTTCGATCGCTTTCAGGAAAATCTGATGCCACACACACGCAGAGTCATCTGACGCCGAACAAATCACATTGCCATTGCACGAACTACAAGGAAACAAGAGAAAGTAACAAACATGGAGACAACCTTGCAATGATCAGAGATGAGACGAAATGTTGGACGAAGACGCCTTATCAGCAGCAATATCTTTGAGCAGCTCTGCCGCCTTTTCAGCGACAGCAATAACGGCAGCAGTGGGATGTCCCGAGATCTGCTCAGGGAAGATACTCGCATCGCAGACCACCAATCCGTCTACACCGTGAACGTGCAAAGCCGTGTCGACGACGGAGTCGGACGCGTCGGGACCCATCTTGACCGTACCAACAGGATGGTACAGCGTGAACGCAGTCTTGCTCATGAACGTCATCAGCTGGTCGTCCGTGAGCTTGCTTGGGTCGGTAGAAGACAGTGGCCAGTAGAAGTCGTCCTCGCTGTCGCTCTTGTAATCTTCCAGATAAGGCTGCAAAGCATTGGCTTTGGCGACAGCAATGGCGAGACGCATTCCGGCGAGTGTTACCTTGCGGTCGTTGTCATCGGGGTCGGTAAAGTATTTCGGGTCGACGATGGCTTTATCCCATGCGTCCGCCGACTTGATCGAGATGGTGCCCTTGGAACGTGGACGCACGTTGAGACCGACGATGGAAACGCAGCCGGTACCCGCCGGAGCAGGAGTAGTGCCGTGGTCTACGTAGGCGAGAGGCGTGCAGATGAGCTCAATGTCGGGACCCTTGCCCATCGACCCAAAGAATTGAGGGCGATTCTCGGGCTTGGTCATTGAGTTGACGAGTGGCAGTGACTGATCGTTGCATCGCACAAAGGCGGCAGCTTCACCTGCGTTGCTCGAAACCGGACCGCCTCCTGTCACAAGCCAACGAGCGAGCGATGGGATGGCCTTGATATCGCTGCTGAGGTAGTCGAGCGTGTGTGCAGGCTTAGCTCGGGCATTGATGGTGCTGTGGCAAAGGTGGTCACTCAGACGCTCACCCACGAGAGCATTGTCGACGATGACAGGAATGCCGTGCTTGTTGAGCATGGCAGCAGGGCCGATACCCGAGAGCATGAGCGTCTGAGGCGAGTTGATCGCACCGCCGCAGAGAACAACACGCTGGTTTGCGGCAGCGTAGTACTTTTTGCCGTCGCGCTTGTTTTGCATTTCGACGGCGATCGCCTTGGGACGGGAGCCGGTGCGATCAAAGATGATGCGATTGACCATGACGTGGATGCCGATGGTGAGGTTGGGCCTCTTTTGCACCTCGAGCGGAAGGTAGGCGGTAGCTGCCGAAGAGCGTTTTCCGGTGCTGTCGATGAACGTGGTGAACTGAGTTACACCTTCGCTGCCACGGTGAGTGTTGAGATCGGGGTTGAAGGGGATGCCGACCTCGACACAAGCATTGACGAAGCCCTTTGAGGTGACTTCGGCCTTGTAAGACGAGTGGCCCGTCTGCCAAGGACCTGCAGCACCGCGCTCTTCAGCCTTGACATCAGGCTGCGAAGCGTGAGGGGTGTACTTCTCGGAACGGTTGAGGTAAGGCAGGAGCTCTTTGTAGGACCAGCCCTTGCAGTTGAACTTCTCGCTCCATTCGTCGTAGTCGGAGGGCGCACAGTGGTGGTACATCATGGCGTTGATGGAGGAAGAGCCTCCGATGAGCTTTCCACGCGGCCACTGCATCTCTTTGTTGAGCACGGTAGCCTGAGGGGTCGTGGTATAGTCCCAGTCACGGTCGGTCTTGAAATTCTTGGTGAAGACGAGGGGGGCCTTGACCTCGAGAGCATCATTGTTTCCGCCGGCCTCGAGAACGAGCACAGAGGTATTGGGATCTTCCGAAAGACGGCTGGCGAGAACGCAGCCGGCAGTGCCGCCGCCGCAAATGATGAAATCGTAACTTTTGGCCTTCTGAGCCTCCTCGACAGTCTGAGGGGCCATGTTGGCGGAGGTGGCGTACGCCGAAGCGTCGGAGAGCAGCGCTGGGGAAGAGAAGAGACCCATGGTGGCAAAGGCAAAGCGGATGTCCGTCTTTGAAGCGAGACTTGGAGGAGAAGAGAGAAGGAGGAGGAGGAGCAGCAGCAGGAGTCCAGCCTTAAGTACGTTTGTGGAATCTGCTTGCTCCGTGCAGCGTTTTGGTCATGAACATATCACCTCAGGGCCTTAAGCGAGCGAAGCGAAGGCACAAGACGGCGTGTCATGACTAGCAGAGTGGCATAATGCCAGTCGGATGTGCCCAAGCGAAGAGGTAGGGCTGCGAAGGACCAACAGCTTGTGACAGAGTTGCTTGCATTTCTGTCGGCTGTCGCTATGACTGTGCGTTGCTGCAACAGAGGGCAAACCCATATGGCGCGCGCTGCCTTTCTTAGGGATGCAGCGGCTCGCATTCTAGCCACATGACCGCGTTCATTCGGCAACATTGCTTCCTAGTGGCGGCAGCTTGCACCTCGAGATTCAGCAAGGGTCCTCTGCTCTGTCACTCCGCCAACTTACACTGTGAAGGTTACATGTTGGTTTGCCTTCGGCTAAATCACTAAGCGCTTCGAAAAAAGGACAAGTGCGGGGGAAAGAAGCTCTGCACGAGCCTGCAGCCGCGGGTCTAAAGCCAGCCAAGACAGTGCGCGTGTCCAAAGCTGCAGGGTCCAACACAAGGGTACACTGCAGTGTGGAAGCGAGCTGGTGAGAGTTCATCAAGTTGCGGGAACAAAGTGCGGGGAAAACCTTGCTGGACAGCAGCTCCTCGCCTTTGAGTGACACACCACCAACACGGTCGTGAGCTGAGTTACTACGGCGGTGGTGCAGAGTTGTCTGAGCGCAGTCGCTTAAATATTAGCTTCCTCCAGCAGCACATGTCCGGTAGAACTTGCTCATCCATGCTTCAGTCTCAAGGCGCATTGACTTGCATGCCAAGTCAGATCTATATTGCTGTCTATCGCGGTCTTGATTTATGGAGCTGAGTTACTTTGAAGCAGAAGCCAGGTGCAGGTCTTGCTCGTAACCGGTCACTGCACGTAAGACATCCGCTCGGACCAACCCCACTCGCGGTCATACCACCCAGCAGCCTGAACGCCTCCCTCACCCATCCACTCCGCCGTGTTGTCCGTCACCACCCATTCCGGGATCATGGTAGCCGTTCGCGTTGGCAGCAGTCGCGCTGCTCGTGAGATGCCCTCCGCTCCAATTCCGTGCACCACTAAAGCCAGACCCTCGTCATAGGTTGGGTGAGGCGCCAGTGTCAGCAAAGCCGTTCCGTTCTCGTAGAAGAGACGATCTTGAATTCGGAACTGACCCGATGTTCGGGCCGAAGGAAAGTGTATCGAACTTTGTGTGGGCCACCTGTCAAAGATGGATCGGGTGAAAAGGTTGATCTTCGGTCCGCCAAATGTCACCATGTTGCTCTGCTTCCAGCTCTTCTCTGGAGCGGCGGAGGCAAATTCGGCATCGGTGAGAATCTGCGAGTTGATCGCGCCGTAAAGCAACAGGTCAGCTGCAAAGCGTTGTGCCACCCTGAACCAAGCTTTGACCTCGAACTGAGGCCCACTGGACGGGACGATCAGTAGCAGTGGGCCTTTTGTCGATACAATGCGCAGCAACGGTCCGATCGGTCGAGCCGGTTTCGAGGTGAGACCTGAGGTGTCTCCGGTGTATCCTGCCCACTTGCCATTTTGCTGAAGGACGAATTGAACCCGTCCCACGTTGCTGATGTTTGCCTGCTGCATCTGGCCGTTGATACTGAAATGCAGAGAGGTCGCATTCCCGAAGGTGCTCTGGGGGACGCCGGAACTGAATCGACGGGCGATGGTCAAGTCGAGCTCGATTCGTCTTGCGTTTCTGGCGACTACGTGGAAAGTCGCAGTGTCCGCTTCATTTGTCTGCGCATATCGCACCTCCAACTTGGCAAGTCGACCCGGGGTGTCGACTTCGCTGATACGCCATCCTCCCTTCGAGCCATCTTCAGCCGGATTGAAGACGGTCAGTGTAAAGGTCTGCGGTATTGCCGGCATCCTATAACCAACATTCCTAGTCGATAAACAAGCGGCTTCGATCGCCGCCTGCACGTCGTCCTCCGAGAACAGCGTGTCCCACCAGTGCGGACGTCCAGCAACTTCGGAGATTTTGAGCTTATCGACCAGCCCAGAACGTCGATTCCAGCCATCTACCACCATGGCCATGTCCTTGGGATTCCAAGGTGGAACGTTGGCATCCGCTGATCCAAACTTGACGAGCAGATCTAAGCCGGCGAGGTTGCTAGCGTACAGGTCGTTTTCGAACATGGTCACACCACTGTGCAGTATGCCCTGCAGAGCCGGGTCGGTGTAATGTCTGCCGACCTTCCATGCAAACGACACGTAGTCTGAAACTTTTGTGTAGGCCGATCCGACCATTCCTCCAATGGCGCGATCCGGAAAGCGCGAGAGCCGGTACCATGCTCCCTGTCCACCGTTTGAGTGTCCCATCACGAAGAGCTTCTCAGGATCGAATTGCCACGCCTGCTTCTCGGCAGATGACATCGTGGGTGGTAGGCCGTATAGGTGTTTGTGAAAGGCTGACACAGCTGTATCGGCTGCCTCAAGCGACGCAAGCTGCCAATCGTAGCCCCAAGGTGTTCGACCAGTGGGCAGTATCACCCAGTTCTCTTCCTGACGTCGAATGCTGTTGCTGAAGAAGAGGTCGCGTACGTCGACGCCTGCTCCGTGCAGTGTCAGGATCAGAGGCGGCAGCGGTGCATATAGGACAGCACGTGTCTTGTTTGGAGGCGTAGCAGCTGCCATTTGAACAGTACCATCGTCGGCGAGGTAGCTGTACATGTACGCATGATGATCCTGGTCATCACTGGCAGCCTCCCAGAATGCGATTTTGTGGACAAGAGGAATTCGAACGCTCTTGGTGAGTTTGACTTCAGCAGGGGCACTGATGGTTGCGAGGCTGACGTTGAGGACCAAAGAACTCAGGCTTGAGTCGATCGGGGCGGTTTGTGAGATACGCACAGGTACGGCGACTGTTTGTGAGGGAGATATTCTCAGCGTAGACCCGAGCTCGGCTCTGAGACCTGTTTGAATTGCTTCTGGGCTGTCGTCAGACAAGCTGACGCCGTGCAAGATGTACGTCTCGTTGGGACTAACGCTGCGTATCCCAAATGAGAGCCCCCAGCCTGCCATCCACCCACCCACGATATGAGGGACGTTGCTGTGATGTGGATCGGTGTGGGCCTCGACCATATCTTGCTGCTTCGCGTTTTGTAGCCCACGAGCAGCAATGTCGATGCCAATTGTCATCTTTGGACTTTCCGCTCCTCCGCTATTTCGCGGATCGCCAAAGATTCGTATCTCATACTGCGAGCGAACAAGTAGCTTGTATGATCCTCGGTCGAGATGGATTAGATGATGCGAAATAGGCAGCCCGACAAGGGGCTCGTCTTCCTTTGCAAACGCGGCGATGTAGGAGTACCAATCACCAGTGTGCCATTCTATTGCACCCGGCAAGCTAGCGTTGACCGAGAAGGAATTCTTCGGTATGATGGCAAATTCCGCGGTCTTGTCCATAGTGATAGCAAGAGCTGTGCTGTTCTGCTCGACATCAAGGTCGGTTGCCGCGATCATCTGCCATTGCAGCGAGCACCACCCTGCACTCTTGCGTATCCATGGCCAGTCGACGTTTGGGTATTCCACGGTCAAGGAGTGTCTGACGCGCTCTGAGCTTTGACTCTGTACGCTCGCTTCGAAGGATTGGAGCGAAGTGGTGGCATTTGTGGGTCCATAGGTAGAGAAGTGACTGTTCGAACCAAAATTCGTATCGAGCAGACCCGAGTAGAATGCAGTGGCCGAGGCAGGAAACCCGCCGAAGGGCAGCTCTCTCATCCCGGCAGGGAAGGGGCCGAGAACCTGCCATGTCCTGTCGAGAGTGAAAGAGGTTGGTGCATCTGCAGCGGAGGCAGACTGAAACACTTGTTGGGTCGATACAGCAAACGCAACCAGGAGGGCTACGGCGCCTCCGACCTTGAACACGTTCATCGTCGTCATCATTCGATTGAAGCAATTATCCTCCTCGTTGTACGGACAGGCGCCCGCGGGATCAGCCGGACGAGTCGATTCGTATATCTTTCTATGGGATGTATATCAACATGCCGAAGGTGGGCCTGAGGCAGCTGGGATCACGATGGGCGAAGGTGGCTGTCGTGAAGCAAAACTTGGACCGGCCAACACAAATTTCCATGTTGAGTGCGGCGGTCGGAGCACGTTGTGCGGCATTAGGCTCGAGACCCTGCATCTGTCGGCACCACGCACGGACACGCCAGCCGCTGACATTCTAACAAAAACCTCCACACCGCCAACGATCATCATGCAGACCCCTCTCACTCTCCGACTGCTGACTACTTCTTCCACCCTGCCTCGACTTGCTACATCTCAAATTGCTCGCCGCAAACCGCATCTTCGCAAATTCGTCTCTACAAGTATCGCCTGCAGAATGTCGAAGCCAGCACCAGGACACAAGGACGCCGTGTATCACACCGAGTGCACGGGGCAGGCGCTGGACACCGTCAAAGCTCACTCGACACCGTCGGAGCAGACCTTGTTCGGTGCCTGCTTCTGTCCATTCGTGCATCGAGTCTGGATCGCTCTCGAGTATCTAGGAGGTAGGTTGCTTTGATCACGCACTTCTCACATAGAGCTCACGCATCGCTAACACTACCCCACCCTCATCCTGCAGCCCCGTATGAGTATCGCGAAGTGGACCCATACAAGAAGCCAGCGGACCTGCTCGAGCTCAACCCCAAGGGACTCGTACCGGCGCTCAAGCTGTCCAATGGAAAGGGTCTCGCCGAGTCGACTGTAATGTAAGTTGCGTGCAGCTCACTTCGCGAGACAAGAAGTGCACACACTGATTGTAGACTCGTTTGCTTCTCCCCACGCAGCCTGGAATACGTCGACGAGAAGTACGGTGGAGGTAAAGACGGCAAGACGCTCCTTCCTCCTCTTTCAGACCCATACGAGCGAGCAGTCTACCGCCTCGCAGTCGACAAGCTCAACCGCAACCTCATCCCCTCCTTCTATCGATACCTCCAAGCACAGGAAGTCGAAAAGCAGCTCGAAGGAGCCAAAGAGTTCACCTCGCACCTCACCGACTTTGTCCATTCCATGTCGTCCGCCAGCACAGCGGGCTTCTGGGATGGCAAGTCGCTCTCGATCGTCGACTGCACAGTGGCTCCTTGGCTGTACCGAGCAACCAACGTGCTGAAGCACTTCCGAGGGTTTGAGCCGGACAAGCTTCTCGAATCGGACGTGCTGGAGAGGTGGAACCAGTGGACCGACGCCGTCTTTGGTCTTGAGGCTTTCAAGGATACCACTTCCACCGACGAGCTGTACCTTGACTCCTATGTGCGGTATGCTCAGAATCGTCCCATGACATCGCAGGTCGCGGATGCGATCAACAAGGGGCGAGGTCTGCCCTGATTCGGTTCGTTGCTGTATTTCAGTCTCAGCTTGGAATGATATTCCTGTTCTTTTGTTGTTGACAGCGATTCGCTCTTGTACTGTTTAAGAAGAAGACGTCGACTCTCGACTTGGCAATGATCGGTCGATGCCCATAGCTGGTTCAGCGATGCGATCGACTGAGAGTGAGCGTCGATGAGCTGAGAGGGTTGCTCTGAGTATCTGCGAGTTACCGCCGCGTGTCCACCGCTTCCGACTTTCAGCGCATTTCTTCTCGGAGCATGCATTGCCGCATTTTGAAGCTCAGCGCGAATTCGCAGCGCTTATCAACGCCTTGGCATCTTTCCGACTTGTTCATCTCTGACCCGTCCCCATACAATCTACATCATCCGAATCCAGCCATGGCGACATCCGAAAAAGCCCCCGAAGCCGGGCTGATCGGTCGGACTCTCGAGTTCAAGGGCGGCAAAGTTGCTCCCAACCGTCTTGCCAAGGCTCCGTTGGAAGAGACTCTCGCTCGAACTGGAGGTGGACCACCCAATCATGCCCACTTTGAGCTCTACCGCGCCTGGGCTCGCGGCGGATGGGGTCTCATCATCACAGGCAACGTCGCCATCGATCCTCTTCACCTCGGCACTCCCTGGGACGTCGTCATTCCATACGATGAGCAGAGCCTCGCCTTTTTCAAAGCCGCTATGAAGAGGTATGCTGACGCTTGCACTGGTCGCGATCAGCCCGACGTCGTCAACCCCAAATCTCGCCCTCTAGCCGTCGTCCAACTCGTTCACGCAGGTCGACAGTCCATGCGTGGTTCTGGACGTGGCATCACAGCCCCCGCCCTCGCTCCCTCTGCCGTTCCCATGAGCACCATGGGCAACTTCGGTCCCATCGGCAAACTCTTCGACCACCTTCTTTGGGGTCCCGTAGCAGCAATGACCACCGAGCAAGTCCATCAACTCCGAGATCGCTTCGTTCAAGCCGCGCTCATCTGCGCAGAAGCAGGCTTCGACGGTGTCGAACTTCACGGCAGTCACGGATACCAACTCGCAGCATTCCTCAGCCCACGAACCAACCTGCGAACGGACCAGTACGGAGGATCCGCCGAGAACCGCGCCCGATTGTTGCTTGAGATTGTCGATCTGGTGCGCGAGAAAGTCAAGGACGACTTCATTGTTGGTGTCAAGCTGAACAGCTCCGATTATGTGCAGGGTGGGTTGACGGAGGACGATGCGTTGCTCAACGTCAAGTGGCTTTCCGACACTGGTAAGGTCGACTTTGTCGAGATCAGCGGCGGAAACTACGAGAACCCCTCGTTTGTCATGGAAGGTTTCGACTCGGAGGCTGAGAAGGCTAAACTCGAAAAGCTTTCTTCCAAGACCGCTTCCGCCAACAGCAAGTCGGACCCGAAAGCTACTGGGACAGGTGCTAATACTGTGCAGGGTGCTGGTGTAGACCCCACCTCCAAGACCACAGCACGAACGGGTAAGCGAGAAGCGTTCTTCCAGAACTTTGCCCGTCGTTGTCGTTCCAGCCTTCCAGCGGATTCGCGGCTCAAGATCATCCTCACCGGTGGACTGCGTTCGCGTCACGGTATCGCTTCAGCCATCAACCCGGACGACGGTGCTGCGGATATGGCCTGTCTCGGTCGTCCCGCTGCGGTTTTTCCTTCACTCCCACTTCGTCTCACCGATACCTCCATCCCAGACTCCTCCCCCGAAGCAGGTACACCTGAATACAAGGTCCCCGCTGTGACGAGTCTCGCCCTAGTACCCATCAAAATCATCGGCGCTGGCTGGGGCACCCTCTGGCACACCTTCCACATGGCACAGACCGTGCTCAACCAACGTGCAAACGCTTCCAAATCCACCTGGTCGTTGATCAACGATTACACAAAGACAGGAGCCACGCAGACCGGCTTCAAGGAGTCGAACGATGATTGGTTTATGCTAGCCGTTATGACGGTGATCCCGATGTTGGCTTGCATTGCTGTGTTCGTATTCGGTTCGAGGTCGTCCTCGTCCTAGATTCGTGAAAGGCTAGATTGGAGGAATGCATGGCGTGTATACCATCGATTGTCTGACCCGTTGTGAGCGCTCTCGAAGAGCACTGTGATCAGTCTTGTGAAAAACGCTCTCGCACACGACGGCTGCGTTGGTCCAGAAACGCCGAACCGCTGCGAACCTCTTCGACCACAACCTCGGCGTAGCTTCTCTTGCGATTCCGATTCAGCTGCGAATTGACTCGCTCGACCACCTCCAAGTTGACATTGTCCAGTCTCTTGATCGAAGATCTTTCACCAAAATTGAGATATCTGAAGCGACCGACATCCAAGCGTGTCACATTGATGATATGGAGGATGCTTCCGACTGGGAATCGAGACTTGAAGCCCAGCTGTTCCTGGATGGGCAGTTTGTTGGAGACTTGCAATACGGCGAACTCGCCTTTACCGAGATCGAGCGTCACGAGTCGGTCAAGATCGCGTGTGATGGTGTGCTGTGCGACTCGGGCTAAGAATGACATGCTCGAGCCGAACAGGGTGGTGTCGTGAAGACACGTCCAGAGCTGTGGAGCTGTCAGGTCGCGAAGCTTGATATCTGTGCCAGGTACGATATCCAAAATGGGCAAGTC
Organism: Pseudozyma sp. F8B2; assembly: GCA_003004685.1. Taxonomy (NCBI): domain Eukaryota; kingdom Fungi; phylum Basidiomycota; class Ustilaginomycetes; order Ustilaginales; family Ustilaginaceae; genus Pseudozyma; species Pseudozyma sp. F8B2. The sequence continues at coordinate 386,841 of NXFQ01000003.1, forward strand.
AAGGTGCGGAATGGGTGGCGTACGTACGTCATCGTCCGAGCTTGGATTGCCGACTAGAGATGGAGTAGGCAATGAAGGGGCGTACTGCCTTACGGGCGAGGCTGGTTCTTGGCGGCTTTGCGGAGACGTGAAATACATGGGAGGAGGTTGACGGCCTCGCTTCTTGTAGTCGGTAACGACGGCTCGTACGCCTTTCAGGAGTGTCTTGCGGTAACGACTGTCTCCGAGCACAGCAAACAGATCTGTGGTGGTGACGTTGGCTTCTTGGAGGAAGCAGTCGAGTTCAACGGTGTGAGCAAAGCTTAGAGATGGTGCGGACATCCCCTTTTCGTAGGTTCTTCAAAAATGAGCTCAAGACGATGCGGATACTGGCAAGATGGCATACGCCGCTGAAGACGTGCGCAGGACTCAGCTGGTTCCTAACGAAAAGCACCCTGATGATGTTGTCGATGATGACAAGGAGGCAGTGATGGGCTTTCGAGCCTCGATATCAGCGGAGCAGCGGGGTGATGGTGGGAGGGCGGAAAGTGGTGGTCACTGATACAGTGATGCGGTACTGTATATAGGCAGAACTCAGCTTGATGCGGAACACAAGTTGCGGAACTCTTGGTCGGAGGAAGCCGACTAAGACGCGTGTCGACGGTACGAAATGTGCTCTCTGTTCGCTACTGTCGGTGTTCCTCGAATCTGTCAGCACGTCTGTCCAGCCAGGCCATGCATAAGCGCAAGATGATTCAGGCGCAAGTATCACACGTTGAAAACCATTTTCAGGACGTATTTCTTCGGCTAAAAGACACAGTATGTTGAGCTTGTACACGATTCTCCATCCAGAGACGGCTCTCCGAGCCCGTTCGCACTAGGAACTCGTTTCCGAACGACGTAGCCATGCTGCATAAGCTCCAATGAACACAGCGACGTCTTGCGGAAGACGGTAGCGAGCTTCTGAGACATATTCCGCTTCCGCACTCCTTGAAGGTTTTAAAAAGGAGTGTTCTTTCTCGTCATCCAAGCCTTTCACCATCATTCTCTCTCCAGGAAAACGTCAAGAACGAACTCAGAGGTACATGGCACTCTGACTCCACATAAAGAGACCGGATCGCTTCACGTCGTCCTCCTCTTGCCGCATAGACTTTGCGGTCGGAATTCTTCGTCCTGTTTTTGCCCTATTAGCCCGCATCCTATCCTCTCTCATCATGCCGCTCCACTCACAACCCATGCCTCATGCCAGTCCTCCCGACCTCGAGGTGCTCGACAGGTTCATCTCGCTCGCCGCAGCCGGTGCGGAGAAAAAAGATATCATTCGTTTCCTATCCGTCCCCGAGAAGGGCGAAGGTCTGATCAAAGTCATCCAGTCACTGATAGGAACACGACAGACCGGCAATGCTGATGCACTTGGTGTGAAGCGGGAACGAGCGGAGTCGTCCGGTGACGTTGATGATGATGAGTCTGTCGAACATATTCGTGGTCCTGGTCGCAAATACAAACCCAGCTCGTCACTTGTCAGGCTTGATAACGGTGACGACCTTGAACCACTACACATCGGGGGCAGCTCTATTTCCTCTCGCAACAATTCATCTGGCCGCAGCAATGATTCTGGTCGTGCTGTTGTACCTTTCCTCCCGAACCACAACGCTTATCGAGGTAACATCACCAGCTCTTCCCGCACCAATCCTTCTGGTCATAGCAACATTTCTTCTCGCGCTGATCCGCCCCTTCCTTCAAGCCGAACTGCTACCGCCCGAGCATGCCCCCCTCTTCCGATTCCGTCCGACTTCCTTCTCGGAACATCCCTCATCACCGCTGACGGCATGACCTCACCCCGCAAATGGCTCAACTCCAACCTCGACACCCTCGTCGACCACTCCATGTCGTTCATCGCCATCATCGCCGCCAACATCCTCACCCCCACTTTCCCCGAAACCCAGAAACGATACATCGTACTCCACTTTGGCAATAACGATTGGAGCATGCTTTACGTCCCCTCCACCGTCGGACTTTACAAAGACCCGACTCTCCACTTCACGTTCAAGGAGGGAACCCTTGTTCATCTCAAGAACGTTTTCGTCCACGAGAGCAAGCAGCGACACTTGCTCAAGTTCACCGAGACTTCGTTCATTGAGAAAGTCGATACTAGAGATCCGCTCAAGCATTGCGCAGATTTCAATGCTCGTCTCAATGCGCAGCACAGGTGAACGATGGGGCAGGATTTCATCCCATGGGTATATGACATTGTAAGAAACGCCTGTAACACAGAGTAAAGTGACGACTCTCCTTGACAGTTCTACAAATGCACTACTGTACATTTTTCGTGTCTTTCCGTGGTGAGATAAATATGATACATCCGTTAGGTCTGTGGCCCTACGTCTAGTTGACGGGTGCGGAAGAGACAACAGCGTTGGTGCCCTTCTCCTTGTTCTCCATCGAATCCGTGTTGGAGCTAGTTCTAGCGCCCTCTTCGAACGTGGCAGGGTGATCCGCATCCAGAAGACCCATCTGAGAGACGTCATATCCGTTGTCTGCGAGATATTGTCGGAAAGCCTCGTCCTCCTTCTTCATGCTGTCCTGACCAATAGTGGGGATAAAGAAGAAGGTGACCGCAGCTGAGAAGATGGCCAGGCCGCCAGCGATATAGAACGGTCCGGCAAAGTAGATATTGCTGTCAGGAGACCCGAGATCGGCCTGAATTTGAGGATAAGCATATGAGCCACTGAAAGCGCCAATTTTTCCGATTGCGGCAGCGATGCCGTACATCGTTCCCCTCACTGCTGCTGGTCCACAAGCCTTGCTGGCAAGGAGCCCGAGGTTGTTTCCGGGCCCGAGCTCCCCAAATGACAGAAAGAGCCCATATACCACAATAAATCCGCCCAGGTGTTGACGAATCTGGCCGAATGCACCGCCCATAACGAAGGCAAGGACAGCCTGGCAGAGAAGACCAGTGATCATGGTGTATTTGGGACCAAGTCTGTCGGCGATGAGAGCGCCGATGATGGTGCCTGGGAGGTAGAAGCAGTTGAGGGCGGTGGAGTAGGCAAGAGACTTCTTGAGAACGGTGTAGTCGGATGCGCCATCGGCAGGATTGAGTTGCTTAACGATGATAGAGCTGTAGATGCCTGATGGGTAGGAAACGTAGTCGTAACAGAACCACGCGATGCAGACCGCCAAGAGACGAACCCAGTATCGTTTGAAGATGAGCCAGTAGGGGACATTCTTCTTGATCGCGCCCTTCTTATAATGTTCGGGTTCGTGCATGCCCATGCGGAAGAAGAAGACAAGCAATGGCGGGATCGCGCCGAGGCCGAGAGTGAGACGCCAGACCCAGGCAAGGTGCTTCATGCCGAAGATGAGGAGAAGAATGTAGGCGACGAGGGCAGCGACGACGAAGCCAAGGTCGATCATGGTGTTGGTGGCGATGATGAAGTACATCTGTTGTCTGTTCTTGTTGACGCCTTCGCCCTCGGTGTTCTCCGAGGCGGCGACGGAACCACTGGGATACTCGGCGCCGATGGCGATACCCATGATGAAGCGATAGGCGGAAAGAGCGGCGAAGAGACCGCCAATCGAGCCGCCGGCACCCCATGCGCCGGCGATGAGGATGGACCAGAGCGTGAGCCAGATCGAGGCGAACCACATACCATGGCGTCGTCCAACACGATCCACAATGAAGCCGAACAAAAGCATACCAAAGACGGTACCGGCGAAGACGAGAGACGAGAAACGAGATTCGAAGGTCGCAAAGCCAGGGTAGTCGGGATAGGCGTAGGAGCGTCCTCATACTTATCTCGGCGGTCACGTTCTTCCTTGGTTGGGCGAGAGGATCCTGTTGCTGGGCGGCGGTGTGGCCCCGGACACCCCGGTGTATCTGCGTTGTGCCGATAGTGAGAAGGGGAATTTGAAACCACCCGCCTCGCGTAACCGCCTGTCGCCGCCTGAATTCGCCTCGTCTTGCAAGCGAACGGCTTTATCCAGAGCAAAGCTCTTCCATTTGCTTTTCTGCGCGAGTCGCGAAGCTTCTGCGTTCCTAGGCTAATTCCCACGTTGACAGATCATGTTTCTGTGTTGCATCTGCCTCAAGAATCATGACATACCATCGCTTAACAGCCATGTCCCGATCGTTTCAGCGTCTTAATTGAGGCCTTGAAGAGCTCTACAAGCTATGAGGTTTGAGTCTACCGGCCGATATTTACTCCCCCCCGACTTCCGAGAAAAGTGTCAACTTTTTGACGTTTCTTCCAGAAATGTAGAAGCCACACGACTCGGAGCTCGTGATGGTGTTGAGCAGCGCTACTCCACAAAGCCTGACCCTCTGCAATATCAGTCAAAAGGAGGCACGGCGACCAACTCATCATCATGGAGGACCTACTCAAGGCTCTTCGTAACATCGGCCTGTCCTTGCCGGATCCGGAACAGCTCCTCCAGCTCTCGGATCCCGACACCGAGGTTCAGGACAACCTCGCTCGTCATCTTTCCCTCACACCAGCCAAAGACGATCTTGTGCCCGACGAGCAAGACTCCGGTATTGACGGCGCAGAGGCAACGACTCAGGATGATGAAGATGAATCTGCTTTGGATCCTCTCATGGACGCAGACCTATTCAAGGGCGCCGTACAAGCACTGCTCGAGAACTACAACAAATCTATAGACAAAGAGAGGGACTTTCTACGCAAAGAGCAAGACGCCCTCGCCGCAGCCAAAAAGCTCAAGCCAGTGCCATTGAAAGCGCTTCTGGCAAGGCAAGCAGCAGAAATCAAGAAGCGTCAAGAGGAGGTCTATACCGCTGGCCACGATCCCGAATCTGGACGCAAACGCAGAAGGCTCTACCTTCCACGTCAGACTTTCGACGGCGTAGGCAGCTATGCATCGGACACAACACTCGATCAGCTCAAACGCGTCGACGCAGGCGAGCTCGAAGCGCCAAAAAGATTCAAAGGTCGATACATCCTCTGCAAAGTAGCCTCGAGCCTCAATCTCTACGTCAGCTGCTCCTTCATCGGCGTGCTTCCGTCCGGTAACGCGATCCCGATCAGCATCGCCCACTTTACGAGCAATCTGCATCTCAGCGGAGCACAATTAGATGCGTACCTTCCCATAGGCACAGTGATCGCGATACGGGAGCCTTACGTCAGTCTCAACCACTTTGCAAAGGGAGGGCCGTGCCAGGGTGGAAAGAGTGTTCCTGGTGTACGCGTAGACACTCCTACAGACGTTCAGATTCTCGATCGCTGCAGCGAGGTAGAAACGAAGATTCTGAATGAGGTCTCGTGGAAGGTCGACGTGGCACAAGACAATGATGAGCATTTCAGCGATGTCGGGTCTTTGCTGCGCAATTCTCCGTCCGCAGCCAACAGTAGGGGCTGCCGATGGCTACAAGATGGACCGCTCGCTCGCATCGTCGCCTCCTCGTCCTCAGAGCATCCCGAACAGCATTTCAGCGTCCTCTCAACGGAACAGAAGACGGAGTTGAGCAGAAGGACGCGTTCGCTCATCCAGTCGTTCCTCAGCGAGAACCGTCCGGGAGCCGCACACCGCGAAATTTGCGCCGCTCGCATACTCGGCATCCCGCTCTCCACCACGCCAGATAGCGCGACAGCCGAAGGCCTCGAGCTCGAAGGACAAGTGCTTTACAAGAAGTGCAACTTCGCAGCGAGTCGACTTGCGTTCGAAGCAGCTCTCTCCGCATGCCCTCGCTCCCAGCGTACATCAGCACAAGACCGCATCCTCGAGACGCTCAACACCGTCCGATCCGCACAGAAGGCTTCCGCACTTGGTCCCACGCACGAAAACGTGTGGGCATACTACTTTGACTCGCAATCGTACGCAACTCCACGCTTCGACGTCCAGGATTGGTTCGGACCTGTCGCGATCGAAAACATCCCCGGGGCAGGGAGAGGGTTGGTTCTGACACGAGATGTGGAGGAAGGAGAGTTGCTGCTGTGCTGCAAAGCAGCTGCATCGAGTTACGCCGCCGAGACTGGGTCCAGAGGTGTCTTTTTGTTGCGATACTCGGTCGAATCCGGGGTCACGAGCACGACGACTCAGGTGTTGGCAGCGACCAAGAGCATTCATGCGATGATCGATAGATCGGAGGAGCTGACGCTGCCCATCATGGGTTTGACGGCGGGCCCGGGGGTGGAGTATTCAAAGTGGGTTGCGGAAGAGTACCCTGCGCCTCCGCATCGCGACTACACGGATGAACAGACACCAGCAGATCAGATAGATGCGCTTGTTCAGGCCTGTTCATCGCAGCTCGATTTCAGCTCTGCTCGGCAAGACGAGTGGCGCCGAGTGATCTTCAATGGCTCCATGCGCCCTTCGATCGACTCGAGCTACGTCGACGGCGTATTGCGTTTCAACGCCTTCGGACCAGCCGCGAACCCCGGTGGCAAATCGACCTCTACCACCACCGACAAATTGCAGCAAGACTCCGAGTTGACGCGCTCGACCATGGTGCACCCGCTTCCAGCGATCCTCAACCACGCGTGCCTTCCCAACGTGTCATCCGTGTTCTTTGGCGACATTGTCACCACGCGTGCACTTCACCCGCTGAAAAAGGGCACCGAGATCATGCATCAGTACGTCAAAGGCGAACAACCTTGGCTCATCCGTCGGTCGCAACTGTCCAAGCACGGATTCAAATGCAACTGTGGTATCTGCCAGTTGGACGAACGAGACGGCGAGGAAAAGGTGCGGGAAAGAGGTCAGATCGTTGGAGGGTCGTTGTCGATGCTGCAGGAACGCAGTCGGATCGTGCTCAAGTCGTCCGCTTCGACAGACCAATCGCAGGAAAAGCAGGAGGATGATCATCGAGATCTGGCGGAGTCGCTCGAGGAGATGGTTGGAAAGGTGCAGGCGACGTACGACGCCTCGAGGTCGGGATTGCGTCCGGATCTGATGAAGATCTATCAGCTCAAGGCGCTGCACGAGAGCGAGTACGATGTCGACGCTGCAGTTACTTCGGAGCTCAAGGCGCTCGAATCGATCGGATGCACAGTATCGAAAGGTGGCGAGGGCAGGATACTGAACGACTTGCCGTCGTTGCACTTTGATGGCGGGATCACGTCGATGCTTACCCTGGCGAAATTGAGCGTCAAGCAGGACAAGATGGACGAGGCGAGGAGGTGGGTGGAGCAGGCATTCTACACGCATCAGTGTACGATCGGTGGCGGTTTGGACATCTTCTTGGATCGCTGGCTGGATGCTTTCCCAAATCTTCCGTATCGTGATTGGCTGCCACGATGCTAGACTCCTTGAATGCAAGAACCGTCGGGAAGTCAGAAGAGTGCGTTTCGATGCACGTCCACGTGTTCGTGATGTGAGGTATTGCTTTCACTGACCCATGACATGAGATGTGCTGACGAAACTTGAGAGAAGATGCTGCTACTCTTCGCCCACCCATCTGGAAGCTACATCGCCAATATGAGGCAAGTAGGGATTCCGCGATAGTGAAGGTGCTGATTTATGGGCCGTCGATCTGTGAGAATCCAAATGTAAAGTTAGTTGTCTCTTCGTAGGTCCAAGATTCAGCATGTCGACGCATGTCGCACTTACGCATTGACCCAGAACCAACCATAAGCGCCCATTCCAACCAACAATCCGATCGTTTTCAACCCCAACACCGTTCTCAATACCCACAGCAGCACGATCAGTCCGACGCCGCTCAATCCCGCCTGGTACGCATGAAACCTCGCCAAGTCGTTCTCGGTCTCCCAGATCAAGACGAACGCCGAGCTGAACGGCGGCAATGCCCACGCGATAGCACAGATGCTGCTAAGACTCCACGCTTGTGATGTTCCGAACGAATGCGACAACCCGCCTCCTCCTCCTCCGGAACCGCCTTGAAACGATGTCGATTGTTGTTGATGTTGCTGTTGCTGCTGCCATGTTGATGCGCCTCGTGATGGCTGTTGTGACTCGACAGCGGAAGCTGCGTCAAAGACGACGTTGTTGGATGAAGGTTGGTGTTGGTATGATTCGGTTGCGTAGCGCGGGTCGAGGTCTTCGTCGAGCGACTCGCGGTAGGAGGCGCCGCCGTTGTTGATGAGCGGCTGCTTCTGTTCTGACATCGTTGCGCGCTGCGGACTGACCCAAGGGACGTCGAGAACGGTGAATGTGAGTGGTGAGAGAGAGGAGGCCGTGTGGTGCTGCTGAGAGGCAAGAACAACACCTTCGACGTCGAAGGGTGCGAATTCCGAATCCATATCTTTTCGGACGAAAGGAGATCTTTACCTTGTCGGCAGCTGGCTCGAGCGCAGACAACATTGAGGCGGTGAAGTAAATTAAAGCTCTGATGCGGTGCGCCATTTCGGCTGCACGCCTCCACAAAGTGCGCCTTGACAGTTGCATGCAGGCGCAGCAGCAGCATCGGCATCTTTTGACAGGACATCGTGTGCACCTGCCTTGCCTTGACGTCGCTCGGAACTAATCTGTGCTTGATTCTACTGTCGGTCCCAAGAAGTCGGCTCGGCATCTCTCGACCTTCGCTTGAAAGCCTGTGACAACTTCGTCCGGGTTTGACTTTCTTTCCTCCACTCTATCAACCCCGGACCTGCCACGAACAATGTCGGACAACACAGACCCAAACACCAAGGACGGCAAGGCAGCACCCTCCGTCCTCACCTCCAAGTTCGCAAAGCTCAACCCCTTCTCCAAGACGGGCGCCTCCGATCCTGAAGGAGGCGGAGACAATCTCGGTGAAGAAGTCGAGTTCGACTCGATCGCAGGTGGTGGTCATGCTGCTCGACGAACCAAAATCACCAAATCCGAGCTTCGAGTTAGTCACGCTCTCAGGCAATTCCTCGTCGACGAGAAACTCATTTCTCCTACCGATGCACATCTCGATGACCCGAAGGCTTCGAGCTCGGATGCGCTCAAAGCGTTTGTCGATCAGTCCCACATAGACGTCCCCGAATACGTCCGCGATCGCAGCAGACCTCTGAGCGAATACTTTGTCAGCTCGTCGCACAACACATATCTGCTTGCGCACCAGCTCTACGGCACTTCGTCGGCTATTGCTTACGAGCACGTGCTGGTGACTGGTGCGAGATGTGTAGAGATCGACGCGTGGGACAACGACGACGATCCGCAGGAACCGAAAGTGACGCACGGATACACTTTGGCCTCTCACATTCCCTTCCGCGCCGTCTGCGAGACGATGAAGCAAGCCATCCAGAAGGAAGAAGAGGAGGCACAACGAGATCAGAGCTTCAAGGTCGCACCTGTGCTCTTGTCGCTCGAAAACCACTGCGGCCATGCCGGCCAGCAGAGGTTGGTCGAGATCATGCACGAGGTATGGGGCGATCTTCTCATCTCCGGGCCCGTCGAGAAGGATGAGCCTGCTAGCGAGCATACCTCTCTCGACCATCTCGGAGCCAAGATCGCCGTCATGGTCGAATTCCACCTGTCCAAAGAAGCGCCTGTTGCCGAAGCGACCGAGGAAGATGACGCAGAGGAGAAGCTCAACAAAGCCAAGCGCAACGAAGCCAAGAAAGCAGGCATCATCCCCGAACTCTGCGCTCTCGGTGTCTATGCCCAATCCGTCAAGCCGGTCAACGACTCCTGGTACACGTCCACCTTGACCAACGGTCCACACGACCATCTCATCAACATTTCCGAGACTGGCTTGATCGATCTGCTTCCTCAGCAAGCCACGGCGATCAAGAAGCACAATGCGCAACATCTCATGCGCGTCTACCCGAAGGGCACGCGCATCAGCAGTAAGAACCTCAACCCCGTCCCGTTCTGGGGAGTGGGTGCCCAGGTGTGCGCTTTGAACTGGCAGACCTTCGACCACAGCGTCCAGCTCAACGAAGCGCTGTTCTCCGGTTCGGACGGGTACGTTCTCAAACCACCCGGTCTGCGCATCGATGGTGATGGAAACACCTCTCTCGGTCGACACAAGCTCACCCTCCACATCGCCGGTGCGACCGACCTACCCCTACCCGCCGGCAAAGACGCCGACGAGATCCGACCCTACGTAACCTGCACCCTGATCCTACCCTCCGACCTCAAATCCGAACCCCCCAAACGCAAAACCAAGGCCTACAAACAGCACAAACTCGGCATCATCCACAAGGGCGAACAACCCATCCCCACCGATCCCCTCTGGAACGAACAACTCGAATGGGACTTCGACCACGACGAACTCGCCTTCCTCAGAATCCTCATCAAGAGCGACGACAAGTTCGCTAGGAACCCGCTCTTCGCTGTCGCAGCGGTGAGGTTGGTTTATGCAGCGCAGGGATGGAAGTTCATCAGGTTGCTCGATCTGAAAGGTAGAGAAACTCATTCGACCTTGTTGGTCAAGTTTGATTTGCAGAAGCTATAGTCCTCGATCTCTCTCTCCGTCGTCTCTGCTCTTTTGTATATTGTTTCTTGTTTTGCAATTGCATCTTCGTCCACGGATTTGAGTTCACAATGCCAAGCATCGACGCCAACCACCTTCACCAATACGTAATCGCCCTGGCATCCAGCTCCCTCAACCCGTGTTTCTCCCTCCTCCGCTTCTCCAACATCCACTTCTCGAACCACTTTGCCATCTTCGCCCTGCTCGTCGGATTCCCGACATTGACCGTCGCGATGATCCTATCGTACCTCGTCGAGAGCGCGAACGCGGTCAACTCGAAGAAGCTCGAATGCTCTGAATACGGTACGCCGTAGATCATGTAATCCGGCGTACTGTCCCTCGTGGGATACAAGTTCTGAAACCCAAACGATCGCGATTGATTCCACTGGATGAGACGGTCGAGACTGGGTGAAACCGTGTCCATCCCAGCGGGTGGTTTGTACGTCCAGCCGGTGGGACGGAATGCTACCGCGTGGGTGAAGTCGTGACCGCGCGTTCGGAGGGCCGCGACGACATCGCGGAGCCCTTCGCCGTTGATCGCGTGCAGGTTGGTGACGTGCACCGACGCAGAGGGCGAACGCGTGAGCATCGAGTGCAGTTCGGGGTCTTCGAGCTCCGCGTACACGCGGTACTTGCGTGAGTCCATGCAGAAGATCTTGGAATTCACGGCGCGAGCCACAGCTTTGACGATGCGTTCCTTGCCGATGGTGTAGGTGCCGATCACGACGAGTAGTCGACCGCCGTCGCGACGCCGCATCGACGACACGGCATCTCGTGACGTCTCGGAATGCTTGGTCAGCCAATTGCTTGCAGTTGCATCGTCCGGCATCGTCGGCTTGACATCGGGTTTCAAATCGTCTTCCTGTGTCATCTCACTTGCTGGCGAGTCCGTTGGCTCGACTTTGACCTGAGCTTCTGCCTTCCCGCTCGCGGACGGTACATCCAGCAAGGCGTCTTCTGACGGCTCGAGCTTGACGCAAGGCGCGGGGGTCTCTTCCGAGGCGTTTGCTGGGCTCTCGTACACGCCGTCCTCTTCCACCGGGTCTTCTTGGTCGAAGAGATCTTCGTCGTCGTAACCTAGACTCTCATCCTGTGCTTCCTCCTGCTTGATCGAAACCGCATCCGACTCTTCTTCAAATTTGATCTCGCCACTGCTCGAATCCCTTGATATTGACGGAGGTCGCAGAGCCGCGATCGCACCGTCGGGATGCTCGACTTTGGTCTCGAACCAACCCTTGAATGCATTGGCCGATGCGCTGTTGGTGTCGACGCTGCCCTTGAGCTTGCGCGGTGGCGCTTGTGTCCAGTCCTCCCGCTCTCCAGCTTCGATCTGCTTTTGCATGAGAGCTTTGTTGGATTCCAGCTGTGCCTCGGGCACTATGCGGCGCACGAGCTCGGCGCAAGCCTCGATGACCTGATCCTGAGCCGGGAAACAGTAACGCGGATTACAGTAAGTAGTGTCGAGGTAGATGATGTCAAGCTTCTTGCCGATGATGGAGGGGTGATTCGTGTGGACCGGACTGGCGCGAAAGTCGCCGCAGTGGAGGTAACGGAAGATCCTACCTGTGCCAATGTAAGGGCTGGCATGATTGCGCGAGAGCAGCTGCGACGTCTGCGGGCCTTCGAACAGGAAGAGACATGATCCAGGACAGTGGTTGGCTTCAATGCAGGTGACCGTGACGCCTCCGCTATCCGGCACCAGCACAGGGACTTCCATCGGAAGCGGTCTCAGCCATTGTGGATCAACACCGAGATGAGTGCGGCAGAGATTGGCGGAAGTGAGGCTGCAGTAGATGGGACCGTGATTCCAATTGGCAGTCATGCCCCCGTAGTGATCGCTGTGGAAATGAGTGAGGAAGTAGCCGCGGCAACCTTCAATCTTTCCGAAACGAAAGGCGTCGACGGTGAGAGGCATGCCTTCGAGCGCTTTGTAGAAGGGAGCTGTACGAGCGTCTGGTCGCGACCTTGCTTTGCCGCGGTAGTTTGCAGCTTCGACTGCATCTGCTGTTGCCCATTGTTTCGACTCGGAATGGGACTTCATAAGCACTGTGAATGCGGACGAGTCTGCGCGCTTGGCAGAGGAGAGTATGGAAGAGGGTGTCATGGATGACTTCGTGCCTGGTACGGCATGAGCGGTGACGCCGGTGCCTTGTACGGATGCATTGGTCGGTGCGACGGTTGCGTCTAGCGTCGAAGCCAGCTCGGATATGGATGTGAGTTTGGCTGGTTGCGGCCGCGGCAGCCTTTGTGTAGTGGCTGCATCAGTAGTTAGGGGGGGTGAGATGTCGGCAGGTGGTGCAGGCGAGCATGATCGGCCGGAAGAAGCATGCTTGGCTGGCGGTAGAGGCTGCTCGTTGACATGGTCCTGCAAGACCTGTGGCTCTGAATCTATGATGTCTGCAGCATCGAGGCAGGTATTGACGTGAGCCTGTACGGTATTGAAGGGGACCTTTTGGCCGCAGATTGGACAGTCGGCTGTGCGTTCCGCCTTGCTTTCGATTCGGGGCTCATCGCATTGCTGTTGATCAGAAGGTGTGCGTTGTAGTGAGTCGGAGCGATTCGGAGAGGACGATGAGGAGGAACCATTGCCGAAGAAGGAGAAAAGAGAGGGCTGAGCAGTGCCACTAGGTCCAGCCTGTTTAGAAGGGCTGGACGATGCCACTTTCCTCCTCTTCGGCGGAGAAGCAATGGCGGACGGTGCCATGTTTCCGATCCATGTCTCCAGCTTCAGCGCAAATCCGTTTGAAGGGAGCGCAGATCAGAGGTGATGGTTGGAGTAGACGGTCGAGTGGCTGAGCAGTCCAGAAACTCAGCAGCGGAACGTCTTGCTGCACCTGGGGTGGTGGTGCATATTCAGCCTGCAGGCTGCAGCCTGCACTCTGTCTTGAAATTCTGGCTCAGGGTTCAATTTCTTAAAAAACTCGAATTATGCCTAACGTAAGAGTAGATATGTTAGATCATCAGTAACGCAGGGGCCTTTCGGATTGACGTCGCACACTTTCGGGTGCAAAGTGTTGCTCTCCATCGTCATCATCACGGTGGAGGACCTTTGACGACAAACCACCAACCTCTTTCCGCCTCCACATAGCCCAATCATGTCGATGGCACGACCTGTTGTTGGCAGCGGCCTTGGTAGGTACTCTGGTCCCGCACGCTCATGAACGATCGGCCGACTGACATTGATATCTTTGTACTTTATGTTGTCCTTGTATGATTACGTTTCACCTGGATCCGACATCAATAGCTAGCTGCTGTACAGTGGTCTCGGTATTCGGCGCTGTCATTCTCGCAATCTTCGGCTACGGCTTCTCGCACAATTGGCCGGCACTCATGGGCAGCACCGAGGATCCTGAAGACGGTTCGGCGGTGGGAACAACTTGCTATATTGCCGCCCTCATTTATATCGCCTTCATCGCCTTTTGCGGATGCCAGCTTGGGGTACATCGAAGGTACAGCCGCATCCAATTGTAGTTCTGGCCTCAGCTATACATCACTCGAAGGCTACCGCCCTTGCTGTCAAACACTCCAGCTTCTCGATCACATCCTTGCCTCATGCGAAACATACCATTCCTTAGACATTCTGCGATGACTTATCGTAAGGGGGCATCTGTTGTCCACGTGGCCAGCCTGACACCGATATCTGCGAGAAGCGGCGGTATTCGGCGATCACTGGTCGAGCATTGAGCGCATATCACCACCGGGGTCCTCTATGAGCTTGTGTCGGCAGCATTCTGCATGGATGTCCAGAGACGAAGACGGAGAACGTAGACCGACGATGCCAAGTCACGCAGGAAACATGTGTGTTCACTTCAGTTGATGCCAAGTTGTTGACCCACTTTCCTGTCGAGCGAAATGAAGCCGCTCCCGAGGAGCAGGGACAGTATGGCATGCAAGTGAGACTACGCTAACTCGCAAAGACCGACAGACACGCTCAAATGGATCTTGTATCGGTCGATCGACGATCGACGATCGGGCAAATCCCTCGATCTTGAAGCAAGCGTCATTTGAGAATCGCTTGTTGGTTGGCGGGGACAAGATGAACGGCATCGACGACGACACTTGCCAAGCCTTGTGTGCGTGTATGTCCAGCCATCGGCAATTTGTTGTTGGACTCCGGCGCCGATTCAAATACACGCGGGAGCCGCGGTGTAGCTAGCCTTTTGAGGAAAGCAGCCACAAGTATTTCACCTTGCTTCGACCTCGGCAGACACACACATCAGCGCGAAACGAAGGCTCGGCTCGCATTAAAAAAAAGGAGAAACGCGGCTCCTTGTATGGCGGCTATGGCTGTAAGAGAGTGTGTGTTGCGACTCGATGGTCTGTCGGCTCCACCTTGCGCGGCTCACTAAGAATAGTTTTGACCCGTTCAAGGCGGCCCATGTGATAGAGTTGCGTCGGGGCGACAGGTCCGAGCGTGCAAATTAGATCTGGAGAAGCGTGGCGTAGCTGCCACCGACTTTGCGGATCAAGACAGGATCGTCCCCAAGCAGCGGCTCTTGCAGGAGCCGACGTTCCACCGTGATTTGGCTTTCCGCTCGCCTCGCCTCTGAGCAGCGGTTGCTGCTTCGTCTGCCGTCTTGTCTAATCGACAGGTCGCATTTCTGTCAAGGCTTTCCCTGGCTTACGACAGCCAACCTGCAAAGCACATGTACAAGGCACCACGAACGTATCTGCACCACTTTGTCGGAGAATATGCGAGTAATGACGCTGTGCTTTTCGTTCCTTTCAAACACCATTGTTTTCATGCACCCTTTCTTCTCGTTCGCATCTGGTCCCTTGAGCAGCGGCTGAAGGATGTTCACAGCTGGCGGAGCATGAATCAACCAGTCTGCTATGGCGAAAGGAGTTGGAGATGCCCCGGCGCTCATTGGCGTAGCTGGCGAGCGCTTGGACGGATGTGTTTGTTCTCGCTTATTGTCGCTTGGGAATGGAACCGCCCTTGACAAGTGTGGAGGCGCCCCTTCGCCTCGACCAACCCGCAATGGCGACGGCTCTCGAATAGTACCCAATCCTTCTCCGCTCATTGTTGTCTTTGTGACCGTCATGGTCGCTGCGAGCATATATACAGCTTGTAGTATGAGCGAGATTGCCCGGTCTTTCCCCGCAGACTCACCTCTCCGTTGACAGAATACCCTCTCCACCACCGGACCGGAAATCGACCATGTCGGTCCTCGTTCCAACAGTGCAGGCCTCGTTTGAGAGCCTTACGCCTACCCACGTCGCCATCGCTTCGGCGCTCATCCTCGCCCTTCTATGCCTCATCGCACCCGATCGTTACATCTTTGCATCTCACCGCAAAGGCATCAAGGAAGTTCCCGGTGCGCTGCCTCTTGTTGGCAACCTTCCCTTCCTCCTCGACATTGCCGCTAAACGACGCCGCTTCCTCGATGAGTTCCTCCGTATGCAGCTCACCATCGGCTCAGGTGGTATGCCCTGGGCAGCGACCTTCCCGTATCTTGGTGGCCGAGTCACTTCGATCAACCGCCCCGAGTACATCCGCTGGGTGCAAAAGACCAACTTTGAAAACTACGTCAAGGGTCGCTTCTTCCAGAAATCCATGGGAGACGTCATGAGCTTGCACGGCATCTTTGTCGCCGATGGAGAGGTGTGGAGGAAACAGCGCAAGATGGCTTCCCACATCTTTAGCGTCGGCAACTTCCGCACGCACGTTCAGAACACGATCCACCTCGATCTGGGGGTCCTCAACAAGCTCTTCGGCGATGCTAGTCGCAAGAACGCCGAAATCGACTTGCCGGACCTGTTCTTCCGATTCACTCTCAGCTCATTCTCGCTCATGGCGTTTAGCGCCGACATCAAGTGTCTGCCTTCGAACGTCGACGATCTGAGCAAGGTCGTCGAGTTCGCAGCCAACTTTGACTACGCCCAACGTGTCATGGACGAACGATTCGTGGATCCCTTGGCTCAATTCACCGAGCTGTTCTCGCCTCAGGGTAGGAAGATGAGGAGGACGATCAAGCAGCTGCACAATTTTTGCTACGAGATCATCGATCTTCGACTCGCTGCTCGTGCCAGTGGTGAGGCTCAGGCCGCATCGGGCAAAGGCGACAAGGACCTTCTGGCTCTGTTCATGGAACAAAATTTGGGTCGTGACGAGCTGCTTCCTGTGGTGCTCAACTTCTTGATTGCTGGCCGCGATACTACGGCGCAGGCACTCGCATGGTTGTTCTACGAGCTCTCAAAGAATCCCGAATGCATCCAAAAAGCACGCGAGGAGGTGCACGAGAAGCTCGGCTCCGGTTCGTCCTTCCGAAGCATGGCGTACGACGATCTGTCTTCGCTCGTCTACGTCCAGGCGTGCTTCCTGGAAGCGTTGCGTCTGCACCCCTCTGTACCCAAGAACATCAAGGTGGCGGTTAAAGACGATGTGATCCGGCCCTACGCCCAGCAGCAATCCTCCGATGCCGATGTCGCCCCCAATGCCGTCCCTACCACACAGAAGCTCCCCGACCTCGTCATCAAGGCAGGCGAAACAGTGACATGGCAGGACCACACCATGGGACGAATGCCCGAACTCTGGGGACCCGATTGCGAAGACTTCAAACCGGAACGTTTCATCGAACAGCGAAAAGACGGCTCGATGGGTATCAAGACTTACTCGCAGTACCTCTTCCACGCCTTCAACGCCGGACCGAGGTTGTGTCTGGGTCAGACGCTGGCGACGTACGAGGGATGTGCGGTGGTAGCCGAGATCCTGGGCAACTTCGACGTGGTCTACGATCATAAGGCGTTGAAGGAGGACGAGCCGACGTACGACGACTCGCTGACGCTACCGGTCAAGAATCCGTACAAGATTCGCGTGCGCGCGAGGGATGATTGAGCTTTGCTGTCGAAGCTTTTCTGTTGGTGATGCCGGTTTCTCAGATACCCGATCGTGTTGTGTCGCAACTGTTGCATTGATGCAAAGCTGCTGTGCTGTTGCTAATCTCTAATATATCTCGCCACCAAGTCGAGGAACGTGCGTAGCCGTAGTACGTCAAACTGTCGGACTTGTTACGTGAGAGGACGCTACCATTGAAGTGAGAGCACATAACACCGTTAATCGCCGCGGGACGCCAACACTTGACCCTTCGATCAATTTGAAAATCGTACCTGTACGACGATCCGACGCTTTCGTCTCCCGCCGGTACAGCAGCCAAGAAGTGGACCAAGAAACGTTCACACTGACCCAGCCGAAGCTGATGCAGAGCAGTTCGAGCTGGAAGCCGTTTCGGAAATTTGAAATTCATCTGCAATCCGGAGCCCGAAAGGGTCAAGGTCTGCTTCGTCCAACACCGCTCGCTCGCCACCAGGCAGAGCGATGCAAGGGGTGAACCTGGAGAAAAAGGGGAATTTGAAATTCGATCTTTTTGATGGCTCTCACAATCCGTTCGCCGCCATCGTGCTGCAGCGGGTTCATTCGGCGGTGGTTTACAAGTGGTTCCTGCTATATAACTCAGGTGTGGAATACGATGACCAGTGCGGCAGACGCATCGATCTCTTTGGTACCACCACCACCACCACTGCCGCGAGCTGAAGGCTGATCAGCCTGCCAATCACCATCGCGTATCCTAGTTCCGTCACAAGATTCATCGGTTGACCATCGTTTCTCGCACGGAGCTCTGTGCACCGCAAGCATCACAGCCGCAACAATGTCGAGCTCTACACTGCATGGGCAGCCAACACCCACCTCAGCAGCAGCAGCACCAGCATCCACATACCACAAGGAAGTCTCACCGCTCCGCCACACATCACATCAAAGCCCAGCGAGCACCATCGTCGACGACACCACCACCGCCCCACCCACCCCTTCCACAGCCGCCAACGAGGACGGTCTCATCCTCGACTCCCATGGCGGAGTACCTAAGCTGCGTTCAGCGCTTCAAGACGCACGAGATTCTACCGGTGCTGCCAAAGGGGTCCTCCTCTCCCTCGGGTGGCTCGATCGACTCCTCTCGCTCTTCATCATCATCGCTATGATCCTCGGCGTCGTTATTGGAGAATTCGCACCAAATGCAGCACAGAACTTGTCCGAGGGAAACTTCCGCGGTGTATCTGCGCCTTTGGTGGTCGGGTTGATCGTCATGATGTGGCCCATCTTGACGAAAGTTCAGTACGAGAGGTTGCCGCAGATGTTTGCGACCAAGAGGTTGTGGTACCAGCTGGTGGTGTCGTTGGTGCTCAACTGGGTGCTGGGTCCGTTCTTGATGCTAGGCTTGGCTTGGGCGACACTGCCCGATTTGGACGACTACAGGGTGGGGGTGATCATGGTCGGACTCGCTCGTTGCATCGCCATGGTCATGATCTGGAACAAGATCGCCAGAGGTGACAGCAACACGTGCGCCATCATCGTCATCGTCAACTCTGTCCTTCAGATTGTACTGTATGCACCGCTGGCGGTGCTCTTCATCAACGTGATCTCCAACGATGACGGTTTCCGCATCGACTACTCGGACGTCGCCATCGCTGTCGCCATCTACCTCGGCATCCCGCTCGCTGCTGGAGTCCTCACGCGCTTTTTCGTGCTCGGAGTCTTCGGACGCGACTTCTTCCACCGAAGATTCCTCCCCTTCTTCGGCCCGCTCTCGCTCATCGCCCTCCTCTACACCATCATCATCATCTTTGCAGAACAAGCCCAGCACATCCTCGACAACCTCGGACCGGTCTTCCGCACCTTTGTTCCGCTCGTGCTCTACTTTGCACTCATGTGGACCGGAACTTTCGCCTTGATATGGTGGTTGAGTGTCAGATACGGAAAGACAGAGTGGGGTTACCAGATGGCTGTCGTGCAGGCGTTTACTGCGGGAAGCAACAACTTTGAACTGGCCATCGCGGTCTGCGTCGCGGTGTTCGGCGTGGGGTCGGATCAGGCGTTGGCAGCGACGATCGGACCGCTGGTCGAGGTGCCGGTGCTGTTGGTGTTGAGTTGGGTGGCCATGTTCGTGGGGAAGAGGTTGAAGTGGGACAGGGGTCTGGAGGCAAGTCAGAGGCGAGTCAAGCAGAGGAAGCAGCAAGAGGCAGGTGCGGATTTGGAAAAGTAGGCGAAGCACCAATGCTTCGACCGACGTTCAGACTGCTTCTGTAGAACTATCTTTTGCACGACACATGGACTCTTTGCATCTCATATAACGTTACAATCTCATTCATGCATTCACAGTTTGGCTCGCACATCGACGAACATTGTCGTCACACCCTGTTTGCCAAAGTCGAGAATTAGATCGCATTTGCATTCCCGAGACTGTGAGCAATACAGCCTATGCGGTCAAACCACGTCGCATCGCGCTTAGTGCTTCTCGATATCCTGCTCGAGCACGAATCGGTAGCGAATGTCGTTATCCTCGACCCTCTTGACGGCCTTGCTGCAGTCCTTCATGGGCAGCACCTCGACCCAAGGCTGGATGTCCTTGTCAGCGGCGAGCTTCAGCATCTGGAGAGCCTCCTTCTTGCTTCCGATGTGCGACGAGCCCATGAGGCAACCGTTTCCGGCAAAGTTCTGGATGCGAACCTTGAAGACGTCCTCGGGCATGCCGACGCAAATGAGACGGCCGTGCACCTTGAGCGTGCTGAGGATCGAGGGGAGGTCAACGGCGTTGGAGGAGGCGGTGTTGATGATCAGGTCGAACGGCTTGGACTTGTACTCCTCGGCCCAGTCGGGGTTCTCGCCGGTCGAGACGAATTCCTTGGCACCCATCTTGAGCGCATCCTCGCGCTTGCGAGGCGAGTGCGAGATGGCTACGACCTCTGCACCGAGGGCGTGTGCAAACATGACACCGAAGTGGCCGAGACCGCCAATGCCGACGATTCCAACGCGCTTGCCGGGGCCGGCGCCGTTGCGAATCAGAGGCGAGAAGAGCGTGAGACCACCGCAGAGCATGGGAGCGGCGTGCTCAGACTTGAGCTTCTCAGGGATGGGGAAGACAAACTGCTGCTGGGTCCTGATGTTGGTCGAGTATCCCCCCATGGCCTTCGTACCGCAGTGGTGCTCTGCGTTGTATGTGTCGACAAGGCCCTTCTTCTGCGACGACTTGGAGTTGGCAGGGGTACCCTGGCAATATTGCTCTTCTTCTTGAACGCATGGAACGCACTCTCCACAGGAATCTTATGAAGGAACAGGAGAAAATGTAAGTGGTAGTGTCAGCGGAGCGGTTCGACGAAAGAGTATAGCAGTTGTCCGACACGAGAAGTTGTGGAACTGAAATGCTACAAGGTGAAGATGGTGGAGTTGTTGAGGAGGCGAAGCTGGTGGAAAAGAGGCCCGTGGGTTGGCGCCATTTCTGACAGCCGGTTGACGTGCTTTTTCATTCGCACCCGCATGAAAGAAGGCGGTCCGTGTGTAGCGGGTTCAAGCTCTGTGCAGGACTATCTCTGTACTCACCAACTTGGGCACCGACACCGACGCGGTCGCCGACCTTGATGTCCTTGACGTTCTTTCCGACCTTGGTGGCAATTCCGACGATCTCGTGACCGGGAATGCAGAAGTCGTGGTTCAGAGGGCCCCAACCACCCGAAATGGTGTGAACGTCAGAACCGCAGACACCACAGTGGGTGATGGCAATGTCGACATCATCGTCAGTCTCCTTCTTGAGGTCGAAGTCGAAGACCTTGAAGTCGGTCCAGTTCTTGGTGTCTGCGATACCGTATCCGCGAGGCATGATGGGCAGTGTTTCGATGAAGGTTGCTTGCGTGGTGTGAGAAGAGGGGTGTATGATGTGGTAGAGAAGGGAGGTCGATTCGGATTCTGCTGACGGTCTTGTCGATCTGTGGCTGACTGCAGTTGGCACAGACGACGGCTATAGAGCGGGGGACTCCAAACGTGGCGTCTGAGCACAGTCAACATCTTCGGAGCGATGACACGAATCGCACCCCACGTTGACAGTTATTTTTCGGCTTTGTCTTGTCGTTCTTCCAATTCGAGCTTTTGGCGCCCCGTGCTCGCTTTCGTGCGGCGATGATGTCGTGAGCCGTTTGCTGACCAGGGACAGGAAACACTGGTCTAGTGCCGCTACTCCACTCGTCGCACACGACATCATCTTTTCTTTTCCTCGATTGATTTGCAATTTCAAAATCCGTCTGCCCTTTGAGAAGGTCTCGCTCTAGTGACGCTTCGAACAACGCTTCGGTGATTTTTTCTCGCCGTTCGGCATTCGATCGTACTGCACAAGGACTGACCCGAGTGGCTTGTTCCTGTGTTGTGGACCGGCGAGTCCGTTTACATTTTGATGCCGTACAGGTCACCGACCACGAGCCTGCGATGGTCAGGCGCGTTACACTCCGGCAGGATGATTGGTGAAGAGTTGACTTGACAGCTTCCTCATGATCCCTCGTGGGTGGCTTGGCTTGCTTTCAGTCACTGCAGAGTACATGGCAAAGAATGCGGTATCGATGCTGTTGCAGTTGAACAGCAAGAGGTTGCCGATGACGACGTCGAGTTTAGTCTTTCGGTGCGACGATTTCCTTTCTAATTTTGTGTCCGCAATTTCTGGCACTCTTTTCCCAGCTGCTTTTCTAAATCTTTTTTCATGCAAAATGCGCAGTCGATCCAATCTTCCAAAGCAACACTTTTTGCGCACAATCTGCTCTTCACCTATCAACACCAACCATCAATCCAGCTCACCACATCGCCATCTGAAGCATGTCGATACCACACGCAACATCCACATCTGCAGCAATGCTCCCTACTGTCGTCGCGGTTTCCATCGCCTCCCTCACCGTTGGCTACTTCCTCGGCATGGGACGCTCGCTCCTATCCTACAACGCCAACACCCGACGCGTCCTATCCACCTCGTCCGATTCTTCCGACCTGGCCTCCGAGGACGAGCTCGCCGCCATCTCTGACAACTACGCAGCATCCGGCTCCGGTCTCGAGTCCGAGGAATGCAAGATGGTCCTCGTCGTGAGGATGGATATCAAGATGGAGAAGGGAAAGATCGCAGCGCAGTGCGGACACGCTACGCTGGCAGCGTACAAGCTGGCGAAACGCGTGACGCCCAAGTTCATCAAGCAGTGGGAGAGGAGAGGTCAAGCTAAAGTGGCGGTGAAATGTCCGGATGAGGAAATCATGCTCGCGTTGGAGAAGAAGGCCGGAGAGTTGGGGATCGCGGCGAGGAGCATCGTCGATGCGGGGAGGACTCAGATTGCACCAAACACAAGGACGGTGCTCGGCTTGGGTCCGGCTCCCGTTTCGTTGATGAACCAGCTCACGGGGAATCTCAAGCTTCTCTAGACGACCCAAGTTTGTACAACATTCGCAAATTAGACGATCGAGCCACTCAGCTCTGCAGAAAAGACGACATCTAGATTGAACAAGCCATAAATGGGCGGCACTTTGTGAATTGATTCCTCAATTGATCGCTTCTCCGACCATCGACTTCCACTTGCGCTGAATCTCGATCGATTCGCGGAAGATCCTGTACTTGACGTCCAACAACTTGGCCAACTTCTCATCCTTTTGCGGGAAGACCAACGTTCCCGGCTTGGTCATCCTCACCATCAAATCCCACAGGTGGTCCTTGTACTTGAACGAGCTGTCCTCCGCTGTCTTTTGGTCTGCAATCGTCGTCGCCTCTTTCGGCGCAAACTGACCGCTTGCACCCGACGATCTGGGATCTTTGACGTCGGCCGCGAATCTTCCGAGGATCGCGGAGCCAGCGACGACACTCGCGCTCGAACTGAACGGAAGCTGTACCGGCATATCGCAGACGTCGGCGATCAGCTGCATAAAGACGGGATTCTTGACGTGTCCACCGCTCATGTAGATCGAATCGATCTTGTGTCCCTTGGCGTTCATCGATTCGATGATGTGTCGTGTTTGCAGGGCGATGGCTTCCAGCGTGGCGTAGTATTTCAGTGCGAGGTCGGCGAGGGAGCGGTCGAGCTTGAGTCCGGTGATCATGCCCTTCATGGTCGAATCGGCGAGCGGCGAGCGGTTGCCGTGGAAGTCCGGATAGATGAAGAGATCCTTGGTGAGGTAAGAGGCATGGTGCAGGGATGCTTCGGATGCCAGCGAGTCGATCTTGTCGTGTAGAACTTGGAAGGGCGATCGATTTGTTTCGGATGCTGTGGTGCGCAGCGATGGTGCTGCGGGGTGCGTGTCGATGATAAAGTCGATGAGTTGACCAGTCGAGGATTGTCCACCCTCGTTCATCCAGAGTCCTGGGAAGACGGCGTGCTTGTAAGGACCCCAGACACCGTCTACAAGGATGCCGTCAGGTGATTGAATGCAGTAGCATGTGCTGGTGCCCGCGATAGCAGCGAGTCGATTCTGAGAGCTGATGAGCGATGGGTTGTTGTTTTCTTTGTCGACAGGGTTGGTTGCCGGTGCAGCGACGGTGCCGACCCAACCTGCGTAGGCGTCGATGAGCGCAGATCCGACCGCCGTACCAGGCAGCAAACCGAGCTCGGCAGCAACCTCAGCGCTAAGTCCATCTCCGACAGGCTGACCAGCAGTGAGGACGATGCCGTTGCGACCTGGAACACCGCCGAGCTGCTTGAAGTCGTCCTTGACCAGCTCGCCGAGCCCGATCTGTTCAAAGAACTCTGGCTGCCATCCGAGTTCGGAGCCGTCTACGCCCGGAGGAATGTACGAGCACTTGCACACCAACGAGCAGTTGCTCCTCGCCAACGATCCGGTTGCTTTGTACGTCAGGTAGTCGGGCAGATCGAAGAACATGCACTTCTTGAACAGGTCGGCTGGCATGTGCTTCTTCAACCACAGGATCTTGGGGATCTCCATCTCGAGCGACATGGTCTTGCCGACGTAGTTGAGCACCTTGGATCCGGTCGAGTTGATGAGCGCCGCCTCGTCTTCGGCGCGGTGATCAGCCCACAAGATCACGTTGCGCTCGCCGGGACCCCATTCGCTGCTGGTCGCCGAGGATTGCGGTGTCACAGCGATGGGCTTGCCGTCGAAGTCAGTGACTGCAAGAGAGCAAGTCGCGTCGAAGCCGAGACCTTTGATGAGACTGGGATCGACCTTGGACGCAGCGACGACCTGGGTGATGGCTGACTTGATCTGCGACCAAATGTCGGTGGTCGACTGCTCGAAGATGCGTGCGTCCGATTCGAGACGGTACGTCTGCGTAGCATTTGTTGATTCTGCGAGGATGTTGCCGTCATCGTCGACGAGCGCTGCTCGTGCAGAGCCGGTGCCGACGTCGACGCCGATGTAGTAGAACTTGGTGTTGCTGTCTGTCATCGCTGTTCGTTGTTCGTTGGGCTCTACGAGAACGAGATGGCGACCGGAGAGAAGGAGGAAGCGATACCTTTTCTGTCAGCGAAGTCGATGGAAAGCTTGAGCGAATCGACTCGGCTTTCCGTTGGAAGCCGTGACACAAAACTTCGGAAAACTTGCATGGGTATGCACCCGCACAGACCGGCGTCCACAAAATAAGAAGATCCGCCACCCCCACACCAACACCAACCACACAGGTGGGAGGTGGGAGGTCAGCCAACAGCGGCGGCGAAATTCGCCGAATCCTTCTTCTTGATTTCGGAGCTTTACCATGTTACACCATCGCCAGTATTTTGAAAAAGAAAAGCAATTCGGACCTTTCGGCAAAATGTTCGGGTCTTGTCGAAGATAGCAAAGATTGCTTAACGAGGTGCAGCAAAGCTTAACGAGCTTTGGCCTCCCCCGCCTTTGGCGCCAGGGTCAAAGGTGCGCACAAGACATCCTTGGCTTTATCTTGAGGCATTTTGGCTTTCGACTCTCCAAGGCCATGTGACTCTGCGCTATTTAAACATCAACGGTCTATCCCGCCTCTTTCTTGCCTCCTTTCCCCTTCGGATCAGCCTCGATCAAGTCCTTCGCCAGTATGATCTCTAGAAAGGCCAGCTTGGTGGTAGCCTTCGCTCTGGCCTGTGCGACCGTTGCTCAGGCGCACGCCAATCCCTACTCTCCCGGTCTCGATCAGGATCATCACGGTGCGGACCCGCACAGCTCTGCCGAGTATGCACCCATTCCTCTCGTCGAGTTCCCCTCCAACGACATCCCGGACCCTTGGACGACCAAGTATTCCGGGGTCGGCAAGCCCGCATACTCTGGTGTCAACACCTATGCCCACCTGCCTACGGTCAAATGTCTCGACGATCCTAACCAGCTCTTCGACGTAGCCGTCCTCGGTATCCCCTACGACCTCACCGTAACGTATCGACCAGGTGCGAGGTTCGGACCCAATGCGATCCGTCAAGCCAGCAGGAGGCAGAGAGCCGGCAGAACGTTCTCGATGCATCACGGCCAAGACCCGTACAATTCAGGCTTGCGTTTCCTCGACTGCGACGACATCCCAGCCTCTGGCTACGACCCCGCACTGGCGATTGATCAGATCGAAGCTGGGTATACTTCCCTTTTGCAGCGTCGAGCAGCATCCGACCCATCGCTGGGCACCGTCGCGACTCCACCCAGCTCGGTCGTCTCGCCCGAATCGTGGCGAGCGTTCGACAACGCTGGTCTGGCAAGGGATGGCAAATCGCATCCCAAGATCGTCTCTATGGGTGGAGATCACACCATCGTGCTGCCCATCCTTCGTTCGCTCTACCGCGTCTACGGGCCGATCGCAGTGATCCACTTCGACGCGCACCTCGACACCTGGCCACCCGAAGTCTCCCCGGCCGGCTCACCCACGCGGCAACACCAGATTCAACACGGCACGTTCTTCTGGCAAGCCGCGCTGGAAGGACTCATTGCACGCAACCAGTCCATCCACGCCGGTATCCGCACTCGACTCGGCTCCTACGACGATATTCAACACGACGCATCCATCGGTTTCGACATCATCACCTCCGACGACATCGACGACTTGGGCATCCCGACGATCATTCAGAATATTCGATCCAGGGTTGGAACCATGCCGGTGTATCTCAGCATCGATATCGACACTCTCGATCCAGGTTTTGCTCCGGGCACGGGTACACTCGAATCGGCAGGTTGGAGTCCCAGGGAGTTGAGGAGGATCTTGAGAGGGCTGGAAGGACTGAACTTTGTCGGGTTCGATATGGTCGAGGTCAGCCCGGCGTACGATCAGGCTGAGATCACGGCGTATGCGGCGAGTGATCTGGTCTACGAGTTCATGAATCTGCTGATCAAGGGCAACGATATGCAGGATCAGGGAAAGGTGGCTGAGCCGAAGAGCAAAGGTAGGAGCAAGAAGGCTAAGGGCATTGTTGGGTCGCTGTTCAAGCATGGAGATGAGCTGTAGACTGATCACCCACGGCATTGCCAGTGCCAAGTTTGCAGTTGATCCGAGCGAACGAGCTGGTGAGGCATCGGCGTCGGATAATGTACATTTATGTCAGGTCAATTACATCGCTGGGCTCTATCAATTTGGCTTTGCGTGTCGTCTTTCTCTTTGAATCTTTCTTGTCTGTCACTTGATCTACCAGAGCGCCATTCTCTTCCTCAGAAGCGATCGCGGCCCCATCCACGTTGTTGGTCGTCGGCTGCCTGCGCTTTCTTGTCTTCTTTAGCGGTCCGGTATCTGCTTCGTCCGCCTCGTTCTGTCTAGCAGCATCTTCGCCTTTGCCAGCAGGGAGTTTACCTTTGCCTTTACCTCTTTTGCTCTTGACGGCCACTTCTACTTCTGGGGGAGGATACAGGTGCTCTTCGAAAGTCCTACCAGATCTCACCAAGAACTGCACCAGGCGCTCGAACCGTTCGTGCCTTCGATACATGGCTCTCACCACGTCTGCCCACTGTGCAGGTTGCTCCTGCTGTCCTTTGTGACGCGGACACGTTCCGTGCGTTGGCAGTACCGTGCTAACGCTATTGTGTCCGACAGCAGCACCTGTTTGCTGCTCGAGGAACGACTTGGCCAAACACGAGAGGTGGAAGACCGAGTGACATACATATTCGCCAAGCTCTGTTGTCGGCTCGCTCGTCGAGGCGACGCCCGAGCTGATCGGCAGTGTGCTGACGTGCGGAGTGGGGCAGAGGACAAAGTCCAGCTGCTGGCTCAGGTCGACCGGTGCGCTGCATAGCGCGCAGGGTGCGGTGGGCACAGGTGCCGCAGCGTCTCTCGTGCGGGCGTCCTGAGCTGCGATATGCCGTTGCACGCAGATCTGGAGGAAGGCGCTCATGGCTTTCATCGTCGTGGTCGCAGGGTCAAGGTTCGCAGCGACGGCATGTTCGAACCGTTTCCACTCGGATTCTTCCATGTCGAGGTCATCGAATCTCATCCTGTAGAACGTGCGCGTTGATACTGCTCCTGGCTCCACGAGGAATGTTGTCGTCGCATCAGCCGCATCGTCGTCGTCATCGTCCTTTTCGGCATCTTCATCTTCCACCGCGACCTTGTCGCTCGTCTTTCTTGCACGTTTGGATTTCTTGGTCAGATCGGTACTCGTGGCAGCAGCTTGAGGTGAAGGGAAGGCGGAAAAGTCCTGTATGCAAGCATCAAGCCCTTTGAGGTTTGCCGACCGAGGAAGCGTTTCCGGCCATCCTGGATGATCATCAGCGTCCGCCTTCTTCTTATTCGAAGACTGTCTCTTCTTGACGGGCTGATCTGCGACCCCTGCGTCCAGCCGGTGCTGCGCCGAGATGTGAACGAGTGGAATGCGTTTACCGTCGACACCAGCGAAGTCGCAGACGGCGATCGGGTACAGCGCATGCAAAGGCTTTCCGGATCGACTGTATCTGTTCCACGGGGATGTCGTATGTGTGGCCTCCACAACAGCGTTTGCAGCATCGAGTCGCTGGTACGCCAGCCAACTCCACTCGGTGAAAAAGGCCAGCTTGAGTCCCCATCCGCAGAAAGGTTCGGATCGAAGCAGTGCTCGCATCGCCAAGAGCCTAGCATTGGGAGTCGATGGAGGTCTAGCCATCCTCTTCTTCGGTCTCCCCCAACGAGTCTGACCGGGTGTCATGCTCGTCGACGGAAAAAGAGCCATGCCAGCCCATGCTGATGTATCGCTCGCGCTGCCATTGACGGAGTGCTCCGTGGTCAAGAATTTCAGATGTCGGGAAAGATGGGGCTTTGCCCACGCCCATTCGAACTGGAGCGCCGCGATCTTGGAAGAGAAACCGTAGACGATGCACTCCATCTCCCAGGGTCGAGCGCGAGCTGTTTTGTACGCTCCTTGCGTGAGGTCGCCATTGTGTTGACGTTTGCGACGGGGCGGCGCGGGTGTGGAGCCGATGTATGTGGTGCCGGGAGAGGAGAGAGAGCGGAGAAAGTAGCAGGCGTAGAAAGGAGGGATCGTGTGCTTCGTTACCGAGGACGGCATGGTCGGCGCAGGTGTACTCGAGCGGTGGAGTGAGGCTCAGTCGCGGTGATGGTCATGATAACATTTGGCGGATCATGATGAGTCAGGGAAGCCGAGGATGCAGTGCGAGATGGAGTTGTTAATGACGAAGGTGAATCAGAACGACTCTGGAAGAAATGTAGAAGCCCCGCAAAATCCGCAATCGGAAAAGCCTCCACTCATGCAGGTCGCGTATCATGACCCGGCACCATACAGTGTATTCAGATATTCGCCCTCCCTCAAAGCAAGACACGATGGTAGTGGTGTGCGTGTACAAGGCTGAGGGATCGGCATTCATTCGCTCTGCGTGACTACTGCGTGTCATGCATTCTTCGACCTCTGCTGTCTGTCTCTCCACCACAAACGACCAGCTTCGTAACTGCCCAGATACACACCTGCACCTAACGCTGTCCACGCGCCCCGCAGCGCGCCGCCTTTCATCAGTGCCTTCCAACCTTCCTTGACCGCAATCTCTTTCATCGTCGCCATCACCCCCAACGACTTCCTTGCTGCGTCTGTGCCGGTATCCAGCATAATCCTCGTTTTGGCCACATCGATGGGTGTAGTGACCACTGCTGCAAAGGATCCCGCTATCGCCGCTGAACCACCAGCCACGAGTCCTGCCTTCCCAAATTCGGCAGCTACATTGGTTTCGTCCCTTGCCGCTTTGCGCCTGAAATCCTCGGACGATCGAACGTCTTCGACACCGCCGTCCTCCTTGTGCGTTCCAGCTTTGAGCCCCGCCCACTCGCCAAGCCGTTCTCTCAATGACTCGTATATCGGGAATTGAAGCGCTGTAAAAGGCAAGTTGCGACCGGCCAGAGCTAGGTAGGAGCGTCCGAATGTTGACGCTATCGGTGCTAGTGTAGATCTGTTGGGACGTTGCGAGCTCACTTGTTGCAACTTTTCCTGAGCGTCCAGAGCCACGTTCCGTGCTGTCGACGCAGCACTACCCGGAGGAGCCTGCTTGGTCACCTTGTCGGCTGCATGAACAACCGTCTGCTTTGCTAGCTGTGCCTTCGACTCGCCTGGCTCCGCGTTTTGTAACACTTCCTTTGCCGCGCCGGCTACTGTGGTCGCTGGACAGCCTGAAGAAGCACGGCTGCTCGTAGAAGCTCCGCCTCGGTCTCGCTGCTTGTTGACCACTTGTGCTCGCTGCTTGATAATCTCTGCTGGCGTCAATACCAGGCACGACACGAGTTCAGCTGTTGAGCTGGCTAGCATGTGCGAAAGAGCCGGCGGTGCATTGCTGAGTGGCGAGCTGTAAGATGCAAAGATGCTCTTCGTCTCCTCGTACGTGGTGAAGAAAAGTCCGGCAGCTGGCAGGGTCGCAATAATGACGCTGCCAACACCCTGGTAGAGACCGCCGTAGAGGCCTCTGCCGGAAGGGAAGCGTGTAGCATAGTCGGGAGCCTGAAGACGGGTCTTGAGGGTATCGAGGGGGTAGATGAGCAAATCCACCGTGAACGCTGCGAGCGCTCCTGCTACGACCGTGTCCATGTTGTATAGCTCGGTTGCGAAGTTGAGCTCGCTGGTGGCATGATGGTATGTCTTCCTTCTCGTCTAAATGCTATCTATCAGTCACTGTCGCTGATTCGGCATGCAGGGTTTCGTCAGAAGAACTTAGGTGGAGGTGCGGACGAGCTCGGATTTCGGACGCCGTTTCTTACGTTGATTTTGTTAGAGATTTGAAATTCACAGACTATATTTATTTCTCGTTCACGCTTGGGTCAAGTTCTACTTCCAATGCCAGTTGTCGTGGGTCATAACAGCTTCAGTCGACCACAATGCGGCAGCAAAGAAGCTCGGAAAGTGTGTGTCGCGGAACCGCAACGGCTATGTACGCAAGCTGAGCTCTATTGATAGATCTCGAAAGGGAGTCAAAAGCCCGGCGGCTACTTGCCAATTTGATTTTCAGGGCGCAACGAGAGCCGCTGCACGACCAAGAACGTGCTCCCTCGAAACCCTTTCGAAACACCGCCGGCGCTAAGCGAAGCACAAAATTAACGCAACTCCGACCGGACCTGTCAAGTTTCACATCGAGAAGAACTCGGAAACGTCGATGCTGGTCGCTTAACGACACAGCCAAGCAACCTCGCTTGAAAGCTTCGCCGATCCGTTCTCATACGAAGACAAGGTCCGACTGTCATCGAAACAAAGTTTCGCGCTAACAAACATTGCCCCGAGCGTACGAAGATGCGTGTGGAGACAGATCCAGCTCGACTGAACCTACAGCCAAGTTATATAACTGTGGGCTGAACACACTCCATCCCTGCCTCCTACCATCCCAACCTCTTCACCTACAAGATGCTTCCCAAGATCGCTTTGGCACTGCCAGTGCTCTCCGTAATCGTCGCTGGCGTTTCGGGCGCTGCCATTCGCACCCGTGGCAGCGGCGTCAACCCTGCCGACTTTAGCTCGGAAGGTCTCGTCGCTATCGGACAGTTCTCTGCTAGCGCCAGGGACAAGAACGGAGAGACCATCGGTGGCATCGGCTCCGCGGGGGGCCTCGTACCTGGCCAATTTTCTCGCAACGGCGACACATACTCGGGCCAGCTCTACCTTCAGCCTGACCGTGGCTACAATGTCGAGAACACCATCGACTATGTTGCTCGCCACCACCTCTTCGATTTCTCGTTCAAGGAGTACACTGGCTCGGCTAACCTTACTTTCGATCAGGCCATCAAGCTCTTCAACATCACGTACCGCGACACCACCTTCTACCACGAGTCTTCAGGCAAGAACACCACCGGTCTCGACCCTACCATTGTCAGGACCGGCGGTCTGAGCGGAAGCGGATCCAACGACGGTCCACTCGCAGCCGCCGACGCCCCCAACAACCCAGGCGCGCTCTCATTCGATACCGAGGGCTTTTCAGCCAACCCGGATGGCACCTTTTGGGTCTCCGACGAGTACACTCCCGGGATCTATAAGACCGCCGCCGACGGCACAATCATCGCCTACATCACACCTCCTGAGGCAGTACTGCCTCGCATCGGTGGCAAGTACAACTTTACCTCGAAGGCTACGCCTGACTCTGGTCGTGCGCCCAACGCGGGCTTCGAGGGAATGGCCGTCTCTTGGGACGGCAACCAGCTGTTCGCCGTGCTTCAGTCTGCACTCGTTCAGGACGGTGGCGATGGTGCTCCATACCTGCGCATCTTTGAGTGGGACATTTCGTCCCTTTCCGGCGTCACCACTTACCAAGGAGGTGCCAACCCAGGTGACAACATTCCCTTGATCGCCGAATACGCTTACAAAGCGCCCACCTCAAGCAAGGGCAAGGCTCGCAACGTCAACGATCTGATCTACCTAGGTCACAAGACCGTTGGCATCCTCGTCCGCGACGGTAATGGATTCGGCAGCGACGATTCTGGCGTCAAGTACAAGCACATCGACATCCTCGACCTCTCCACAGGCACCAACATCAACGGAACCAAGTACAACACCGCCACCGGTTCCATTGCTCCCGGAGGCAAGCTCTCCAGCGGTATCAACCTCGCCTCGTACAGCAGCCTCGTCGACTACACCACTGATCTGGGCAAGTTTGGCATGCACGGCTCTGGTGACCCCGTCGACCCTACTTTGATCGCTGCCAAGATCGAGAGCTTGATTTTGCTGCCTACGCTGCCAGAGTCGAGCAGCGACAGCAGCTTCGACAAGGACGAGTACTACATCCTCTCCTTCAGCGACAACGACTTCCAAACCAAGAACGGATACATGCGGGCGCTCGGCGCTTACTCGGCCGCATACCCACAAGACGTGCCCACGCAGGCTTTCGTCTTCAAGGTCAAGCTTCCCGGTGTTAACCGCGGAGACATGCTTACTCGTCTAGGCCTTTCGTAGCCAGCAGTTCGGAAAAGCCGGTCCAAGTAGTCTTAGAGAAAAGATTGTACATTGCACTGCACAATGTGATCACCATTCTTGCTCGGCTTGTGCGAGACTTACACGTGTTGACGAAGAGGGCTCACCCAAAGAAGCCAGATGAGCAGCTGAGCATAATGTCACCGAAAAGAAACCTAGATTCAGGACCCACCTGCCCTCGGATGCAGGCGTTCCGACCGTTGCTGTCAAGGTACACGTTGCTAGCGGCTCGACTGCGCTTTTCGTTCGACCGCTTTCTCTCTGGATCACTCCATTTGCTCGGGGCTGGAAGAGTGAGCTGCTAGGATCGCGATCCGTTCAGTGTCTCAAATCACCAAGAACTAGCCGATCAAGTGGAAGCGTCGCAAAGCTGCGAAGGTGTCCACGTTCTCGGCTCGCTTATGCATCATCGTTCTTGGCGACCCCGGGAAATTCTTTTTCGCCACAATTCCGAGGAAACTCGCCGTTGTACGCTGCCTTCATACCCGTCGGCCCGACCGAGGTGGATGCAAAAGTCACCGTAGGCAGCTGCAAAGCTTGCAGCGACGAATCAGAATGCATACATTGGCGAGCGCACATCGTCAATTTGCGCAAACAGAAGCTTGCCGCCGTCCTAGACGTCGTGCCAAATCCATTGTCGAGTAAAGAACCTCGTGCACGCACGAGGTGTAGTGCATCGACAGAGTGCCCGAGCCCAAGGTGAAGTTGTGACATACTGTGCCCACGTTGAAGCATCACCGACGCAACGCACCACAAAGAAGTGGCGACGAAGGGTGGAATGCGAGAATGGCACGAACCGATCCAATGGCGAGACACCGATCAGGTACATAGCCGGTCAATGCTCCCTTCGAGGGTCCGTGGTTGACTTGAGAAGCGATCTTGATCCTGATCTCGCCTAGCCGTCAAGCGAGTTCCTAAAAAACAGATGACCCTGCAAGTCGTTCAGAAGAAGTTGCTAAGCGAGCTTCAAACGTGGGCTTGCCACAACCTTGACGGCCAACCTTTGACCGGCCATAGTCGGTCGCTGCTGCGCTCTTAGTCCTTCAGAGCGCACGGTGCGTCGACGAAGCCGGAGTATGGTGCTGCGCTCGGCCCGTCGCACCGACATGGATTTGCTGGTACGTATATATATAGTAGCAACTTCGAAGTTTGCATCATCTCGAGTGCCCCTAGCAACGACCACTACAACTCAGCGAGCTATGAAGAACATCCTCGCAACCTTTGCGGCTCTTGCCGCTGCCCTCACCGTCTCGGTGACGGCCCTCGCTCCCCTCGAGCGTAACTTGGCCTACCGCTCTCCCTCGCTCTCCTTGAGCAACGGTGACGGCCTCAGCCACGACATTGCTCACATCGGCAACCAGATTCGCAAGCGTGCCTACGACGACTACGTCACCTCCAAGGTCGAAGGCAAAGCCAAGCGCAACAACGGCAAGAAGGGCCAGTACAAGACCGAAGCGGACTTCCTCGTACAAAAGTACGACGCCAACTACGGCTCGGACGGCCGCGACGCCTACAAGGGCAAGGTCTCGTTCCCCTTCGGTGTCGCGTCTGGTGATCCTTACCCCAACTCGGCCATTCTCTGGACCCACCCTGTGCCTGAGGATGCCAGCACCAACCTGCCGGTCTGCCTGCGTTATCAGACGTCCAAGAGCAAGGACGACTTCTCGGCCAGCAACCTCGTCGACGACAGCTACGCCTGGACCACCAGCGAGGTCGACTACTCGTACAAGGTTGAGACCACCGGCCTGTCTCCCAAGACCCAGTATTACTACCGCTTCTTTTCCTGCCACGACCACTCGGTCGTTTCGCCCGTCGGTACCTTCAAGTCGATCCCCGAATACGACGACGACTCTGTCGACGAGCTCAAGCTCGCCGTCTTCTCGTGCTCGAACTTGCCCTTCGGCTTCTTCAACGCCTACCGAGCCGCTGCTGCTCGCGACAACGGTGCGGACTACTTTGTCCACGTCGGCGACTACATCTACGAAGCCCGTGGTGACGGTCAGGTCGTCCCAGGAGAGGATACCTACGGCGATGGTCGATCGCTCAACCGTGTTCCCGAACCCAACCACGAGATCGTAACGCTGGAAGACTACCGTCTCCGCTACGGCTCGTACCGCAAGGACAAGGACCTCGCCGCCCTCCACGGATCCAAGGCTTTCTTCGGTATCTGGGACGACCACGAGGTCGCCGACAACTCGTACAACCACGGCACCGCCGACAGCAACGACACCGACACCGGTGCCGTCCGTGGCGTCAAGTTCACCGAGCGAAAGCTCGCCGCCGTCAAGGCCTACTACGAATGGATGCCCATCCGTCAAGTCGACACCACCGATTCGCTTCGTATCTGGCGCAGCTTCCGCTACGGCAAGCTCGCCGACATTTTCCTGCTCGACACGCGTAACTTTGACCGCGATCTAACGGACATCTACTGGAACACCGCCGCGGTCGGTGCTGTCAGCAACGACACGGACCGTTCGCTGATGGGAGGCAAGCAGGAGCAGTGGCTCTACCGCAACATGATCGAGTCGCAGCAGCGTGGCGCTACCTGGAAGATCGTCGGTCAGCAGATCGTAATGAACTGGCAAAACTACGGCGAGTCCGACTTCACGTACAACTACGACGCTTGGCAGGGATACAGGTCCAACCGTCGTCGATTCTTCGACACGATCGTCAAGAACGACATTGACAACACGGTGATCCTCGCCGGCGACTCGCACGCCAACTGGGTCTACGATACCGTACCAGAGGACCGCCTGAACAACACCCAGTACGACCCCGTCACCGGCCAGGGCAGTATCGCTGTCGAGTTTGCCGGTACCGCCGTCTCGTCGCCCTCGTCGTACGGAAAGAACCTTACGCAGCAGAAGTACGACGCTGCTGCCCAGCGCTTGGTCTCGATCAACAGGAACTTGCAGTGGGCCGAAGGTGCCCACCGCGGCTACTTTGAGCTCGAGTTCAGCAAGAACGAGGTCAACGCTCAGTTCTACGGCTACGCCAACAACAGCTTGCCCAACTCGGAAGAGCTGCTCGTGGCACAGTTCAACGTCAAGAAGGGCGCCAACAAGCTTACCCGCCCGATCAACTACGGTATCAAGCCCAACTCGGGTGCCCTGCAGGCCCAGGTGGTTGACTACTCCAAGTCTCGATGGAACGGAACGGCTTTCGTTGCGCAGAACTGATCTCGATGTAGAAAAAAATGTTCATGTGCCTGCCAATAGTAACCTCGTGTTTGACTCGAAGGTGCTGAGAGAGTGTTTGCTTTTATGTTTCTGAGTGATGAGAGCGACTAGATGTGTACAACGCCGTCGATGCAAACAACGCACTCGCCGCCAATCCAGATATCCGGCTTACCGACGTCTTGCTTACGATCGATTTTGACGCTGACTCTACCGTTCCTACCAATCGCCGTGCCCTGCGAGTTGACATACTCGTCCGCGGGAGACTCTCCGCTCTCTTCCAGCCATTTCGCGAATCCAGCATTCAAGGAACCTGTCACAGGATCTTCTCCGATATCCTCAAACACGAATGCTCGTACTTCGTGCGCCACTTTCTCGCCCTGTGCGTTCCGCCCATCTGGGTAGGGACCGATGAATCCCAAAAACAGGTCTCGTATGGAGCCGATATCGCTCTGAGGCGAGTTGATATCGATGTCGAGAACCTGTTGAGCTGAACGGAGCTTGATACCGATCCATCGTGGGCCGTTGTCGATGTGGTACGCGGAGATGATGCTGTCAGGATCGAGGCGGAGCGCTGTAGTGATGCGAGAGACGGTGGTGGGATCGACAGGCTCGTGACGGATGAAATCAGGTGCTCTGAAGCGCACAGTGGACGCATCGGCCGAAACGCGGAGTGGAACGAGGCCGATGGCGCATTCTTGGACAAGCTTGCCTTCTCGCTCTGTGATCAAAGACGAGGCTTTTGAGGTGCCGAGATGTCGGAGGAAAGAATGACAGCTACCAAGCGTAGGATGACCTGCGAAGGGCAGCTCTTCGACAGGTGTGAAGATCTTCAGCCGGTAGTCGGCCGCGTTGTCGGTGGGTGGGAGGAGAAACGTCGTTTCGGAGAGGTTCGTCCATCTTGCAAAACGTTGCATCTGTTCCTGTGTCGGTACAGGCAAGGATGGGTTGAGACAGTTGACGACAGCGACCGGGTTGCCAAAGTATGGCGTGTCGGTGAAGGTGTCCACTTGGTGGAAGAGGTATGTGTTTGTCTTGGTCGACATCTTGACTGCTTGCCTCGGATGATGACCGATTCGATGTTGAAGTGGATCTGAGGAACTGTGGAGCTGACGCAAGCTGTTTATAGGGGTCCTGAAGCTCTGTTGGTCGAATGTAAAGGAGTTCGAGTCACGAAGACGTAGGGACGCTGTCGACCGAATTTAGGTAGCCGACAGATAGGGTCCAACTGTCGAATCCTTCGGCTTTAGCGCACTCGTCCCGCTGCTAGCCTGATGCTCGCAAACAAGCTCTGCGGAGTGAGCAGCACCCCCAGCGATTCCGATCTTTCAAAGCCAGCAAGAGGAGCGTGTCAAGATGTGCCGATCGAGAGGCGTGGCAGATCCGGAAAGCACGTGGCAGTCAACAAGTGACCTAGGGCGGCTCGACCGCGCAACAGCAGCCGCCAGGCTCGGTACCGGTCCTGGTCGACCGAATCCGACCATGCCTTCCCGGATATCGCAGTGCGAATCAGGCACAAGACGGCATGTCGACTTCCAACCTTTCGTCATTGGTGGTGACAAAAATCTCCTAGGGCCCACCAATCGAGTGTGGGTTCTGACAGCTCCGCAAGCAAACAAAGGCGCGGTTCCGTGCATTCGGGAAGAATGGTGTGAAAAGCACGGAAATATTTTGAATTATACATGGACAAGAGCCAATCAGTCGAACGGTTGCTAGAGTCGTGGTCATGGCACGAAAGCGAGAACGCTGCTGTCCTTCTTGCTCAGGGTCCTGGTGGCACCCATCCGGTTCGACCGGTTCTTCTGAAGCCGCGGAGTTCATCCTTGCTCTCTGTGCAGCTTGAAATTTCTCGAGTTTTGTATCCGCAGCGCACGAGCCGATGTTGCTTTTCCTTTGACCGATTGAGGTGTGCAAACGTATAAGAAACGAGTCGTCTCCCAGCTTCATCCCAAGCTGTTCGCGTTTGCTTCAGTCCCATCATCCTCCGCTAGGCTTCTTCTACGATGACGTCCGATATTCCACCTATCACAACGCCCAAGCCGTTCACGATCGTCTACAGCGATGACGAGGTCAAGGACCTTCGCAACCGCTTGCGCAACACCCGATTCCCCGCCGCGCCCTACCTTCCCGAAGATGCACGTCAACCCATGAAGCTGGTCTACAAGCCAGACCTGCCTCTGGTCAAGCAGCTCATCGACAAGTGGGCCGAGTTCGACTTTGACGCCTTTCAAAAGCGTCTCAACAGCTTTCCGCACTTCACCACGTCGGTGGACTGGTGTACGCAGCTGCACTTTGTACACAAGCGTTCGTCCCGCCCCGACGCGATCCCGATCATGCTCATCCATGGATGGCCTGGAAGCTGGTTCGAGTTCGCCCACGTGATCGACGAGCTCGCCAATCCCGCTGACAAAGACGCTCCTGCTTTCCACGTCGTTGTGCCCTCCCTGCCTGGATTCATGGATTCGACCGCCCCGCCTTCCAAGAAGCCTGGAGTGGGCGACGTCCGAGGATACACCCGAATCCTCGATGCGCTCATGCGCGGTCTCGGATACGACAAGTACGCATCGCAAGGCGGCGATTGGGGAAGTCCGCACGCTCGAGCTCTCGGAGCCTTCCACTCGCACAAGGACGGTACCGGCTGCCGTGCGGTCCACCTCAACTTCTGCCCCGTCGCAGCCAAAGGTCTTAGCAAATTCATGCTGACCACTCTCCCCGTCAAAGTCACGCTGGGCGTAGCCAAACTCATCTACGGTCAAGAGTACCTCATGATGGCAGCGAAGGGTATCTACTTTGAACAGAACCGCGCTTACTACGACGTGCAGAGGACGCGACCGGTTCAACTGCTTTACGGTCTCGTCGATTCACCCGCTGGACTGTTGGGCTGGCTCGGAAACATCTACGACACCTTGTCCGAGAGGCGTCCCGACCACCCGCGATTGAACATGGATGCGTGTCTCGACATCGCTACGCTGTTCTGGTTCACAAGGTCGATCGGTACCTCCTTCATCCCTTACACAAACAACATCTTTCTCCCCGAAATCCACGGTTCTGCCGAGTACAAGCTTCCCGTTCCGCTCGGATACTCGGATTTCCCAGATGAGCTGGTCAACACACCCAAGTTCGTGGTGGACGCGACGACGACGAGTGGCAAGACGAGGTGGGTCGCGAGAAGCCCGGTGGGCGGTCACTTTGCTGCGCACGAAGAACCAACGATCTTTGTCAGCCATCTGAGGAACGCTTTTGCAAAAGGCGGTAAGGGCAAGTGGAGTGGAAGCGAGGAGGGGATCGTAAAGCCGGAGATCGCAGGTGGATTGTGGGATGAGGTCAGGGAACAGGAGGCGAGGACATCCAAGATCTGAGCACAACAAGGTCCAATGTAGGCTTGTGTTCGTGGCTATAAAACGAAAATCTTATCTTCAAGCATGAGACTGTGGACATTGCAGTAGCGCGAATCAAGACTGACCGATGCCGTGCTTCTCGAAGAAAGCAGCAATTTTTTCATCCAACCACTTGACGTCTTCCTTCGAATCTCCCGGACCACCCGCCCAGTGACCCCAGATGCTCGGAATCACCTCCAACGTCGCCTTGTCACCCATCACTCTCGCCTCCTCCTCCGAGTCTTCCGGAGGGAAGTAGAGGTCCGTCTTCCCCGGCACGATCAGCGTCGG
Organism: Pseudozyma sp. F8B2; assembly: GCA_003004685.1. Lineage (NCBI taxonomy): Eukaryota > Fungi > Basidiomycota > Ustilaginomycetes > Ustilaginales > Ustilaginaceae > Pseudozyma > Pseudozyma sp. F8B2. The sequence goes on from NXFQ01000003.1 coordinate 426,122, forward strand.
ACACTGAATCCCCTTCAACGCCCTGTGAAACGCTGCGTCATCCTCCTCCGTCACAACCCCACCATCACCTCTCACTCCTAGCCGACCACCTTTGGCCTGCGGTACATCACGCTTACTCGCACCGGCATACCTAGGTTGAGCGCCAATGTCGCCGTGCTGCCACGTGTACAGCATGTACAGCAAGTTGTTAGCGTCCTTCGAAGTCGACCAAGCGTGCCAGAAGTTGGACAGGATGGTGTTTCCACCGTTGAGGCCAAAGTTTTTTTCGAAACCTTTTTCGCGGTAGAAAGCCTGACTGAACCCCCATCCGGCGTAGATGGTTCCGAAGGCTTTCAAACCATCTACAGGTGGATTTGAAGGGTCGTACTTTCCACTGGCCCATTTGGGATCGAGCTGAAGCGTGTGCTTGAGCGACTCCAGAAACACCCAGTTGTGCAAGGCAGTTCTAGCGGAACCGCAGAAGGGTACTGCCGCACGTACCGAATCGGGGTACTGACTGGCCCACTGGAAAGTTTGTCCTGCGCCCATGGACCAACCGATGACGACCACTTTGCCCTTGACGCCGAGATGGTCGTAGACGAGCCTGTGCTGCGCATGCACGTTGTCGTAGAAGGTCGCTCGAGGGAGGTCGACGCCAAGCGGATGGTTGGAAGGCGAAGTGGATTCTCCATTACCAAACAGCGCGGGAACGATGATGAAGAATTTGCTCGGGTCGAGCGAACGAGTGGGGGAAGAGCTACCGGGTAGGGCGATTAGCCACTCGTTCCCTTCGGTAATGGTGCCAGAGAACCAGGTGGGGTAGACGATCGCCGGTTTGCTTGGATCGCCGTAGGTGCGGTAGGCCAGGTGTGCGTCGGGGATGACTTGGCCGGAGAGCAGCTCGAAGTCTCCCAGGCTGAAGTGGTTGATCGTGGCATCTTTGGCGCTTTCAGACATGGTTGCTCATTGTTCAGACAAAGCAATGCAGTGGTTGTGTGTAAGGACGGGAACACCTTATCCATGCCGAGGAGGAGCGGGTATGTGCACAGGACACCCTTTCCCCGCAATGGGTCAAGCGGGCGAGAGGGAAAAAGCATAGCCGTAGTGGAGGCCGCGAAAATGTACGAGATCGGCGATTGCCATCATATCAAACGAGATGGAGACGCGAGGGCGATCCGTCTGATGAGCCACATGCAGACCTTTCAGCTCTTGTTATGCTTTTCACGAGACATGCACAGCCAGAGGCTCTGACCAGGCGAGCAGCGCATACGGTGACTTGTCATGGTCCTGTGAGCAACACTGGCCAAGGACGAGGCTTTTCGCAAGGGATGCTGTCCGGCGTTCAAGCACTCGTCATTGTGCACTGGACTGTCGGGTTGGATATTTGCGTCGCAACAATGACAGCAGGACGTAGTGGACAACAACGCTGGCGGCGGTGCACACCTCGGCTGCTGTCGATCAAAGGCTTGGCACGAATTAGCGTGCATGACGGCGTTCATGTTTGTCTTCTTTTCGAACTTGCTGAATTCGTCGGTCACCGCAAGGAGGCATGAGCTCGAGTCTCACATGTCCTAGCCTCGGAACGGAATGACTGATCTCAAAGGCAGCCAAGACGCGATCATTGTGCGGGATGTGAGGCTGCGACGACGTGTACGATGTGTGGTGTTCTGCACGAGGATGCACAGCCGAGCTCGGTGAGAGCGACGAGCACAAGCAAAGAAGAAGCCAAAAACCTTCTTCTCACCACAAAGCCGAGACGTGCAAGCCTAGGCGCGACAGCCCACAACCAAATTTTCGTGCTTCGCTGGCGACGGATTGCTGAGTTTGAAAAACAACAACACACGTACACGCGATAGCCATGGAAGAGAGACCCTTGAACATCACACACTGAGACACTGACCCGCTGCTTCGGACAAGACGCGTCCACCGCGACTCGTGTCATACAGTTGTGCTCGGAGCCTGTTTCTGAGTTGTGACAACGCAGATTGTGATGTGCGAACAGCGTCGAACAAAGGCCCCATCGACAACCTCAGTTTCGGAGTGAACCCGAAACAGAGCGTCACGAAGGCGCGTCGAGGTGAAGCACGTCTTGCAGCAATGCGTCGACGGCTGCGGGCTGCATCTCGTGCATTGTCTTTGTACGAGGAAGAAGCTTTGCAGCCGCCGCCCTGAAAGCACTCCCATAGCAAACAGCCAAGCGTAACCAATCATTGATAGCAATTGTTGATCGTGGAACTCTCTTCCAGAGATTACAACTCCAACTCTTGGCAGCTCCTCGAACGGTCGATCGCGAGTTCGGTCTTGAGGGAGCTGTGGCTCTGCGTGCGTCGGCGTTCCTGAAAATCAATCACAGCAGCAACTTTGACTTTGCTTTGACAGCTGGGCAAGTCCAGCCAGCTAGCCAGCCAATGTCGCGATTTTCCTCCCGTGCTGCTGCTCGGCGTACGATCCAGCTCGGGTGCACTCTCTCGCCTGCCTGCAGCATCAAGCAGGTGGGCTTCGGCTGCACACAGCTAATTCGGCATGACCGCTCTGCCTTGTGCATGACTGCTAGCCTCGACCCTACCACAAAACAAGAGGAACCGCCTCACTAGCGCAGCAGTCAACCTGAAGAAACTCCGTTCCGTCACGGCTCTGCCCAGCCTGGCACCATTGTCTCGGTTTTGACCTCGCCCCTGTTGCAACCTTGACTTTTCACCTCTCCCTCACCTCTTCGCTCTCAACTACATCGTTATCCACTCCACTCCTCGACATTCTTTTGACTCCTACGTTGATCGCAGGATCCTACAAAGCGCGCATCCACACACTCGTTCGCCTCTCCACTCCGTCCCAATTCGCAACGACACCACCATTACCAACAAGTCACGTCACCCTTCCATTCCAAGCATACTTCGAAAATGGTCTCTGCCAAGATTGCCACCTTTGCCGTGCTCGTGCTCGCAGCTGCCGACGCTGTCGTTTCCACCATCGTCGTCACCAAGCCTGTAGCGTAAGTAAATGCCGTCCAGTCGCGTCCAGCATTGTGTACGAATCCAGCCTTGCTGACTCTCCTCAACAACGTCTCTGTCGCGTCACATGCATACATCGCAACCATCCACGCTCGTCCTCTTTGACTTTGCCTCACAGCTCCACTACCGGTCACGGCGGCAAGCGCCTCACCATCGAATGGAACGACGACGGCAAGTCTCCCGCCCGCCGCGACTGGGGCCGTGTCAACATTTTCCTCGCCACCGGCTCGCGCGATGTGCAGTTCAAGCTGCAAACCCTCGACACTAACGTCTCTTACAACGCTGGTGGAGGTCAATACCAGATCAGCCCCACCGTCGGTCCCACCGGAGGCTACTACTTCCTCCGATTCGAGGGCACCAACACCACCACCAACAGCATCCCCGCCATGGCATTCTCTGCTCGATTCCGTCTCGAGGACATGACGGGCAACTTTAACTCGACCATCATGTCGGCCATCCAGGGTACCTCAGGTACCGGACAGTTGACCGCTGCCGCTGCTTCCTCGACCGCTTCTTCGCCTAGCTTCTTCGGCATGTCGACTTCGAGCGCGAGCGCCGCAGCTTCATCTTTGACTGCCTCGGCGTCGGGGAGTGCGCTCTCGTCGCAATCGACCAGCGTCAAGTCGTCCTCGGCTGCTGCACCGGCTGCTGGAAAGATGGCTGGTTACGTGAGCGCGCTGGTTGGCTTCGCTGCTGTAGGCGCTGCTTTCCTCTAGTTGCGACATGAGCATCTGCTCTGGATAGCAGACTCTTCGTCGTTTCCCTCTCTTCGCTTTCATCGGCTCGTCGAGCCCGCTGCTCTTTTGCGCTTGCTTTTTCTGCTCTGGTTTGTTTGCTTTGCATATAGTTGTCGTTCTTTTTGGGGAAGGAAAGAAAACACACTCGTTCAATTCGTCGTTTCAGAGGTGTGAGGTGTGGGAATGCAACAGCTCTGGTCATTCTGCGTAGTCTCTGAGAACAGGTATAGATGTCGATTGATGGAACGGGTTTTTTTTACAGCTTTGCGACTCTGGACATCTTCTTGACCTCGTTCATGAGGACGGTTTGCATCCTCAAGCCTAGCATGATATTACCTTTGACCTTGACTTTGCCCTTCATGAAAGCCATTTGGGGGCTTAGCTGACCTAGGGCGATGCGGATCATGTCTCTGTCGCTGATGGTGAGGATGCAGTCGGGTTTGGGTTGTGCGGGTGCTTGACCTCGGATGATCTTGCCTTGTTTCTTCATGTCTACGTAGAACGAGATGGTTTTTTCCTCTCCCGTGTAGGTTTCGGAGGAGGGTCGAACGTTGAATTGAAAGACACCGTTGACGGCTTTTTTGGCTTGTTCGAGGTTCATCATGTCGAGACCGGCGGTGATGCCTTCTTCGTCACCCGAGTGGAGCAGCGCCCAGTAGACGACGCAGAAGAGCTTGGACACTTCGACGCCGGGAACTTTGAGTTCGGTGGGATCGGTTTGAGAGTCGGGCGGGAGAGAGGGGTCGGAAAAGTCGATTTCGTCGGCTTGGTCGAGCATGAGCTGGAAGAGGTTGGACTCGTCCGCTTGAACGTCGTCTTTGCCCATCTTGAGAGAGCTTGGAGGGGGGACCAAGGGGGTTGCGGATATGTTAGTGGTGGGTGAGAGAGAGGTTTAAAGGTAGACGAGAACACGAGAAACTGGATCCGTGGTGAGGATGCTGGGCGAGGTGATTGCAGGACAGAGTGTACGGTTTATATGGACTTGTTGGATGGACGTTCGAACGACAGAAGCTGATCATGTGAGCGAAATGCGCTATGCGAGACCACGCTGTCCAACAGGCAAGCATCTTTCACGAGAGCAGCGTCTCGATGTGTGGAGGCGATTGGGCGCAATAAAGCTGGAATGCTCACTTCTCCGCAGTGCACTCTCGTGTCTCAGATTCTCACTTTCAGCGGTGCAATAGACCCTGTCGACTTTCTCAAATGCTCAGCGAGTTAGATGCAAGCGCGGCTTGCTCGCTTTGTCGCATCTCTGCGGTCTTTGGGGAGACAGACACTCGTTGAAGTCGTCCCCCAATGCTGTCCGTGAAAGGACGAGCTGGATATGGTGATCACGAGTCTCTGTGATTGCAAGGTCAGACAAGGAAGGTTCGGCTAAGTATGAGGAGGTTCCAGACAGGGCCGGAAGAATCAGTGGCGCACTTGTTCAGCATGGGGGAGACAGCGGCAAGGATGCGGCAAATAAGCAAGTGTGGGGTAAGGAGGTGTAAAGCGAGCAGACGATCCCGATAAGCGCTTCTACGCCAGATGTGTCGAAGAGCAGCTTCGCTTCCGAACGTCTTTTCACGGCCACAAATCTGAACACAACTTGTTGAAGCACAGGTAATTTTGGCGGTGACAAATAGTGTTAGACCATGACATCGCTCTGGAGGTCGCTCCAAAAAAACCGTCCAAAATTTTTGAGAAGATCTTCCTCCACCTTGAAAGCATGCGAAAGAGCGTCCGCCGTCCGCTTGCCTTCCACACCACCACTGTCGATCTCGAGACCTATCCGCTCTCCGCCGATAGTCATATCGATATACACAATGGCCTCCTCCGATATCGCATCGGCCTTTGCGCCCGGCCTCCTTGCGCCCTCCACCGTCTCCACATTCAACAAGGAGTACGAGTCCAGCGCGCCTTACAAACACGCCGTCATCCCCGCCCTCATCGACGAAGAACTCCTCAAGGCAACCCGCCAAGAAATAATCTCGGAGCTGCGATTTGCCGAAAAGGAGACCGACATCTACAAGGTCAATCAGACCGGTGATCTGGCCAACCTCGATGGACTTCCTGAGGAGGAAGCCGGCAGGTTGCAGAACCTTCTCCGCGTACGCAACGCCATCTACTCGCAAGAGTTTCGAAGCTGGCTGCAAGGCGTCACGGGTTGTGGGCCGCTGTCCGCAAAGAAGAAGGACATGAGCATCAACGACTACCGTCAAGGATGCCACCTGCTGAACCATGACGATGTCATCTCCACACGCAGAGTGTCGTACATTCTCTACTTGCCAGATCCGGAGCAGCCATGGCAGCCTGAGTGGGGCGGTGCGCTCGAGTTGTATCCTGTCAAGACAAAAGGAACACCAGACGATTTGCCCAGCAAGATCATCCCTCCTAAGTGGAACCAGTTCACATTCTTCACCGTGCAACCAGGCCACTCCTTCCACTCGGTCGAAGAGGTAGTTCACCCAAGTCAGTCTCGACTTAGCATCTCCGGCTGGTTCCACCGACCTCAAGAAGGCGAAGAAGGATTCACGACAGAGGACGAAAAGAAGGAGGCCGAAGTGGAGAAGGAGATGAGCAGTCTAGAAAGCTTGTCCGCCAAAGAAAACGCCAAACAGTTCCAAGCCTACCCGGAACACCTGGAGACGCCTCTGCCCGGTTCGCCACTCAGTCAAGACGAGAAGAAGTTCCTATTGCAGTTCCTCAATCCGGCGTATCTGGTGGCCAAGACGCAGGAACAGCTGTTCGAGCAGTTTGGAGACGACTCGCACATCTTGCTCTCGGATATCTTGAAGAAGGAGATCGCACAGCCACTGGAAAACGCCTTGAGGCAGTCGGATGCAAAGGATGGCTTCCAGTGGTGGACCGCGGGCAAGGGTGAAGAGTCGACGCGGATCCAATCGCACGGTGTCGGAACGGACCGCGCTACCGATGGCAACGACGACGCCAAGCAATGGAGCATCGCAGGACCACCGCACAAGCAGCGATACGCCGTCCTCTCAGAACAGGCTGCACCAGCCAAAGCAGGCGAGATCGCATCTTCTACCGCCGTTGTCCCCAACCCACTCCCCACTGACGCAAGAACACTCCTGAAACTGCTCAGCACGGTGCTCTTCCCATCGGACGCATTCCGACACTTCCTCGCCAACATCACACAGCTCGTACCGCTAGGCGCACGCCCCATCGAGGCTAGGCGCTTCCGTCCCGGTCTCGACTACACGCTCGCCCGGTCAGACACGGAACCTGTGCTCGACGTGACGCTCAACGTCACCCCCGATGTCGCCAAGCCTTCGCTCGATGAAGAACGCAAAGCCGGTCCACGAGGTCTCGCCGGCAAAGCCAAGAAGGGCAAACCAGCACCACCCAAGCCATCTTCCTCCCAGCTGCTGTCGCTCAAGCAAGCCAAAGACCTAGCAGCAAAGTGGGAGAGCGGAGACATCGGTGGATGGGAATGCTACATGGCGCCGCACGAAGGCGAAGAAGACCCCGCGGTCTACCAGAGCGGCAACAGCGGCAAGAAGAAGGAGGCGAATGGAGAGGAAGCCGATGCCGAGATGAAGGATGCTGACAACGAAGAGGATGAGGAGGAAGAGATCGTGGAGATGATCGAGGATGACGGGGAGGAGGAGGATGATGACTTTGACGGCGTGCTGTTGAACCTGACGCCGAGCTTCAACACGTTGAGCGTGGTGCTCAGGGATGAGGGCGTGATGCGGTTCGTCAAGTATCTGGCTGCGACGGCGGGCGGATCGAGGTGGGATGTGATTGGAGAGTATGAGATTGGCGCGATCGAGGTCGAGGAGGACGAAGAGACCGAGGCTTGATGTGCTGCCAAGTCCCAACCATCGATCAATTAGATTGTCTGCCTCCCTGTAGTAACTCGATTCTGTAGACTCGTTTGCAAGCATATTCCATACCTTCTGATCGTGTGCAAAAGGTCACGCTGTTGCAGACCTGGATGAGGAGAAAACAAAAGCTGATTCTCGGCGAAGCGCGTCTCGGACGGAACAAGAGCGTGCAGAAAGAGATGAAAGCGCGTAAAGTGTTGGTTTGCCGGCAGCGCGTGTGTGTGTTACACTTTTTCCCGACGGTTTTTTGGAAGATGCTCGGCATCCCTCTTCGAATTGCCTTCCTGAAGCTTCTCTCACCCACCATCGTACCCCAGACGCTACTTCTTCGGCTTTGCAGAAGCGCATTCATCATGTGGTAAGAACGTCTTTTCTGCCAACTACAAACTCTTGCGCGCACTGATGACTGACCTGTTCATCCTGATCGACAACGACACACACACAGCAAACACATTCTGAACGCACAGGTGTCGATCCGCGCACCGTGCTGCCAGAAGTTCTTCGACGTAAGTCTCACCCATTCCGTGCTGAGTCACAGCTCTAGGTGGACCTTGAAACTGACGGTTTTCACGCTTTTCTTGTTGACAGTGCCCGGAATGTCACGCCGAGAGCCAAGACCATGGACTGCGCAAAACGATCGAGATGGCGTTCATCTGCAAAAAGTGTCGCAAAGCTTTCCGCAAGGATCTCACCCAATACGAGGAGTCCGATGAATTCTGTCCCCACTGCGATAACCACTACGTACGTTTCTACTCTTCCACCTCCTCTCCTCTTCTTCTCACCTACGACTGACCTACTTTCTGGCTCGATACGTGATGTCAACAGGTGATCGAAGCGAAAACTCCGCAAGCAGTGCTCAGCGTGGAAGGCGAAGACGCACGTGTCGACAACCGAATGCTTCGCGACGACCGCATCAAGTACGATCCGAGGAAAGACTTCTACTTCCGTAGGGTGGCGGCGCAGGAGACGGAGAGGATCGACGAGGGTGGTTGGTTGCAAGCGATCAAAGACAGGGCGGAGGGGAGGTTGGGTGCGGATGGATTGCCGATCGATGCGAGCGGTCCGATGGGCGAGGACGGGAAGCCGCTGTTGGACGCTAGTGCGTTGAACGGTGGGGCGGGGACGGGCAAGTGGAGCAAGTTCAACGACGACGATCTCGATTGGAGTTGAAGAAGAACGACCAACACAAGCTGTATTTGTACAAGAAAACTCAACTCGACTCATCTCTCTAACCATACAACCACGCGAAGAAAGCACATCGGCGACCGACAGACGTAGCATTAAAGGGTATCATCAAATCACACTTGCCGCCGTCAGACCCACGCGACGATGGGCTGTCGCGCCTCACACGTCGTGCGGGATGTCAAAGAACTCCTCGGCCAGCTTCGTCAGCTCGCCCGCCAGCTGTTTCCTCTTGCTATCCGGTTCCTGCTCGTACTTGGTCTTCAACGCCTTCATCTGATCCAGCACAGCCTTGTAGGTGGCTTCCGGCATATCTCTAGGGTCGCGGACGTAGAGATCGATGCCGGCTGGAGTCGCGGGAGTCTTTTCAAAGTAGGTGATGACCCAGTCGAACTTGGTGCGCGAGGTGTCGGTGAGGTCGTAAGGGCCGTAGCCGATGACCTGCCATTTGGAGTGGAAGAAGCGCAGCAGTCCGTTGCCTGTCCATTGGTAGGACGCGCTGTTGTCACAACGAAGTTTCAGGAATCGCGAAGAGTCAGAAAGAATGAAATACTTCAAGAATGAGCGATAGAGGAGATTCGTTTGAGCTTACCCGTTCTTAGCGTCCTTTTGCAGGACGTTGGTTCCCTTGATGCCGAAAGCCTTGTTGAACCAGCTCTCTTCTCTCTTCCACTTAGACTGCAACCCTGACGCCTGTACAGCTTCCGAATCAGCCGCGCTCTTGGATCGCGGTTCGGATCGGATCTCGTCGGCAAACTTGACCTCGTCGGGTTTCGCGCCCGGGTGAGGGACGTATCGGATCACGACGTTCTTCTTGGGCTTCCAGAGCGGGAGCGACGAGCCGACGATGTACCAGAATCCGTCGATCTTGTCGCATGGACGCGAGGAAAAGTGGAGTGGGTGAGCTTCGTCGTAGCTGGTGAAGGGGAGGTCGATGTCGAACGCCCCAGCGGGGTGATCCGCGGCGGTTTGGGTTGCGTTGATGTCTGCCATGTTGGGAGGTTTCCTTAGAGCTAAAGCTGTCGATCAAATAGATGGTCGTATGTATGTTGGTGATGAAGGCAAATGTCCAAGATCTATGTCCTGGCTGCGAAGTTTGCCGGTTTTTGAGCCAAAAGAAACCGAGCTGCAAAGCACAATCTCGTGAAATATGAGCTGATCTTTGGCGCTCTGCATGCAAACACGACGCATGCCTGCGCCATCGTCAGCACGTTCAGGGTCCAGATCGTTCGAGGAGCGGATCACAGCGAGATCGGCTCCCGATTTTGTTTGTGCAAAATATCCCGCGCAGAATTCAGAATCGAGTTCGGCGAATCACTTTTGGCTTGACTTCCTTTTCCCCGCACTTTTCTGGTCTTGCATCGGCCATTCCGTAGAGGTCGTGCATGATCTTGACGGGATGACCGTCGACAGAAGACACATCTCCGGGAACTCCGATTCGAGTACGCAGTCTTTGGTCTAGACTCTTTTGCAGACGGTTTGTTCCTTCTCTGGCTGGAGAACTCGAGATCGTCGCTCTGGTGTCATCTATCAATGGGCATTGCACTCCGCTGTGAGGCATGAAAAGGCAGCTGATGGCAACGCGATGGAGGCACGGCTGTCGAAAGCTGAGGTACGTTCTCCAAACGGTGAGGAGGAGTGGAGCTGAGCACATGTGTGATCTTGGCGATCCGGGATAGGAGGTTTTCGCGAGATGGGAGAAGAAGAGCTAGCTGATTCTTACCTAGAAACGAGACTCGCTTGCTGGTCTGTGTAGGCTTTACGGCGTGCTGCCGTGTGACGAGGCAAAGCTGCACCCTGAAGCCTCCACTTTTTTTGTTGACGCCTCGCCTAGCTTGCCGTGCGTGACTGTACCGCATCTCGAGACACTTTGGCATTTTTTCCCTCTTTGGCTCTATCTTGGCGAGATTCCAACAGAGATGCCGAAATGTGCCCTTCTGCCAAGAGAACGCAGAGGAAGCGGAAGGGAAAGACGCACCGGTCAAATGAGAGCAAGACGAGAATGCAAAGCTGACTGTTCCGTGTCCATCTGTCTGCCGCCTCGAGTCGTTTCGCCTGTTCGGCCATGCATGTCCGAATTGTCCAACCTCCGCTTCAAGCCGTTCTCCAAAGCATCACCGCGCAGCCATCTTCCCCGCATCCATTTCACTCGAAGGGATCGCTTCTCCTCTTCACTCCCCTCTCGTCCCATCTCCACTCGGCTTCAGCTTCACATATATAACGAACGCATTCACGCAGCTGCTACTAGCAACTCTGCGCCCCATTTAGGTATCTCTCAAACACACCCGCGTCCCCTCCTCAACTCTCGCTCCGGTGATCGATCCACAATGGCGCCAGGTCTCATGTCATCAGAAGCCAAAGATGTCTTCAATGCACAGGCGGTCGAGGCAAAATCAGTCGCAGTAGCCGATGGGGGTGCTAAAGAAGGAATCGGAGGCGGAAAGACGTTCGAGGGACAATCCAAGCTCCCTCACCTTCCCATCCCTACGCTCGAAGACACATGCAAACGCTATCTCTCCAGTCTGGAAGCGCTTCAGTCCGCCGATCAGCACGCCACCACCAAGTCGGTCGTCGAGGATTTCCTCAAGAACGATGGTCCCGTCATCCAGAAACAGCTTCAAGAATATGCAAGTACACGAGCCAGCTACATCGAGGAGTTCTGGGACGAGAGCTACTTGCAAGCTTCCGATTCCGTCGTGCTCAACCTCAACCCCTTTTTCATCCTGGAAGACGACCCTACGCCTACACGTGGCAACCAGCTGATGAGGACCGCCAATCTCATCCTCGCCAGCTTGGCATTCATCCATGATCTCCGAACGGGCGTGCTCGAACCGGACAGTGTCAGGGGTACGCCGTTGGACATGTTCCAGTACATGCGTCTATTTTCCACCTCCCGTATTCCCACGGCCAACGGGTGCAGGATGGAGACCGAGCCCGAGTCGCGTCACATTGTCGTGATGCGCAGAGGTCAGATCTACTGGTTCGAGGCGCTCGACGAGGAACACCGTCCGCTGCTCACAGAACGTGCTATGCTCGGAAACCTGCAGGCCATCATCCGCGATGCCGACCAGACCAAGCTCGAAGACGTTGCCAAGGGTAGCGTTGGCATCCTCACCACCGAAAAGCGTCCCATCTGGTCCATGTACCGAGAGCACCTGCGTCAAGACTCGCACAACCGCAAATGCCTCGAGGTCGTCGACAGCGCCCTCTTTGTCGTCTGCATGGACGATTCCGAGCCAGCCGACGCCGCAGAGCTCAGCAACAACATGCTCTGCGGTACCTACAGGCTTCAACGTGGCATCCAGACCGGTACTTGCACCAACCGATGGTACGACAAGCTCCAGATCATCGTCTGTGCTAACGGTACCGCAGGCATCAACTTCGAACACACGGGCGTGGACGGTCACACTGTACTGCGTTACGCTGCGGATGTGTACACCGAGCTCATCATGAGATTCGCCAAGTCCATCAACTCTGCCACCAAGAGCTTGTTCAAGGCCAAGACCAGTCCATTCGCCAAGGGCGCCGGCAAGAAGGCCAACGGAACCACGAGCGAAGTTGACGCTCAGCGAGTGCAGGACGTCGATCAGGCTACCGCTCCCAAGAAGCTCGAGTGGAACTTGACCGCCAAGCTGGCCGATGGCATTCGATATGGAGAGACTCGACTGTCGGATCTCATCTGTCAGAACGAATGTCAGGTGCTCGAGTTTGACAAGTACGGCAAGAACTTCATCACCCGGCATCGATTTTCGCCCGATGCATTTGTGCAGATGGCCTTCCAGGCGGCTTACTACACGCTCTACGGACGGTGCGAGACGACCTACGAGCCGGCCATGACGAAAGCCTTCTTGCACGGACGCACAGAGGCTATTCGAACGGTGCAGCCGCACTCTGCCAGCTTTGTCGAGACGTACATCTCGAGCGAGGCTAAGGTCGAAGCCAAGATCGAGGCGTTGCGCAAGGCGTGCGATGGTCACTCCAAGCTGAGCCGCGCATGCGCTGGTGGCCAGGGACACGATCGACACTTGTACGCGCTGCATAACCTGTGGAAGAAAAATTCGTCGTCTTCCTCCTCCTCGCCGCCCAAGATCTTCACCGATGCGGGGTATGCCAAGCTGAACCACACCGTCGTATCCACCTCCAACTGCGGTAACCCTGCCCTGCGAATGTTCGGTTTCGGTCCCGTCGTTCCTGACGGTTTCGGTATCGGATACATTATCAAGGACGACGGTATCACCGTATGCGCCTCTTCCAAGCATCTGCAGACCAAACGGTTCCTAGACACACTCGAGGCGTACCTCCTCCAAACTCAGGGTATGATCATCGAGCTGTACAAGGCGGCCAACGTCCGTTCCAGATCGACGTACATCGACCATGCCGGTGTAGAGTGCGATGTCAGAACCGGCCTGCCCATCGGCAGCAAGAGCAACGGCTACAGCCAGGACTACGAGACCGGCGCAGCAAGCAACAACCAGATCGGCCAGAGCGGCTACTCCTTCTGGGGCGACGAGAACAAGGCTACCGCAGCTGCGATGGAGGAGAAGCAGCGCGAGGAGGGTGGTGCTAGGAGAAAGAGGATCGCGAGCGTCGGAAAGACGATCTTGTACGACGAGTATAACTGAGAGAGACCTGCGCAAGTGCGTCAGGAAGTAAAAATGTTCGAGCAAGTTTTAGCAATGTGCATCATCGGTCGGTTTGCAATGATGTGACGATGTGTGTGATGGTGGTGGGAGATGATGACAATGTGAGCGACTCAGAAACCAGGGAAGCCTTCGAACTTGCCCTCCTGCTCCTCCTGCTCCCCCGCGTGGTGCCTCTTATCCTTGTACGACTTCTTGACCCTCCCGGCGCCGCCCCTATGACTTCCGGCGGTGATGACGCCAAACTCGCTCGCGTCCACCTCGGGTTTCCCGAACTGCGCGTGTTCCACCTCTGCGCCCTGCTCTGCGGAATACACCGACTGCGCCTCGTACAGGTTCGGCAGCGGCGTAGCGCCCGACGACGTGACGCTGGTGGCTGCCGTCGACGCCGCACCAGGATGTACGGTGGAGAAGATGCCGGAGGAGGAGGTGGAGGATTTGGAGGTGGTGCGTTCGTGACGTCGTGGACGATCGCGGTAGGGTGCACGGCTGGAGGAGGAGGAGGAGGATGCCGAGATCGCGGGTGGGAGACCGGATGCACTGCCGCCGGAGGAGGATCCGCCGGTGGTGTGGGCCGGTCGCAGTCCGCTGCCGCTACGAGAGCCGGCGCTGCCGGATTGGTTGCGTCGCATTTTTTTGCGGCCGAACGAAAGCCCGGCGATGTCTGCTTCGTCTTCAGACACCTTTTCCGTCGTCGCAGGCTCTGGACGATCTTCGGTGAAGGCATCTGCATCGTGGAACTGCGGTTCTGGTGCGGGATAGTGGAATTCCTCCTCTTCCATGACGGGCGGCGCAGAGTGATAGTAGTGGTGATGGTGAACCACTCCTCCTGGGCCTTGCTCCTGCACCGTCCCCGCATAGAACCCACTGGCCTCTTCGGCATCGCCATACTGCTCGTGCTCCTCCTCCAAGCCGTACTCTGCATCATGATACTGAAATTGCTGCTGCTGCTGCTGCTGCTGCTGCTGCTGCTGCTGTGCACCTCCTTCGTACGACTCATCACCCTCGGCATCGGCAAAAGCGAATCCTCCAGCCGCAGCTTCGGCCTCGGCCTCTGTGCGCCACCTCTGTGCCGCTTGCGTCTCCTGCTGCAACTGCAAAAGTCCAGCTTTGGCAGCTTTGCGTTGGGCCTTGCGACGAGCTTTGGCGATGGCGGCTTCCTCCTCTGCTGCCAATCGGGCTTCTTCTTCCTTCTGACGCTGGGATTCAGCTTCAGCTTCGGCTTGTAGGCGTGCGGACTCTGCTTCAAGCGCCTTTTGGCGTTCAGCTGCGGCGAGGGCCTCGGCTGCTTCCGCTTCAGCTCGAGCTTGAGCTTCCTCTGCTGCCGCCTTCGCTCGGGCTGCTTCCGCCTCTGCTTCTGTTTCGAATCCTTCCGTAGGTGATGGTTGCGTTCCAAATCGTGCAATGTCGCGATCGTCCAGCATTCCTGCATCAGCATCGATCTCTGCAAACCCAGAGCCAGCCAGACTGCCAGCGCTGTCGGTGCTCGCGTTGCTGTGCGAGCGCGAATGTCTCGACGTCGCGACCACCTGTTCCTCCGACGACGGCGCGTTGTTCCTTCTGGCACCACGACTCATCACGCTTCCGATCGATGCAGCCCTCTGTCTAGCCGGACGAGCCCCATCTCCATGCTGACCTCTCCCGAGCAGCCCGCAAGACAAAGACCTGCTCCAGTCCTCCACATCAAACCAAAAGGTACCGCAAGTTCGACCTTGCGCTCTGGACCTAGCACGTGCACGACGTCGTGCAGCAGCGCTACCTCCACGGGAAGAGTCCCGATCAGCAATGTTGCTGAGCAAAGAGATGGCGTCTGAGTCATCAAAGTCGTCACCGCTGGGTTGACCGATGAGTGATTCGCGCTCTTCGCGGTTGCGTGCGGATGACGTTGTCGGTCGACCCCAACCGAGGTTGTTGGAGGTGGATTTGGATTGTCGTCCGCTGAAGAGGGACATCGTCCAGCTGGACGAAGTCGGGTTCTGCGATGATTGGCGAGGTGCGCTGGGCCCAGCTTGAGCGTTTCGCTCGCGTCCGCTCATTCTGTGCGGTAGGGATGAAGAGCGATGTGGTGGTGACAATAGGGGAAGGCGGATGGAGACGACGTGCAAGGAAGTTGAAAGCTGAGCATGCATGCGTGTGTGTGTGTGTTTCACATTTTTATTGCACAGCACAACGCGATTCTTTTGCGAGACCCTGGGCCGAACCGGCACGGCTCGAAGAGGCAAGTGGCTGGGCCAAGGCTAAGTTATTCGGCTTGAGACTCGGACTTGATTCCCGAGCCTTTTTCTGGTTGGAAACACACACCAATAAGCAAGCCACCATGCAGCGCGTCTCTGTGTGCACAAGTCACGCCTCTTGCCGAACCACACGTTCTTTTCTCGAAGTTACACAGCACAGATCGGTATTGCAGATTCAAACAGTCGTAAAGATGACGCGACGAAGCAGTTGAAAACAGTGGCTCAAAGGTGAAACGAAATGGAAGGTAAGCAATGGTCGGCGTCTACACCACCCCCCACTCCTTTCGAGGCTGATTCTGCGGCCGTTCGATCCCCCATCCGCTACCCGAAGCAGCGGCATTGTTGGCGTCGGCAAAGGGATCGGCAAAAGGATCGTCGTCGGCGTCTTCGTCTTCGTTCCAACTGAATCCGGGTCCGATGCTGGGTCGATGGTTCTGCGTGGTTCGCAGCCACTCCTCCTCTTCAGAGTCGTTGAGGTTGGACCAAGATCCTCCTTCAGGTCGTGACGAGGGAACTGCGAGCTGATGGCCTCGACCGGGCGCTTGTTGACGGTGGTGTTCGTCGGCAGAGTCTTCGGATTCGTAGTCGCTGTAGTCGGAGAGGGCACCATGTTGGGTGCTGCTGCCGGCTGCTTCGGATGCCATGGTACCTCGTCGGCTGTGCGCCCCGCTATTGTGATGCGCCTGATGGTAGCCGCCGCCGGAGTGATCCTCTTGAAAGTCGAGGTCGATGAGGTCGTTCAGGGCTCCACCGCCTGCTGTTGCTCGCTGACTGATTCCAGCGCCCGTAGGCTGTGGACTCATATCGAAGCTACGCATGCTACCCACACGCGAGTTGTGGCGCTCGATACGCACCCTCTGCCGCGTCTGCAACTTTTCCAACTCGCTGTCCGGCGCGTTGAGTCGTGCATCCGCGATCCTCTTGCGCACCATCTCGATCTCGGCATCGTCGGCAGCAATGCGCGCCGCATTCTTCTGCTCGGCCGTCTGACCTGATCCCGAGATGGCAGCCAGAGGCTCCTCATCGTCCGAATCCAGATCGGCTGGCTTGGAGAGACGATCGTACAGCTCGAGAGCCAAAATGATCTGATCGTTGGCAGAGATGAGCGAGCCGAGGAACTCCTCATCCTTGACGAGCTGTACGTATCGGATGATCTTCTTGCGCTCCACTTTGGTCTTGACCAGGTAGTCTTGGACGCGCGCGTTCTCGGTAACGCTCTCCTTTTCACGATTGACGTGCTGCAGCGCATTGACGAGTGCGGTGGCGACCTGCTGCGAGATGGCGAGCGATTGCAGGATGGCGGGCTTCTCCTGCTCAAAGTTGAACGCAGGTCGCTTGACGCCCTTCTTGCCTCTGAGTTTGTTCTTCTTGTCTTCCTCCTTCTGAAGTTGTTCGGCTGCTTTGCGATCGCTTCGGATCTGCGCTTCGATGCGTTGCTTCTCCTGCAGCTTGCGATAGGCTATGGCAGCCTCGTTCTTCTTTTGCGCTTCGGACTTTTTGCCTCCACCGCAGGCGGCGTAGAGACCGGCGACCATCCTCATGGAGGGATCGTCCTTGAACTGCTGGTGCCAGGAGAGGAGGACACGCATGAGAAGCCTACGCACCGAGGCATCCACCAGCTGGTCTTGCGACATGATCTTGATACGGTCGACCAGCTGGTCGTTGGCGAACGTGGTCTGGAAACGCTGACCGCAGTTCTCGACGAGCGCCTTGAGGATGATGAGGGCACGCTTCTGACCGTGCACGTTCGAGTACTTGAGCTTCTTGCGCAGAGCGCGGCTTGCTTCCGTTGGACCGGTGGACTGGAGGTTGATTGCCTCGACGAGTTCGGGGATGCCATCGTACTCCTCTTCGGCGTATCGCTGGGTGCACAAACGATCGATCCAGTCGGTCACGGCGCTAAAGGGCTTTCGGTTGCCGAGATAGCCTTGGGCCTGGTCGGTGAGCTCCTTGAGCATGATGGATGTGTACCGGCCAGACTCGGGTTCTGCGATGGGGGTGAGTCTGCAGAGAGAGGGTGATGGTTGTGGATGGCTGGATGGGAGCGATAGACTCGGCTGTCGATGATATCAGCGAGATGAGGCCCGAAGCTCCAGCTGAGAATCAAAAACGTGGGCGCTGACGACAGACCAGCAGCCATGCGAGGTGCGTGCAGGCGCTGTCTGTGCGGAGAAGAGAGAGTTTGGGCGCTGCTCGCCAGAATCGAGAGCTCTTGTCGGGGTCCAAATCGCTCAAATAATGAACGCGGCGGCGGGGCTCTCTCTGTGTGTCCTTAAGCTGGCTTGTGCTCCGACGCTCGATTCGCCGAAATTCACTCCGAACCAACTTCGAGCCACGAGCGGCAGGGACGTGCAGCCGCTCCTGGCACTCTAACATCCAGAACTGCGACCGACGAGCAGCCTCAACGGAGTGCAACAATGGTTCACACACCCAGGGGGGCCTCGTGGCGAATCGCCGTTGGTAAGCAAAGGTCGTCTGCTCCGCCCTTTCGGTGGGCTCGATTGGTCCCCACGGGTCCACGAGGACAGCGGGACCGAGAATCGTTTCTGTCGCCGGCGTATCCACATCGAGGTCTCGAAAGTACTGTGCTCAAAGGCAAGCGGATTGCCGGTTTCTGTTCATCTGCCGGCGGCATTAAGCATCCTAAGCAAAAGACGAGCGCAGCCGCTCGGACCGTACAGGTGTTGCCATGCAGATTTCGGCTTACAACACAGGGCGGCGACTTCGGAAGACGTTCCGGCTTCCGGAACCAGATGCGTCCGACAGCCGAACGTGTCCTAGACGAGATTTGAGGAGCCGATCGAAGCGCTTTACTCGGTGCACTCAACGACCAACAAATGTGAAGGACGTTTGTGTGTGTGTTTGCAGCTAAAAATTGAAAAGCCAAAATTCAAGGTGGAAATCAACGATGCGGTTCCACCGAAGCCTAAAAAGTGCGCCTTCTTTTCTCTGTTGCAGCAGCTCCGCCTGCGTGTCGACACTGACCTGCATACGGAGAAAGGAGGACGGCCAGGGTCTGCTCCAACCTTCATCACACATCATCCACCGCCGTCTCTTTCCTTAACTCTCTCATCACGTCCTTCCGTTGGGCTCCCATGATTCGATCGACCAAACACGGTGGCACACACCCGCATACCACCTAGCACAAGACCGTCGACCAGTCAGTGATAATCCCTCGACATCTCTGCTCTCCAGTGCCTCCGGGCAGAGCTCGCTAGGCTGATTGTCGACAATCATGCCTCCGGCGCATCGCGGCCCCACCGGCTCGCCCATGGATCGATGGACAGATGCTTCTCCCAGCGCCATCTCCAGTGGCTTCCAGACCGCCATGTCGCTAGGTCCACAGCCTTCGTTGACTGGTCTCTCACGTAGCATGACATCCGCCAGCTTTGCCAACACCGACGACGAAGACGACGATGACGATGATGAAGACGCAGACGGCGGATCGCCAGCCAACGCCACTGGAAAGAAGGCGAATGGAAAGGGCGCAAAGGGCAAGAAGGCTGCTGGCGGCTCTGCTGCAGCTGGAAAGGGTAAGGATGCCAGGGCAGCTCAACACAGAAAGGAGCAGAACAGAGCCGCTCAACGAGAGTTCAGACAGCGCAAACAGCAATACATCCGTGCATTGGAGGCCAGGGTCGAACTTCTTTCTTCGGACCACGATACTCAAGTGAACCGTCTGCGCTTCGCTTTGCGTCACCTGCTCGCCGAGAACAACACTCTCCGCGGCATCGTCGGCAACCTAGCGCACTTTATCGGAAAACGAAGCATCGGAGGCTGCCTCGTCGAGTCTGGCATGACTCCAGAGATGCTCGAAGCAACCATGAACTCTTCCAGCGAAAAGGTCATGTCCGAAGCCTGGGCCAACTGGCCAGGTGCAGGCGAATGCGAGGCGCTCAAACAGATTCGCAAGGAGAGCAACATTCCCGCAGACGGATTGCCCGAGAGCAAGCTCATCAACTACTTCCGAGATGCACAGGGCAAAAACGGCAACGACGCTACCCCAAGTTTGGATGCGACCACCGCCGACAAGAAGAAGAGGTCCGTGGATGACGCATCCTCCAAGAACGCCAAACGCAAACGCAAGACCGATGATGTGCCGACCACCGCAACCAATTCTGTCTCCAACCCGGCCACCGTCTCCTCTGCCCAGAGCAGTCCATCCGGGCAATCAAATATGGCGGCACCTGGTCAACCTTTCACGTCCTCGCCTCAGATGATGGGAACGACCCAGTTGGACGCAACACAGCAGCAGCAGCAGCAGCAGCAGCAGCAGGCGCCACCTCAACCGCAAATGTCCTACACCCTTCCGACTCAATTTTGGCAGCCAACTCAGATTGGCTTTCCCAGACAGGATTCCATGGGCGTCGACGCCATGTTTGCTCAGACTCTGCTCGGAGGCGGCAATTCCGACCTCTCCAGCTTAGCCTCGCTGTTCCCCGACGAAGCGGGTGTGAACCAGAATCTCTTTCCGCAAGCAAATGCGACCGGCTTCAATAATTTCACCCCGAACAGCAACGGCAACGGCGGTGGTGGTCCGGTTGTTCCGAGCGGCGCATCCAACTTCCTTCCATTTGGCACAGGCTTTGCGCCATCGGCGTCTGGCTTTGCTCCAACGTCGGGCGCTCCCAGCATGGGATCGACAGCTGCTCCCACAGCCGCGCCTGTCGGTGCGACCCACATGTTGCCTTCGCGTGTTATAGGTGGAGTCGAGACGCTCATTATCCCCAGCAGCAGTCGCCTTCCACCCGAATACATGCGAAACCTGCGTCGTCGTTGGGCACGTTGCTCTGCTCAAGTCAACCGCATCTGGGCCAAGCGAGGCGCCACATCGTTTCTCAACCTTCCCAACGACTACCGGCTGGATGACGACGACGTTCGATTCATCGAGCACGAGGAAGCTACCAACCCTCACACCAAGATCGCATACATTCGCCTCCCCAACGAATGGGACGAAGGCGATCTGAGTGTAAAAGGCAACGGTAGAGGCTCGACCGACGGCAGCTCGCCTTACGACATTGACGACAAGGCGGACCGATTCTTGCAGCTCACGTACCACATGAACAACTACCGCGTGAATCGGAACTACAGTCTACCTCCCGTGCTCAAGATGTCGCAATTGCAACTATCCACCCCGCACGACCCTGCGATCGACAGCTTGCCCTGGCCGTCGATCAGGGACAAGATGATCCAGATGCCTCAGTTGGACACGCACAGCGTCGTCATCGATCTTTGTCGATTCCTGTCGGTGGGAGATGGAGATGTCAACTCGGAAAAGACGTGGGTGTTGACGTTGCCGTTCTTAATCAGGTATCCGCAACTCGCGGATGCGGCGCTGTTGGCGAACACGAATGCGCAGAGGGTGGCAAGGGGCGAAGCCGAGGTGACGATGGAGGATGTGTGGAAGGAGCATGCCAGGTATCAGGAGTATACGCAGGCCAAGTTGAAGGAGATGAGTTGACGACGCGGCGATGGAGCGGTGTGCGCTACGATGCCATCTACTAGTTGACTCTTCGCTCGTTGCTCAAGTGTGTGTGAAATTGTGTCGTCGTTGAGGAGTGAAGTATGGCAAGTGCTTCAGTAGCGTGACATGATCGTGCGGGGATTGAGAAGCGAATCGGGCATATTTCTGGCTCCACATTTTTTGGCGTCTCGGTTACTCAATTCTTCTCGATCCAATGTCGGACGTGTTGCGCTTCCACCATCACAATCTGTCCATTTGAGCGTGGCATATGATGCTGAAAGCGGTTGCAGCGGCGCGGATACCACCATGGGTGGGGTCAAGTGTCGCTCAATGCTCAGTCAGCGTCTCGCATCGTCTTTCGTCGACCAGTTCTAGCACCTCAACATCGAAAGCGGCTTCTTCATCTTCGGACTCCTCAGACTCGTCGGTCACCGGCAGCGGTAACGATGCGTCTTCTTCCTCTTCAAAAGTCTCCTCTGGAGCATCATCGTCTCGCTATCCTGGATTCGACGCCGATCCCGCGCGCCCACCACCACGTCCTCACTCCCGCGCACCGCGCAGCCGCCTCAACCGAACGCTCTTCCTCCTCGGCTGGATCCCCGTCTCCCTCTTCATTACATCACACCTATACAGTCTCGGCAACGTAACCGGCTCCTCCATGTCACCCACCTTCAACGGCCTGCCTTCTCCCACGTCGACTACCTCCGACGTAGTCCTTCTCAACCGTACCATCAAAGTCTCGCTCGACAAGCTCAAAGCAGGCGACATCGTAACGCTCATCTCACCGCTAGATCCGCGGTTGTTGCTTACCAAACGAATCATTGCATTGGCCGGAGATACTGTGAGGGTGTATGCTCCTGGGATGAATGGAGGAGCGGGCAAGTGGACTCGGATCAAGATCCCTCCAGGTCATGTTTGGGTGGAGGGCGATGCAGCGGTGGACATTGTTCCGGGAAGCTTGGAGCGGACAGTCAACGGAAAGAGCGTACCGCGTGGTGTGAGGAACAAGAGCAGAGACAGTAGGGAGTTCGGTCCCGTACCCATGGGACTGATCACGAGTAGGATCGAGGCGATCGTCTGGCCGCCAGAACGATTCGGAGTTCCTGCAGCGAGACCGAGCGTAGCATCGACGCTAAGGGGACAATATCCTCCGTCGAGTACGATGGAGGATAGGTCGACGCAGGTGAATCCGAGTCTGGCGAGGATACTGGATGAGATGACTTCGATGGCGCCGGGGACGAGGAGTAAGGCTCACCCACAGGACTCGGTGATCAGCCCGTACGTCGATTGGGGTGATCCGAACGGGAAACTGTCGGAGGAGGAAGGAGAAGGGAAGGGAGAGGGGAGTGAGGATGAAAGGCGGAGGAAGAACGCCTGGAATACTCTGAGTAGAGGCGGTCGCTTGGGAGATGACGCAGATTGACACCGAGGCGGCGCACAAGCTGTAGACAGCAGTCGAAGTACAGCAATAGTAGTGATTAAGTTTAGATGGCCCTATCCCAGTCCATTACTCCCGAACCCACTGCATCAGCCGCTCACGATGAGCCTGCAACCACTCTTCGGGGTCCATCCCTCTCTGGACGAACCAATCTCCCTCAGGTCCCCTCTTTTCCAATCTACCCACAGAACCTCCGCTACCCGCGTCCGCTCTGAGAGTCTCCACCACCCTTTCGCTATCCCAAGCCGGATCCGCGTCCGGAAGCTTGACCCACCTTGGCGCCAACGACCACGCAGTACCAACTGTATCGTATACGCAAGAATGCTGGGTCCGCGTTAACCACGTCAGCGTTGACCAGCCGCACAGCGATAGCAGAAGGACAATGATGAGCAGGGTGTTGCTCAGAATGCCCAACACCAGGGCTACTACGAATGCCGTCCCTGAGCCCATCAATGCGAGCAAGGATGTCCTCGAGTCAAACATCCGCGGTGCTCTGCTCGTGAGAAACACGATGGGACTCCATACCACGTGATACACTCTTTCCTCGTCCAGCCCAATCACCTTGACCTCCAGCCTCTCCTCCGCCCCGTCATCCACCGATTTCCCCTTACCCTTCCTGTCGACCTCGACCTCCTTCACAAGCTCCTCCACCTTCCTCCGAAGCCTCTCCAGATCCCACCCCCACACCACATTTCTACACACCAACCACTTGGAGAAATGCCTGTCGTCCGCAAACCTCTCAAACGCCTCCTGCAGTGCAGACGACACGAGCCGTGTAGCCTTGCGTGGTCGCGAGCGCGAGAATACGGAGGAAAGGTCGAAGTCGCTCTGAGAGCCGGAGGCGGTGAAGAGTTTGTCGACTTCTTCGTCCGGGTCGGTTGAGGGGGTGGAGGGGGGTTGGGTGGCGGAGGAGGTGGTGGTGGTGTTGAGAGGTGTCCAGGGAGGTAAGTCGGAGTTGCGGAGGCGAGCGTGGTATCGCTCGATTTCTTCCGGTGTTGCGTAGAGGGGTTTTGAGTGGGATGCGTTCCACACTTGAAGCGCCGAGGCTTTGCCAGGGTGTGAGGTGGAGCTTGAGGATCCGGTCAATTCGTGAACCAGTGCGGATAGCTTTTCCTTCCATCCGCGTGCTCCGCTGCCTGGTAGCCCTCGCAGACAAGGCACGTCATCAGCAAGTGCGAATGGCAGCGAGTCTTGCATCGTCATCACCGGCAGCGGCAGCTCGATCCTCTTCCTCCCTTCGCCCACCGTGATTCGCAGGTACAGTCGTTTTGAAGTTCCGGCAGCATCCGCTGACCGCGTGTCTGACAGAAAGGTCTGCAAGAGGTCGGTCGGGTCATTGGCTCGTGCGCGGTATGGTGAGGAGGAGAACGTCCGGCGAGAAATGCGGCGTGATGGGGTGTGGGAGGCTTCGATGTCGTCCTGGTCGTCCGCGTTCAGGAGCGGTTGATAGGCGGAGGTCGAGGGTGGGTAGGAAGAGCCGTTCAGGGGAAGTGGCGGCATCGTTGCGACGCCGTTGAGCAGCCGCCGCACGGTACTGATCGCAACGCACTGAAACGGACGGAGCTTGGAGGACGGCGAGAAGGATGAGGAAGCCAAAAGTGAGAAAGAGAAGAAAGAGTGCAGTATGTGTGGCTCGAGCACCCAACGCCGATTTCCGAATTGGCAGCTTCAGGGTCCACCTTGATCATCTTGCCGCTCGAACTGCTCCTTCATCTCGATTTATCCTCATGTCTCCCTCTATCCGACTCTGCCTACCGTAATGTTGCTGACATAGTCACCAGTGCACGCTATGCCCCAGTCCGAGGAACACGTTCAAATACAGGTAAATGCGGGACTCTCGCCACAACCTCTTCACATCCCACTGACCCGTGCTCACTCTTCCTTGAATCTACTCAAATCTCTTCCTTCAGGGGGCGAACAGAGAAGTAGGAACCCTCATCCTGCTCTTCACATCGGCTCTGTTCGGCATCTACACGGTATGGTCCATAATCCTCGTAAGTTGTCCCTCTCCATCTCCCCGCACTGCATCTCACCTCGCACTCACACCAACGGCGTTCCTAACCCATCGTACAACAACTTTTTTTTGCTACTCACAGCCATTCCTACCAGATGACGTCGTCGCATCGATCGCTTGGATCCCCGATCGAAAGTGGGTCATCACAATCCCATCGCTGGTCCTGGTTCTGGGACTGAGCACCGTAGGTCTGTACGCCGGAATGCTGTTGCGCCATGAGGCGTTGCAGCAGCTGGCTCAGCCGCAAAACGGTGTACTCGAGAAACCGCGGTGAACCGTACGCTATACGCTCCAACCTCAGGTGCAAAACGACACAAGCAACAGAACGACACACGGACAGTTCGCAAAAGTCTTGGTTGAGAGATAGCCGATTACGCATGAAAAGAGAAAACCCAAAGCATCCGAATACAGACGTCATGTCATGGAAGAACAGTAGAAGTACAAAATGATACAGCATCGACAAGGCAATGCAGTGTTAAGGAAAGGGAAACTGAGCCGTCGGTCGCCCGAAAAGGGTATGCGGGGCGAAAGATAGCGGACCTTTTTTTACTTGGTACCGAGGATACCGGCAATGCAAGCCGAAGAGCAGGTGACCAGGATACCGGTCGCCAGCGAGAGCGGAGCAAGACGCGCGATCGCACCACCACGGCTGGGCGCAAGACCCGAGAGCACACCAATGTTGATACCCAGCGAACCAATGTTACCGAAACCGGCAAGCATGAAGTTGGAGATGAGGACCGATCGGTCCGAAAGAGGGAAGGCGCTGGCCTTGATCTTGGCGAGCTCCGAGTAGGCGACGAACTCGTTGGCGACAATCTTGGTGGCAAGCAGCTGAGCTACACGCAGCAGCTCGCCCTTGGGGACACCCATGCACCAGACGAAGGGGTAAAGAATGTAGCCAAGGATGAGGGTGAGGGTGAGCTGATTGATGGTCCAGAAGTTGCCGATGTAGGTCAGGACACCGTTGACGGCGTACAGAAGCGAAACAATGCAGAGCACGTTGCAGAAGATGAGGGCAGCAACGCGCACACCGAGCCAGGCACCGTTGGAGAAGGCGTGCAGAGGGTCGACAGCGTCCGACTTTTCGTTGATCTGGATGTTGATCGAACCGGCAGTAACGGGCGTCTCGGTCTCGGGCACGACCATCTTGGCAGCTGCGATGGAAGCGGGGATGGACATGACAGCGGCGGTGATGAGGTGGGTAGGAGAGACCCCCATCTGGACGTAGGCGAGGAAGACGGAACCAGCGATGGTAGCGAAACCCGAGGTGAGCACCTGAAAGAGCTCGGCGTTGGTCATGAGGTCGAGGAAGCTCTGCACCAGCACGGCGTTTTCACCCTGACCGATGAAAGGCGAAGCGGCAGCGACGACAGCCTCGGCACCCGAGATGCCCATGAGCTTGAAGAAGAACCAGGCGAACTTGCGAATGGCCCAGGACATGATGCCGAGGTACGAGAGGAGCACGACGAGCGCCACGAAGAAGATAATGGACGAAAGCGTGTCGATGAAGAAGTAGTGCTGACCAGCGAGGTCACCCCAGAAGAAGGCGGCACCACCGAGCTGACCTTGAGCGAGCAAGTCGGCGGCGGCGAAGGCGAGCCACTGAGCGACACTGTAGAAGGCGCCGGTCTTGAAGACGAGAAGGCCGATGATCATCTGCAGACCAAGACCGGTCATGACGGGCTGGAGCTTGATGGAAGCGCGGCGAGTCGAGATGGCGTAGAAGAAGCAGTTGATGAGGAAGAGACCAAACAGCGAACGCGCACGGTCGGCGTATCGCGATTCGGGAACCTCCTTGATACCGAAAGCGCTACCGAAGTAGAGGGCGAGCAGGGCGACCCAGCCAAGACCGATCTTGGCGTAGTGAGGGAGCATGTTGAAGGGCTTTGCGGCGCAGGTGGTCCACGCGGCTCCGATGGCCTTTGCAAACGGAGCCTTGGAGATGTATCGGTCGTTGTGGAAGAGGATGAGGAGGATGAAGAACCACGACCAGATGGTGGTGATGACCCATCGGTGGCGGGTCTCCGGGCGGATGATACCAGGCAACCACCATCCGAGAATCAGGCAGATGAGGAAGACGTCCAGAAAGATGCGGGTGGCCTTGTGGGTGCGGATCGAGTGCCACAGCTTGCCGGCACGGCCAGGCTCACCCTGAGGGTGAGGCTCGATGGCCTCGACAGGAGGGCGGCCGGTGCTCTCGATGTCGCGGTCGGACGCCGAGTAGGCGATCTTGTCGTCAGCGGCATCGTGATGCGAGCCGCTGCTGGTGGCGGCGTGCTCCTCGATGGGAGCGTCCTTGGCGAGCTGCTGAGGAGCCGAGTCTTGAGTGGCGGAATGAGGAGCGGACGACATGATTCTTGAACCAGGACCGATTGTTGCTTGTTGCGACCTTGGAGGGTGTGGTGGAGAGGGGGTCGTCTAGTGGTAATGGAGGATTGCCACCGTGATGTTCGGGTGCGTTGGCTAAGACAGCAAAGCCAAGAAGGGAGGGGCAAGCGCACGAAAGGAAGGGGGAGGAGACGAGGTAGGAAGGATGAGGACGACGGAGCCGGTGATTGGGAAGGAATGGCCAGGTGATATAGGAACGAAGGCTGGTCGTCGTGAATGCTGAAGCGAGCGAGGTCTGGTCTAGATAGGAAAGGTCCAGGAGGCGTAGCAGAGGCATGCCAACCCGCTTCAAAAAAAATCAAAAAATCGGCGCACCGGCAAGAGTCTGGAGCGCCCGGTTGGCTCCTTCGCAGTCAAACTTTTTTATTTATTAAATAAAATTAAAGAGATAGTATGATTTTCTGTATCACAGCAGCAGCATGCACCCAAGGTCAGTTGTTGGAAGAACGCGAGCTTCGATTCCGTCTAGAGCGTTTGCACTCTACTGTATCAACTCGCGTGGGTTGTCGTCTGACACGCCGCTCAGGAGAGATGCTGCAGACGATATCAGGCACCAAGACTTCAGGAACCGTGGGCCCAAGTAGAGCGCGCTAGTACAGCCAGATGGGGACAGCGGGCGCAGGATAAACAGCGCGCGAGAACTTTGCAGAGATAGGCACTCCCCAGAGGGCGAGCTGCATATCCAGAATTCTCTTATCACGACCAACCATGAAAACAGAAAGTGGCGCGGAGCGGCCCAGTCAGGAAAGCAGGAACAGGACGAAGAAGCGGGTGGCGAAATGCAGCCAATGAGACGCTATCCTCGATAGGCGAACGAAGAGCGGGGTGGGAAGGTCGATGCGGAATCCCATGCCCGAACCGGTGGGAAGAGAGGCGAGTTGTACCTCACACCATTGCCACAAGGGGGGAAAGGAACGAAAGGAACGCGACACGATGCCCACGACAAGTGCAGCTTGACACGGGCGCTCGAGCCGAAGCGATTGCGTTGGAAGGCTGCTCAAACGGAGGACACGAGGCCGGAAGTGGCTATCAGACCGGCACTCGGGCAGGATTCGACGAGCCTGAACACCACGCAAGGCCAAGCGAACTCCAATTTCGAAAGGAGCAACGTCTTCCGAAGCATCTCTATCCAAGCCAAGCGAGCCATCCAAGCCTAGACAACCCTTTTTTTTTATATTTCCTCTTCTAAATATTATAATCCTTCCTTCCATTCTTCTTTGGCTTCGCAGGCCTGTCGCTGAGCTTCTCACGCTTCTCGGTGGCTCTCACAGTAGCCTGACATCTACGTCTCCAAGCTTTCGTTCCAGGTGTTGATTAGCGACGTACCAAAATATAATAATGGCACTGAAGAGCATATTGCAGAATAGTCACAACCACATGGTTGCCAAGAAGTTGCTCACAGCGAATCGGTTTCGCAGTTGGACAGGCGCGACCTGAAAGGAAAAAGCACCCAAACGCCGCTCAGTGGCACGGGTGAATTTCAGTGATTGGCAGAAAGGGCGCGGCGCCTCGCGGTCAAAAGATAACGAATCGCGCTGGCTTAGGCTTCCGCTCAGAGGCAACCTTACTTTTTGTCTTGTCTGCACGGGCTCGGTTATAACGGCGGATTCGCCTTGGTTCTTCCAAAAGCAATTTTGAAAACACAAACTCAAACTCCGCGCGGCACACGGACACTTTTTTCTTCTCTTTCCATCTCCTTTTCCACGACATGGCGGTCAAAAACTCGATTTTGTTTCTAGGACGAACGGCGCATACGGAGCGGACAGGTCCAACAGTGCTTTCGGCTTGGTTAGACAGGTATGCCTGATCAAGAGTGAGGTATGAGTCGGTCTGGGCTAATAGCTCCGTTGGAGGGTGAGGAGGCCTTGCATGGTCACGCGGGTGTAACGAATCTATCAACAGCGCAAACAGGAAATTTTTTCTTTCCGCGGCTGCCTGCATGCATGCATGTCGATTCGTGTCTCTTGTCAGCCGCGCTCCAACTCTGGACCGAAAAAAGACCTCGAACCTGCAACTCTGTCTTTGGAACCTGCAGCGCCAATCACACGACCCTGTTTGTCAGTCTTTTGACGACCCTCTTCTTCTTCAGGATGGTCCAATCAGTGATAGCCTCGGAGGGAACAGGATCGCATCCTATTCACAACCAAGCAAGGCACAACTCCCGCTTCAGCCGGACGAATATTTGCGATCATCAAACATCGTTTGGGAATGTCACGAGTTAGGACTCGACAGTCACCCACATCGTGGGCGGGTGACACCTCAAAGTCGAATGAACGGAAACAACAAACTCCGTTCTTAATCTACAGCGGGGGCCGATGTGCATGAATAGGATACCACGGGCCAAAAGATCCTGTCGCAAATGCTTCCGAGCTTCCACTCTCGGATCTAACATGAACTCTCAGCCAAAACAAATGGTCGAGACGATTCGGCTGCTCGGAAAACGACGACAAACAACGCACTGACACCATCCTCGACCAGCTGCAGAGATACCAATTCATTGCCTTTCCCCTTCCCTTGCTCTTGGCATCGTACGACACTTTCCACTTCTCACCACATGGCGCCCCGCACTCCTCGCTTAATGCCTCCTCGATGATAAGCTAATCCAGGATCCGGGTGTCGTCCCTTGCTATCTCTGCACACGCTGATTGCCTGCCCCCGCACTTGCAGAGCTGCCTTCGGCCATCTCCGAATGCCTTGCGTTGTACCTATTCATGCGCCTTATCACTCTGTGCTTTCCGTCGGGTCGTGTGAGGAAATTGATTGGTGGATGTAGGTGTTTCGTGACCCTGCATCACAGAGTCGATCGACGGATGTCGGTCGCATGTGCTTCTTGCCTATCATATGACCGCTCAGCCGGGAGCAATGTGCCGATGATAAGCCACCGCTCCCACCTTGACCTTATCCGATGCCTGTGCAGCCCTGATCTTCGTTTAGGCAGTTTGACAGGACTCACGTGTACAAGGCACATTCGTATCGCCTGCTTCCTTATGTGGACGCCATGCCAACACAGCGATCACCGATACTCACGTCTTCCACATCCGATTCACGTCGATGCTTGCTAATGGATGCTGGTATTGCATTCTTACACCGGCTATATACATAATCAAAACTTGAGCACCACCCTACCACTTCTATTTACTCGGCAACGATGAGCGAAGCCTTACCGTAACCAGTTCCACAGCAGAGCGTAGCCACACCCACCTGCTGACCCGTCCTGCGCAGCTCGGCGAGCAAGCTCGTCACCAATCGACCACCCGAAGCGCCCAACGGGTGACCTAACGCGATCGCGCCACCCTTCGGGTTCACCTTGTTCACATCCAGCTTCAGCGTATCCATCACCATCAGCGATTGCGATGCGAACGCCTCGTTGAGCTCCCACAGATCCACATCGTCCGTCTTGAGTTGGAAACGTTCCAGCAGCTTGGGCACCGCTTCGGCAGGCCCGATACCCATCACGTCTGGCTTGACACCCTTGGTGGCAGTTCCCACCCAGCGACCGAGAATCTCCATTCCTGCGGCTTCGGCTACATCGCGTCGAGCCATTGTGAGGGCGACAGCACCATCGCTGACCTGCGAAGAGTTGCCAGCTGTGCTTCTGCCGTCGGCGCGAAGGAACGGTTTGAGCTTGGCGAGCGATTCCAGCGTGGTACCGGGACGGATGCCTTCGTCCTTGCTGACGAGCTTCTTGCCTTCCTTGCCAGTCTCGGGGTCGATCCAGCGCACCTCGATGGGCTCGATCTCGGAGCCCAGACGTCCATCTTGTTGAGCGGCTTCGGCTTTGCGGTGCGACTCGGCGGCGAACTGGTCCTGTCGTTCGCGGCTGATGTTCCACTGCTCTGCTACACGCTCCGAGGTTTCACCCATGGGCAGGATGCAGTCGCGGGCATCGGCGGACGGCGACTCCTTGAGCCAGGGACTGAGGTCGACAGGGATAGCTTTCGAGCCGTAGTTGCGCGTCATGGATTCGACGCCGGCTGCAATACCGCACTGAATCTCGCCAGCTCGGATGGCGTTGGCAATATCGGTGATGCTCTGCAACGAAGAGGCGCACTGTCGGTTGACCGTCTTGTACGCAGAGGTGATGGGCATGCCAGCGTGGAGAGCAGCCATGCGTCCAGATTTGGCTCCACCGAGCTCCATGAGTACAGTACCAGTGCACACGTCTTCGATGATGTTCTTGTCCACGCCGCGCGATTCGAGCCTTTCTCGGGTGCGTTGCAACACGAATGCAAGGAGCTCTTCCGGGTAGGCATCCTTGAAACCCTTCTTCATACGTGCAATGGGCGTTCGCAACGCGGTGGTGAATACAACATCGTCGGCTCGCTTTTGCAGGATGCTCTGCAGACCTTGTCGGACCACTGCGCTGTTTCGGAAAGCCATGGTAGTTGATTGTTTGACGACGGTAGGGGATTGCTCAGCTTGCTTGAAGTGTTTGTGTTTGCCTGCGCTGCAATCCCGTCAGGTTTCTGCGCGGAGCTGGTGCTGGAGGATTCGCCTTAAGGTTCCTTGAAAGTGGTTGTCGGAAAGTAAGATGAGGAAAGGGCAAGGTTCGAGGAAAGCTTCTCATCCGGAGTTGAAGGGTTGCAGGCTTCGTCTCCGAGAATGACCGTCTTGCCAGAATGACACTCCGCTAAGTTCTTCCACCTCTGCGCATTGCGTGTGGGGAATCGTAACGGCTCTGCCCCTCGGTCAAGTCCAAAAGAGTGACACTTCCCGTCAATTCCGTCGCTGGCTCTCGCATCTCTTCAACTTTCTTCCGCTCCGCGGCGACGACCCGCCAGTAGCCGAGTGTTTATCGGGCTGATCGGGCGTCCTGTTGTCGATTTTTGATGCCTCAAATATTCCGAACATATTTTTGGCCTGTCAGTTTGAGCGGTTGACATGTCACATCCCGCTGTCGTTCAGCATCGCCGTCTCGATGCCGGTCGTCGACGCGAGCCGATTGCTTTACCAATAAAGCAGGTCGTCACAAGGCAAAGACATTATCTTTGCCACGCAGTTACGGTCTACGCCACTCTTGCTAACAAGTAGACTCTACCCTTGGCTGTGGAAAGCCGACGTCGAGCAGTCCGGCAAAAAAGCTTCATCGGAACGATATTTCCGCAGCGGGACGGCGTTACTCAGTCTTCCGCCCACGTGTGAGGCTGTTGAAGTAACCCCTACGACATGCTCTGCTGTACTCTTCCTACCTGAAGCTTGACGTATGGGGAATTGAAGTTCTGTGCCTGGACCGTCCCTTTAAAAATGTGGCTTGAAAAGGAAAAAAGAGTTATAAGAGGCGGACATTAGGCAGGCCTGAAGTCCCACCTTCCTGACCTTCGAACCATCACCCTGAGTCCGCTTCAAGCTCAAGCTTAAAGCTTCTGTCTCTGTTTCGGAATAAGCGTTGTGCTGAATCGTAAGCTCGCCGGTCGAGCTACGCAAAGGATTTCACTCCGGTGCGGGACGGGCTCCTCAAAGCATTGTGTTGGAACAAGGCATCTGCGGACACCAAAGAACAACATCTGCTGGTCAGACCTCTGTAAGTATTCAGCTTCATTTGAACAATATCGGTCGCATTACTGTCACCTTCCCTACTTCTTTCCTTCACACAGACACAAGACAGACATCAAGATGTCTCGATTCACGAATCGCAAGGCAGCTTTGCTCTGCATGCATCTGGCGACTGCGTTCTACATCTTTGCAAATGCCGCCGCGAACGCTGCCGTGATACCTCGCATGGCACCGTTGAAAGTGGAAGCGATGCAAGGTGATATTTTGACAGCACCAACACCTCTGCCGGTCGTTGATACGTACGTGTTGTACTTCGGAAATAATGGTGCAACCACCGCACCTCCCTCCTTCTCTCCCACTTCAACGGCTTCCACATCAAGTTCGACGTCTTCGCTCTCATCACCAGCTCGCTCGACCTCAAAGGCTGAGAAGTGCACTAAGAAGAAGTCTGCTGCTGTACCTTCATCAAGCGCTTCAGCCTCGACATCCGTCCGTGCGAACGTATCTCTCTCTGCTTCGAAGACGTCTTCGCTTCCTCAACAGAACACGGTGTTCCCAACCGTAGCGCCAGCAAAATCGACTACCTCCACAAAGCAGAGAGCTTCCGTCAATGCCGAAGTACTGCCTCACAGCTTTGTCAACAAAGTCGATAGCCTGGTCGAGACATTCCAGGGTATGACGGGTAGAAAAGCTCGTCAGCTGGCACTCATCCTCTCCAATCAGACGGACGTGGTGGCCAACACTTCGAAAACCAACACGATCCTGTCCAACTTGGCCGAAGCGTATCCCTCGAGCAACATCACTGCCGCTGAAAAGTCGTCTTCAATCTCAAACTCTTCCGCCTCCTCCGCCTCCTCTCCTGCACTCAAGTCCACCCTTCCCAAACAATACATCATCGCCACCGGTCGGTCCAACATCACCCTCTTCTCCAACACCGCCAACTACGGACCGAATGAAGTCCGACACGATCTTCACGTCATCCGTAGTTGGGCCTCGGATCTCGGTCAACTCTCCACCCGCGCCTTGCTCGACGAAACCACAGCAGCCATCTTGTCCGCCTCGTCCCGCTACTTCCCCGAGCTGTCTACACGCGATGCAGCGCGAGTGATCATGGCGGACATCAAAGCGGAATCCGATTTCGATCCCACCGTCGTTTCCGGTGGGAGACTCGACAGCGGATCTAGTTGGGGTTTGATGCAAGTCTCGCCCTTCGGAAGTGGAGAGTTGAACCTGTTCAAACAACACGTTACCGTCGACAACAACACTTATTCCTGGATCGGAAGGGACAACACTTCGACATGGGCGAATGCAGGTCCGTTGCTCGATTGGAACACCGGCAAAACGTTGCAAGTCTCCAAACTCACCACCGACGATCTCTTCCGTCCGTGGGTCAACATTCACATTGCCACGTGGATCCAATCCAACCTCGCGAGAACTTCGAGTCAAGATCCTTACACTTGGCCGCAGATCTCTTCGAAAAGCGCCATTGCCAGAAGCAGTAGTGCGAAGACAAGCGCAGGTGCCTGGCTCGCCGTAGACCGATCGTTGGTCGGCGCAAAACTGCCCAGAAGCTACTTAACCGGGCTCGGAAGTTGGGTCGCAGGTCCGGCAGTCGATGGGTACGGAAGTTACACTCAGGCCGGCGACGACGTCAGCAAACCCTACTTCAGCAACATCGCGGATGGATTGGCAGTTCTGTACAACACCACGATGCCCACGTCCTGGATGAACACCCTGACGTTGCATCCAGGACTCGTCGACTTCCACTAAACCTTTTTCCCAAAATATGTCACCGCTACAAATTGGTCCTTCAATGCAATTAGATACGGGGTTACTACAAATACAATGCACGTCAAGAATCACCTGAAGAGACCAGCAATCTTATCCTCAACCTCCTGCTCTGTCATCCGGATGTGTTTGCTCGGATTCTTCGTGAAATCGCTCGCCTTGTGTTTCGCGACAAAGCGTCCATACATTGGACAAACAAGCCGCGTCACATCCCTCCTCAACCTATCCTTTAGTTCGTGATCCTCCTTGCTGACCGGATACGCACGATGCAGACGCTCCAAATCGTCCAGCGCTTCGTAAAACTTGGCGAACCGATCCTTGACCTGATTCTTCTCAGATCCCGACCCAACACCGATGAGCTTCGACGTCGCATGACGATGATAGTGCGTAGTCGCGTTGAGCGGTTGGTCCTCCATGAGTGGAGCTACGACGGGAGACCACGCGTCGAGGTACGCCGTGTTCGCTTGGCGCAAAGCCGTGCCGAGCAGGTCGTCGCCCATCTCGCCCAGGTGAAGCGAGACAATCGAGACGCTGCTGCCGTCTTCGGCTGCACCGAGGTAGCTCGGCAGAGGTGCAGAGAGGATCCTTCGGAGGTGACCGATGTTGTTGAGCAAGAAGACGGATGCGGTGGACGGCTGTCGGATGGCACGGGAGCGAGCCTCGAGCGAAGTCAGCACTACCGCGACGACGTCGTTGAGATAGTCCCCGACGATGCTCTGCTTGCTCGCGTCGCTATCAAGACCTAGAGAGAGGACGGGCGCGACTCCGCTTGACATCATCCAGTTGCCGTTGCCCAAAGTATGCAACAGCGGCGATACCACGTCGCTATATTCGGTAATCTGCCGCATGAACTGGAGCCCAAGATAGGTGATCTCGTTGACCGACGTGCTGGGAACTTCTGCGACTTTGCGCGCAGGGATAGCCTTGACATCCTCGATGAAGCGCGGAAAGATACCGATGGCGGTATTCTTGAGCTTGCTGTAGATCTCGAGAAGCTCGGCTGCGGGCGCGAAGCCAGCATTAAGATCGAGCTCTGCTTTGTCGATGGGCGAGATGCTATGCAACGGTGCTTCTGGTGAGTCCTCCATGGCGCGGAGAAGCACATCCCAACGACCTGTTAATATGACACCAGACAGAGCGCCGATGAGGTCGAGCAGGAAAGAAGTGTGGGTGGCCAGGTGCCTGCGCACGTGCGACTGCACCGTGCCAAGCGATTCGATCAAGCTGGTCAGAGACTGCGAAACAAGCTGCGAAAACGTGGAAGCCAGCAACAGTGTCTGCTTATCGAGCTCCGCCGAGGTGAGAAGGCCCTGCAAGATGCGATACTCGTTGTCGAGCATGCCATAGTAGGCCTCGAAGAGCTCGACGGCTCCAGCTTGTCCTCGACGGTAGTTCGTATTATGATCGAGGTCGTCGTCGTGGGTGACCATGACCATGCCTGCACCGCTGACCCCAGCCCCTATCTTCTCAAGTGCATACTGCTGCAAGGTGGCAGCTAGAGGAGCAAGGCAATGCTGGAGGTAGTCGCTCCTTACACTTGCGTAGGCGGCCAAACCAGCCGACATGGGCGCAAACCCGGTACGTGGATGCCGTGGAAGCGTTGACAGGT
This sequence comes from Pseudozyma sp. F8B2, assembly GCA_003004685.1. Classification (NCBI taxonomy): domain Eukaryota; kingdom Fungi; phylum Basidiomycota; class Ustilaginomycetes; order Ustilaginales; family Ustilaginaceae; genus Pseudozyma; species Pseudozyma sp. F8B2. The sequence goes on from NXFQ01000003.1 coordinate 461,926, forward strand.
AATTGAGGATGGGTACGATGGCATTGTGCGTCGCCTCAGAGAGGACTGGGTAATGAGCGTTACGACTGTACTCAGCCAGGTCCACGGCCTCGGAATCCGCACGAACCCAGTCTGAGATGACGTTGCAGAGGTTACGAGCACCGAGCTCGATGAGGTCGTGGGTACGCTTCATCACACCCTCTTGGCTCTTGAGGTTGGACTTTTGCAGGTAGTCTAGACCCTTGATGACACGGTCGATGGTATCCATGTAGGGACGTGTGTTTCTCACATCCGGACCCTTCTTGAGCAGCGGCTGCTCGTCGATGACGACGTCGTAGTGACCGAGTGTCTTGTTGAGGGCGGACAAGGTCAGATCGATGTTGTCCGACATCCGTGCGAGCTTCTGTGTGCCCTTGTGGATGGGCAAGATGCTTCCTTCGAGTTTGATCAGGCGTTTGTCGAACCCCGAAAGGATGGTAGTCATGCGACCTGTGAGCGTGGCGAGCTTTCGCTGGTTCTGCGAGAGCATCTGGAGCTCAGCAAAGGCGACTTCGCCATCGTCATGAGCTGCGACCCCTGCATGGCTGGAGTAGGCGGACAAGCCCGCGGTGCGGTTCGGCCGTGGAAGTGGATTGAGGGAAGAAGAGGCCTTGCTGCTTGAGCCTGCGTATGACATTGTGAGCGCTGTCCGGCAAGTGTCGGACTATCTCAGTGTGAGATCAATCCATGCCGTTACGAGCTGTGAAGGAAGCGAGTATGACAGCGACGCTGAGGGTGAATGGCGAGGAGAGCAAGGTTGGAGTGTGTCGAAGGACAGCCCAAAGTGTTGCCTTTCACTGTTGTCCGTGCGTTTGCCGTGGCACGCGTGTGAGAACAACACTTTTTCAGCTTTAACATGAAGGGCCTTTTTCTCGCCGGCTATCTTCTTTTTTTGCTTTGCTTGGACTGCATAACTTAAGATCACGTCATCTTGGGCCATGTGGCCTTTTTCCGTAGCTCAGCAGCCGCAGGGTGCACGCAGAGAAGAACATTGCCACACCTGGGCGAAGGTCTGTTTCCTTCTCTCCACCATTCAACCCCCACCGGCGCTTCGAACTTTCGTCCAAACTGCGTCGCATACTGCTTGCCATCGTCTTTGGGCTCCTCGCGATCATCTATTTACCTCTCATGAGCCGATTCTTTTCGCTCTTCACTAGATCGTCGCAACCTCTGATCCAACACCTCGGACCACCCACCACACCCACCGCACAAGCCGCTCAGGAAGCTCTCAAAAGCACCAACGCCGCAATGTCAGCACAGGAGACCGCCACCGTCGCCAACGGCTGCTTCTGGGGTACCGAGGACATCTACCGCAAAGCATACGGTAACGGCAAGGGATTGTTGGACGCCAAAGTTGGCTTCATCGGTGGTTCTGAGTCGAGCAAGAACCCTTCGTACGAAGAGGTCTGCACTGGTCGAACGGGCCACGCCGAGGCTGCACAGATCGTCTACGACCCATCCAAGGTGTCGTACGCCGAGATTATCGAGTTCTTCTACCGAACGCACGATCCCACGCAGCTCAACCAGCAGGGCAACGACCGAGGCACGCAGTACCGCTCTGCCATCTTTGCGCACGACCATTCGCAGCTCGATATCGCCAAGAAGGTGACCGAAGAGGTGCAGAAGAAGCACTTTGACCCCAAGGGAAAGAAGATTGTTACACAGCTCGAGATTCGAAAGAAGGAGGACTTTTTCCCCGCAGACGACTACCACCAAAAATACCTCATTAACAACCCGAACGGCTACCACTGCTCGACGCACCGATACTGGTGGTAAGCGTTTAGGAAATGCGTAAAGCACGATGCCTCTTCTCGCGATAGCAATGTTGGTTTAGCTGTAATAGGATTTCAAGACGTCTCTCAAGGCCTTTCTGAAGAGGTTGTTGTCTGTTCCTTGTTCGTACTGAGCTGCTTCTCTTTTTACACAGGTTGCAACCGCTGAGCTCAATTCCGGACACAGGCAGAGACTGACGGCAGCACTGAGGGGGCATTATTGGAACAAAGTGTTAGACCGTGATTAGACCCTTCCCAGCACGCGCTCCGAAGAGCACAGCCGAGACGCGTGAATCTGTGATTGTGCATGCCTCGACTCGAATGCAACACGGCAAAAGTGCACAGCCGCGCCGCCGCCGTCTGCGACGTTCGACATCAACACCTCCACTCGCCCGCGCTGCTGCTCAGCTTCCATCCATCACCACTTCGAGTCGTCCAGCCAACTGACGCACCTCCCATCGTCCACCGCTCCATTTGACCCATTGAGACGCCACTCACCTCCGCACCAGTCACATAAGCCTTGTTCTGCCATCTCGACGCACTCCATTTGCAGCATCGAAAGCCTTGCGCATCAAACATCATCGCACCACACTCATCTGCACCATCGTACACGAGTCGGTGAACGCACCCGAACATGCCTCGTTTCGCGGTGCCATCAGCGCCAAAGTGCGCCAGATGCAACACCTCTGTCTTCCTGGCCGAACAAGTCATCGGTCCGGCTTCGAAACCGTACCACAAGACGTGTCTCACCTGTGTCGTGTGCAACAAGCGCCTCGATTCCACGCTGCTCGTAGAACACGACGGCGAACCCTACTGCAAGAATTGCCACAAGGAGCATCTCGGCACGGGGAAAGGAGGCTTCTCCAAAGCGGTCTCGCTCAACCCGACATCGCCCAAATCGCCACGTTCCCCTACCACAAACCTGTCCAGTTCGGCACGAAGCCCTCTCAGCACTCCATCTAGAGCAGGAGCGAGCTTCTCACAGCAACAGTACAGCACGCCGGAGACGACACTCAGCAGAGGTGGATTTGCGGACTCGCCGCGACGCTCGCCTAGTCCGACCAAGTTTACACCGGGTGCGTCTCTGGTGGGAAGTGAAGATCAGGTGCCAGGGATCAGCATCCGATCGAGAGGCGTGGGTGCGACTAGTCCTCTTGCGTCTCCACCCTCGCCTACGAAGCCATCGTCTCCGTTGGCGAGGACGGGTACGAGCAGCTCGGCAGCTCCGATCAGGTCGATCGATGAGGCGATTGCTGCAGGTGGCATCGACATGGATGACCCAGTGGCACGAATCCAAGCTGCGGTGGGAGGTATGAGTATTGGCAACACACCTAGGACGCCGTCCGCTCCGGCAAAGCGCGATAGTTTTGATGCGCATGCGGATGATTATGACTCTGCTCCTGGCGTCTCCATTACCGGTCATACCATCCCCTCGGTCGATTACTACGCCACGCCGTCGCCTCCTCCTGCTGCCCTTCCAAGCCGTGGCACTCCTAACACCAAATCGCAGTACATCCAAGAATCATCCTTTGCAGAAGACGGAACACCCATTACCGTCCAAACGCGTCGCATCGCTGCCACTGACACCATCGGATCCATCCGATTCAGCGGCACCTCCAACCCCACCTCTTCTCCCACCCCCGCACCGCACGTCAACACCCAATCGCCCCTCTCCGCCATTGGCACTCTGCCTCCACCTCGCCGTCCAGATCCAAGCACGCTCACCGGTGCTTCCGGGACCGCAAAAATCGCACCTCCTCGCACCATCACCTCCGCCATCCCTACCGCCGGCGGCTCGGACGAATCGATCGCATCGCGTCGGAAAAGCGGCATCGATCGCATTGGTCTCAGTTCGAGTATCGTCGATGCCTCGGGTGGAACACCGCTGTGCGCGAGGTGTAAGAGGCCGGTGTATTTCGCAGAGCAGAAGGCTGCCGCGGGGAGGAAGTGGCACAGAGCGTGTTTGAGATGCGACGGTTGCGGAACGACGTTGGAGAGCGGCAAGTTGGAAGAAGGTCCGGTGGGAGGAGCGAGTGGAAAGCTTGGAGAGGGTGGGGCGAACGTCTGGTGCAGGATCTGTTATGCGAAGTACTTTGGGCCTAAGGGTCTGGGTGTAGGCCTGTCGCTACCAGAGACCATGCGGTAGAGAAGCCAGTAGTAATGACAAGTCAAGATACCCTTCTGTGATTACGAGATAGAACACGCCGTGTGATGTGTGAGAGTGCAAGGACATCGGCTCAGAAGATCACGCTGGGAACAGACAACAGCATTGAAAGACATCCGTTCTGTCAGGGTATATATTCCGATCCGGATCTATGAACACCAATCAGCGTAGTGCAGGCGGCCAATCTTGCCTCTTCCTCTGAACACCTCCCTCACCGAATCTCGGATTCATCGGGAAGTGGAGCCCTTCGTTGGGATGCGTTCCGAGTGGTATGAACCACAGGACTGCGGATGAACCTAGTGCCTGTTCGACGTTGGTCCTGAAGGATCCTTTACCTGGCTTTGCAGGGGGACTTGCCGTGTGTTCGGACTTCTCTTGCGCTCCATCCGCCTGCTGCTGCAGATGAAGCTCGTGTTCGCCACCCAACCACCATCGGTTCCCTTCGTTGGTCAATCCTCCCCACTCCGCATCCCATTCCCTCACCATGTTTCTTCTCGCTTTGACGCCCTTCAACCCGGTCTGTTTCTGCATCGCGAACCACCTCTCCACCAACATCCTCTCCCTACCCTGCGTCTTGCTGATACCAACATGCTCGATCGTCGTCATGTTATGACCCATCAACCACGTATGCGTTCCCAACAACGCACTCGTGAAGATCAAGAAAATCGCGCAGATTGGGAACAAGGATATCAAGAATCCATCCACCTTCCACTGACCGGAACCGAGAGATTTGACACCGCGATGGAAGAAGGTCGCAGTGGTGATGAGCGTGTAGAGTTCGAGAAGTGTGACCCAGAAGACGAAGGCGTAGAAGAAGCGCTGGTTGTGCGCCCCTACGCATCCGCCGACCCAGGGACAGTGATGGTCCATCTTGAGAACGCAAACGCCACAGCGACGACAGTGGTGCGCTCGGGGTGGTTTGACGAGGCGACAGCGGTGACAGTAGAGCGCCGAGGCGGAGAGTGGCGGAGGGTCGTTGGTAGGTCGACGTTGAGGTGGTGCCCAGCCAGATGCGGTAGCATTGCCGTGGGCAGCTGGTGATGTTCCGGAGGTGGCAGCTTCGAGATTTTGTGCGCCCTCTTGCATGCCCTGGCCTTCAGCAACAGCCGCAGCCGCGAGCGGACCGAAGACGCCTGGCAGTTGCGGATCAGCGGCTGCGTCCGATGATTCCGCGTTGTCCGTGACAGGCGGCACTTGGGCGCCTAGCTGCCTTTCAACATATGCTACAGAGGTGTCTGCTGTTTCATCTTGCTGCGCAATGGCGTCGCCGGACCCGTACTGCGATTGAGATAGTTCGGCAGGCTGGGCGATGTGCTTCGGCTCGACCGATCCGGGGAGAACGCGCATACTGTCCGAAGAGCCGCGGTTGCCGCCGAAGCTTTCCAAATCCGCACTGAAGGAAGGATAAGGCAGAGATGTCGATGCTGCTGGCGCGGAAGCATCTTCGCGGTGCATCGCAGCCTCGTCTGAGCTCTGGTATGACTGCCCCCGAATCGGCACCGGTTGGGCTACGTTTTGGAGTGATTGCTGAGGTTGCATCTGCGCACCATTCCACGGCTGTACCGTAGTTGCAGCGGCGGGAGGATCCGATTCGCCGACATAGTCCTTCACCAACCCAGGTCCTTTCGAGATGACCACCACGTACGACCATATGGTCATCAACCAAAGAATGACAAATCCTACCAGCAGACCAATGCCTTCTTGCCTGGTTCCCAACACCATGCCTTGCGCATTCTGCTGTATCAGTCGGCTACACAAGCGCCATACGTACGCAAGAAACACCCAGGAAAGGATCACGAACACCATCGGAATGATGGCCTTTCTCGCGACGAGTGGATCACCGTTCTCTTGTCGAGACGCTTCTGCCTGAGCTCTGTTAAGTTCCATACGTTCGTTGAAGCGGACGACGTTCTGCGTACACGATTCTATGCTGTCGATACAGCTCTGCAAGCATTTTGGCGGTGGTGGTCGATCGGCGGCTCTTGACTGACGGTTTGTGTTCGTTTGTCCGACATGAGCTGTGACAGGGATGGGAAGGGGAGCGGGAGCGACAGCGGCAACAGACAAAGGCTCGGCTGAGTGTGGCTCCTTCTTGGCCTCGGCGGTGTGGGAAACGGCCGTTTTTGAGTTCAGCGGTTGTGATTGGCCGTCGTGGAAGTCGACATGGGTATGTGAAGAGGTGGATACGACTGAAGTGGTGCGATCTTCGCACTCTGAGCGAGTCTGTGCCGTTGTCATGGTGGAAATATGATAGGTACAGGGCCTGTGTACCGGACGTCCGAAGCACGATGGATGTTGTCCCCACGGTCCGTGTGAGGAAACCACTTTACTGTTGCACAGGAGTCGACATTGTGAATCGCTGCCGATCGAGAGGCTGCTGAGCAAGGTAGGCCGTAAGGACGTTGAGAGGATACCTCCGGCAGATGACGAGCCGAAGATCTCGATGCAGTTCGGCAGGTCAAAAGGTGATGGTGGTGGTAAGGTGAGCTGCTGCTTGTAGTCGAGTGTCCCCTGAGCCTTGAGTTGGGTTGTGAGAGCAGTGTTGTGCTCCCCAGCGTGCGTGTGTTGTGCTTGTTTCTTTTCCTCGAAGCCTCCACTTGGTGACTGAACGATCTCACATCTTGAAACGCTGCCGGCCGGTTTGGTTTTCGAAATCGGCGCATCAGCGCCAAGAGAATTTTGGATTTAGCAGACAGCGACTCACAAAGCGCCCTTCCGAGAGTGGGGATTTTCCGCACAAGAGGTGGAACAAAAGGCGCCGATGCAGGCACGGCAGTGGCGGAATACCTTTTTGCCCTTCTCTGTTGCAGCTGGCGAGGAGCTGCGTTCGGGGCCACAGTGCAGACCTCTTGCAGAAAGCGAATTCTAGCTCTTCTCTCTTTTATCGCCTCTGCCAGACGGGGGCACGCCCGGTCTCTTCGGCAAAATCCTGCCGCCTGTATCGTGTGTCTGTGGTAGACACTTCGACACGCTGCCTGGCTACCGTGCAATGCATTCATTCACCTGTCAAGGTGCGTGGCTTGCCGTCGACACTTTCTCATCCTCGAACCACATCTCCCTTCTACACTGAATTCTGTCGCCATTGCCGTTCGCGCTCTTGCCATTCGCCGCGCTGCAGTCGCAATTTCTGCCGCTCACTACGCTAGGCGTGCTGTGACACGCGGCCAAGTGGCCCGGCCACCGGAAGCTGATCTCCCATACCGCATCTACCGCAACACGGACTCCTTTTGTCGACGTGTGTAACAACACCTTCAGCTCCCAGCAAAGAGACCGATCCCAACTTAATCATCGCCTGCGCTGGCACCCACAGCAACCATGTCCGCCATCCCCATGTCAGTGACGGCCATTGCGGCTTTCCCAACACGTCTGCCGCCGCCACCGTCCTATTCGAATTCGTCTTCGGGCCATTCCTTTTTCGGACCACCCGACGATCTGGTAGTCATCTCTGCTCGACGCGTCAACTCAATCCTGCCGCCGCTTATCACAGCATCCATGGCACTCGGCTTGGTCGTTTCGGACTGGTCGATCCATCTGCCGTGGGAATGGAAGCTTCTCTCCAGGCGTAAGAAGTGGAAGCTCTCGCACATCGCCTACTTTGCGTCACGAATCGGCGGACTTGGCTACGCCATTACCGCGATGCTTCATTCGGTCGTCGGAAACGTAGCGGGAGGACCGATGGAGTTGGGCGCAGCCAGATGGGATTACGCCAACTTTGCCTGCCAAGCCGATCGCCGAGCCAGCATCTTCTTCTCGCTCCTTTCGATCGGTGGCAGCAGCGGCATCCTTCTGCTTCGCTGCCTTGCGCTGTATCGGTTCCACATCGTCGCCGTCATCTCGCTCGGACTGTTGTGGCTCGCAACGCCTGCATTCCTCATGGTCAATATCTTTGTGCTTAGCAGCCAGAGCAGACGTAACGGCATCAGCGCTTGCGATCCTTCTCCACCGCGAAAGTTGGGTGGCAATCCGATCATCTATATGATGCCATGGTTCTTCCTGCCCATCTTCGACTCGACCATCCTAGCGTTGTCGCTCTACGGCCTTCGACGCGCTTCGCACCGACGACGCAGCTCGCCGCTGGAGCGCATGTTTCGTAAGGACAACATCTTTTACTATTTCATCGTCTTTCTCTGCGTCATCCCGATCCCCATCTGGTACGTGTGTCAGCAGCGCGATGGTCGCATGATGCCGTATCTCAACCTCTACATCGGACTTTCAAGTATCCTGTCATGCCGGATGTTCATCAACTTGTGGAAGGCGATTGGGAGAGAATTGGCGTTGGCACACACGTTCAGCAGCAATGTGCATGACCAGTACCGCATCGACTCGGCGAGTATGGAGCAGGCCACAGCGGGGCTCGTTGCGTCGCAGGTCAGTCTGCCCACGTCAACGACGAGCCCACGGCCTTCCGACTCATCTCCGACCGATCGCAGCACGGATGGCACTCCACCAACAATATGCGAAAAGGCGCTACCGTCGCCTTCCTCCATCGATCTCAGGACCACCTCGGTCGATTCGGACGCAGTCTCGATAACGCAGAGTCTCAACGAGACGCGGCTTCGCAGAATCGTTCCGGACTGGACCGATGTTGATCCCGACCTCGCTTTCAGTCTGAATGGTGACTTTTACGGCGATGTCAACTCGATTTCGTATGATTACCAATCGAGACAGATGCACTCGACACCTTATTGATGGTGATGCAGAGCACGTCGTGTCTCGTACCTTTTCTCTCTCCCTCTTGTTCGACCATTCATGTATTATTAGTGTGCACGGTAGCCAAAGTAAAGGTCTTTATCTATCTCATTACCGAGTGTGGCTCTGCGTGACTATATCGACCAGACTCGAGAGACTCGGGATGGTCCTCTGCCTGGCATACTGGAGCTCCTGCTGGGTGCTGCGGTCCTTGAGCACCTGCTGGTACGGCTGGTTGCTATGCAATGTGGCGGGCCGTTGCAGCCACGCAGCTTGCAAACCAGCGTCGGCAGCTCCCCAGAAATCCTCGTGCAGCTGGTCGCCAACGTACAGCACATTGGCGGCTTCTAGCTGCGCTGACGGAGATGAAGCTCGACGAACGGCGGCGTGGAAGAAGCGTGGGTCTGGTTTGGCGCACTTTTCAAAGTAGGACAGTGTCGGCGGCGGCTGCAGCGCGGCCGCGGTAGTTGAAGTAGCTGTCGCGGTGGCGTGTACGTCGAGTTGCAGGAAGCGATCGAGGTCAAAGCTCTTGAGAACCGAGAGGATACGCGAATCGCTGTTGGTGGCAAGTGCCATCGTGATGGGAAGATTGTTGCTGGCTCCGAAATGGCAGAGTTGCTGCAACGTGGGAACCACGTCTGGAAACAAATGATACGCCTCGTTGGTGCCGAATCGAGTGACGAGACGGGACGAGAGCGACTCGATGCATCTGTCATACTGTTCCGCAGTGACGTGAGAATGCAGATGAGGAGCAAAGGTGCGCTGGATCACCTGCTTCCACCATTCGTCGGGAGATGCGATGTTTGTCTGTAGACCGTAGTTCGGGTGCTGCTCCGACGTTGACCGAAACGCTTGCTTGAATGCAGTCTTGACATCATCGTCCGACACCTGAAGCCCATACTCCCTCGCAACTGCCGCATACTGCAGATGCGGAGCGCTTCGCGGTGTCACGAGCGTATCAAAGGCGTCCAGCAACACCAAGCGAATTGGTGCGGACGTCGGGAATCTGACCATGCTGTCACCCGTGACAGCGCAGATGATTGCCGCCAAGCTTCGCGCTCAACAACGATCCGACGTTACGGAGCGCGACACAGATGAGATCGGGTGGCTTGGCGAGGGTGCGTGTGTCCGTGTTACGCTAGATTAGCTCAGTGCCAAATATGCACATGCTGCGGCTTTGCGTTGACAGCGTCGGAACCCGGCCCACAGAACCAAGCGATGCCCGCAGGCGAGACCTGATCCGAGAAACCAACACGTTTGGGCCCAATCCGTCTCCCCTTGCTACCCACTGTTTCCGTTGCAACGTCACTTATGACAGACAGATCGTGATATTGTCGAAACCAATTCCGAGCGATGACCCGCTCACCATCACTGTTGATGTATTCAAGTCCTTTTTTTAGCAGGAAGTGGTCCGTGTGCTGCTCTTCTTTTGTTGAGCGCTGCAGGGTTCAAAGCTGATCTGGGCGAAGATTGGTCGGGGAATTCCTTTGTGCCAAGAGAGCCGGGAAAAAAATGTATTCCCGACCTGGTTTCTAAGATCTGCAGAGCATCGTTCTGTATTGCACTATGAGCTTAGTGTTTGACGTCGCAAGGGACACAGGACAGCTGTCATAGAGCCCCGCTGTTGGAACATGTGACCTGCTCCTCCGGAGTCCGGCGAGAGCATTTGTAGCGATGTCGACTGGTCCGTTGGATGTGTACGTATGAGCACGCACGTAAGCGGCATCTTTAGTAGCGCCGCGCTTCTCGCCTAGCAGGATTGCCGATCGCTTGGAGCGCTTGTTGACACTTTTGGGTGATTCTGTTGAAGTGGGGGTTCAGTGTTCAACTGTCCACGACGACCGCGGTTGCGGGGGATGCCGTCGTACATCTTCAGCCACACTCGGCATGGCGCTCTAGCAACCTTTACCTTGTCGACCTTCTTTCCTTCGGAACTCTCCCCCTTCGACTGTCTCTAAAGCCTATCAAAAGCTGACTTCCAACGCTGCCTTGTTCGACGTTGCTTTCGTCTTCTCCCCATTCAAGCGCGCTTCTCACGCCACTGCAGGCAAGTTTCCGCCCACGTTCAGAACTCGGTCTCCCGCGACAAGACTCGACCTCGAAAGCTCTCTAGTCTCCCTCTGTGCGCTTTCGATCCAGGGGTCCGTCAGCATCGCTGACCCAGCTTCGAGAGTCGCGAATTCCCGAGTAGTGCTGGACCCACAAACGTCTACAAAAGGAAGGCCGATCGCTCTTCTACCTGCCCATCCACGACACAACACGACTCTAAAGCAGGGTACATACACACATGCTTCTGGAGGATGACGATCGCACCCATCACAGACAGTACGAGCCTCCTTACCCCCTTCGAGGGACGATGGAGCGTCAACGCCCTCATTGATGACGTACTCGAGTTCGGCCGAGACCGCGTCTGCGTCTCTTACATCAAGTCCACTGAGCCTTTCGAATGGCAGCATGTCACTGGCGCTGACCTCGATCGATGTCTTCGCGCTGCAACTGCATACTATGCCCAACACGTCGGTGTTAGAGGTCACGACCAGCCGTGCAGACAGATTGGCCTGCTGTCCGACTCTAGCTTCGACTTGCTCGTAACGAAAATGGCAATGATCCGTCTGGGATATGGCGTCGTCCTCATCTCGCCCAACAACTCGGTGCCAGCCATCGTTCACCTCCTCAAAGCCACAAACTCTGTCACCCTGGTACCTAGTGCGGAAAAGCGGAGAGAGGCAGAGCAGGCTCGTCAGCTGCTGTTGCAGGAACAGGACGGCAAACTTGACATCGTCGACCTGTGTCCAATCCAAGAGGCGGTCCAGCTTGGGCAGCTTCCTCCGCCATCCACCAAGAGGGATCCTTTCCAAGCTCAGATCTCGTATCAACAGCAGGCGCAAGAACCTTCATTCACCTTACACTCGAGCGGCAGCACCGGTTTTCCCAAGCCATACTCATATACGCACGAGACATATCTGGTCATCATTGCCGACTACATGCCCTATGATGCCTTGTGCACCGCGCCCATCTACCACGGCTTTGCGTGTGCGGTTGCCTGGAGGCAGCTCATCCATCACCGCCGACTCTACCTCTACACTGGCACCATCCGCCACGACCTTGTCGCCGAGGCTGCCCGCAATAGCACCACCGAGATCATCTACGCGGTGCCGTTCACATTCAAGATGCTCAGCGAACAAAAGGAGAGCCTCGAGACGCTCCGCGCCGCCAAGATCTGCTGCTACAGCGGTGCACCTTGTCCCATCGAGGTGGGCGATATGCTCGTGGCCAATGGTATCAATCTCGTTGCCTTCCTCGGCGCCACTGAGCTCGGTCAGATCATGGACAGCATACGCGACTTCGCCAACGACAAAGGCTGGAACGTTATGCGTCCAAGTTCGCGCGTCGCTCCGTACCTCAAGTTCGAGAACGATGGTACGACCCAGGAGGGTCCCTACGAGATGGTCTGCATCAAAGGCTGGAAGGGCTTGTCGAAAGTGAATCGTCCAGACGGCAGCTACGCAAGCGGTGATCACTACCGCATCGTGCGCAACGACGACGGCAGTATCCGAGGATACGTGTACCTTGGCAGAGGAGACGACACGCTGGTCCATCTCAACGGCGAAAAGACAAATCCGGTCCCCATGGAGCAGAGCATCAAGTCATCTCCGCTGCTGCGCGACTGTCTCGTCTTTGGCGCTGGTCAGCCGTGCACTGGTGCCCTAGTCATCCCTTACGAACATGCTTGGAAGGCTTTGTCATCTTTGTCCGAGTCGGATCGGCAGACCGCGCTGAAGAAGCAGATCGAGCCGTTGGTACGCGAAGTCAACTCGCAGTGTCCCTCTCACTCGCGTCTCGTTCCGGAGATGATCCTGTTCCTCGACCCTTCAGCACGCTTTCCCCTGGCGGACAAGGGCAGCGTCAAACGAGCCCCGGCCAACTCACTGTTTGCGCAAGAAATCACTCAGCTGTATACCGAGTTTGACTTGGGCACTTCGACCCCTGACAAGCAAAAGGCAACCATCGAGTCGTCAGCGCAGCTCAAAAAGTCGCTGCAGAACATTCTCGAACACTTCATCGAGCTGACTCTCGAAGGCAAGGAGGACGTTGATTTGACAAGTCTCGGCGTCGATTCGGTCATGGACAGTCAGATCCGCAGCCAGGTTCATCGATCGGTGCGCATGCAAGGGCCGCTTCCGAACACGGTCGTCTTTCAGCATCCGACGCTCAACAAGCTTACGCAAGCAGTGTATCTTCACATCAAAGGCCAAGGTACGAATGGCGCCGCGACCAAGGCAAACAAGGAGGAACAAGATCGCTGGTCCTACCAGATGCTTGATGAGCTGCGTTCCAAGCTCAAAGCTCGCGATGCGAGCCTGTCCGAGACAGCGCCTCGGAACACCAAGGAGACCGTCGTTCTGACCGGCGCTACGGGCTCACTCGGTGCACACATCCTCGACCAGCTTCTCCGAAAAGATTCGGTCGCCAAGGTCATCTGTCTCAACCGTGCCGCTGATCATCAGGAAGCAAGCAAGCGGACGGAAGAATCGCTCAAAGCCCGTGGCCTGGCAGTACCTGCGGGTCACGAACGTGCGCGACTCATATCGATGGCGGCCGACATCAGCCAGAAAGACCTGGGCTTATCCCAGCAAGAATACGCCGACTTGGCCGGGAGCATCACATGCGTGGTACACAACGGATGGCCGGTCAACTTTGTCATGTCCGTTGACTCTTTCCAGAGCGTCCTCGAGGGCACCGTTGGGCTGATGAACCTGGCAGGGCAAAGCACCGCATGCCGCAAACCCAGATTCATCTTCTCATCGTCCATCTCCGTGGCGTTCAAAAATGCTGGCGCCGTCATTCCGGAGACGATCCTCGATCATCTGGGTCATACCCACGCGCTGGGATACGCCCACTCCAAGTGGATTGTCGAGAATCTGTGTCGCGATGGCGAGGCCCTCGTTGGCGGTGGGTTCCAGTCGGTGGTCATGAGGATTGGACAGATGGTGGGCGACAGATCTGCGGGCATCTGGAACGAGACCGAGGCACCACCTCTGATGATCAAGGCTGCCCAAACCATCGGCTGCCTTCCGGACCGGCTCGACGATCTGTACTGGCTTCCTGTCGACGTCGCAGGTCTCGTGGCAGCGCAGCTTACGACGGCCGACTTGTCCAGCAACTGCGAGCTGGTGCATGTCGTCAGCGAGGAAGCAATGCCTTGGAAGACAGCACTCTTGACGCTCGCTGAGCCGCAAAACCTCGGCAAGACGTTCGAAGTGGTTCCCTATGCACAGTGGGTCGAGCGGCTGGAGCGCTCGGATCGCAATCCCACACGCAACCCAACCATCAAGCTGCTGGAACACTACCGAACAATGCAACGCGATCTGGAAAGTAGCGATAGAGTGATTGGCCAATTTGACACGACCAACCTCAGGAGGATCGTCGCTTCATCTCCGGAGAAGGATGAAATTCTGGAGGGTTTGACAGCTTATCGGCCCGAGTACCTCAGCCGCACCGTGGCAGCGTGGAAACGCTCTGCGTTCCTTCAGTAGCGTGACGCCTCGCTGCTCGCCTCACTTGCTTCATTTTGATGGCTTTGGTTTTTGCATTTGTTTGCCAACGTCCACATCAATCCGATGCGATCGAACTGATTTCACCACAGCGTCAAATTGTGGAGCGCTTCTCGCGCTCGCGCACCATCAATGATTGTGCTGTTGAGCACCGTGTCGGGCGGCAAATGACATCCGTTCAAACTGTACCGTCGATCAGCGAGTCGTGGGTGGATCGGCTTGCGGGATTGCTGGGAGAGACTGGGAGAGATGTAGGTTAATCCCACCACTGCATTGCCTGCTCGCCGCGATCTCGGTGTGCCAATCACCCTGTCACGTAATGAAGTCGTGCGGGACCTTGCTTTTGCGGTTGTCAGCAGAGATGAAGTGTTGTCATCGCCGCTTTGACTAACGGCGGGACCAAACGACACAGGCTGAGCTGATCTACTGTGGCTTCAGAAAGGTCACTCCCTGGCCTGGTGCAACACATATAAGAGACTACATCGAAAGGCTTTTGGGTCACAAACGATTCTCTGTACCATTCCCTCTCCCTAATACGTCTTTCCGATCCCTCCGACACCTATTCGCCCATGAAGCTTTTCCTTGCGGCACTCGCTGCAGCACTGGCGGCAACCGCTCACGGTAAGATTTCTGCATCGAAATCACGTATGGTGACACATAAGAACGACTCAAGCTGACCTTCCGCCTTCCACACTTGTCGGCCATGATACCTCTACAATTACAGGTGCTGCTCTGCCTCAGAATGCTCAGCCAGACACGTTGCCGACTTCCGATGAGCCCGATATCTCCAACTTCCATGTTCGCAAGGGACCTCAAGTCACAGATGCTAGCGGCGCTCCGCTCAAGTCTGGCTTGACTCTTGAGCTTGGTTCGCAAGCCAAGGCAAAGTGCATGTACGACATGGACACTTTCGTTGAGTCCAACCTTAACTATGGCAGTGATGGTGGTCTTTACGCGGAGATGATCCGCAATCGCGCTTTCCAATCTCCCGCCGACGGTGTCTTCGGTGTCGGCGCTAACGACAGCATCGGCTCTGGCTCGCTCACCGCTTGGCAGCCTGTCGGCGACTCGAAGCTCGATCTGGTAGCTGACAATCCGCTTTCCGATGCACTGCCCAAGTCAGCCAAGATCACCTGTGGCACGCAAAAGAACGAGCTTTGCGGTATAAAGAACCTCGGATTTTTCGGACTACCCGTCCACGCTGGCGAAACTTACAATGCTAGCTTCTACATCCGTGCCGACAAGCCTGGCAAGATGCGTCTCAAGTTCGGCCTGTTCAGCAACGACTTGACTCAGGCATGGGCTCAGAATGACGCCTTTGTCGAGATCGGCAGTGGATGGACTCCTGTTCACCAAGTCCTGACGCCCAGGGAGGCTGCTAGCGACATCAACAACGTCTTTGCGATTCAAACCAACGCCGATGCTGGTTCTTTCCAGGTCAACCTCATCAGTCTCTTCCCCACACCGTACCCAGGCACCGTCGCTAGGAACGATGTGGCGCAAAAGATGCTCAAGTTCAAGCCCAAGGCGATCCGATGGCCAGGTGGAAACGATCTGGTCGGCCACACTATCGCTTCGCGCTTCCAGTGGAATAACACCATTGGTCCTCTGAACGACAGACCGGGACGTCTTGGCAACTGGGCCGGCTGGAACACCGATGGTCTGGGAGTCGTCGAGATGTACAACTTCATCCAAAAGATGAACGCGCGTCTGATCGTTGGTCTTTGGGCTGGTGTCGACGCCAACAACAACTCGGTGCCCCTCAAGGACCTCGACCCGTACGTGGAGCAGCAGATCGAGTTCGCTCACTTCCTCCTCGACACTGAAGGCAAATGGGCGGATCTGCGAGTCAAGAGCGGAGGACCTCAGAAGCCTTACGATGTCCAGGCGTTCATGATCGGCAACGAAGGCGGACTCACGCCTGCTGTGGACTACCAGACGCGCTTCGACATGATCACCAACAGGCTCAAGAAAGAATTTGCTGGCCACGCTGGCTTTGACGAGATCGACCTCATTGCTTCTGCCGCCATCTGCGTTCCCACGGGCTACAAGTACCGAGTTGACCTGCTCAACCAGCCCATCTACGGCACGCCTGCCGACTTTGTGGAGAAGTACCACATGTACGACGACGCTTCGCGTAGCAACCAGACCATCTTCTACAGCATGGAGTTCGCCGTCATCAACTCCGGTATGGAAGCCGACGACAACATCTGGTTCGGACCGGGTCGTCTCCACCACAGCATCATGCAAGGTTCGCTTGCCGAATCGATCTTCATCCTGGGTATGGAGAATAACTGTGACATCGTGCGCGGCGCTGCCTACGCTCCCGAGCTTTCGAATGAGTCGGACGATCGTGCTTCGCAGTCGACTCCCGGTATGCTCGAGTTCGACACGACCAAAGTGGTCGGGTCCACCTCGTGGTTGATGCAGAGCCTCGTAAGCGCCAACCGCATCAGCGAGAGTCTGCCCATCAAGAACAGCAAGCAGCTCGAAGATGCCAAGATCTACGCGTCTGCTGGTCTCGACGAGCACGGTGCGGTGGTGATCAAGATCGTCAACTACAGCGAGAAGCGGGTGCCGTTCAACATTGATGCTGGTGTTCCGGTCGGTTATCCCGTCTGTTGGGAGGTGGCTGGTCAGGGTCCGTTGGACTCGAACACCCTTGAGAAGCAGCTCGTCAAGACCGAGGGTTGCACCGCTAAGGCCTCGGGAACGTACCTCACCGTTGAGCTGAGCAAGTGGTCGTTCACCGTGATCAAGGCTGGACGGGGGAGGGTCGCTTAGAATCTCTCTGCAGACTGCATGTGCCTCATTCGCTACTTTCGTTTGCTCCACAACTTCCTTTGTCCGTTCCTCTCTCAATATCACCTCTTCTTCAACTCATTTTTCCACAATTCGCGGGTGACTGCGTGGCAGGTTGAGTTTAGAAGGGCTAAAATACGGTTTGGCAGTGATCAAAGCTGGCTTGTGATATGACAGAGCACCGAAAGTGGCGAGAGCGCTCGGGCCCTTGAGGTTTTGATGTTGGTTGGTTGGACCCTGAATCCAGATGCATTTGACGTTGCGTTCTTCTCGCCAGCCTCCACCGCTGTTACCGTTATCGAGAACTCATCATCATAACCCCCTCCTCGGCAGGAATGAACCTTCCTTCTCAGATAAGCAAGGCCTCCACAAGATGAGCAACAATAACGGTCGTCGCTTCTACGATGTCGCGATCGAGCCTTCCACCGCAGCACTGCTCTCTGCAGCCTCACAGACTGGGACGAGCCAAGCAAAAACTGGTTCATCACTCCCCAACTATGTCGCACTCAACTTCAACTTCAAGCCCGACTCTGCACACGACTGCAGAAAAGGCGCCCTCTTCCAGCCTGGCTCCAGCAGCAGCGTCAACGCTGACTGGCAGCTGGAGCTTGAGTCGACGGACACAGAAGCAGGATCCAGTACCGACTCGAAAGCTGCGGCAAGACACCAGCAAGCGCACGTGTTTACCGGGCCTCAGACTTCGGCAAAAGCATACGACCTGGTCTTGGTCTGGGATGACAAAATGAGAAGATACCGTCTAGAGCGTATCGCATCCACCTTTTCGCTCAAGTACGAGAGATCTAAGACGATTCTCAGCAAGAAGAGTCAAGACGTATGGGAGAGCGACGCAGCAAAGCCGAGCAAACGAGCCTCCGCAAACAGCGTGATGCTGCGATCGGCATCTGACGACAAGCAAGATGAAAGCAGACGTACAAGCAATCATCCTGCGCAGCTTCCATCAGCTATTGCGGGAAGCAAGAGAGCAGGCGAGCTCAAGCTGCACGGCAAGACAAGCAATGTTGCTGCTCCCGTACGACGTTCTTCTCGAATCAGCGTGGCGGTCGAGATGGAGGAATTCGATGATCGGTCCGAGTCACCAGTAGAGTCCCCAGCTGGATCAGCGAGCAGGTCAAAGAGGAGCTCAGTGTCGCAAGAAAACGAGCTGCGAAGCAAAGACGAGAACAAACGAGTCAAGTTGCCAGAAGCAATCCAACAGCGTAGCTCAAACGACGAGCCTGCTGTTGGACTACGTCGCAGCCGTCGTCGTTCGAGCCAGGCACAAACGGAAGAAGGTCCGCTATCTTCACCCCACAGTGACCCCGTCTCAAAGTCTGAGCCGGCTCTTGCGGCAGAGGTTGAGACAGCTCGACAAACAGACGCGGAGGATGACGATTTGGCGCTCGAGCTAGAGCGGGAGCTGCAACGCGAGCTCGACGTGGAGATGCGGGACAAAAGCGAGGTCGAAGAGCGACCACGTCCAAGAACCGTCTCGGCAAACTTACCCGCAAAGTCCGCTTCGAATCGGTCTCTCTCGCCCGTCTCTCGACTCAAGCGCGGAGAGAGACAATTGAAGGTCAGCACGCCGAAAGCACACACTCCTGACCTCGATGATGCATCGCTGCACCATTCTTCAGCCTTCTCGAGATCCCACAGGCAAACCGACTCTCCATTGACGGACCGTTCGAGTCCTGGCGATGCGGATCATATTCCAGCAGCAGCATCCATAGGCCTCGGGTTACATCAGACTGGGGTTGGCATTACTCCCACCGCCTCTCCGCGTCTTGACGTCGCCAGTCCTGCCGAGTCGGCCGCTTCACCGGCAAAGATTGACGGCGACCTGAATCAAGAGGGCGAAGAGGACGAAGACGATGACGATTTGCAAGACTTTGCAGCCGAACTCGACCTGAGCCTGGCTGAAGGTCCCGATGCTTTGTCACCGGTCGTTGGTGGTGCCCTAGAGAAGAGACGAAGCTCTCGAACTTTCACAGCATTGCAGAGCATGTCTGAGGCTGGAGCTAGGTCGGCTCGCAAAGCGTATGGACTCGGCGGTCCACGTCAGGAAGAGGAAGAGCTTGAAGACAGTGACTGAGTGTCGTGATGTGCGAACACTGATGTAGCACCATCTCAGCATTTCAAGTAATCGTAGATTCGTCTTTGTTGCAGTTGTAAAGTCCGTGTTGGGCTCGATGCTGTGCCATATCCTCGGAACACATTTCGGCGGGAAAGAGTGTCACATGGCGCGGCTGCCTGAGCTTTGACTCGACTTCGGCTACTAGACTGGATCAAAATTTCGCACTGGACATGTGCACAACACGGAAGACCCTGAGACTCGACGCTTCACTCCGCTTCTCCATCGTCACATCATATTCCATTGCCTCGTCCTCGACTCCTTTGGCGTAGCGGCGATGGTCGTCGACGCCATCACCACGCTCTGAACAAATGCCAGCGGAAGTACTTGACCAAGTCGCCAGTCCGGCTCAAGCTGAGACTATCTCATCGTCTGGATCCGCTCCGCACAATCTCAGCTCCCAGACCACTCCTGCAAAAGCTGCTTCAACATCCAAAAGCATACCTGCGAGAGACGGTCATCCAGAACCTGCCGCTGCTGCTGAACGATCCAGCAGCAGCAACATGACTCAGACCCCTAAGAAGGATAAGAAGCACGACCGAGAAGCAAGCATCCTCACGGATTCCGACAAGAAGGACAAAGAACGCGAAACCCGTCTACCCGCTTGCGAAGCATGCAGATCGCGAAAGGTGAAATGCGATGCCTTGCTACCGGCTTGCACTCCATGTCAAAAGTCTGGCCGAGAATGCTATGGTCGTGACAAGGTGCCCAATGTCTCTCGGGGCCTGGTCTACGAATTGCAGCAGAAGGTCAAGGATTTAGAGAGTCGATTGGCCCTTGCTTCTTCTGGCGTCAAGGTCTCATCAGTCACCAACGGAGATGCTGGTAGAAATGAGGCTGGTGAGAGGGGCAGGCGCTCCTCACATGTTGGACTTCCATCAGCAAAACGTGCAAAGAGGGGTCGCAACGGCCACTCAAGCTTCGACCACAGCGCAGAAAGCCCGAACAGCGACCAAGTATCGTCCTCATCCGACAGCATGTCTACATCACCGGAGCCCACGGATCCCTCGCCCAACGATTTCGTCCAGCAAACAAGCACTATCCTCGAGAGCCTCTCCTCAGACCTCACAGCTTCCACGCACCGTCCGACGCAGTCAACACCAGAGAGACCTTCAACGCAAACTTTGGACAACGACGAAGCATCCGCTCTAGCTGCGCTCACACGGCATCACCGGGATCGTACAAGATCACCGCATCGGCTGAAGCGTCGATCGTCATCCAACGCGTCCAAGTATCGAGACGAGGCTATCAGCCATCTTTCTGCTTCTTCGTCCACCTTTCACCATCTCAAACCTCGGTCACGATCTGGTAGACTGGGTACGATATCGGCGTACGATCGGAGCTTCTTTGATAGGCTGATTGCGAGATATCTTACATACATGAATACTGCTTTATCGGTGATCAACGAGGTAAGGATGTGGGAGATCGCAGGGCTGGTGTATCAAGATGACGAGCGGGCACGACTAGCAGCTCTTTCGATGGGGTCGCATAGCAGTATGCCTCCTCCACCTCTTCCTTCCTCTCCCTCGGTGGACCGAATGACATTGTCGAGGCATCGATATGTGGTCTTGATGGCATTGGCCATAGCATTGGCGTCGCTCGGTCGTTCACACAATTTCAGCCCGGAGCTTCGTAGACTCGGACATCAGTACTGGGCTGAAGCTCAAGCGCTTCACCCCTTGATATTTCGAACCGGCGATCTGGATAAGCTGCGAGCTTCTCTTCTGCAGCTGCAGTACGCACTTCTCGTACCCACAGCCGGCAGCGTATGGGAGCTGTCAGGTGCAGCCATGCGTCTCGTCACGGAGCTCAACTTGCAAGTCGACCGCGAATTTGATACTGCCGCCAACGCCCCTTTTACGCAAGAAACAATCGACCTTCGGCGTAGGCTGTTCTGGACCACTTACTGTCTGGATCGGAGTCTGGCGATGGCGCTCGCTAGACCACCTGGGTTGTCGGATGCATGGATCCATGTTCAGCAGCCTACTCTGCAACCGGACGCGGAGCTTGTGCGTCCAGACCGAAAAGATGCGGCATCGACCGATGGTGGCAGGACAGACCCGCTGAAGGAAATCTTCCGATCGCACATCAACCTTCGTCGTATCCAATCCGAGATCCTCTGTCGCCTTCACAGCGTCAACCCACGCGATTACTCACTCGACCACGATGGGATGAGCTCCACGCAGTCTCCACTAGATCGGCCTTCTCTAGCTCTCGTCATGGAAGTTGGACCGCCAACGCCGAACGTAGAGTGGCAGACTAGGATGATGGACAAGCTGGTCGAGTGGAGATCCGAGTACGATCGGATTCGACTTGGACCACTGACTTCGGACAGATTGCCACAAAACGAAGGGATCAGTTCCACGGCTACCCCGTTCATCACGAGAGATTGGATCGATCTCAATCACAACCTCACCATCTCATTGTTGTTCCGTCCTTCTCCCAACAACCCTCGACCCGATTCGTTTGGCTTGCAACAAGCATTCATGGCATCCGGACGTGCGATGAAGATCTACAAGTCCATGCACAGAAGCTCCACCATCAATTTCCCATGGCTCGCCACTCATCATCTCTTTATTTCGGGACTGACCCATCTCAACGCGCTCGAAAAGCTGACCCGGACAGGCTCGACGAGCCCGAGCCCAGTCGTCGAGGTGGTCTTCAACGTCCAAAGCTGCGCGTCCACGCTGGAAGCGCTGACCTCAAGGGATGACGGGTATGGGACAAAGATCAGAGAGACTTTTGATGCGGCTGCATCGGCAGTGTTGAGGTCGGTGTTGGAGCCGAACGCTAGGACAAGCGAGACGGGGTTGGATGTAGAAGAACTGATCAGAGGCTCGCCGAGGCATAGGATGCGTTCGCCGCATCGTCATCAGGATGCATTGTTGGGAGTGGTGCAACAGCAGCAGCAGCAACAGCAACATCCTGGATGGTTATCGGACTCCACGTGGAACTCGATGGGTGCGATGGAAGCGGCTCCGCCGCCGGGGTCGACGATCTTTGTCGCTGCTCCACCGAGGACTGCGCGATTCGGGACCGGTCACAGCTTGGTTCCGACGTTGAGTGAGAGGACAACACAGACGGTCGGGATGGGACAACACATGCAGGGAGTATCGACGATGGGTGCTTTGCAAAACGCCGGTCACAGCTCGCCCCGAGGAAGTTTTGCGCTGCAAACGCCGTACAATCTCACACCTTCGAATCTCGCTTTCAACAACAGCGACGCATTCAACGTCGGCGTTGCTGCGAACAGTCACAGCCACAGCACAACCTCATCTGTCGAAACCTCGGCGGCGGAGCGCACCTCGTCCACATTCGGGTTCCACAACTGGCTCCTGCAACCATACGAGGGAGGCTCGGATCTCGGTCAAGCGCTTTCCTCGCACACCAACGTCAACGGAGGTAATCCTTTCAACGCCGGTGGTGCGAATGCATTTCTGTTCAACTCTTCACCGTCGGCATATACAGGTGTCGACATGACCTACTCGGACGGCATGACGCAGCAGCACGGCAGGGCAGACATCGGAGGTGCCAAAGAGACAGCGGCAGACGCTTCCACACTGCTGGATTTCTTCAACATGCTGCCGTCCGGTTCGCCGCCTGCCGCAGCGGCTGGCAAGGTCTCGACCAACGGCAGTGCCAGGGGTTGATGCAATTGAACACACACACGTCCGACGTCACGCAGAAAGATCAGTCTGTGGGGTGAGAGCATGTGTTTTGTTTACGATTTCGTGCCTTTAGCGTGTCTTTGAGGACTCTGCTGGTGTCGGGTCTGTGTTTGTGGAAGCGGGTAGCCACTCGACGTGGTGCTTTTTGTACATGGGCCAAGGTGGAACGGTGACCTGTTGGGGGGGAGGAAATTGTGAGATACAGTGTCAGTGGGTGGTTCTTGAAAGAGCCTTTCTTGGGCGAAAGCGGGTGCTGGAGGGCACGTGTGTTTGCGAGCGAAGGATCATTGAGTGATAGTGCTTGACTACGGATCTTGCGCTATCATGAGCGAACATTTTGCTCGCTCGCCCTCTGTCCGCCCTGATTTCTGGGCTGCTACGTCTCCGAGGAGGTAATCCTTCCTCACCCTCCCCACATCCTCCGACCCGCAGGTCGACATCCACCACCCCCGCTTCCGCTTCTACTCCCATCATCCATCTCTTCGCAAACGTCAGCCTCTTCTTACGGAACTTACCAGAGCGACGACCAATGTGCTGAACGCAAAAGTCAGCATGCACAGCTGCATGTTCTGCGTGAAATACCCAAGCAAAAAGGCAATGACTGCACCGAGGACCAAGCCTTCCTGCATGATCCGATCGCTGAGACGTTGACCTTGAAAGTCCTGCTCCAGGCGAAAATGCAGAGAAGAAGAAAGGATCAGCAAGGACGAAGGAAGGAGATGGTACGGAGGGGAAAGCTGGGATGTGAGGAACACGCACGATTCGTCCATCGATGATTTTCTGGATCGACTCCATGGTTGGACGTCCAATGTATGGCTGTGCCAAGGAAGCGCTACTGCTTGAGGATGATTCAATTGCAAAGGATGCTGGATGTGAAGATAGACCGAAGGAGTGGAGAAGTATGCGAAGGTGAGGGAGACGGAAGGGAGGAGGTTCGGGTCGCAAGACGAGGTAAGGTTATGCTGGACCCTGAATCTTGAATTGCGCTGGTGCATCGGCCACGTCGATTTTTCGCAGTTCCCACACTACTAGCTGTGAGTCTAACACAGATAACAATCTCCTACCAACTCACAAATCACTACGCCATCGCTCGATCCAACACACATGAGAAAAGGTTTCTATTCAAGACGTGGCAATCCTGGTATCAAACTTCTGGCTTCTAATTCGATTACTCAACATCGTATGTAAGAGACAGAGAATGACCCCCCTTTCGTTCGAGAAAAAATAAATAAAGGAGGGTAAAGTGAAGTCTGCTCTGGCCGAAACAAGACCAGCCCAGAAAAAGCATCCCCCTAACTACAACCCCCTCCGAAAAGAAGAAGGCTGCGGAGGGATCCTTCTACCAGCAAAGATCCAGATCGATTGTTTGATTTCGGCCCGGCATGAAAATGACTTTTCGTAGGTTCGCAAAAAGTCATCGATTAATGGGCCGCCCTCTCGCCGAAGCAAGAGGTGTTGTGGTGAGGAAGGAGAGGAGGAAAGGGGGGTGCTCACAGTCGAGGGATGGGGAAGGGTAGGTCACAGTCGGAGTGCGATCCATGCCAAAAGAGATCCTGCTGATTTGCATGGTGGCCTTCCAAATGGCCTACGCGGTTGGTGAAACGTGACATGGTATGACCTTGGTATCAAAGAGACGGTTGCAATGTTGCGACGACGGAAAGAGAAAGGGGAGAGTGCGACGTGTTGCTGACCGAGCAGGAGCACCGGCGTTGAAGTGCGGTTGATGACTCCACTGCGGCTCGACAGCAACCCCGCGGAAGCGTGGCGGTCTACTTGGACGACTTGGGACCCTGACCAACGGCGCACTGCTGCTCCCAAGTCCAGCCCTTGGGATGCTGGAGCGACTTGGCAATGTCCATGAAAGCTTCCAGCGTGCAAAACTCTGGCTTGCCTTCGTAGTGCTTGCCCGGAGCTGCGCATGCTGGCAGCTTCATGTCGCGATCGCCGTAGCGAACTCGTACATAGTGCTGCTGCTGCGACGATCTGAGTCCAACCAGGCTCTGCAACTTGGCGAAAAGCGACGGCGTCGCCGAAGTGTCTTTGAAGAGTTCCAAGCCCATCGAAGCTGTAAAGTTGGGCCAGCGACCGTCAAAGCAGTCGAGCGTGTTGAGCAAACCGGCTAGCGCTGTGTCGTGAGTCGCATAAACAGCAAACTTGAGCGGATCTTGTTCGCCCTTCTCTGCTCGAGACGACATGCGCTTGCCCAAGTCATTGACGAGGCGACCCATAGCGAGGCGACGAAACTCGCTCCTTTGTTCCGGATCGGGCGCATTGTATCCCGAAAACCACTCTGCAACGACGGCGGACTCGAACTTGCGCAGCATGCGAGGATCGGCGAGTGCAGCAGGCATGGGAAAGCCGTGCACCTGCGCCGCCTTGACCGTGTCGACGATGCCGTTTAGACGAGGTCGTCCGTCTACGCGCGGCTTGGCACCCGTGACGGATTCCAATTGTGCATCAAATTCCTCGAGAGAAGGGTTGAGGAGTCGCGCAGTAGCGTCGGCAAAGGCTCGGTCGAGCGCTCCGAGTCGAGAGCAGCCGTAGGTGTTGGGCAAAAGATTCTCGTCGGTGCCGTTGCGAACCAAGACCTTGGGGATGAACTGCCCCTCTGTGTTTGGTTTGACGTCGTTCGAATGGAGCCCTCGAATCACCTGCTCGAGACTCTCGATGGTGCGACTCATGTTGGTGCTGCGAAAGTAGAGCGCGTTGTTGTCCTTACTGGTGAGGAGCTGCGGTAAGAAGCCTAGGCGATCGACGTAGAGGCGACGAAGCTCGCGGCCGAATCGAAGCGTCGATAGGCGGCCAAGATCGGTGAGCTCTCCGAGCATGCATTCACCTTCTTCGTCCTTGGAACCGCGGCCTGACAAGGAGGATTCGGTCTCGACGCTGCGTCGCATTCGCATGATGCTGCTGTACATGGTCGCCGTCTTGCCTGGAGGCACCTGACCTACTTCGAAGGGTGGTATTGAGTTGTCGGTCGGTGTCAATTCGAGTACGCAGGCATCGAATTCGCGTCCAGCACGACATAGATTCCACTTTTCTGGAAAGATGTGTGTGAGACGACTTCGAACAGGTGTTCTTTCGCCATGTCGAACGAGATAGTGTACCTGGGAGAGCTCTAAGCCTTTGGGAGGATCCTTCCAGCCGAGCCCAGGGCCAGCAGCGCCAGCACCGGCATCGGAGACTGCCGACACCATAGGGATGCCAGCTGTAAATGGTATAGATGAAAGAGCGGAAGTAGAAGGGGATGTGGAAGGGTTCAGAGTGGAAGAAGCTGCATCGCGAGCGGCGGTCGTCATCTTTAGCAGCAACGCTCGTCCAGGCTAGCTCAAAGATGAGGGCCAGAGACCCGGATTGCGATAAGACAAGCTTGCTACCGATAAAGCGAAAGGATCGGGAACGGGGCTGAGTTCTAGGAAAGGTGTCGGGGAGGGAATGGTGTCGGAAAGTTCGGCAATATGACGAAGAAGGCAATGCGCCAGTCCAGATGCTACGCTTACAGAGGAGTAGCCAGGTGAAGGAGCCGAGCGCTGTATACACAAAGGCATGCAAAAGAGCTTGAGCCTAGCTATGCCTCTTCCTTGGACGTAGCGTGAGTGACGTGGCTGGCAGGACGTAGGAGGAACGCCGTCGTCAAAGACGATCGTCTGTTGCAGGGGCGAAGGGAAAGATGCGGGAAGAGGGAGAGAGCGGAACAGCACTGTGGCTTGCAAGACAGGATGAAGAGGCAATAGAGGGAACGCAGGATCGGCCAATGTTCAAGTTGACCGACGAGCGTCTCGAAGCGCAGGATTGGCGGTACAAGGAGTGAATGCCAGAGGGAAAGCGGATGCGCCGCCAGAGGATGCGTGATGGGACGAAGGAAAGCGGTTTCAGAGCGGACCGGGAACGAGGCGGAAAGCAGAGTGACACGATGGGAAAAGGCAAGAAAGCACAATCGAAAGGGGCAGGAGGCTTGCTTCTTCTACAGTGAAAGAGAAAAAAACCCTTGCTCGACTACGGCAATTCCGCTGACCTTCCCTGTCCTTTTTTTCCGACGCTCAGCGTTAATCAAAAAAATACGAGCGATCGAACCGCACCGTCCAAGGGCTGACATGATCTTGAAGCAACTCAAACTCCTCTCGCCATGA
This sequence comes from Pseudozyma sp. F8B2, assembly GCA_003004685.1. Classification (NCBI taxonomy): domain Eukaryota; kingdom Fungi; phylum Basidiomycota; class Ustilaginomycetes; order Ustilaginales; family Ustilaginaceae; genus Pseudozyma; species Pseudozyma sp. F8B2. The sequence continues at coordinate 488,852 of NXFQ01000003.1, forward strand.
CGGACATGCGCTCTCGAGCATCCTTTGACGAATTCTTGGACATGCTTGCCATCTAGCATTGCTGTGTGGAGCCAGGTGAAGGGCGGAGAGATGTTGTCGCAAGTGATCGACGCCGCGTTGGATGCGCTAGCAAAGTCAGCAAGGCAGCTTCGTCCCTCGTCGGTGTGTTTGAGCCCAACACCGTCAGCATTGACGAGACTCCGAATCGGCCTTCCCGACCCTGCTATCCCTCTTGCCCACGGCTTTTACCGGCCGCAGCTTTGCAAGTAACTTTTCCTTCTGAGCAGGTCAAAGTCGACAACCGCCCTGTGTCTGTGGCTTTCTCGCTGGTGTCCCCGCAGACCTTCTCCCCCGCCTTGTTGGTGCCATACCCGGCATCCCTGGCGAGCCGAGCCCAGTTTTTCCGACTTTTGCATACAGAACCCTTCCTTGAGGGACTTGCCCTCGCGTACAGCAGAACGCAATCTGGCCCTGGACAGACACTGGCAAGACCAGAACGCAGCCTATACAGCGCGGCTGAACCACACGCAGTCAGGCATAGCCAGAGGGCTCACTTGAGGGAAGACAGGCAACAACGACACTCATCCTCGAGCTTTCATGCACGGGCAATCGAATTACTCCGTTGCTTACAACTCCGACGCTTTCCGTTCTGGCCGCCGCCGACGCGGAACCGACTCTGCCTCTTTGTGCACTACGCACTTGATACGAGATGCTCTTGCTATCTTTCGTCGCTGTGGGCCCGTCCTTCCCCCTTCAGACGTGAAGAGGTAGGTCCGTGCTGGCTGAGAAGAGTTGCCTCAAGGCAGACATTGTTTGCTTTGGATCCTCGCTTTCTACGTTTCGCCCTCATGGCGTTTTCGAACGGGTTTGGTAAGGCCTATGACAGTTGCGAGCTAGATCTCGCTTCCGTTCCCGATCGGGCCTAGACCGCCGGACTCAATTCGGCTCCATAATGATTTCCCGCGGTATGAACATTAGGACCTTACCACACTTTGACATCGAGATCACATGGCACAACTTGGTCAGTCCTATCTCAGAAGGCGGAACGTGATCTGGAACAAGGCATACACTGCTCAGATGCACGGACCGGCGGCGTTGTTGTACGCGAGAACTATTTCTGAATTGTAAAGCTCGTGTACAGAATGCTACAGACGGAAGTGAGACGCCCGCAACGCAAGCACATCTTGCTCGGGCCGCCAACCGCCGATCCCGACCGACATGTTGCATTCACATTCGAACGCTTCCCATCACAGCCAAGAGCGACAGCACCACAAGATCTCGATCCAGCGCTTCGACTGCCGCGAAACTGAGCACGCCCATCTTTGAATCTTGCGTTCCCTCATCTTGCCAGGATGGCCTCGCCGTGTCGGTGGAAGCGCGCTTCGATGCCAGACGCTCGTTGAGTTGGACCGAGGCTCTGGCGTTGTTGACTGCATTGTTGTGCACTTGTACCACCGCTTCGGTCGACACTGCTGCTCGCTGCTGCTGCCACAGTCCATGCTGGCGCAGAGCACTGCCATTTGCACTCGTCTGAGGTCGAAGGAGAGGGCCACCTCGAATGCCACGCAGAGGGATCTGCGGCTCTCCTCGCGACATTCCTCCCGCCATACCCCGGATCGGGATCGCCAATGGCAGCACTCGGGTCGGTGGCGCAACAGCGGAGCCGATGTTGCTCGTGTCCTCGGGAAGCGCTTTCGGGACTGGCTTCGTCCGTGGCTTGAACAGTCCAAGTGCGTTGCGTAATTGCGAATCGGTAGAGTAGGTTGCAAGCTCAATGCTTTCTGATCCGTTTCGAGCATGCAGCACCAGATCGTAGTTGTCCAGGACATCGATGCCGTGAACGCCTGCTGGTGTTTTCCTCGGTGACAGTACGGACGCCTCCAGTTTGCTTCCTTGCCACGACCAGACCTGTCCATCGCGCGACTGGAAGCTCGCGGAGAAGCCACTGCCTCCCTGTTGCTGGATGCGAATCGTGATGCGCTCTACTACGTCTTCGAGCGTCGAGAGCGAGCCGTTAGTGCGGTTGTGAGATCGAGATCTGCTGTTCGCAAACTCTGCGTTCGAAAGGAGTGGCGAAGGGAATGCCCTCTCGACTTTGTCCGTCGATGCTGAGCCTCGCGATGATTCGGAAGCCTGTGTCAAGTGCGTCAATTGGCTGCCACCTCGACGTAGGATTTCCACCACCTGCTCTGTACCGTCCATGGTCGAGCGCGTTTCGCTGCGAACAGTGAAAGTGCTCTTGTTCACCTTGGATACCACCAGCTCCCTCTTGGAAATGCTTGTCGATTGAGTGCTTCGCTTCTGTGGGGAGCCTTGATCAGCACTGCCGGGTCCAGCATCGATGCTGGCTCTTTGGTTTTGTCGTCGTGGGCTTCGATTGCCGACAAAGGCAGCAAAGATTCCGGTGGCAACTTCTTCCTCCAGTTTCATTGCTCTGTTTGAGGGCTGACGACGAATTTGGCTCTCGACGGGTTCTTCTGACTTCGACTCGGGCTGCTGTACTTCGACCGCCTTCCAGTAAGCCATCGGCCGGGCTGATCGTCCCGAAAGTTGCTCCTCTTCAACGCAGATCCGCAATTCGGTTCCGTGCATCATGACTGTGCCTGGTGTCAGTCTGTCCAGGCTGACCGACGGCACCAGATGTCTCGCTGGCGGCGTTGCCTCATCGACACTCCTCTCTGCCTCGTACCCAGTCGGCACTGACGAGCCGTAGAATCCTTTTCCAGCTCTGCTGCTTACGTTAACGCGCTGTCCGAACCGTACGGGGACCTCAACATCCTCCTCTCCGTAGTCGAATTCATCCTCGGACTCCGACTCGGACATGTCCGAGTCAAAGAGGTCCGATCCCTCATCATCATAATCCCTGAAAGGTCGCTCCGGCTCTGCCACCTCTTCGGTGTGACTTCGGTCGTGCTCCATCGATCCCGACCAGTCTCCCAACTCTGGCACCATCGACTTGACTGTGCCCACCGCAGCTCCGCTCAGGTCGTATCCGGTATGACGGTCTTCGGTCACGTTGAGATAAGCATCTTGCGAAGCATCTGCGCTGTGAGATGGATGAACCGGGCTGCTCGGAACTTCGACGACGGCTACCGCTCTTGATTCCGTCGAGACTTGACCGAGCTTTTTATCCTTGGCTTCCTGTGTCTTCGATTTGGCTTTCGATTTGGCGGCTGGCAGAGGAGCCGGTTGCGGCACTTTGATACGGCCACAACCTGCGATATAGATCGTGCTTGCAGCCAGCGCCATGACGGAGCGTTCTGCGCAAAGGTTCTGGAGCGCAACGTTGCGATTGGCGGTCGTGAAGCCCAAATTGCGCATGAAGGGCGCACTTTGTGGTGAAGACGTAGATTCAGCGCTGACTCGCGTTGGCTCGTTCACGTGTGCAGAGGATGATCGCTTAACGAGAGAGATCGAACGTCGTTTTGCTTGCACGGCAGAAGAGGAGGGAAGCACGACTTCCGACGCTGCAAATCGTCCCAGCTTCCACGGCTTGTTCTTCTTGGGCTTCTTGCCATGATGTTGGTTCTCATTCGAGAACTCGCCCGCGCCACCGTTTCCGTACGCCTCGGTGACGTCTGGCAAAGGCAGATCATTAACGGACACAGAAATCCATTCGGCGATCGAGTCATTGTCTCGTGTGGTGCGGCCCTTCTGCGAGTGGACCAGCAGTCGGATCGCCGACGGTTGAGCACCTGGCTCTTCATTTGAGGCCGTACGTCGGTCCTTTGGCTGCGCGTCGACGACAGGCTGATGCAAAGAGGGCATAGAAGCGGCGAAACGATCTCTCGGTGCGCCAGCAGCCGAAGATCGGCGCTGGTTCGTCTCGATCGATTGCTGTGCGTGAATTGCGGGCTGGTTCGAGAAGAGCTTCTGATCAGTGCTGAGAGCAGGTGATGGCATCGTGAAGCTCGTCACCTGCGAAGCAGGGCTATATCCCGGGTCGAACGGTTGCTTATCGAACGAGCCGCGGTCCTGTGCTTTGGGAGTGTCGGTCGAAGAGTTTGTGGAAACCTCTGAGCTGCGACGCGAGTGATACGGCAGAACATTAGAGCGAACTGCAGCACGGCCCAACGATCGACGGCGCTCCTGCTGGGAAGCAGTTGTCGAGCTTGCAGCTTCTATGGAGACAGGTCGAGGAGGTGGGCGTAACGCAGCGTTGAGGAGGATCGGACGGAGCTCGACGGAACGGCGCTGCTCTGCTGACGTTCGGCGCTGATCGTCCAACGACATTCGTTTCGCAGCCTGTACGGTGGCTGAGCTCGCATCGGTCCGAGTGGTTGAAACCAGATCAACACTGCTACGGTTCGCGGATCTGCTCGGATTCATCTTGGCCAAGAACGCCATCGCTCGTGATGGCGAGCGGACAGCACCACCGATGAGAAGGCTCTCTTCCGATGCTCTGAATCGGTTCATGACTGGCACCTCGAATGAGAGCGATCGTTTCGGCGGTCCAGCTGTGCTTGCCTCGGCTGCGTCGCTCTTGGCATTCGGGTGCTCTTCGATCTTCGACAGAGCCGGGGGAGGCGCAACACTGGCCACAGCTGGCGGTGAAGATGAGTACGTGCGATCCAACGTAGACCCGGAGCCTGAGCTCGAACGACGATCTGACGAGACCTCTGATGCAGTGCTTGGGCTTGTGACGACTACCATGGGTCTGCCCATACCGAGAGAACTCGATTCAGCTGCTACAATCTCCATGGTGGTTTGCATTGTCCTTTTCGTCGGTTTAGGTCTGGCATCAGCTGCAGTGAAGTACGTCTCCAGCGGAGTGGTGGAGGGAGTCGATGGCCAGCTGGAATCGTCATCCGCATACTCTTCGTCATCGTCGTTCTCTGCATCGGTTCCGAGCTTGTTGCTCATCGAAGCTGTACTTCGTCGACGGCGGCGGCGAGGACCAGCGTTGCTCGTGCCGCTGGCCTCAGAGTCGCTCGTGTGTGTTGAATCTACGAGGATGGTCGGGTACCTGTCCTTGAATTGTGGTGGTGGGGGTGGCAATTCGATTTGTAGGCTTTCGCGCCTCTTGACCGTCTTGGCTGCTGCTGCTGAGATTGCTGCTTCGTTGTCGGACATCACATCGGATGCAGAAGAAGGTACGTCTTCGACGTCGGAATTGGCAGACTTTTCGCTTAACGCCGGCAGCGGGTGGACCTGAGAGAGGAGAAGAGATTGTTTGTGCTGGTTAGAATCACTGCTGCATTGTTGAGATGACGCTGAAGCATTAGCAGAGGATTGTGCATCGCCGCTCTGTTGACGACTGTGGGTGTTGTCGTACGTGTTGGCCATCTGCTTGACCTTTCCTCCCGAGCTGAAGAACCCTTCGGGGTCACTTTGCAAGGGGCTTTGACTAATCTGCTTGGCTTTGCCCTTGAGTTGATTGCTCGTGGGCGTTGCCGACACAGCCGAGGTAGCTGATGTTGTCGCAGATTGCGACACGGAAGCTGACGTCGAGGTTGTCGCTGTGCTGCTTGAGGAAGAGCTATTCGCACGTCGGCTCGCAGCCAGCTTTGCAAGGTCGCTGCGCAACGCAGCCTTTGCGAATGGCGAACGCGATCCGGATGTCCCCGCTGACGACGAAGACGCGCTGCTACCGGCACCCTTGTTGGCAGCGGCCATGAACTTTTCGTGATCGCTCAGCGCCGAAGGTGGCAGGACCCTTTTGGAAGGCACTTTCTTAAAGGTCTGTTTTGGTGGTACGAGCAGAGGCGGTGAAGGTCGTCGTCGACCGGTGCTGGATTCTGCTTCGCTTGTCGTGCTAGATGTCGCGTCTCTGCTGTGGCTCATGCTGGAAGATGGAATCCGTGGTGGCGGTACGGGTCGAGTGATGACTTCGCTTGTAGAAGGACTGCTGGCTGATGGTTCGTCTGCCGGCTGGAAAGGCTCGCTTGGAAGCGTCGGTGTTGGCGCTGGAGTGGATGCTAATGACGACGCTCTGGATGGTATGGATGCCTGCGACGGGCCTTTGCCTTTGTTCCAAGCGGCGGCACTCTTGCGAGCATCGAAGCTGGTTGGTCGCTCGATCTCGGTGCCATCTTCGCTAGCGATAACCCATCCTCTCCTCCTGTTGTTGGACTGAGGCATCACACGCTCGCCCTGTATTGATGTCGCCATCTGAATGGATGGCTTGTTCGGCGGTGGCCGCTAATGGACGATTGGTCGGACTATGGAGCGTGTGCAGCGCGTGTTTGCGCAGCCACGATAAGCGGTAGAGGTCCACTTAGAGAGCGCAATTGACCGGATGGTGTGGATGCATAGATGGATGCCAAAGGAGAAGATGATGGGAAAGGAACGCTGAAGGTCGAGGCGATCGTGCTATTCGCCAGGGAGTGGCCCAATGTCGGAGGTGATGAGCTTGTTGTGAAGTCGGGATGGACAGATGGTGAAGATGGTGTCGCTGAAGGTGGAAGTGGCCTGCCAATTCGATGTTGCTTGTCTCGAGATGATGACTACAGTACACACCGGATCGGACCCGATCTGGACGAAGGCTACCACGGGCCTTGCAATAGGAACCGAATCGCACGTTGAGGATACAGAGGAAGGTCTACGGAAGCGAAGCTGCAGCCTTGTCGCGTGTTTTGCCCAATGTGTGTCGGAGCTGCAAAGTGTCTGCCATGCTCTGAGGCGGGGGACGAGGCTGTCCTGAATGAAGGTCTGGACGAAGTTTCATGGGAGAGCCCGTTGTTTTGAGCGCAGTCACGAGGGGACGGGAACTGGTTCGCAGTGCTGCAAAGAGAAGCATCCATCCGAACTCCGCCCGAAGCTGACATCGTAGACGAGCTGCCGGTGACCATCGCTGCAACATCCTTTTGTCTAGCACCAAGTCCACACAACCGGGAAGCATCGCACCCACTATGATACAGCATTGCCGTTCTCTCTTTGTTGAACCAAAGATATCTTGTTCTCATATCATCTTGACATCGCCGTATCACAGGTACAATCAGTAGTGTATTTAAGAGGTGGACCTATGATGCAGGACCCTCGGCGTTTTTCCTTCTTTTCTGTGCTTCGGCTCCAATTCTTGACGTCGCCCTCGCTTAGAGGGTCTCTAGCGAGAGAAAAAAAAAAGACTTTCCTAAACAAGAAGGTCTGCCTGCGGCGGTGCAACGATGACCAAGAAATTCAGCGGCTCGATTTCTAACGTCGAACTTGAATCGCTCGATGTTTGTGTACCTGCTTATTTGGGCGGTTCCTTCCTCATCGGTTGCTACTAGCATCAATTCATGCTCAACGTAGCTCAGTGACCGTTTCAATACTCGTCAGTTCGGGAGCGGATGGATTGACGTTTGGACCGAGCCGATCCTACCTACCATCAAGCCCTGTGACTGTAGATAACGACACCTTTCATGTCAGGACGGGAAGTGCCCTATGGCTGAATACGCTGATCATGCCCTATGTCTCCTTTCTGTGGACAGGACAAGTCGCACCGGCTATGCTCGCCTTCCCAGACCTTCCCGATTGGTCAAGCGATGGGATCCGCACAAATTTTCGCGGGTGAGACACTCACCGCCCCTATCCCGTCCAACTCGTGGGAACCGGGTGCCTCGTCGGATCCCGAGAAGCTCAGGCGCTGACCCCGCCACACTCTCGACTCTCATATTGAGGTGTTCGCCGGTGAATTGGGCCACGACCGTAAGCTCAAACTCGTTGACGACTTGACCCTTTCGGACGGTCCCGAGCGAGTGAGATTTGTGTTTGCCGCAATGGAAACCCGCTGGACCCTGTGTCGGTCTCAGATCCATCCAACGCGAGCGGGAAGGGAGATGTCACGTGAACGTAAACGCGTCTCGGTCTAACATATTTGGTGGAACCCCCTCCACAATTGCGGAGACCCTCTGTCCTGCGCACCATCCTGTTCGAGAAGAAAGTGAATGACCTGCTTTACCGCCATCCTGACTCTGAATCGCTCCACCGAGACGACAGACAACAATAGCCATGACGATAGAAACGGCCGTCTCGACTGAAGCCGATTCCAGGTATCGCTCGTCCTGGTCACTCCCAGGATCTGCCGAGCGAAACTCGCGCCCCATCGCCGAAGCGCTGTCCGCCCTCCTTCCTTCTTCCTCCTCATCCGACCGCAAGCCGAACATCCTCGAAGTAGCCTCCGGCTTCGGCCACCAGATTCACGCCCTCGCCTCCGCCTACCCGCACTGTCACTTTCAACCCAGTGAAGCCGACGACTACCCTCGCGCCCAAATCGACTCGCTCACCTCTTCCCTTCCCAACGTCGGCAAAGCGGAATCTCTCGACCTTCTCAGCCAGAACGACTGGCTCACGCTCGTGCACAATGCTTCCGGCGAATCGGATCGTCACGAACAGGATGGACTGTTCGATGGTGTCGTTGCTTGCAACTTGACGCACATCGTTCCTTGCAACGTGACGGAGAGTCTGTTCAGTCATCTAGATCCGAGGGTGGGGTACGTTACCCAGCAGGGGTATAGGAATTTGCTCTCAAGGAATGGCTGGATTGCAATCTACGGTGCGTTCAATGAAGACGGAAAGTTCACGAGCGAGGGTAACCAGAAGTTCGATGAAGAGATTCGTAAGAGGGATGAGCGGTTCGGGTTGAGAGACGTGCAGAACGAGCTGGTGCCCTTGGCGTATAGACACGGATACGAGTTGTCGGAAAGGATAGAGATGCCTGCGGGGAATCTGTTTCTCATCTTTCGATTGCGCAAGGAATAGAAGCTGGTCGTCAAAATGCTATGGATCAGCCGTGAGGGATCGATCGAGCGTTGAATTACCAATCGTGAACGTCTACGATGGTGCGGTCTAGATCGATCGTGATGGTCTTGCTCCTGCCCTTCCACTGATCATTCTGTTGAATGGTATCCAGAAACAGGTGGTACCCCGGCATGTACCTGTCCACAAAAGCCTTGACTCCTTCGTCCGACATCCCTATCCCACCGTTGCTCGCCTTCATCGCATGCTCCTGCTGCGTCCTCCAAATATAGACGTTGTCCAGGTTTGTAGGCTTAATTTGCAGAAAGACGCTGAAGTGAGTGTACCACGCTGCATACGCTTCGAGGTTGCGGTTGATCTGTTGTAGTGCGTCCAGCGTATAGCGTCGTAGTGGTGATTCGGGATGACTTGTCCCCTGTTTTGCCTCCACTTGAGACGGGGGTATTGAGGAAAAGCCCATGCTCCAGCCTTCGAGGATAAAGACATCGAGAGTAGGGTTGAGTGTCGGGCTGGCGTCGGAATATGGTGCTCGATCGCCTTCGCCGTCGAACAAGCTCTTGTCGAACATCGGCAGTCGAACGGCTTCCTTCTGTCCGATTGCAGACTCTTCGTTGATCGCGTGTACTTGATCAAGAATCTGTTTGCCGAGCTCGACATCGTGTGTACCTGGTTGACCTCGACCAGAAAGAAGTGGGTTTGTTGGGTTCTCCGCCGCGACTCGCCGCAAGTTTTGATGTGTGTGATACAGGTCGTCCGTTGAGAGAACTCCAACAGTCAAGCCTGATGATCGAAGGTGTTGGACGAGGGAGCGAGTGACGGTCGTCTTACCGGATCCCTGCGGACCTTGCATCGCTACAAAGAGCGGCGGGGTAGCATTCTTGGAGTCGAACCGCGAGCGAAAGGACTTGAGTTGCTGGACGACATGCTGACCAAAGACATCAACAGCTCGAAGTGGCGTCTTTGCTGCGGAGGCCGATGCCATGATGGTTCAATACAAGAGAGAGCCGTGTCGTGGCTCACAGGCAAGGTAGCAGAATGTCTCCGGACTGACGAAGAGCTAGCCGGCTTCTTGGCCGGACCAAAATTGTGAGGTTGATTTCGGCGAAATTCCATCGTTGTTACGCCATCAAAACGGTGGAATCGGCAATTTCGCGAAACTTGACACGAGGCTCTGCTGACTGTCAACCAACTCAACCTCCTTGCATGAAACTGGCGGGCGGTATGAGGCAGATATCCGCTTCTTTGGGCGGCTTCGAAGAAGCACTTCGCATTCAGAAAGAATACCGTCAACATCAGGCAAAACACAGAGATGGCGCGGACGAGGCTGCATTGTTCAGAGACAAGATTCATTAGCATCGGACCTTGGACGTGTGTCTCTCAGATCTACGATTCGTAGACATATCGGCGTCTCAGGATCAACACCAAGTGCGAGGGAAGCGCGGCGACTTTTCTTTGGCGATTCTGTAGCTAGTCCAGACTTGCATTAGCATGTGTGCGAGGTCACATCAAGCAGCAGTACAGCAGTCGCGGGAGCCCCGTTGTGTCATGCAGAAATGCGCTGGCACGAATACAGAGCGGGGTCGGTGAGCAATTCCGCCGGCTGGCGAGGCAAATCTGTCGATCCATGCAGCTTAGAGACCGTGTTCGGTTCGACGTGGGCTTTCAATGCACATCTAGCCGATTCGCGGAATGTGTACGGCGTTTTTCTTTTGTTTCTGGCGCTAGGACCGCCTGAATCTGTGCCGGTGGAAGTGGACCCGAGGGTCGTTACTTGGAAGCGGAAGGGACCATGGCAGAGCTATGCAGCAGCGAGCTCGAGGTCCATGCATGTTCGTTACCAGAACGTGAGCTTGGCTAGTTGACCAGAACGAAGCATTGCTGACAGTATGGCGGTGTTCTAACAGAAACCAGCGACCGTGAAAGACGCTTGTGATGCATCACCCCTTTGCCCCTCTCAAGGACACTCTCGAAGGCTTATCGAAACGTCTGGCTCGTTGAGGTTCTTGGTACAAAGGCTCACGGCGGCACTCCTTTCGACACGGCCACCACCATCACTCCTCTTCACTCCTCTTTACACTTGATCCTCCTTCCACCTTGTACCTCTTGCCCGTCGCTACACTCTCTTTCACAGAAGCGTTCCCACCCCTCAACCACAACTTTGACCTCCTTCGACAAGATGCACTTCGGATCAATGCTAGGAAGCATCACCCTTGGCCTCGCCATCGCCACCGCATCGGCTGTAGCTGCCACCGACAACGCCACCCCAAAGGTAACCGCTGTCGATTCTTCCTCCCCTCGCACCGACTCAGCTACAACTCCTCCCACCACCTACAACGCAGCCTCTGGCTCTCTCACCCACCCACCCCAGTCCGATGGACGCCACGACATCCGCTTCAGCCTCCTCGGTTGCCCCTCCACCGTCCGACCCAAGATTTCCGGCACATCCGGCAGCAAAGGCACATTCACCCCCTCTCCACCCGGAAGCATCATCGTCCCCTCCGACTTCGTCGGTTCCGTCTATCTCACCGGCGAAGGTTGCGGAAAGTACGGCGACAACTGTCAGTCGGTCGATCTGACGTTCGAGCCCAACCCAAGCAAGACGGTGAGGAGCTATGTGAATCTGGACGCCATGTATGGGAAGAAGTTCTTGTTCCCGGTCAAGGCCAGGTTCGATGACAGTGAGGGTAAGCGGGATACAGAGGTGATTGAATGCGGCGATTACGATTGTGTTGATGGAAGTAGGGATCCGGACGATTTTGTCTCGAACAGGATCTACTCGAGCACCAAAGGTGTCGGTGTGGAGATCGTGTATGATTGCAGGGCAAACACCACCTCGACGACTGACTAGGGTGGGCTCGTTTCTGTCGTCATTGGAGCCGGTCTTCACTCTTTCGTTGCGTTTCGTCTTTCCTCTCATCGAGAGCATGCCTAGCTCGGGTTTCGGTCGATCCGAGGACCCTCCCATCTCATCGCACATGTCCCTCTGCTGCCTCGATCGTCCTTTCGTTACATGCACGTCCATTTCTAACCGCATCCTAATAGCACACTCTTTGCACGCTCCTATCGTTGATAAGACTTTGCTTGTGCCCTATCTTCCATTATCTCTCCGCGTCTATTCGAGCTTGACTCTTACTTCCTCGGTCGCATCGCCTCCTCAGTCTCATCCTTCGTTCTCCCCGTTAAGAAATCCTCGACAACCTGGACAAACTCGTTCGGCTTCTCGGCCTGACACCAATGTCCTGTGTCCATCCTCACCAGCTTTGACCTGGTGAAGTACTTTTGGTTCGTCGGGATGTTCCTCCTGTTGACATACTTGCTCTTCGTCCCTTTGATGAAGAGCGTTTCGCCATCCCAGCTCCTCTCCTGGGCGGACTCACTCGCACCCGCCAACTCCTCTTCCGTCGCGTTCGGAGGATTGTACGGGAAATCACCGATCTGAGCAATGTTTTTGCGGATGAGGTCGACGGGTATCCTCCAGCTCCACGTTTCAGCGCCTGGTGGAGAACGTGTGAGGTTTGTGAGGAGGAATTGTCGGACTCCGAGATCCGATTCGGTGGCTTGTAGGATGGTATCGGCTTCATGGCGTGAGCGACACGGTTTGTCGCGGATCTCGATCATGGCATCAATGTATCGTTCGAATTCAGGCGATAGAGGTCCACGTTTCGCTGACATGTCGACGCTGATCAAATTGCGTATCATCCCCTGCGGTAGATCTGGATGCAGCGCAACGCTCATAGACACTTTTCCTCCCATGGAATGTCCAATCAGTCCCACGTTGGAAAGCTTGCGGGAGGACATGAAGTTGATGACGTCTTGAGCCATATCCGAGTAGGCTAGCGAGTCGATGTGCGGCGAAGTACCGTGATTGCGTAGATCGAGTGCAAAGACGGGGACGCCGAAACGGGATGACATGGCGCGTCCCAGCGATCGCCAGTTTTGCTTGGATCCAAACAGCCCATGGCACACGACTAACGAGGAGACGGGCACTTCCGAACGACGTCTTTGTATCTGTTCAGAGGTAGGCTCGTATGCTTCGAAATCCAGTTCGACTGTTTGGCCCGTCGCTGGGGCAGCGTGCGACACGGACGGGTCGGAAGAAGGTGTCGAGAGTAGACGCTTGCTGCATCCTACGACGAGCGGTGCGAAGCGTGGGGAAGACCGAGCGCCTCGCAGACACTCCCTCGGTAGTATCGCGAGCATGATGAAGCTTTACCGGGACGTGGGGATCTTAGCAAGATGGAGGAGAGAACACGAATGTCAAGCCTTCAAGCATGAGAGTTGGTTTTTTGAACCGTGCACAGTCGAGCAAAATTCGCGAAATCTCAATGCCGATCAAGATCCCGCAGCTTATTCGGTTCGACAGCCAGAAGGACGAACTTCATCCACAGCAGAAACAGCATGCGATTTCAGGCAATACAAATACAGATGCGAGTAAGGCCGGATGCTTGGGTCGTCAAGCAAGCAGCATTCGTCTGGTGACGTGCATTCAGCTCTCAGGAACCGCGGGTCCAGAAGCGCTCTTGGTGGTCGTATTCGTCTGTTCCGGAGCGGGTGTCGGTGTGGCAGCGCCCGAGCCGGGAGTGCTCGCACCACCGTTGTCGAGCTTTCTTCGCTTCTTCCTCTCCTCCCGCGCCTTGATCTCCTCTTCGAGCTGCTTGCGTCGCTCAGTGGTATCAATGTGTCTCGGGCCGCCTTTCGCCGTCAAGATCTCTACACCGGTCTCGGTGATCAGCAACGTCTCTTCGGCCGCTGCGGATCGCGCACCATCGACAGTGGCTACGGTCCAGTCGTCAGGCCACGACAGATCTCTCCATTCTGTGCCGAGGTTAAGCATGGGTTCGATGGTGAAGATGTGGCCCGGCTTCATGATGCCATAGCTCTTCTTGGTGGCATGGTGATAGACTGTGGGTGCTGCATGGAAGCAGTTGGAGATGCCGTGGCCAGTGTAGTTCTTGACGACGGCGCAGCCTTGAGATTCTGCAAGCGGCTGGATGACCCGGCCAATCTCGCCGTAGGGTACGCCGGGCCCGCAAATGTTGATCGCTGCATCGAGACACTCTCGAGCGACACGGATGAGCTTCATCGACTCGGCATCTTCTTCTGCCTTCTTGCCGACGGGGAAGGTTGCGTTGAGATCGCCATGGTAGCCCTTGTGAAAGAGGGTGACGTCGATGTTGAGAATGTCGCCGTCTTCCAAGGGTCGCTGATCGGGGATACCGTGGCAAATTACCTCGTTGATGGAGCTGTATCGCAAGGCAGGTTGTAAAGGGATGCGAAGGTCAATCACTGCGACCTGTGTGACGGTGCTCGATGACCTGTGCCTAGATACTTACGTGCAGACGCTTTTAGGGTAGCCATGGTAGCCCAGAGGGGAGGGATAGCAGTCTCTCTTGATGGCTTCTGCAAACACGATCTTGTCAATTTCGTCGGTCGTGACTCCGGGCTTGGCAGCAGCGGCAGCGAGCTCAAGGACCTCGCGAGCAAACTGTGTAGGCGTAGAAGTGACAAGGTCAGTAAACGAGTTCACGAATCTGGGTGGTCGAGAAGTGAGACGGCTAAACGTACTGTAGCAGATTGTCTTACGCCGTCCTGATCGGCCTTGGAGTTGACCTTGATATTGCGTGACTCGAGGAACTGTTTGAGCGAATCGAGAAACAGGCCGAGGAGAAGAAAGGCAAGCAGAGTGGATGCGTGGGCTGCGTCAGCGAAACCCGAGCGTCTCACGAACAGAAAGGGCAGGGAGACGGTCAAGAAAGGAATTCTGACCTGCCACCAGAAATGCAACCACATCCTCACCCCTTCTCTGGCGTAGTTGGGCCTTCGAATCGATGGCGGGATCTTTGGCTTTGGGCTCAAAGGATAGACCGCCTTGACCGAGCCCGAGTACTTGAAGCTTCGGATGCTGGCGAACGGGTCGAATGTGAACGAGCTACCAGCAGCAGCAGCTGCTGCTGCTTTGTCGTCGCTTTGAGTAGTAGCTGTTGGCGCCATGATGCCACGAATCTGATGCAGAGATATGATGGTTGCAAGAGAGGAGGGTGTCCATCTGACACATGTTCGCTGCCATGACACGAGAATTGCATGCATGCACGCAACTCAATTTTTCTTAGACAGGGTTTCCGAAATTTTGGACTCTGTCTCCACTCTGATCCATATGAACCCAAAATGTTAGGTTGTTTGAACAACATCACACACACGACTTTGCCATTGGCATCATACATTGCACACATGGGAGGTTTTGGAAGTGGTTACAGCCTACGTGACGTCAAGGTTTTAGATACCTCGGCCACCAGTCACCTCGAGGATTTGACCGGAAACATAAGAAGCAAGAGGACTGGCGAGGAAGAGGATGGATGCAGCAGCCTCCTCAGCGTCACCTGGTCGACGAAGAGGAATGTCGGCAACCGCAGTGACCGCCTGCTGCTTAGAGTCGCCGCCGGTAGGTCGGCCAGGGATACCGAGAGCGATCTTCTTGCCGTCGATCTCGATGGAAGCGCCGGCCTCCTTGGCCTGAGTGAGACGCGTGTTGATCCAGCCAAAAGCGACGCAGTTGACGCGGACACCGAACGGACCCCACTCCTTGCACATGGTCTTGGTCAGACCGAGAACACCCGACTTGGCGGCAGAGTAGTTGACCTGACCCACGTTGCCGTGCGTACCCGAGGTGGACGATACGTTGACGATGGCCATGTTCTCGCGCTTGCTCTCGTCCTTGATGCGGAAGTAGGGAGCGGCAGCACGGATGATGCGGAAGGGAGCGGTGATGTGGCAGTCGAGCATGAGCTGGAAGGTGGTGTCATCGGTGGTGTGCGCCATCTTGTCAGCGGTGAATCCGGCGTTGTTGACAATGATGTTGAGCTTGCCCCACTTGTCGACAGCGGCCTTGACTACACGCTCGCCAAAGTCCTTGTCCATGACGTTGCCGGCGAGGGGGATCGCCGACCCTCCGGCCTTTGTGATCTGGGATGCAACATCCTGCGCCTTTTTAGAGTCGAGGTCCGAGACGACAACGTGGGCGCCGTGGCTGGCGAAGAGCTTTGCGGTGGCTTCACCGATACCCTGACCAGCACCAGTGACGATGGCGACCTGGCCCTTGAGGAGGGGAGCAGCTGTACAAAATGATGGTTAAGAGGATGACAAGAGTCAGTGGACCGCGATTGAGAAGGTGATGACGAAAGAAAAACTACTTACGACCAGCAAGGTGACCAGCCACCTGTGAAACTCGTTGCGACATGGTGATTGCGAGGGCTAGCTTTTTTTTCGGCAGAACGGCTGTTTGGGGAGATGGATCAAGATTGCAAAGAGAGGCTCAGGCTATAAGTAGCAGTTGATGAAGGATGAAGGTGTTGAGTCTTTTTCGGATGCGGGGTCGTTCGTGGGAAGTGTGAGCCGGTCAGACGGCTCGTGTGTGTTGCCGAAGCCTTTCGTCGAAGCAAAAGACAAATCTGGGGCAAGCGCTGCACCACCAAAAGAGCCGGGCCGGTACGCACCCTCGATACCCGGAGCGCGGGCGTGTCCTCTCGGCCGTCACAAGACTATTGATCTAACAGGCAGAGTGGGGATCTCGCATTTAGAGCGCGTCGAAGAAGTCGGAAACAATTAATCGGATGACGTGAATGTGACAAGCCGCGGCGGGCTCCTCTTCCGTAGCTGGTTGCTTACAGAGACTACAGGTGCCAGAAGGACTGGAAGGCGCTCGCAGGCCGCTGATCAGTGTAGCGAGAGGAGCAAGCCATTCTGCTGCGTTGTCAAGACCGAGAAGTCACGAACGGCCTTGATGGTTGAAAGTTGGTTTCTGAGTTGCTAGCGTAGACTGCTCGGCTGAATGCTCTACTGTAGATGGCATGGCAACAGACAAGGGCCGAGGCTGTCTAACCGACTCGACATTGATTTCATGCAGCGAACCCTGCAGCGCGTCGGCAGATTCACGTTTGCCATGAAATTGTTTCCCCATGATCTTCGTGTCTCTTCCTCGTCAAAAGTTGGCCGTAACAGAGCTTCGCAGTGCAAGGACCGTGCCCATCTCGGTCGGACCACGCCAGATGTTTCCGCCCCACTAGTTCGGTCTGTCATCACAACCACCAGCTCAGCAGAACGTCGTTGTAGTTGACTTTGACGCTGTGCAACACTGTCGTCCTTGCCTTTCATGCTCGGAACCACTTCGATATCCCCGTCATGAACCTCACTGTGCGCTACATTGCGCTCGCCCTTATCTCGGTCCTCTCGCTACATTACTTGGCCAGCTACACATCAACAGCCTATCAAGATCACGTGGAGACGCTGCGCTCGTCTTGGTCTTCTTCATCGTCGAATGCCGTCGCCCTCACCAACCCCTTTGCCGACACGCCAAAAGCCAATGCGACCTTTGTCATCCTCTGTCGCGAAAGAGACATCCAAGGCATCCTCGAAAGCATTCAATTGCTCGAAAGCACCTTCAACGATCGTCCCCATCATCGCTACCCATACGTCTTCTTGAACGATGACCCCTTCTCCGCCACCTTCAAACTACGCATCTCTCGCGCCATCTCGTCCACCGTGGAGTTCGGTCAGGTTCCACCAGAGCACTGGGACATTCCACCAAGCATCGACCTCGTCAAAGCGCAAAAGGCGTGGGATCGAGCAAAGAAGGCCGGCATGCCCTACGGCGGCTCAAAATCGTACAGGCAGATGTGCAGGTTTCAATCCGGCTTCTTCTTCCGTCATCCGCTTGTGCTCAAGTACAAGTACTACTGGAGGATCGAGCCAAATGTCAAGTTCTTTTGCGATTTGACCGACTTCGATCCTTTCCGCTTCATGCAACAGAACAAGAAAGTATACGGATTCGTGCTAGCACTGCACGACATTCCTGGCACCATTCGAACGCTGTGGATCTCCGTTCGACAGTGGTACGAGAAGAATTCGCATCTGCTCGCGCCCAACAACATGTTTGGCTTTGTCACCAACGACAACGGGCGTGGATACAACAAGGTAATTTCAGCGCATGCCTTGCCTCTTCCCTTGCCCCTTCTCGCCTGTGCAGCTCACTGACTCGTTCTCTCCATACCACTTCGCAGTGTCATTACTGGTCCAACTTCGAAATCGCCGACATGGACTTCTACCGATCCGAAGCCTACCTCTCCTTCTTCAACCACCTCGATCAAGCCGGAGGATTCTTCTACGAGCGATGGGGCGATGCACCCGTCCACTCCATCGCCGCATCCCTCCTGCTCGACAAGTCTCAAGTCCACTACTTTGACAACATCGGCTACCTTCATGCACCCATCATGCACTGTCCGAAACCATCAACGGCGAATGCGCTTTCATCGCACACTGGCAGATCGCGCTGCTATTGCGCTCACGAAGCATCGTTCACTTTCGACGACAATCGCCAGTCTTGCATGTACAATTACTACGACGTCAATGGCTGGAACTCGACAGCGGCAAGGGAGCAGCTGAGGAACATCCAAGATATTTGACGCTCGATCGCATCTGTCTCATCGTACATGTATTACTACAACGTCATGGTTCTCTGCAATGAAAACGAAAAGTTTCTCATGGACCTGGCGAGAGCACGAAGAAGCGGTCTCGCACGAAGGAAAGTCGGTCTAAAGGGACACAAACGCATGTCATTGCGGCAAAACAAAGTGGAAATGGGCGAGCAGCTAGAGCAAAGCATCAGCTACGAGCTGTAACTCGTAGCTGCGAGAAGAGGTGCTGCTTCAAGCACGGCACTTGTGATCAGAGCCTATCAAAGAAAGCAGCGAGTGAAGCAGAAGGAACGCAAACGAAATCAGACGTGTTGTCGAGAAGGAGAACAAGAAATCTAGCAAACGCGCGCTGAAAGGAGCAGCAACGCGTAAAGACGCGCGAAGGCCAGCGAAACAAGCATCGCAAAACTAACCGATGGTGTTGATGTCGAGGAAGAACCATTCGACATTGACGACCTTGGAGTAGTCGGTAGGGTTGTGACCCTTGTTGAAGAACTCGTCGTACATGTTGGTGTCGATGAGGATGCCCTGCTGCGGGTAGCTGGGGTCCTCCTTGCCGGTCGAGTCCCAGTTGCCTCCGTTGTGGTCGATGACCCAGGCCTGCACCCACTTTTCGGCGTGCTCGTCGGTCTTGGGGATCTTGACCATGGCGCGAACCTTGCATCGTCGATCGTACAGGTTGTTCATGTAGAGGTAAGGAACGCCGATCGAATACTTGGGAACACCTTCGGGGAATTGGTACGTGTTGGTGGTGTCAAAGCAAGCGCCAGCGACAGTGCTGGGCTGCGCCTTGAAGGGCTTGGCGACCGAATAGGCGTGGTACTCGTACGAGGGGGACAGGTAGCACTGGAACAGGTTGTTGTCCATCCAACCGTAGCTACCGGAGTAGTGTCGCCACTGGCACTGAGGGAAAGTCGACCTGACGTTCTTAGGAGCAGGCATTCCCTTGCCGCCGCGAAGCAGGTACTCGTTGGCGAGGTTCCTGCCGAACTCGGGGTTCTTCTGAGTAGCAGCACTTGCAGCTGCGTCATCGCGACGAACGAACTTGTCGGCAGAGAAGGTGATGTCGCCGACAGCTTGAGCAGCTGGAATCAGCGCGGCGGCGACGCAGACGAGAGCACCAAAGGCGAACTTCATGTTGAATAGCTTGAGAGAGGGCAGAATGTCTAAGGGTTTCAAAGGAGAGTAGGTACGAATTCGGAGGGAGTATGAGGATGAGGGTCAAAACTTCTCTGATTCCAGCTCGGGACGTCCCTATAAGTACTTGTCACCCGTAAGCTGCACCCGCTCAAAAGGCCCAAGGACGCATTGAGAAAGTCACTCGTATTGACAACGCACACCACATTCTCGTTCGTTCCTTGCAACGGTGACCGCCACCTCCCACATGAAGCTGGGTTCGCAAGCTGAGGCTCTCATACGAGGCGATCACGCACGGACTCACACCGCCACCGAAAAAAGGCGGGACGTCTCATTTCGAGCGGGTCTGTCGATCATCGCATGCAACTACGGATGCTACCGAGACCGAAGAAATGCAGATGTATGTCCGTGGGTCAATCGATACGCCGCAAAACCCACCGTCGCCACTGGTAGCAGCGCCCACCCTTAGGTCGAGACGCGGCAAGTGGGTTGTGGCTGGGCGAGACCAGGAAGCAGCCTCGCGTAACGGAGCTGACATGCCGTTTTGACCCTTGTAGCAATCATGCACGGAATCTTCAAGAGTGACAGGCGATCCGACCGCGCGCTGCCTAACATCTTGCAAGGGAGCCGAGCCGCAACGACCACGTGAGCTCGTCCTACTTCTTCTAGAATCTCTCCTGCGAGAACCTGTCTTCTCAGTCGGTCTGGCGAGGTACATCCTAGCTCCTCAGCCTCCGATCTGGTGCGATTCTTGCTGTACAGTATTAAGTCATCTAGTAGTCGTTTCCCGTTGACCTGTGGAGTTCCCTGTAGCGCAGATATGAGATCAAACCGGTCTACTTTGCGATCTCGAATCAGTGCAAGACTGTTAGCGTGCGAATCTGCTACACGAGCCTGCAGCCCTACAGGATCGAAAGGAAGCAAAGAGCCTGTGCACAGCAGACTCGTACGATATCGCATTGAAACGAATTGCAACGAGATGTCCATCGGTCGACAGAATCCACTCATGGACACTACTGCACAATAAGAGGTCGTCAAGGGAAAGATCCGACGCAGAGTGTGCGGCACGTCAGCTGAGGTCTGCAGGCTGACAGGAACGGTCGCAAGCACTAAGCGAAGTGGGGTGAACGTGGTACATGCACGACAACGGGCTAGGCTGGCTCGCTGCATCGACCCACGTTGCGATCGTCCGGTGTTCCGACGTCATCCCACGCCGTTGTCATTGGGGACCAAGCAGATGCACTCTCGTTCAGATGCCGCACACTCGTCAAGGCGAAGCGAACAAAGGCGATGTGCACAGCAAACACACGCGGCGTGGCCGTGCCAAGACAATATACACATGTAATACGAGGGTATCGGGGAGACTGATCTACAACGCATATCGACACAAGAACGTTGGTGCAGGGGGCGAAATTAGCACCCACCGCCGCCTCCACCACACCCACCGCCGCCACCGCATCCACCTCCACCACCAGCACATGCGGCAGCTCCGAAGCCACCTCCGTACGCCGTACCAGCCATGAAGCCTCCTCCAGCGGCGAGTGTACCGACCGCAGACAGACCATACACGCCGTACATGCTGTAGGCGTTGATGGTGGCATCGCCCGTGGAACCGCGGCTGACGTAGTGGGTGCTGTAGAGTGGGCTATAGTAGAATGGGTACAGACCGGGAGTGTTGTATCCGAACCTGGAAGATGATGGAGAAAAGCGAGGAATTATGGTCAGTAAGATGTCGTCCGTGAGGGTTACGGGCTCGAGATGAAATATGTCAGCGAGGGTGACTCACACAAATGCACTTTCGTGGCCATCTCGGCGCTTGCCTTGAGCCCACTCCTTGATCATCTCTTCGCGCAGCTTGTCGTGGCGGTGTTCCTCCTCCTTGACGATCACGGCCGAATGGGTGCTGGGATGACTGGCATCTTGCCAGGTAGCAGCGTCGTCCTGTTTGTCGCCGGGAAGAGCCTTGGACGCCCTCCATTTGCCCTTGAGGCGCGAAGCGAATCCAGATCCCTTGGCTGGTTCATCTGCGGCATCGGTAGTTGCGTTGCTGCTGCCGAGCAGGCTCTTGAGCTTCTTGACGGCGCCAGGATTGTTGTACACGCAGCCGCACAACGAGTAGGGCTGATTGTATCGTTGCTTCCACAGCGCGGCGGTACGATCGAAAGCTTCCTTGAGGATACCCGTCTCGATGGCATCGTCGTGGTTGATGAAACGGCCGACGTAATGGAAGGTCTGATCGTAGTAACGAGACTGCAGTTGGTGAGTGTGCCAGCAAAGATCGATGTCGAGAGTAGGCGTCAGGATCGAATAGGTAGAAGCCATGAGATCGAGATACTTGTTGTAGCGGATCAAACTTCGAGTGAGGACGTCATCGAGCACGCCTTGATCCAAGAGCTGCGGGTGCTTGGACCACCCAAGCTTCTCCATCTCCATATTGAAGCTTGTCTGGCGCTTGACTGCGTCGACTACGTCGCAGAGACCCTCGCCGTAGGCAGCTGCGTTGCCGTTCTGGTAGCCGCGCATGAGCATAGCGATGCGCGCCATCTGTTGAGCCTTGTAATCGGACGATCTGTAGCGGGGGGTGACGGCGTCGCTCAACCACCTTTGCTCGAACCACTCGCGGAATGCTTTGATGTTGTAATCGCACTGTGAAGCCACATCGTTGATCTCTTGAAGGTCGTTGACATCGGTCGGCTTTTGGTTCTTGCTTAACGAAGCCTCGGCGATCTTTTCGTGGCGAAAGATGGGCAGGAGCAGTTCTTCGCCGAAATGGTCTCGAGCCGAACGCTTCTTGTTGATGTCGCCGAGCATAGTTCCGGCCATGAAGAAGACAGGTTTGGTCTGGTGGTGTTGAGGCCTTCCGGGTGATTTACGCCAAACGTCGTAGTCATCGAGGAAACGACGCATCTGAAGATGATCGGCGGAGATGGACTGACTGCAGTTGGCCGTGTTGGAGCAGTGTCGCTCCCAGTCTTTCTCGCCGATGCCTACTTGATGAGGCTTCTCGCCAATACCGGTCCAGGGAACGAATTGAGTTGCCGAGCAGCGCGGACAGGTGATGCGTAGACCGAAGATAGTACCACCATGATTTTCTTGGGCGTTTGTGGGGTGACCAGGCGGAGGTTGAAGGCTGAGATCCCACGGCTGCTTGGAGCGTTTGGAAGTGATGGCCTCGTGCCAGTTGGCCTTTGCGAGCTCGACGTCGTTGAGGATGGGCAGAGTCGGATGAACGCGTTGGGCCAGCTGGTGAAGTGGATAATCGAAGAGCGAGAGGCTATAGCGGGAGCGGAGGCGCAACGTCTCTTCTTCCTTGACCATAGGGTTGAGATGGGAGGAATGGAGCATGAGCGCTACATCGAGAGGCGGAAGGGCAAAGTCTGGGAGTTGAAAGCCATCGAGTTCGGTCTTGGACTTATCTTGCTGGCGTGCTGGTTTGAGCGACGTGTTGTAGTGGTTGGCGAGCGTCTCCGAGGCGAGGACATGGGTGCACCAGAGCTCGAGACGATAAGCGGCGCGGTTGAGAAAGATGTTCCAGCGACGCTCTCGGAGAAGCTGTTGGCTCATCTCGGCTTCAGCCTGGTCCACCTCCTGCTGAGTAGGTCTGTGGCCCGATTTTGGATTGACGTTGAGGAGGGGCTCAGCAGCTGGCGCATAGGGCGGAGGAGGAGCATCGATGCCTGGCTCGTCAATGTGACCTGCATCGTGATGGCAGGAAGGATAATCAAAGTACTCTGTGCCATCGTGAACCGCCTGGCGCAGGCGGTCAAAGAGGTCGAGCAGTTTGAGATGGTCCTTGAGTTGCTCGAGGGTGCAGAGTTGTTCTTTGATGTTTCTGTAGCCTATTCGAACGCCATCGCTGACGGCCCTTTGGAGCTCCTTACGCTCTTGCTGAGTGAGACCGGGACCATCGCAGATCTTGAGCGAAGCGTTGGACAGCGTTGTGGCGATCCGATCGACTTCGGCCGCACCATGTGCAGCAGCAACATCAGATGTGGCAAATTCGTAGGTCGGGGCGTGCTCAGGAGGGCTATCGGCGGAGCTTGATGAGGAGCCATTGCTCAACGGCGGGGTGATGCTCTGTGTCATGATCAGAAGCGCTAAGGATGGTGATAGTTGTGGTTTGCGGGGAAGGCGGCGCGAGATATCTTGCCACCCCTTTGTAAGTCGAAGTGGCCACTTTGACCCCGGACTCTGTTCGTCAGACGTCACTTGTCGAGCGATTCCGGCGGAAAAGGTTACGCCTCGTGCAAGGCGGGGCTGATAAGGCGGCACAGTAGAACACGGTTGCCACCACGCTTCCAGAACGAGGGTCGCGAAGCTGCGGGGAGGCGAGAGGCTCCAACGGAGTTCACACGGTCGCTGCAAGCGAAGCATCCAAAGCAAGCGAGTTCAGGCTGATTCCACACCCGAGCTTATCACGTTCGAGCACAGCCCAGATTATGCCAAAGCAGGGTCCAATGCAGCGCTCAACAAGACCATGCAGGGCAGAAGGGTCATGTGGCGCCAGTCGAAACGTCTGTGGCAGGATCAGCTGTTCCCGGTCGGCGGCTGACCGAGTCGCCGGTCGCGCCTCTTCATCGGTTTGTTAGGCCTGAAGTTGCAACATGATCAAGTTAAACACATTTCTGGTTCATCTTTTTGGCGTCGAGTTTATTTTTTCGGAGCACTGACGAGAAGAAAACGTTGAACGGACCCGAATGCCAGAATGTGTGCTTGGACTGGACCCTGACTCTCTTCGTCCGTCGACCATCTGATCATCTTCACCGTCAATACAGCGGCTCTAGAAACAACATGTCGGCGATTCGAATCGTGCACCCAGCGCCTGACGTCAAGCGTGGCGTACAGTACTGGGAAGGCGTCGAGGCAAGCGTCGACGGTGTTCTTGGAGGGTTTGGCCACGTCTCACGGGTGGAATCGTTAGGAACACGATCCTTCCTGCTCGGCCTTCTTCCACATCTCTCGTTCTGTGCTCCTGCATCAGCCAACGTCTCGTCGACGCAATGGAAGAAGGACCGTATCGCGGAGAGGGGCGGCAAGGGTAAAGCACGCACTCGGGCTCTCGACTGCGGAGCGGGGGTCGGACGAGTGACGCAGCATAGTCTGCTCCCTATCTTTGACGAGGTGCACATGGTCGAGCCCGTCGCCAAGTTCCTGCACGAAGCCAAGGCTCAGTCAAAAACATGGCCGCAGATCCAGACACCGCCAAGCAAGTCCCCATTTCAAGCACGCAAAGCGGTTCACTTTCACTGCTCGACGCTGCAAGATTTCGAGCCAAATCGACCGTACTCTTCCTCACCACGTGTAGGTGATGGCGATATTTCACCGACCGTGTCTATCGACGACGAACCATCGCAGACACCCGCAACAGAAGATGTTTCCTCAGATGAAAGCGACGGCGTAGCAGGATCGCAAACAGAACCAGTATCCTACGATCTAGTATGGGCGCAGTGGTGCCTCCAGCACCTTTCGGACAGGGATTTGATATCCTTCCTCCAACGATCCAAGGCGGCTCTCAAGCAAGATGGCATCATCGGCGTCAAGGAGAATGTCTGCACCGAAGAGGCTGATGGTACCGAGCGAGTCTGGTACGATGACGAGGACCACAGCATCACGCGTTCGACAAAAGCATACGAGCGTGTGTTCAAGGAGGCTGGTCTCGAGATTGTCAAGTGCGAAGTGCAGTTTGGCATGCCTGCCGAGCTGTTGGTTGTCAAGATGTGGGCATTGCGTTAGAAAGTCAGATGACGTAAGCTCTCATGGAAGCAATTTATTCTGTGATCAACATGATATCAGCTGTGCGTCAAGGTTGTGATTGCAGAGAGTACATCTACGGGTATATTGTGAGTATGCATGTCACGGCAGCTAGTGCGTCGACTTGCGGATCTTGTCGAGCATTACCTCCATCCTCGCTCCCAGATTCGGCTGTCCTCTCGCTTGACCTGTGCGACTGCCACTAGGTTTGTTCCACATCTTGTTCTTCTTGAGTCGCTCCTGTTCCTTCTCCTCTTTGCTCCTTGTATCTCTCGTTCTGTCTTCTGCATCGTCTTTGCGGGCAGTGGACCTGGGCAGCGGATGTGGCAGCGGCTTGCTGCTTTTTGCTTTGCCGCCTGCTTTTCTCGGTCGAAGATCCTGCTTGCTCCCCGAGAATGCGAAGTCGGGCTGCGCGCTGTCACCGTCACCTGCGCTGCCCTCGGGCGCAAATCGACCCTGATCCTTGGGTAACGCGAAGGGAAGATGCGAGCTCCCTTCGTCTTGTGCAACCACACGACTCCCTCGCTCTCCTAGCGGGGCAGCATTGGAGCTTGTTGCGCTGCCAGAAGCCGACTTGTCTTGTTTGAGTTGCTTGTAGTAGTCCTTCTTCACTTTGGCTTTGTGGATGAGCTCGGCTTTGATGCGTTTGTGCTTGCCGAGGTAGGCGCCATCCGGAAGATGTTTGGGACCGACCTGGAATCCGCCCGTCTTTTTGCCATTAGAAGGTGTCGCTGATGTGCGATGCTTGACAAGCTGATTCTTCGTAAGCTTGGGAGCCGGCATGTTGTCGATGCGGTGATCACCAGTCGAGTGATGATGATGAAGAAGAGGAGGAGGAGGAAGAGGAAGAGGAACAAAGTCAGGCCGGACCCTTTCTCACCAAACTCACAAATTTTGGGTTGCAGAGTCTTTCTGTGGAGGCTTGAAAGCGCGAAATTTGTTTGGCTTCGTGCGAAAAAGAAGACCTGCAGAGTTGGAAGGACCCTTGCCAAACTCACTTCTTCTCGTCCAACCATCACCTCCTCTCATCATGGGCAAGTCAACAAAGGACAAGCGCGACATCTACTACCGTCAAGGTAAGGCGGAAGGCTACCGCGCACGCTCAGCTTACAAGCTGCTGCACCTCAACGAGCAGTACGGCTTCCTCGGTGGATCCGAGGACTACGCTCTCGACGCTGCAGCCGCCTCGTCTTCCACATCGTCGGCCGCCCCCACCGACACTTCAGAGGATGCCTCCCGAAAACGCTTTCCTACTCCCACAAGAGTGGTCGATCTATGTGCTGCACCCGGATCATGGTCACAAGTGCTTTCACGACGTCTCGCATCCGTGCCTGGCTCACATCTCGTCGCTGTCGATCTGCAAGCCATGGCACCGCTTCCAGGCGTAACGCAGATCATCGGGGACATCACGACTCCCGCAACAGCGGATGCTGTCAGTGTCGCCCTTTCCGATGGTCCCTCCGCACTGTCTGCCGACAAAGGAAAAGGAAAAGCACGGGCCCAGCTCATCGTGTGCGACGGTGCACCCGACGTAACTGGCTTGCACGATCTAGACGAGTATCTTCAATCACAACTCCTCCTTGCTGCCACCCAAATCACTTTTCGTCTGCTCGAAGTGGGTGGCACCTTCGTAGCAAAGATCTTCACTCAACACCCTCAAGCCGGGCTGGGAGCTTCGTTGGGGAACATGGATCTCAAAGGCGCCAGACCTGCTACTTCTGGTGCACTACTCGCCGATCAGCTTCGTCCCTTTTTCGACCGCGTCGACATTGCAAAGCCACGCAGCTCTAGGTTGGGCAGTGTGGAGCATTTCTTGGTGTGTCTCGGCTTTAAGCCACCACAAAACCTGCCGGCAGGGATCGTAGGCTGTCTGGCCGAGCGAACGTTGTCCGAGTCGACAGAAGATGACGCGAGAGAAGACCTCGTCCGCTACGCGCAGAAGCTCAGGTCGCAGCTCCAGCGGCCTACCGCTGCCAGCCAAGGTCAGGCACAATCACAAAAACAACTGTCGGCAACACTTCCATTTGTAGCACATGGCGACCTGAGTGGCTTTGATCAGCTATGACAAGGTTGCAAAGTTCGATCGCTTGTATTTATATCGATGAACAAATACAAATAGCCTTGGCCGCCCGAATCGGAACCTCGACAGCTCTACGAGTTCTCCCAATCGACACTCTTCTTCTCCGACCAGAACTCGCCGGGCTTCGCGTCGAGTTTGCCCAACGCCAGCAACACGGGAGTCTCTGCACCTTGGTCGAGCGTCTTATAACCCTTACCCTTGGTCATGTCCGTGTTGACGTAGCCAGGGCAGCAAGAAACCACATCGACCTTCTTACCCTCCTGCTGGTACTGCTTCGCCAACGCTCTAGTGTAAGCGATGACGCCGCTCTTGCTCGTGGCGTATGCAGCGCCTTTCCAGCCTTTGTCCTTCCAGCTGCCGGCGGCTACGACATCCTGAAATTCCTGCATGAGCGCATCGGAATCTGTGACCGTCTTGGCGTTGACGAAGCGTTCGCGCACGTTGTCGCCGAAGCCTTTCAACACACCAGTGAGCGAAGCAATGTTGACGATCCTACCACCATCTTTGACCTTGATGTTCTTGATCACGTCCTGCAGCGCATAGTAGTTGGTCGCAACCGTCTGCTTTGCGACGCTGGCGTCGAAACCATCCAAGGCGATTCCGGCGTTGTTGATGAGAATGTCGACGCCGGACTCAAGCTCTGCACCGAGCTTCGAGATCGACTCGTGAGAGGTGGCGTCGAGTTGACGAACTTCGATCGAGACGCGTTCTTGGACATCTTTGGCGAGTTCAGAGGTGATGGAGGTCTTGGCATCTTCACCTTTCGAAACGTCTCGTGAACCGAGGTAGATGGTGAGCTTGTCGGATGAAGAGGTCGCGATGGGAGAAGTGGGGAAGTCGTTGGCGAGTCGACGGACGATGCCGTAGCCAAGGCCGCGGTTGCCTCCTGATACTAGTGCGGTGACCATTGTGTGAAGCTTTGAGAGAATGGTGCGAGTGGCTGATGGCTGGGAGGACTGAGGAACTAGTCGGCAGATGTCGTCGGGCAGTCTTCATTCAGCTTCGAAGCTGAGTCGACCTGCATGATGCGTTTGTGGAGGTTGACGCTGATGATGACAGATGTCGGCTAAAAAGGAAAAGGCATCCGGCGACTTTGGACGTAGCCGCGGAAATTCATCATGGCGACGTGCGTTCACCAGCGGAGACGCAGCTTGCTTGCTTGCCGACATCTTTGCTCCACACCATCGCTTCAAAGCGAAACGTATCCATCGTGAACTTGCTCAAGGCCCCTGAAGCCATGTCATCGTCGATGAGGGCAAGCGCAGGAACGCGAGCTGTTGTCGGAACGCTTACGCGCCAGAGTACGCTTTCTGCACGGTCCACGAGACCTACACCGTCCCTAGCATCTGCTCGCAGCACATTCCCCGACGCCAGCAGACAGCCAAACAGGCTATCATGGCACCAGACACGTAACCTTTCGCAGTCGCGTCCCACAACAAGAGAGCAGCTCTCGCCAGAGGTGCTTCGCAAGCAGATCGAGGATCAACTCTTCCGCCGAGTCGGGCAACCACAACCACAGTCTCGACAACCAGTCCAGTATCAGCGCTTCGGCGGAGGCGGTAGCGGCGGAGGCGGTGGTCGTGGAAGAGGCTCGCTGTTCTCCTCACGTCCACCGGTGCTGATTGTCGTGGCTCTCGGAGGTGCGGGCATCTACTACATCGTGCATCTGGAAAAGGTGCCTGAAACAGGTCGATGGAGATTCATCGATGTTTCCGCAGCACAAGAGCACGAGATGGGTCAAGAAACGTTCCGTCAAACGCTGTCAGAGTACCGGGATCGCATCCTTCCGGCTTCACATCCGTACTCGAGGCAGGTTCGGTCAGTGGCGAGCCGCATCGTCGCCGCTCTGGACAAGGCGGTGGACGATCGAAACCAACCTCATCATACCAAAGGTGATTCGGGCCTCGCACATCACTCGCATGGCGAAGAAGGCGGAATCTCGTACGGTTCGAATGCTGCGCTCGGCAACGATGGAGGCGCTTCGTCGTGGTTTGGTAGCCAGTCCGACGCCAAACCGCAACAAAGAGATGCGACGAAATGGGAGGTGTTTGTCATCGACGATCCCAAGCAGAAGAACGCATTCGTCCTGCCAGGCGGCAAAATCTTTGTATTCACCGGGATCCTCCCCATCTGCGCCAACCCAGACGGCCTGGCGACCGTACTCGGACACGAAGTAGCGCACCAAGTCGCGCGTCACTCGGCAGAGAAGATGTCCGGCTACAAAGTGCTGCTCTTCGGCTCCTTCCTCCTGGAGGCGTTCGGACTGGACATCGGTCTCAGCAGGACAGCTCTGACTCTGCTCCTGTCGCTACCCAACTCGCGCAAGACCGAGCTCGAGGCGGACTACCTCGGACTACGCATAATGAGTCGAGCCTGCTTCGATCCCCGAGAGGCGAGCAAGCTGTGGACGCGGATGAGCGAGTCCGAAGGCGGCGGCGGCGGTGGAGGCGTGTTGAGCAGCGCACAGGCGATCCTCTCGACGCATCCGGTTTCCAGTCAGCGGATCAAGAATATGGAGAAATGGTTGCCAGAGGCGATGGATACGAGGAGGGCGTCGGATTGTCCGGCGCCAGAGCAGGTTTTGGGTTTCCGTGCTGCGGCTTCCTCAGCTAGGCAGAACTTCTCACCGTTCTAGTGCAGACGTCGCAGGAGACACAACAATCATGAAATGTGAAATGGGACCAAAGCAAAGCAATGTGATTCTATCCCAGCTTCCATCAGGTTACCAGATTCCATTATGTGCGCTGATGTCGGCACCGTGTGCTTCTGAGTTATTGAGCTTTCGAGTGTAGATTGACACGCCATGCGCTCGGCGGCAACGCCTGCAGCTTGCGACACGCCGGAATGATAAACGTGACCAACAGCACCGTGCCCACAACAACGCACAGCGTCGACGTCCAGTAATATCCATCCCGCTCGATCACACACACTCCGCCGGCTGCCGAGCAAGCGGCCTTGCCCAGATCAGACGTGCACTCGTTGCCGCCGATTCCCTTGGAGGCTGTAGCCCAGAGTTTGGCGATCTCTGGATCTTTGAGCAGCGACGAGCTGGAGGGAGGTTGGCAGCTCGAGATGGTGAACAGGTCGACGGCTTTGAGCACAAAGTAGCGCGGCCACGTGCCGCCGAGGTTCGAGACCGTGTTGAGCAGGGTCATGTATGTTCCTCCGATGAGCGGGTCGGCGATCTGGGTGTGGAAGGCCGAGATGCCGACGAATTGGACGGTGGAGGCGAAGCTGCCGGCGACGGTGCTTGCGATGACGACGAAGAAGTAGCCTGTTCCGATGGGCGCTTTGGGCATACCGTGCACAATTGCCATGGAGAGCAGGGCGAAGCCGAGACGGAAGAAGAAGGCTACCACCCACGGTTGGAGCGCTCGATCACCTTTGCTCCACCTCGCTGCCAAGTATCCAAAGATGAGTTGGAAGGGGAAGTCGATCAAAACGGCCAGAGCCAGATCCTCCTTGCCGAAACCCTTCTCGACCAACTTGAGACCAGTCACCGCTTCGTTGGCCTGGAAACCGATCTTGGCGACAAAATGGATCAGGATGAACGTCTGGACATGCTTGAGCCTGCAGATCCTCCACATGATCGAGTAGACCTGTTTGACATCCATATCCGGGGCATCGGTTGCCTCCTCCTCCTCCTTCTTGAACACCAGCAGCCACGCTGTCACCAGCAAGAAGCCTACAGCCCAGAAACGCATGTACGCCGAGAGCGAAAGCAGCGGATACTCGAGCGGTGTGGAACGGAAGTACTTGTTGCTGAACTCGACCGAGTTGAATGCGAGGAAGACGGTGAAGCTGAGAAAGTAGCCCGAGTTGAGGCCTACCGTCTGGGCTGTGCTTGCGTATGAAAGGTTCTCCTGCGAAAGCAATGTCAGTGCCCAACCGTCGACGGCAATATCCTGGGTGGCGGCGAAGAGGATGAGTACGAAGAAGATGAGCGTGATGAGCTTGACGTTGGGCAAGTCGGCGAGGAGGAGTTGGTCGACGTTGCTAGATAGGTACCAGAACATGACTCCGACCACGGCCTGGATGGGAACGATCCAGCTCTTGCGACGACCGAGCGAGATTGTGCCCACGAGCGGGAGCTTGAGCTCACTGACGAACGTCGAGTCGACGATGGGGCTCCAGAAGAGTTTGAGCGAGTAGGGGTAAGTGCAGAGCATGAAGAAGCCGATGTCTCCATAGCTCAGCTTAGACTTGAGCAAGAATGGCATGGTGCCGAATGCGAGACCCACGGGTACACCTTGGAGGAGATATAGAATGACGAGAAGGACCATCGCCTTTCGATCTTGTGGCGAGAGGTCCATGAATCCCGAGGCTTCCTGGCTGGATTGTGTTTCGGAGACCGCTACGCCGCTCTTGCCGTCGATCGGCGTAGATGCAGGATTGAGGAGAGCATCCTTGCCCTTTGTTTCCACCTTGCCAGCCGTATGTGAGTCGTGCCTGGTTGCGAGCAAACCGGACTTTTCCACTACTTCCGCGCTGGGAGTACCGTTGCGCAGGGTTGCTGTGGGTCGTTGGCGCATATTCGCATCGCTGCTCTTGGACGATGATGATGGGCTCTTTGCGCCTTTTGATGCGACCATCTTTGCCGGCCTTATAGGGTGATGGTGGCTGGTAAGGGCACGACTATTGCAATCAAGTCTGTATGACACATCAAAAGCGAGAGCGTTGATTCAGCTGGTGTGTGCGTCGTGGCGCGTAATGGCTGCGTTCCACGTCGATGACTTTCTTCTATGTTAGCATTTCTTCCAAAGCAACAGAAGAGAAATTGGCCATCTACCAATGTTACATCGTTGTCAATGACAAATGCTAAAGAGATTCGACGCTCTAACATTGCTGAATCTTTTTTCGGAATCGCAATCTCTCGCTTGGATCTTGGCGTAGATAACGAAGCGGCGGTAAGATCTCGGGGCAACGGGAGAAGCCGAAAAAAAAATCAACTGTTTCTGCGCGATTGGCCGCCGCCGGACAGTGCTGCTTCAGCGCTCGCAGTGATTCTACGGTTATCAGTCGACCAGCCAGTCGGCTAAGACGGACGTGCATCTGATAGGCTCAGGAAATCCATCATCTACCGTGTACGATGCTGCTTCGCAGCCTTGGTTTCCCCAAGCGAGACTGGCGCGAAATCTTTCGCTCTTCTCCGGACCTCATATAAGGCGCTTCCATCTCGCATTGCTCCGCCCATATCTTTACGCACTTCTCAATCTTTCTATCGTCCCACAACGATCACGAACAGAGCAGAAATGACGAGTCCCGTCACTGGCCTCGTTGTGCTCATCCGCCACGGTGATCGACAAGGTTTCTACCAGTCTCCCACCAAGTACACCGCCTCACAGACCAACCTCACGGTGCTCGGCTACCTCGAAGAGCTCAACAGCGGTGCGCAGTTGCGATCACGATACCTTGATGCCGGCTCGCCGTTTTTGATTCAGGGGGTCAACACTGCCGCTGCCGAGAATGTGCAAGTCGAGGTCCAGGCGGATGCAGGTGGCGAGGGCGGCGTTATCGTAGAGAGCGCCAATGCCTTCATGCAAGGTCTCTTCCCAGCTTTCAACGACTCCATCACGCTCGCCAACGGCACCACTGTCTCATGGGATAATCGTGCGCAGCTCATCCCCGTCGAGACGGTAGAGCCCGAACAGTCGTTCGTCATGGAGCCATGGACTTCGTGCGACAAGTTTGATGATTACACGAGCTTCGTCTACAACGGCAGCGAATTCAAAGAACAGGCTGCCATCGCTCAGCCTTTCTTCGACTCGATCCCAACCTCGGTCCTTGGTAGTCGTTCCAAGTCGCTTGTCAACGCGTGGAACATCTTTGATTTCTTGAACGTCGAAAAGATTCATAACGCCACCCTCGCTCCCCTCATCACCGATGACATGCTCTCCAATGCTGCGTACTGGGCACAGTATCACGAGGCCCAGCTGTTTGGTCAGCCAAGTCCAGTGTCTCTCGGAAGCATCGCTGGTCGAGGAATGCTCAACCCGCTCACCGACGCGCTCAGCCGAGTCGCCAACGCTTCGGATCCGCTCAAGGTCTCGGTGATCGCTGCGTCGTACAAGCCTTTCTTTTCGCTATTCAGCCTGTTCCAGATGCGCGAGTTGGAGGGTAAGTTGGTCGACTATGCCTCCGCCATGGTCTTCGAGGTTCACCAGGACGACTCGCTGCAGGTGTACTTCCGAAACGGCTCCTACGGCGACTTGCAGGCGCACGACGTTCGCGCCTCGAGCATCTCGGTGAGCACCTTCCTCGAAGACTACAACGCCGTCAAGCTCGATTCATTGGCGGACTGGTGCAACGCCTGCGGTGAGACCACGGCACGAGGTTGTGCTGCTCTCAACGCCCTCAATGGCACCGGCAGCGGAGGCACGTATTCTGATGTCACGTCAACGACGGGCAAGCATCAAGTATCGCCCGTCGTAGCCGGTGTCATTGGTGCCTTGGTCAGCCTCGCCGTGGCTCTCGTCGTTGTCGCTGGCTTGGCCTATTTGACCGGAGTAACCGTGGTGAAGCGCGGCAAGAAGAGCAATCCGAGACGTCAGCATCTGCTCACGCCTGGATCTACGAGCACCGTCAATCACCATGGCAACAGCGTCGAGCTTCGATCGGACCTGGACCGTAAAGAATCGGTTGTATAATAGTATAGTGCTTCGTATGAGCGGCGATGGTCGATGGACTCATCTGATAAGCTGGCTTGACCGACGAAAATGTGGACCCTGAGCTGTTTCCAACATCGAAATCGCGGGAAACGGATTTTTGAGGTCGGTGGATTTGCTGAGTCAAAACGGGATGAATTCCTCCACAAATTGATCTTTTGATCATCCGTGGCTAGCGGCTGTCCCTTGGTCGTCATCTACCTCTCAGCCACCCCAAGCACCTCGACGGAAACAAACACTTACGAACACTGAACCCATGTCGCTACTCAAGTCGTTTGGCCAGGCGCTACAGCGCTCGGTCGAGGTAGCCCGAGATGAGACCGCAAAGAGTAAGTAGTTCCACATCACCCACCCGATCAACACTTGGCGAGCGAGTACTGACCAATACAAACACACGCTGCTCGTTTTGCAACATCAGTGATGAGGATGGAGATCTCGCCGACATCGAAGAACCAAGGAGCTCTACTCATGTACGCCATGACCCAACCAGCACATCTCTCCAACTTTGCAACCGGATCCGACTCGGACATCGGTGGACTGTCTCAGTGCAGGCTCGGTCTCGACGAGTCGTCTCGGGGACGCTTCTACGGCACGCTCTCCTCACAGGTACCGAGAGGAGGCAAGATCGAAAAGAGTGGGT
Organism: Pseudozyma sp. F8B2; assembly: GCA_003004685.1. NCBI lineage: Eukaryota > Fungi > Basidiomycota > Ustilaginomycetes > Ustilaginales > Ustilaginaceae > Pseudozyma > Pseudozyma sp. F8B2. The sequence goes on from NXFQ01000003.1 coordinate 523,271, forward strand.
ACGCTGGCTTCCGCAATCGCAATCGACCGACGCTGTTCGGCAACCAGTGCTGGGACACGACTGTGCACCCCTTCCTCGCTCTTCGAGTGAGAAACAGGCTAGCCAAGAAGCCAGTCGCCGCAGCCGAGAAGACGGACAAGGCGGAGACAGGTGGCGGACTCCGTGCAGCTCTGCACGCGAACGACCCTTCCGGTCCAGCTGCAAGTCGTGCGATCCACGCGCTAGGACTGGGAAGAAAGGAGCTTCCAGGACCCAAGTTCTTCGTCAATGTCCAAACCGACGGACCTGTTACCAGTGACTTGTTCCAGCACCGACTCTACCTCGACGAAAGCAAAGGCTCCGAATGGCAGACAGTGGTGATCCCGTTCGATGACTTTGTGCTCACCAACACGGGTCAGGTGTCTAACTCGCAAGTCTCGATGATGCGCGAAAAGATCCGTACCGTTGGTATTTCAGCCGTGCTCGATGTGCCAGTACCTCCTTCGGCGTCCAAGCCACCCAGTCAAGATGCACCGCCGTCGGCGCTTTCGCGCAAGTCTGGCGAGGACCTGCAGCAAGAAGATGACTGGGCGGTGGATGGTGACCTGCGCGGCGAGGGTGGTGAGGACGCACCTGTCAGAGGAAGCAAACGCGGTGCTACGTACAACTTTGATCTTGGGCTGGAGAGTGTCTATGCGGTCGGCGAGCTAGATGAGCTGGATGGATTGTTCCAGCAGTAGCACCAACACTTTGTACTAGGATGTCTGTCGGTAATCATAAGCTGTAGTCATCATCGCAGGAGCTTACACGCCTGAGAAGTTGTTCCGACCAAAATGACCGATGCTCTCTGTGCTCAGCAAATGAACACCGGGGCCGACAGTGTGGACTGCCAAGCCTCGTCATAATAGTTGCTGATCTGTCTGTTGCAAGGCCATACCTCGTGGCGTTGGCTAACAAATACGCAAGAGCCGAAGAGCTTTCGGGGCGCGGCAACCATATACACCGAGCGCGGGGCTTGGTTTGCGAAGTGTCGACAACGCGTGTGCGCTGTGTCGCAGCAGCCCTAATTTCGTGAGACACACAAGGCGGACCGGGGATCTCGTTGGATTTTGTGAAATTACCGGTCTCGCCTGCGCACCTTTTCGAGAAGAAAGCCGGGGTAGTCGAGACGAATGTCGGCCTTCCCGGTGTGGGGATCCAAATGGTCTCGAGGCCGTGCGCACCATCGGCCAACTCGCAGAAGCCCTTCATCACCGGTAGGTACATAAGAAGCGGCTGTTGCTCAGTGACACCCGCAATATCCATTCCTGCAACCATCGACTCCAAACACGAATTGCATCAAGATGGCCATCGATCCCTTCAAGCCCGTTGTTCTTTCCGCCGAGGGCGCAGACCTCACCTTCTCGGTGCTTCCATATGGACTCACCTTCCACAGCATCTCGACTGAAGACGGCGAAGACTTCATCGGTGGGCCCGAAGACCCCAAGGACCACGCCAAGGGTCGTAAGTTCCTCAACCCGATCATCGGACGCTATGCAAACCGTCTGGAAGCGGGCAAGAAGCTCGAGTACAAGTCTGCCAACGGCAAGACCACGCAGATTGAGCTGCCCGAGTTCAGCGCACCAGGCGTAGTGTTGCACGGAGGTCCCGAGAGCGACAAGGAGAACAAGGTGGACAGCATTGTCCAGCACGGTCCTTTCGACAAGTGCTACTGGCAACCGTTGGATACCAAAGACAGCAAGCTGTTCGCCGACTCTGGTTTCAGCTCGACCAGCAGCCCGAGTGGCAAGGAGAGCAGCTTGATCTTTGCCATCGAGTCGCCAGATGGTGATTCCGGCTACCCGGGACAGGTTCGTGTCGAGACGCTGCTGGCTGTCGTACCCAGCTCTGCCTCCGACGCGGAGCTTGGAAAGTCGGCGGGCAAGCTGCTGATTCGATACCGAGCGGCCCTCGATCAGGACGGATCTGTGGAGGCGACACCGTTCAACATGACGCATCACTGGGGCTTCAACTTGTCTGCTTCGAACGAAAAGGTAGGCAAGGCTGAGAAGGGCACAGTGTTTGAACACGTCTTCCAGCTTTACGCTCCTGCGGGCAAGCCGATCTCTCACCTCGAGCTCGACCCCGCGCAGATCGCCACTGGAGACCTCAAGCCTCTGTCTGGATCCGCCGAGTCCTTCTCCAACCCTGGCCTGCACAAATGGGATCAGCCAGGCGGTAAGCGCATCGGCGAAGGCATGCCTCCGGCCGGCTACGACGACTTTTACGTCTGGGGACCATCGCCGATCCCTCAATCGGACGACATCAACAAGATCGCCGTGGCAGAGACGAAGCGTGTCCGCCTCACGTCCGAGTCGGCAGGTCGCTCGGTCACGTTCCACTCGAACCAGGCTGGTGTTCAGCTCTGGTCGGCGGGTGCCATGCCCGACCACCCGGCAGACCCGGCTCAGTCCGGTGGATTGATGAAGAAGGCGCACCGCAAGGGTGGACAGCAGGACAGCGGCAACTTCAACGGTGCATTTGCAGCGATCGAGTTCGGCGGCCCTCACTGCGGATTCCTCGAGCCCAACCTAGTGGGTCTGGGTGGACAGGAGGAGATTCTGGAGAAGGGCCAGGTGTACGACAACTGGGTCGTCGCCGAAGCTTGGCGCAAGTAGACGCTTGTTGGGCTGCGGTAGAAGTGTTCACCTCTCTCTTACTCAATGTGAGGATAGACTCGGTAATTCATACGTAAGCACACTGCACAGTGCTCGATGCGAGTGTGACAACGGCTTTTCATTCTGTAGAGCGTTCCATGAATGAGACTCACAAATGCCCATGATACGGAAGGGTGATCCGGAAGAACCTTGTGGCTCCTGCTCGCGTAAATTTCGAGGGTTGGCCTCTGATGCACGAGCTAGGCGCCGGCTTCGCTCTTGGCGCATTGGCAAGATTGAGACCATATGCTTCATGGTGTTCCTGAGCAAATGTTGCATATGGTTCCGCTGCCTGTGTCAATCGGCGTGCGATTGGCCTTTCTACCGGTAGAACGTCTATCTCGTGCAGCGGACGAGAAGATCTGCCAGGTTGGGGAGCGGAAGAGCGGGAACACGCGCCGCACGATACACGAGACAAGGATCGACAGGGCTATCCTGATCGTCGCTGTTTCACTTGCGAGACATTCAAGTTGACGAGTCGCAGTCGCATCGCAGCCAAAGTAGTCTGGTCAGCTGGGACGGTGCGATCATCGGTACACGACCTGCTTGGTTGGCATCGAAGCAAGATGTGGGCCGGCTGGAAGCCATTTTATGCAAGTTTCTGCGCTTGTCGGCGTCGGAGATCGAAAAAGGGATTGGAAGGAGGGAAAAAAAAGCAACACAGAAACACACACTCAAATCAGAGAAGCCAGGCAGAGTGCCAGCGTGACACGCCCATGGGTGGTTGACCCCTGTCGTATCGTATCATCCTTTTCGCGATTCGTGCAGCAACCCGGCACAGCGGCAGGCGCTTGCATCCCAGCCTATCGCTCGCTTGGCTTCCACCCACTCTGGTCGAAGCACATCGCTGGCGGCTTCGAGCATCGTCCTTTCAGCCGATATGAAGTCGCACTGCGGAGCGTGTGAAGAAATCAATAGCACAAAAGGGAATGAAAAGAAGCCCCAAAAGAAGCTCTCCCACGCTCGCTGTGAAGGAGCCAGAACAAAGCCTTTCAGCTTGACGCCTTTCGCTTCTGCAGCATGCAGCTGTTGCCGTTCGTATCAATCGGCGGGTCAAGGCTTTGACGCAGCCAGCGCTCACCACAGTCAGGAACAAGGCACTGCAGTGCTGTGCGCCGCGTCGCAGTGGAACGTCACACGCCAAGATGTGATCTCAAGAAAGTGCGGTGCAAAGGCAGAGTGCGCAGAGTGAGGGTATGGCTTGCAGTGAATGATCACCCTCAATCGAAGCTTCTCTGTCCGCTTCAGGCTCCGATTTGTCGCGAAGTTGATTGAATAGGGCTTTGACAGTTGGCGAGCAGCTGAGCACGGAAATCAGAGTCGAAGGAGCCTGCGCCAAAGACCGAGCGTGTCAAGGTCAACTCCGAGCCACTTTGACTTGCCTATTTTGGCAGCGTTGGCCGTCCATCTCTCGCTCCCTCGCTCCCTCTCGCCTCGCCTCCCTCACCACCTTCCACTCCCATCCTTCCCTCCTCCTCACCCTTACCCTCTACCATTCCATCCCCGCTCCTTTCTTGACTCCGATAGCTTTGATAGCATCGAGTAGATCCTCTCCTCACGACACCTTGTCCCACTCGCTCCCCTTTGCTCTGCACCACCACCCTTGACCAATTCTCTTCTAGATAGTCGCAAAGTCTTTGACAGACATCACCATCGTTCAGCAGATCGCATCTCACTACCTGTACCGACTACTGTAGCAGCACTTTTGTCACCTACTACGACGCTTTCCACTCCACATCCACCATCATGCTCGTTCTCAACCACAAACTCATCCTCCTGGCCTTCTTGGTGCTTGCGCTCTTTTTGACCGCTGCCGACTCGGTCGACGCCAAGAAGCAGTGCCGCGCCAAGCACCACCACAAGAATCACCACAAGCACCACAAGCACGCATCCTCCTCCACCTCGTCTAGCGCTCCCAAGTCCACCCCTCAGAACGAAGCTACCTCGCCATCGGGCTCCAGCTCCAGCTCGAGCTCTTCGTCTAGCTCTGGATCTACTTCTGGCTCGTCCAGCTCTGGCTCTTCGTCTTCGTCTTCCTCTTCCTCGGGCTCGTCGTCCGGCTCTTCTTCGTCGTCTTCGTCGTCGTCCTCCTCGTCGGGAAGCACCATCTCCATCTCTGGTTTCACGCCTCCCAAGGGCAAGGCAGGTGTCGCTGGCGGCAACTCGCTCAAGTGGATCAGCAAATCCCTCGGATGGTACTACGACTGGACTCCCAACCCGAACAACCCCAATGGCGACGACATTCTCGCCGTGCCCATGCTCTGGGGTCTTGGCCGCGTCAACCACGACGACGACTGGGCGCGCTTCCAGGCATTCAAGAAGCTCAAGCCCGGCTCCGCACCCTTCGTAATGGGCTTCAACGAGCCCGATTTCTCCGGCTCTGGTTCCTCCGGTGTGATCTCCACTTCTGATGCCGCTGCCGCCTGGGAGCAGTACCTCGCGCCTCACAAGCAGGCGGGTGCCAAACTCATCTCGCCCAGCATGGCCATGCAGAAGGACGAAAAGTGGATGGCTCCTTTCCTCAAAGCCATCAAGACGCAGCCCGACATTATCGCCGTGCACATCTTCCAGGACAACATGGACGGCGTCAAGGGCGTCCTCGACCACTTTGCCCAGTACGGCAAGCCCATGTGGATCACCGAGTTCGCCTGCATCAACTACCAGGGCCCCTCGCCCGTGTACTGCGATCAGAACAAGGTCGACTCGATGCTCAACCAGATGGTGCAGCTCTTCGAGTCCGACTCGCGCGTCGCTGCCTACTCGGTCTCGGATGCCAACAACGGTCCGTATGGTGATCTGACGCCCAACCAGGCGGGTCAGACCCTGAGTGCCACGGGCAAGTCGTACCTCGCTTCGGTGCAGCAGGCTAGCCAGCGTCGCCGGCGTCGTGGTCTGGTCCCTGTTCGCAGGTGATCAACTCGTGCAACGTATGTGGAGCAGATGGGCGGGTTCCGTTCTGCTTCTAACACTTGTACTTCAGGTCTCCAGCTGGTCTCTTGACGATGTACCAAGCTTTGGGGCCTCAGGTACTCTTTCACCGTCGCTGTCAAGCGCATCCCTTTTGTCTTCTTTGTCTCTACCTTTTCAATGTCATCGGAAAAATTTGGACGAGGATCTGGAATCCTCGTCTCACTCAGTCTATCGCCCTTGCTTGGTTGACGTGATCGGGTGTGACTCGCTTTGATCACGCTGAGTTCAGAGAGTCGTGGATTGTGATTGAATGTGAGGACACGAGAGCCATGCTGTGCGTGGGCGTGTTGGTATAAAGCACGGGCTGGTGCGATGGCGGTGACTATGAGAATGGGGTTACGTCCTTATGCGATGGCGGTGCAGCAATTGGCGGTGCACTATTTGTCGCTGACCCTGACCCCGATTCCTTCGACTTCGACTTGGGATCGTCTCCGCAACCGCAATCGTAGCTCTCGTCGAGCTTGTCGCACTCGAACTCCTTCTTTCCCAGGCTCTTGTTCACTTCGTTGTGCACGGTGCACAGCCACAGACTGGCACCCATCCTCGACCCCACCTGCGGGGGAAGCTCCTTGATGAGCTGTTGGAAGTGGCGGGCGCATTCGCCGCAGGGGTAGAGGAGGGCGAAGTTGTGGAAGAACGATCGGAGGGTTTCCGATTCCTGCGGTGTGGGTTTGTCGGGGAAGCGGAGGGTCATGGTGTGGAGAAAGTGCCAGGTGGAACGGCCGAGGGCGGCTTTGGCGGTGAGGTTGGACATGGCGGGCATGATGACGCCGTCGACCCGCTGGGTGTCTTTGGCAGCAGCAGCGGCGGTCGAGGAGGATGGTGTGGGAGGTGGTTTGAGCGGGGAAGAGTCTTGGTTAAAGGGAGAGTTGCCCGTGGGACGCCAGTGATCGATGAACCCCTTCACCGAGTCTTCCACCTTGTGTACTCCAGCAGAAGCATCCTGCCAGTTCCACCCGTTCCACTTGGACTGCTCCACGCCTTTCCCCTGCGAGATCTGTGCATGGTCGTTGGACGTTTGACCGCTGAGGATCGAATCTGAGGTATACGCAAGTCCCGTTGCAGGATCGATGAACGTCGGTTGCGCTGGATGCGAAAGATACAAAAACGATGGGATCAGAAGGATCAATCCTGCCAGCAGGACTAGCTGGAAGAATCGGGATATCATGATATGAGACCCTACAACCTTCGGCGTCGTAGATTGGATCGATGGTAGTGGCAACGACAGAGCAGAACAAGTGTTGGCCTTCGGACCCTTGCATGCAACACGACGCTAAAATCCGCTCGACTGTCGACGATCCACGCTCTGACACAATTCCCATTTACGCGCTGGCAAACACGGAACTTGAAAGTCGTGCCGAACTCAGCTGCATGCCAAGCCTTTCAGCGTGCCGGCTTCGCATAACTCGCTCTCACTTAGTTGGCACAAATCACATCCTCTGTCAAGTTTGCAAGGTCATGGTATATTTTTCCGCTTCGGACAATCCCGAAATGCTACAAAGCCGAATGCAACGATGACGACGGCTCCACCAGCAGCGCCCAATCCAACTCCATCGCCTCGACCCACTCCGCGTCGCTGCTGGGCATGGGCGGACAGTTTCCGACATCCTCCCCTGCTCCCGCCGACGCTCTCCTGGCGAACGATGTCGTCTGCAAACACCTCACCCTCGACGGCTTACCCTGCTCGACATCTGGCGACGACAACGTCCGCAAGTGCAGGTACAACCCACGCGCTGCGGCTGGGAACAGGTTCTCCGGGTAGTTGGAGTACAACTTGAGCACCATTTGTCGAATCTTCCATGGCGATCCCAATCCATATTCTGTACCTGCGACTGTGACCGTAGACGATGTGCTTTGTGTCTGCTCTCCATCTGGTGATGTCTTGAGCAGCTCCACCACCTGCGCTTCGCGCTCGAGTCGATGATCCAGATACTGTTTGAGCATCTTTTTGCCCTCCTCCACCACAGGACCGTGTGCGGGATACAGTCGGTTCTCGCTGCTCGTGGTTGCCGTTGCTGCTTCCACCTGCGAAGGTCCCAACTGCTCCAACGCGCGCGTACATTTTCGCAAACTCGACATGTACGCCGTAAGATCTTCGAACACGGTCGTTCCTTGACCTAGAACGTGGTCGCCGGTGAGAAGCGTCTTTTCCTCGTTCAACAAGAGACAGATGTGGTCGGCCGTGTGACCAGGAGTATGCAGTACTTGCAACGAAGCAGTGACATGCTCGTTCGTCACGTGAACAACTGAGCCCTCCTGGAGTGGCCAGAGCGGCGAAGCTGCGCCCTCGTTCTCGCTGAACGGGGTAAAAGAACCCTGAGGTAGACCGTGCAGCATCTTGACCAGTTGCGGGTCGGATTCGGCATCGAGGAACTTGTGTATCCTCGGCGCTGGCAGCGTCACCGTCGCTTCTGCTCTCAACTTGGAGAGCAGCGACAGAATGGAAGGCAAACCACCTACGTGGTCATGATGCTTGTGTGTCAAAACAATGTCCGAGATCCACGAAGTAAGATCGTCCTCGTCGTCTTCATCCTCCTCCATCGCATCCTGCCGTCTTGAGCTGGACGCCTTGCTTGCAGCATCGCCGTCGACGGCACCTTTGAGCGCACGCTCCAGAAGCGGGATGTACGATTCGGTGCCTTCGCCTGTGTCAACCAAGATGGAAGGACGCGAGGCGAGCTTCGATGACGGAACAGGCGGTGTCGATACGAGGTAGGTGTTGGTTCCAGCTAGAGTGTAAGGACCAGGGTTTTGGCCGAGGATGCGGACCACGCGGCTCGAAAGGCGCACGAGATCTTCGACCGCCTTGCGTGCTTCTGCCATGGGTGGCAAGAGTGGTGTAGACCAAGGCGATGGAGTAGCTGCACGATGGTGATGATGGTGGTGGGAGCGGGGCGAGCAGGGCGAGCAGGGCGAGCAGGGCGAGCAGGGAAGGGAAAGGGAGAGCTGAAACAAGCGACATCGGTTCCAGAGAGAGAGAGGACAGGTCTGAGCGGAGACCTTGTTGTCGGGGCAAGTTATTTTGGCAGGCGAGAGACCCGGTTCGGTTCTAGCCGCAGGGTCCGAAGCTTGCTGCTCGAGTGCATCATCGAATCGGCCTGCCTCCCGCGGGTCAGAGCGTCTCTGTGGTCACAGGCCAAAGAGGGGCTCGAGTATCTGGGATGCAAAGCCGGTCCCTCGGCAGCGGAGACTAAGTTTGAATGCCAAGCAAAAAAGGCCAAAGAAATTCAAAGGGATTCCCCACTCCGCTCTCTAACCGGCGATCCCAGCGGCTTGTGAGGCACGAGCTCGCCCGGCGTGCAGCATACTGTACTCTCCTCTGTAGCCAGGCTCACTGCCGCGGCAACAGCAGCGGTGTCACAGTCCAATCGAAGAGCTATCCGTTCCGCATCGGCTGGGCTCTTGAAGCAGAGTATCATCCATCAAGGGCAAGTCGGAAAACTTGAATGCAGGTCTGCAACGGCTCGGCCAAAGCCTCCCATGCATAAAACTTGCTAACGGTGCCGACGGCTTGCAACTTGTGCGCTGTCCTCGAGTTGCGTTCTGATCCCCCACTCCCATTTCGAACGCTTTATCTCCGTTATATCCACGGCCTGATTGGAAGATGATAGCATCTCCTCTCGTCAGCTGATTGCCTTCAATGACCATGCTGGAGTCAGCAAGACTTGCATCCCAGAGTCTTGATCACGACGTTGTTTGACGTTGTTGACATCAGCAAACTCGTCGACAGAAGGATTAGACCATATTCCGTAAACGACGCCGATGATTCGACGCCGTGTTGTCAGCTTTATGCGTCGAGCAGAAAAGTGGTCTGCCGAAGCGTTGCCGCTCGCAAGTCCTTTTTCGTGGTGCGGTCGTCACTGTCCTGCCGAGCAACCATGTGGTTGTATCCTTCTTCTTCTGAAAGGAAGCTGTAGCTCTTCTATCATAGATTCCTTCGTCGGGTCGTGTGGCCTTGAAGCACTTCTGAACTCGATTGGCTTCCCTGAAGTGGTCCCAGCAACCTTGCACGTCTTTCTCCACCGCAGCCCCGTCCGAGCTGGAAATTCCTGAACGACACCAATCGCGATGTAACAATCGTGACCTGCCGGCTCCGCACGCAACGTTTCATTTATTGTGGAGGCTTAGAGTTGCACGAGAATGTCCTTCACAGCTTTCTTCTTCTTCACTCACTTCCCTCCCATAGACCACCAGTCGACCACAGAGTCTCGTGACGCACCCTACACTCGTCTCAAAATATGGGCGTCAAGGGTCTGACCTCGTACGTCAAGCAAATCCAGCATGCCGTGTCCGAGCAAGTGACCATCCCCGTCAAGTCCGCCACCGATGCAGCTCCCTCGACCTCGTCAGCCAGCGAACCCGCCCCGGGGCCCTTCGTCATCGATGGATGGGCATGGATCTATCGCGCCTACATCGACCACTTTGCCGAGTCCGTGCGCGGAGGTGACTACATCGGCTACACCCTCCACGCCCGTCAATTCGTAAAAGCCTTGCGACAGGCACGCCTCGAGCCTGTCTTTGTCTTTGACGGGCCCTATCTTCCGCTCAAGATCCCAACAGTCTTGTCACGCCTCGGCGAAACCGCAGCCAACAATTCAGCCTTCATGCGCTCCTCTTCACGACTCAAGCCCGGCTTTCAAGTCTCGATGGGTGCCTTCCCACCCCTCCTCTACGATTGCACGCTTGAGGCGCTCCGTCAGTGCAACGTCCAGATGGTCATCGAAGAGATCGAGGCAGACAGCGCGGTAGCTGAGCTTGCGGATAGGATGGGCGGATGGGCGGTGAGCAACGATTCCGACTTCTTCGTTCTGTGTGCTCGAGGCTCGCGATGTCGAGGCTATGTTCCCATCGATACGATCGAGTACCTCGTTCAGCCCAAGGCGCAACAGGTCGACTCGCAATCGGCGTCTGTTGCTAGTGCTGCCTTCGAGGACGACGGCTTCGCACAAGTCGGTAAGAGCGGAAGGGCGAGAGGGCGAAAAGCAGGCAAGAGCTTCGCAGCTACAGTTGCAGCAGCTGAACCACTCAGCAGACCCCCGGCCAATTCCGAAGAAGGTACTCTGTCCGTGATTCGCTTCACATCCTACTCTTCTCCCAAGCTGGCCGCTGCGCTCGGCATCCCGACCTCTATGCTCTCACTCCTCGCAGCACTGGTGGGCAACGACTACACTGCTAGCATTCAGAAGCGCATCCTCGATCCTGCGCTTCCCTTCGGTCCTCAACGAATCACGTTTATCGCCAACGCCATCAAAACAGAAACCCTGCGCATGGCATCCACCGGCAACCGCACTCCTGCTCTCAAGCTTGGCTCTTCGGGCACTGCCACTCCTTCGGCTACACGCAATGGACTCGGTCGCACAGGTTCTGGCTGGGGAGCGCTGTCTGCTCGTGGCGGCGGCTCGTCCGCCATCACCTCGGCCACGGCTACACCCGTGGGCGATGCGATGCATCCCAAGCTCGACGAGGCGCTGGCTGCCCTCGCATTGAACGATCCAGTGCGGTTCATGGTTCAGCGTGTCACCGAGCGCATCTTGGCCGGCGTGGCTACAAACACACGAGAGGCATACGTCACCTCGGGCGAGCAGAAAGATCTGGTCGACGCCATCATCGATTCCGTTTGCACCTATTCTCTCCTCAGCGACCCCGACGCCATTCATCGCTCGACACCAGGTACCGAGTTCTTCTCCGACTCGCACGGCTCAGCTGCCAGGGCTGAACATCGTTCAGGCCTCAGACAGTATCGCGCCGCGTACACCGAAGGTTTCTTCGACCGCACTCTGGTCGAGTCGCTGACGCAGAGGTTCTGCATCAACCGAATGGCGCCGGAGGACCCGGATCAGAAATCGATACAGTCGACGCATGCGCGTAATCTGCGCGATTGGACATTTACCACTCTTTTCTCTACTTGGGGAATGGATTGGGCTCGCGAGACGTTGGAAGAGCCACTACCAGTGGGAGGAGAGGACGAGGACGAGCAGGAAGGCGCGCATGCTGGTGCGATACCCATCTTGGCAGGGCCAGGTCCGAACAAAGTCAATTGGGACGAGGAAGGTGATCCGGAGGAGCTGATCCCCGTGCAGACTCCACCGTCGTCGTTTGGCAGCTCGATGTATTCGAACAATGAGGACGAAGAGGAAGAGGAGGATGACGAGGTGCGATCGAGACCAGGGTCAGCAGCAGGGTTGCTGGACGTAGATGAGGAGGAAGAGGGGCGCGTCAAGCCGCCCCCTGCTGTCATGGATTATGGCAGGAAGGGAGACCGATACGTGGCGGAGCAGCGTCCTATCTTGTCTTTGGATGCGTTGATCGCACGCCAGCGAGACGAGTTTGGGATCGACCCTCCTCAGGTGCTGCGCAAGTATCTGCGCGCCTGAGTCGACTTTTTCTCATGCAATAGACTTTTCGTGCATTGCGTCGTGCACCTTTCTCAGTGTCAAGGAGGTTGACTTTGTGTTCGTGTGTTGGACGGTATTGAGATTTGAGCACAAAAAGGTATCGAAAGAGTATACAGTTGGCGGGGAAGTGTAGAACGATCGTCTATGCGAAGAGCGTGCAAACAGGGAAACAGGCGGACGAACGATACAGGGCGAGCAAGAAAGTACTACGCCAGGATGCTCGCGCTAACGCATCATTGGGGTCGGTAGTAAGCGCCGCCGGTGGTGTCGTTGTTGGGGTAAGGACGGGCTTCGGTCATGGGAGTCTGGTAGAGGCTTCCACGTTCCGAGCCGGGCAGAGTGGAGGGAGCGTTGTACGGGCTTGCGTCCTGAGCGTAGGCTGCACCAGCGGGGCTCGGTTGAACGCCGTGCTGAGCGGCACCTGCCTCGGCAGCGGAACCGTACGCAGCACCGTTGTCGGCATTGTGGCCGTGGTACTGCTGAGCGGCCTCGCTCGGGTAGTAGGTGTCGTTGTTCTTCACACCATCGATGGCGTAAGGAGCAGTAGGTCTGTCGGCCACGCCCTGTTCCTGGGCAAGCTGCTTGTTCTCCACCATCGTTCCGTCTTGGCTGAGACCCATCTTGGCTCGTCTGTGAGCAGGCCAGAGATCGACGAGGTAGGTGAGGAAGAAGATAGCGAGTAAGAACGCGATCGCCCACTCGCACACCGCAGCGGCGGAAACGATCCTGTCGCATCGGTTGTTGCCTGGCAGCGCATCGCCTCGGCAGATGCCGTAGCAGACGATGAACGCGATCGCACCCGCAATGGCCAGCGATAGGATGATAGACTTGATGATGGCGATCACCTTGAGCGTCGCCAAACGGTCGTAATCGTGCGAGAGCGAAAACACCTGCAGCACCTGGAACAGCACCGAAAGCGCCACAAACACGACAAAGATGAGCGTCATACTCCAGTGAACCTGCGAGTGGTTGAAGGCGTCAAAGATGCTAAGCAGGATCAGTGCGGCGGAACCGATGACGGCGCAGATGACGGAGCAGATATCCAAAATGGTCTGCTTCTTTCGAATCGAGCCGGGGATTCGACGCGAGTGTCGGAGTTGTCGTTCGGCGAGGGTGGTGAGGATGTAGAATCCGGCGGTGCAGCAGGCAAAGATGACGAAGAAGGTCTTGTGCTGCGCTCCGACGTCCGAGATGAACACGATCGAGGCTTCCTCCGGCTCATACTCGCGGTCATGGTCGCGAACGGTCCAGATGACGAGCAAGCCGACGATCGCGGTGACCCAGCATCCGAACGTGGCGATGGGAAGCAGGTAGTAAAGACCGAAGAAGCCGATCTTAGCCATTTTGAGGTATTCTAACAGTACCGGCTGGTTCCGTTGATGGAAGGTGCGTGTCTCGAGGAGGCCGGCGCCGCTTTGAGAGGTAGGATGGAGTTCCGAGGAAGACCCGGCTCGAACGAGACTAGGGCAGCGAGGAGGAAGAAGTTGGCTTGAGGGTGGGGTCAGGGTACAGAAGCAACGACCTTCGCAGGGTCTCGGAAAGCCTCTTATACGGAATCAGACATTTCACAGCTTTACACGACGACGCGGGAAGAAGAAGAACGGTGCCGTAGGGAAGCGAGTCAGCGTCATCCACAGCCATGCTGGATGACGAGCGGCCGACACGGCCATGTTGGACACCCGCATCGAAAGGTTTCATTTTTAGCACCAGCCTTTGCTCTTAGCAGCAAACGAGGCTTGGCGGAGAATTCCTTCTTCAGGCATGATCTCCGTCAACTTTCCGGTCGGAGACTAAAATAGAAGGCGGTGTGCTGTGCTGAAGATACCATGCGGAAGCTGGCACTGCGTCTAGCTCCGGATTCTGTACGCAGACACGGACAGAACGGGGGTGGAGGAGCAGTCTTGGGAATTTTGGGCTTGACCCTGACAACTTTGCGAGTTGCAGCAGAGATGACGTCAAATGCCGCTTCCGCACTTCGCCCTGCGTTTAGAGTTACCGTCCAAACGCGTGTTTGCCCAAATTTCGACTCTGCTTCGATCTCCGATGCTCTGTGCAACACACATCGTCTATGACGCGAAGCAAACACGCAGTCTTCTATTGTAACTCGAGTTCGGCTGCGGATCTTCCTCGAGTTCGCTTCGTGGCAGCCGGATCTGCCGTTGAGAACCGCGAATTCGCAATTGACAGCGGTGTGCGGCTGCGACAGGGACCCCGAATTCGCCTCGATTGGTACTTGAGCGTGCCCATGGACCCTGCATCGGGAGGTTCGTTCTTGACAGTAAGAGTTGATGTCTACGATGTCTACAGGGCGCACACGCCTTCAGGTCTGGAGTGAGCCTCCGTCTGTCTTGCGACCACACGTCCGGAACACAAGCATTCGAGCGGTTCAAGGTCTGTGTGTGGTTCGTTAACAATAGATTAGACGAGGTTATGCGATGCGACAGGAAAAGTGAAGGAAATGCAGTGAAATCAACTGATCGGACATGATGAAGAGCTTTGGGTAGCCACGTGGACGAGAAAGCGTCTAGGCAAGCTTGGACATGGCCCTGCCAGCCTCCTTCCACGCCTCCAGCACCACGTCTCGAAGACGGTTGAAGGCTTCCTCCACGTCCTCCTCTGCAATCAGACTGAAACTGGTTCGAACGTAGCACGTCTTGCTGCCGTCCGGGATGAACGCAACTCCCGGCACCGCCAACACGCCAGCCGCTTTGGCTTTGTCCGAGATGAGAGCAAAGCTGTCACCCTCCGGCTCACCAGGTCCAGAAGGTGGCAGGTTGAGCTTCAACCACAAGAACATCCCTGCAACAGGCGTAACCCATTTCGCCACGCCGGCGGCGCCCAGCACCTTTTGCGCTTTGGCTTCAAAGTTGTCACGACGCTTGGCGTAGTAGCGTGCGACGTTGTCGACGTGTCGAAGGAAGCCGGGGATACCCCAGTGGTTGAGCAGGGCGTAGGCGACGGCACCGGAGAGGCCGGACGGTTGCAGGTTGGCCATGGCGGTGTTGGCGTCCACGGCGTCGAGGATCTCGTTAGGTCCCGTTGCAAAGCCCAATCGAAGACCGGCTGCGAGGATCTTGGAGAAGCTCTCGAAGCGCATTACTCGACCCGTGCCCCATCGCTCGCGGTGCTCCTCCTCCAGTGACCAGTAGCTTCGGCATCGCGGTCGTGTCACGGCATCCTGGTCGAGACCTTCAAAGTGCAGGTAGTAGTACGGATCGTCTTCGAGAACGAGGAAGTCGTACTGTCGGGCGAGGGCGAGGATCTGGCGCTTTCGATCATCCGAGGCGGTGGTGCCGGCAGGATTGGCACCTGTAGGCGTGGTGTACAGGCACTTGGGACGCGGCAGCGATGCCGTCTCTGGATCCGTCTCCCACTTCTCCAGAATCTCGGCGAGTCGGCTCGACATCATGCCCTGGTCATCGCTGGCCACGGGTACAATCCTCGCCTTGAGCATCACCAGCGAGGGCAAGATACCCGTGTAAGCAGGCGACTCGCACAGAATTACATCACCAGGGTTCAGCAGAGCCTCGAACGTCTTGTTGAGCAAATCCTGCGATCCGTTGCCCGTGGTGACGCGCCAAGGTGTCCTGCCAGCAACACCGTTGAGCTTGGATGTGGGTGTGACGGCTTCCCTCTTGTGCATGTGCACTTGGAGTTGAGTGATCCACTGAACAAGCTTGGGAATACCCGCGGTGGCGCCGTACTGGAGAGAGGTTACCAGATCCTCGCCCCGGATGTCGAGCTGGGTAGGTCCAGCTTCCGCCTCGGGCTTGAGGTTGAGCGAGACGCTCTCGAACGGGAACGTGTCCGGGTTGGGCTTTCCAGCAAGCAGCGACAGCATGCCGGGAATCAGTTCGGCAGGGAAGAGAGATCGGATGGCAGATGCAGGTCGGTCGTGCGATGCTTGACTGAGGAAGCGTGCCGGATCGACGCGGCTCGCTTTCGGAATCGTTTCCGAGGCGGAAGCGAGATCACCCACCTTGTCGCCAAGGTAAGGGTTGGGGTTGGCGTTGACGACTTGAGCGGAGGGCGTCATTTTTGGGGTGTAGGCAAGGAAGATGTTATCAAGGGCCTAAGATTTCTTTCGTCGACCGATTGTCTGCTTCAATAAGGGAGAATGGCCAGGATGCGGGAGTTGTCTATCTTCTGCTTGGTCCGATCAATTGGAATGGTTTATATGCCTTTCTGGTTCCGGTCTTTGCTATTGTAGCTACTGACGGCAAAGGCTGTAGCGCGCCGGGGACACCGACAGGGACTGCAAACGCCGTTCAAATGCCTCAGTGACGCTTGGTGGGATGAAGTGCTTGGCCAGTCACGACGAGCACAACTGGACAGATAACAATACAAGCCGGGGTATGAAACGGTGTGCTTTCGGTTACGGCGATAGCTTTGTTGGTGGGCGGATACGGTCGCAGCACTCAAAGAGAGGAGGCAACTGCTTAGGCAAGGTTCGTCGGAAATAAGAGGACGTGGGGGTGACGAGAGGGAAAGGAGCGATGAGACCGAGGGTGGGTTCTATAAAGGCAAAGGGTGATGGAGGGAGGTCGTCGACAGTGATGAGCTTTTAAGAAGGATGGTAAAAAGGTTCCGAAAGCGAGCCGTGACTCTATTTCCAGGAATCCAACGACCAAGGCCAAGCACATCCAAGCGTCGGGCAATCAAGTCGATGTGACTCCTTTTTGCAGCAGACTGTGAGCTCAGACAGAGATAAGTTCGCGCAAGGAGTCGACCCTGCATGGGCTGGTCGAATAGTGCTTGCTGTACCGGTTGACCTGTATAGCCGCGAAACACGCCGCGCTATCGGGCGTACCGAAGGCAGAGAAAAGAAAAGAAAAAACTTTCTTTCGGGATCTTCCACGCGACGCTCGCTGTGATGGGCGAAAATAGCGCGCCTGCTCGTCGCCCGATACTCTCTCACTGCTGATCTCGGGTTTCACGCCGTGCAAGCCTTGCACAGCGCTCCGCGAAATTCGCCGAACGACATGGTATTGAGCAACTGGAGCAAGCAAGCAAGCTCTTCCCAGTCGACGTTTCCAACACGCCCGTTGCCTTGGGTGCTCTCACGATCGGTGGAAGACTCATGCAGCTCATCTCGGGTCGATGTCAAGCTGGATTCCCGGAGACGAGGTCGTTATTTCGACGGGATGAATGTGGCCGTGAGCTTGAGCTTGGGTTTGGATGTCACTCGGGAAAACAGATCGGCTATTCGCGCATACTTCCTTGGCGTGGTGGGCTTGCCTCTGCCCCCATCGTCGTGTCGACTCTCCCACGCACTTCGTACGCCAGCATCGACACATTGTCACGTTGTGAGCTCATATGAGCCCGGTTGAAAGGCGCAGCTGGTACGGCGTGGGATCGGAAACCCACATATCTTTGCAGACAGACACCGCGATAGCCGATACAATGTATTGCTTCTCTCTCCTCCAAACCAATGGGGCCGTTCACGACCCTACCGCGTCGAGCAGTCGATATGAGAGGTCGGCTGAATCACATTGACCTTGCATCAATGATACGGTATTGATCAGTCCCGCACTCCACGCGAAATTGGCACGAATTCGGCACGGTGGGCAAGACGTCGCCGTTGTTGCACTGGCCGTGGGTAGCCTTGTTTCATGTGCTCACGACGAAGGCAAGCGGAGCACTGAATGGCCCCAGCTCCTCCACATGCGCTCGACGGCGCTGTGCTCGCCCGACTCGAGGTCACGGATATCCTGCAAGAAGTGGCGCTGCAGTCGGCGAGCCGCTGCCTTCTTGCCCTTGGACAAGGTCATCAGCAGCGGACCCGACGCGGAGCGCAAGGTCGACAGGTCCAACAATAGCAGGCCTTGAGTCAGGTCATCCCGGTTCTTGGGCGACTTTTCCTCCTCTACCTTCTGAGCTCCGACGCCAGCAGATGAGGCTGGACGAGGAATCGAAAGGAGTCGATCGACACGACGCATAGCCTCCCATGCCCGCATCTGGTATCCTCGACCCGACGATTCGGACCTCGATGCGCTCAAGCTGAACAGCTTAGTGCGGACATAGTTTTGCGAGACGTACAGGACGCCGAGTGCGGGCGCGATACCGACAGCACCAAATAGGAGCTGCTGGCTCTTGAGCAGCTTGTCAATGCCCGACATTGCCACCTCGAGATCCACCTTGGCTTTCTGGATCTGGATCAGCAGAGATCGGATCAACGAACCGGTCACCATCGACTTGACTGGACTTTTCATCTCCGACTCGTACACCCTCAGCACGGGCGTCAAATCGCCTTCCCTCACCTTGGCAGCCAATGCTTGCAGCTCAGCGCCCGATGTCCCGTATTTGTCAGCGGTGAAGTCGCTCACCATCCTCTCGAGCGACTGCAGATCCGAGGCGAGCGACTCGCGAGAGATGATGACGCTCCCTTCGTTGCCGTGTCGAATCGTTTCGAGCAATTCGACACAGGGCTGCCACACCCAGCCTATGAGGAAGCTACGTGCCGTCTCGCGCGCTTCTTTCAGCTTGGCTTCGATGCCGTTCCAATTGTTGGACAGGTAGCGTCCGAGGAGCAGCAGGCCAATGGGATAGAAGACGAGCTTGGGCCAGCGCTGAACGAGCGACGACGGTTGGCCAAACATGCTAGGCGACAGCACTTGCTGAGTCCTCTCCTGCTGTTTGTCGAAGCCTTCCTTCAACAGCAATCGCAGCGTGCTGAGCGTAGACTCGGCAGTAAGACTCGCGGCCATGTCGATCTTGACGTCGCTGGAAGTCTGGCTACCTTTTGCTTCTGAGCCATCCGGAACCTCGCCGAAACTCTCGACAAGGACTTTGAGCTTGGCGTTGAGATGGTTGAGTACGATGTGGCCGGAAGGGTCCGAGCTGGTGGTTGACGTGCTGAGCTCGTGAGCCTGCTCGGCCAGTGCTTCGTGCTGAAGAGCCAAGCGTCCTAGCTTCTCAGCCAATCGATCTCGCTCGTTGATCAACCCTCGTCGCTTGCATCTCGCCTCGTGACGCACCAGATACGTCGGTGTGAATGTCTGCAACGTCGAGCGCAGCGCTTTGGCACGTTGTTTCTTGGTCGTCTTTGAGCTGATTGAGAGCTGGTCGCCCGCTTGGCTATTGGCGTCGAGCTGCTTTCGCAGCGTGTCCACTTTCTTCCGTTGTTTGTCTCGTTCCGCACGGATGGTGTCGAGATTTGTGCCTCTCTCTACACGAAATGCGTAGGGGAAGAGCATAGAAGTGACCAGGTTGGGTGTGTCGAGGATGGTGCGTAGGGCAGCACGGACAGTGCCCTTGTCGAGGCTCTTTGCCTTGGACGACGTGCTGGCGTCCTTGTTGTCGATCGTGTTCCTCAGTGTGCTGGAAGCCGTGTCTGCTGCAAGCTCCAATACTTCCTTGCTGACGTTGAACAGACGCACTGGAAGCGTCTGGATCAGATACGACAACGTTTTACGCATCGACTCTTCGATATCAGTCCAGTACCAGGTCTCGTCCTCGAGTTTGCTTGCATCTTGAAGCAGCGTGTCGAGAGCGACAGCGTACGTCGCCACTACGAGTCGAGACAGCGCGACGATTCTCAACTCTTCGAGATGAGGCGCAGCGCTGCTGCTGCGCTGCTCCGAAGCGTCATCGAGCTTGTCTAGCAGACTGAGCAATGTCTTTCGGGATGGTATGGTGTGGGAACCATCTGCGGGTCGGATGGCCGCCAAGATATCCTGGATGGGCTTCCTTTGATCCCGGATCGCCTCATCGTGCTCCTTGCTGCCGTCGTGTGAAACGGATTGGCTCTCGAAATCGGAATCCTTCTCAATTGGGGTGCTGGTAGTCGACAGCAGCGAGTCGTATACCTCGAGCTCGGAGCCCAGGCGACCGTAGACGTCAGATGCGTACGACATAGCCGATGTACTACTTTCTATGAGGAGCTGTGAAGCGATCAAGTGGGAGCGGGACACGGAGATGAATGTTTTGATGCAGATCGTATGCAGCTGAGTTAGCCTGCAGCGGACGGGCCATCATGGCCGGAATATCGAGGCCAAGAAATCAGGGTGCAATTTTGGTAAGTGAGTTCACGTTCTCAAAGCAGCGGAGCGAGCGAGCTCGCTAGTCTCTTGCTCAAGACCGCGACATGGCCTCACTACAGTATCATCACCGGCGCGCCACACTCATCTTCTTTCGAGCGTTACTCGGACGTTGCGACGCAGCATTCCATTTGTCCGACAGCGGGCTATATTTTCTTTTGATTCGTCAAGGCCAGATATGGTCGAAACATGATTGCGTTGCTCTCAACGCCGAGGGACCTGGCTCTGAGCCTTTTGACTTGCAGACTCCCTGCCCGGGGACTTAGAGTTCGTCCTTTGCTTCAGCTGCTCGCTTCTCGGCCTCCTTCTTCTGCTTCTCGGCCTGAGCAGCGATGCGCTCGTTGACAAATGCGAGCAGCACGTTCTTCTTCTTGGTCAGCTCATCAACCTTCTTGGCTGCGAGCTGGCTGGTGCCCTCCGCATGCTTCTTGAGGATGGTGCTGAGACGCTTCGTCTCCTTCTCGATGTAGCCGGCGCTCTGGTTGGCCTTTTCGAGCACGCGAAGGTAGACGTCGCCCACGTCGTTCTTCTTCTTGTCGCTCTTGGGACTCGTCTTCATCGTCTTGACATAGTCGATGAACTCGTTGTAGATCGAGTCGCGCTTGTCGGCGGGCGAGGTGTACCATCGAGCAGCAAAGCCGTCCAGCGTGGGCATTCGGCCGGCCAGCTCAGAGAGGACGCCGCCCTTGGTGCGCCACGTCTGACACTTCTCGTTGAGGAACTTGATGAATTCTTCCTCGCTTCGGCCGCCGTTGTACGGCTGCGGGTTGCTCTTGTCGCCCTTGGGGAAGAACATGAGCGTTGGGTACGACGAAACGCCATAACGCTGGGCGATGGGCTTGTTGGCGTCGGCGTCGGCGTCCATCTGTGCAACGACGCAATCATCGTCACCAGAAAAGTCGGCAGCCACCTGCTGGTACGTAGGGTTGAGGTTCTTGCAGTGACCGCACCAGGGGGCGTAGAACTCGACAAGCACATCCTTGTCCTCGTCGAGCACGATCTGGTCGAAGTTGCGGCTGGTAAGCTGTTCGGCAGAGGGAGGAGGAGGTGGCTTGATGGTGCTCTTCTTGCCGCTCTTCTCAGTGACGAGCTTGGCGATGCTGTCGAGGTCGCGTCCCGAGTTGAACTCTTCGGGCTCGGTCGATCCTGCGGGGTACCATTTGAGCGTTGGGAAGCCCTTGATGCCGGCTTTCACGCCGAGATCCTTGTTCTTGTCTGCGTCCACCTTGGCGATCAGCACCGTATCCTTTTGCTGGGCGAATGCATCAGCGACCTTTTCGTAAGTGGGTGCCAGACTCTTGCAGTGGCCACACCACGGCGCAAAGTACTTGACGAGCACGCCCTGCGACTTGCCGATGTGCTTGTCGAAATCCTTGGTGGCGGTCAGGTCGAGCACATTGCCGGCCAATGCTGTCGCAGCCAGGATCAGCAATGCGAACGAGAACGAGAGGAGTTTCATGTTTGTTGATGTGCTGTTGTCGACTGGCACACCGAAAGCTGATGGAGGAGCAAAGCAAAACAGCGTCGTACACCAGATCCTTCCGAAGAAACTGAGCTCGAGCCACACGCCACGCTCAGCTGTCCACGGCCTTTAATCGGACATATCGACTGGTGTGAAGCCAATTGCCGATCTGACGTGGCCGTTGGCGACTTTTCATTTTCCGTGAAAGCTGCGTTCTAACACAGTGATGAATATCTCTGACTTTGACTTTAAGCGACGTAACACTCGAAGACCATCAAGCACTCGGGCGGACCTTACCTTGCATGACCTGATCTTGCTGCCTCCTCTCATCAGCACCAGCATGGTTGTGGGCATGAACCCATGCATGGTGCACGACGCGATAGCGACGCCGTCAAACTCCATTTGCTGCCGATGCGTTGAGCGAACGTGGCTGCCATCATAGCTTGAGCTCGCTGACGCTCACGGAGGCAGGTTGCAGCGGCAACATAGCCGCCAACTCTTCTTTGAAGATCGCTTGTTCCACTCCGACCCGGACATCATGGTGCGAGACCAGAAGTAGCCATGTCGTCTCGCTGACACGTTGACAACGCCGTGTCGGAACGCGGAGTAGGAATGCGGAGTAAGAAAAAACTCGATGCTCATGAACTTCTTGCAGTAAGTTGATCTCTTTCTTCCAACCCTTGTTTGACAGCGTCAAGTGCACGTATGGCCGCATGAAATGATGCTTTCGCATCAGTGTGATGCGAAGCGACACCCACAAAAACAAAAAAAGTACACTAGCGCACCTCGGCTACTCGGAAGTCGTCAAGCCGTCCTCGCTTTGGCTCTCTGATCCCGCGACCAAACTCAAAATGCTACCATGCTCTGCACCAAGGTGGTAAACAATCGTGAACGTGCTATCAGCGAGCTGTTTGCTGTCAACCTGACTTTTTGCAGCCTCATGATTGGTCGGCCATCTCCGTAAGCCAAGCTTCCACCCCCTCTCTGATAATGCACCGTTACCGTCGGCTAGCCAAGAAAACAGCTTCCGCCCGCACAGCGGACCTGGAAGTCGGCGTGGTTTAGCGCCAGCGGAGTAACCCTCGCTCGCTTAGCGCCACACAACAAGGGGACCCTTGAGAAGAAAACGTGCCGCCTTCGCGAGTTGTACCTGGCATCGTGTCTTGATTGCATCTCTCGAGATGGCGATCTGTACGAGCGACATCATAGAATGGCTCTGATCCGGGGCTTGTGACCCGACCTGCGGTAGATGTCAACGGGAAGAGTTCCGCTCCGGGGCGGCTTGGGATCGCGCAATCGAGGTGTGGCAATGCTGACAGCCTTTTTCGGAAGATGGGAGATGTCAACGCGAGAAGAAAGTGTTGCATGCAGGTGAGGCGAACGTGCGATAACGCTTCTGACAGCCGAGCCTGCCAAGACGCCAGACTTGGGAGGCGAGCGCCTCACGGGTGGTCAACGTTTGTTCGGCAACAGTTTCCCTTCTGACAGAAGTTCTTGTCCGACACCTTCCTCTCCTAGAAACCCAGGTCGAGGATGTGCTCGGCAAGTACTGCTATGCACACACACCCATCGAGCCGAGGATCCTTACTTCCGGATGTATTGCTTTGGAGGAGCTGCAGTGGGCTTCCCCGCTGCCCGACAGTGGCTCACGATGATCCTATTTGGAGGTTCCCATGACACGGATGAAGCCTCTGAGGGACTTTCGTCCACCAGGGAGAAGGTACATAAAGCAGGACGTTTGTACGCCGTCAAGTCTCAATGTCTCATCACCAAGCTATTGCACTCCACTCTCCGCGCCTTTCGTTCTCCAATCTCTCCTCCTTTCCCGCCCTTTCTTCGTCCCCCTTCTACCCATCAAGATGAAGTTCTCGCTTGCCCTCCTCGCTTTCGTTCCTGCCGTGGCCATCGCTGCCCCCCTCGAGCCCCGCCAGGGCGGTGTTGCCGTCAACTGCGGTGGTCAGTACTACAGCGCGTCCCAGGTCAACCGTGGAATCAACAACGCCAAGAGCGGACAATACTCGAGCTCCGGCTACCCTCACACTTATAACAACTACGAAGGATTTGACTTCAGCGACTACTGCGATGGCCCGTACAAGGAGTACCCGCTCAAGACCAGCTCCTCGGGCTACACTGGTGGCTCCCCAGGAGCTGACCGTGTGGTATACGACAGCAACGATGGCACTTTTTGCGGCGCCGTAAGTATCGATTTTGCACGCCGAGTTTGAACACAACAATCCGAGCCGGTACTGAGACTGACATGACGACGACTACCCCTGACACCTTCTGCCAACAGATCACCCACACCGGCGCTTCCGGCAACAACTTTGTGCAGTGCGATTACTAGTCGCAGCCGCCGTCTGCAATCAAAAGCGAGGCGCTAGTCGTCTCACGCGTTTCCAAGTCTTCTTTCTCTGTGTCTTGTTCTAATGTCATTGTCGTTCTCATTCATCCTTCTCATGACTGCCTAGTTGGACATTGTAACACTAGCGTGAGACGTCTCGAAAGGATGACGCTGAATGGGCATCCAAGACCTGAGCTGTCTGAGAAAAATGCACCGAGAATTGACCGAAACGATTGCCGGGTAACGCGAGCGGCAGTTTTTGATGGAGGTATTTCTCGTCAGCTCGCGGACAAGAATACCCATCTTGCTCACTCGTCGGTCGAGCTTCTTCTCCACGACGTGTTCACCCGCGATGTCAGCCAGGCCGAATCTGGGCAGCAACTCAAAGACTGGCTCGTCCGAAGCGACTGCCTCAACAGCGGGTGGCATCAAGAGTCCTCACGGTGACGAAGCCATCCTTACCTACGATGTGCTAGACGAAAAGCAAGCGATCCGGTCCGTCGCCGACGACGGCGCGGGAGCCACAGTGCTGTTCAGCGGAACGACTCGCGATTCTTTCAGAGGCAAGCGAGTCACAAGACTCGAATACGAAGCCTACTCATCACTCGCTCTCAAGACGCTGCAATCGTTGCTCGTCAGTGCGCATACGTCTGCTCCCTTTGCGGATAATCCCATCCCGCTATCTGCCAACGCAGACCCCGGATCAAAGGACTCGAGCGAGGACAGGATCACACGATGCTACATTGCACATCGGCTAGGTGCGGTCAGCGTGGGAGAGTGCAGCATTCTGATCGCGGTCAGCTCGCCGCATAGGAAGGAAGCGTTTGCTGTGGCCGAGTGGTTGCTTGAAGAGGTCAAGAAGAATGTGGCGGTGTGGAAGCGGGAATACTACGCGACGGGAGATATTGTGACGGCACGCGATGGTGATGCCGGACTTCTTGATCCGAGTCGGGCGGAGACTGCAGACGCAAGCGCTTCAGATTGGAGCTGGAAAGCCAACTTTCCGGCAGCATGACGGCATCCAATCAGACCACGGTAACAATCCTAGAAGTATGCGGGCCCAGAGCGGAAAAGAAAGCGAGGCTTAGATTCGCGGAACATTACACGCACATCATCGCAACTCGATTGGGATACGACTGTGCAGCGGATGACAAAGGGGATGCCAAGTCGGACCGAGACAGACAGACGAGCACTCCATGCGGGATCAATATAATTGCATTCTACAGATCGACCTTCTTTCATCAGAGTTTGACACGATAAGTGTGAGAGAGAATTCGACAAGATCTGTACTTGGCGGAGACAGACAGACAGACAGACAGACACAGACTCGCTCTGTGCGGTATCAACATTATTGCCTTCTACAGTAGCACTGTCTTCGAACAGGGCCGTGCCACCAGGCTCATGGCTTCGGCCTCAAACGGTCAGTACCAGCCCGTGGGTTTCTGAGAGCCATCGTCATCTTCGGACTACTGTACCAACAATGCTACCACTGTCAGGAACCAGGGTCCAAGGATCATCGTCGCCGGCGAGACAAGATAGAAAGCCGTCTGCAATATCACGCTGCCGGACGAGAGTGGACCAACGTCTTTGAACGCTTTCACAGATCTGATTTTTTTGGCCTTTGCCCCGCTTTCGCCTGTGAAATCCGAGTGTGGATTTTCCTTGCGTCGGCAATCGTTTTTTCGACCCTGAAACACAACCGTCGGGTGGTCTGTGAGCAGTGTGGAGTAACAATGGCCCCTCTCGAGCCTCTCTTCTCCGCACATCGCCCGCATACTGCATTGCGGTAACCAAGGAACAAGCTCAGCGTTCCCTTCGACCTTCGGCGTTGCCACTGTGTGCATTCTGTGGAGCTTCTTCGAGCGCACGCTTTCGAGAGTCGTTACACGTTGAGCAACCTTGACCGGCACCGTCCCTCAAAACACGTTCCATCTACCGCTGTCTACCTTCTTGCTCGACCACCACATCCAAAAACACATCCGCACACAAGATGACATTCGATCTGCCCAATACCTTGCGACAGGACAGCTACCTGCCCCTGCCCTCCGAGTACGCTGCTGCGCTCGAAAAGGCCAAAGCGCAGTACGCTGAGCAGAACGACCCTTCCAAGGACTCCGAGTGGGAAGACGTTGGCGAGCGCGAGGACGTCAAGCTCTTCAAAAAGACCAACCCCGAAAACGCCTACGACGTTCCCATCGTCAAAGGTGTCACCATCGTCGAGAATGCCACTCCCTCCCAGATCCTTGCTGTGATCCAGCAGCCCGGTATGCGCAAGAAGTGGGACCCGCGATTCGACAACGCCACGCAGCTCGAGCGATACGGTCCTCAGCAGTACGCCTTCTACACCTGGATGAAGTCCCCATCCTACTTTGTCTGGGCACGAGACATCGTCGGTGTTCAGGAAAACATCATCAGCGACGGCGGTGATCACATCCAGGTGATCCAGACCAGCGCCGATGCCGACCAGTACATCGACGAGGCCGGTTCGTACTCGAAATCGCGCACCCGAGCGACGCTCGAAGTCTCCGCCTGGGACCTCACCAAGCAGGGCAACGACACCAAGCTCGAATACGTCGTCAAGATCCACCTCAATGGTTCGCTCCCCACCTCGGTCGTCTCGATGGTCGCCACCGAAACGCCCATGTGCGTCGGCCGCGTTCGCGACGTCTACTACACCTACGGTCACCTGCCCTACGATGCTGCTTGGGAGGAAGGCAGCAAGTCGGCCGGCAACTCTGTGCTCGTCTACTCCGAGTTCGAAGATGGCGATGGTACCGAGGCTACCTCGGGCGAGAAGAAGTGGACCATCTGGTACCACGCAAACGGAGAGGACACGCTCAAGTACAAGTTCGACAACAGCAAGCTCTACACCAGCCTCCATGTTGCGGTCGAGGGCGATGCAGCGTCGGATGTCACGGCTGACGTCGATCAGGCAGCCGGTGTCGTCACGGCAAAGGTAGCAGAGGGCGCAAAGGGAAAAGGCTTCTCGCTCGTCTTTACTCCCTAGACGTTGTTGCGGCTGCCCGACGCGATTCTTGCTCTATCTTCGTTTGTAACCTAGTTCAGCTTGTCACATTCTCCTCCAACGTAAAAGAAGTCCACACTTGCTTTCATCTTGACATCTTACAATCTAACCCGTCTTGATATGCTCTTCGTCCTGTCTGGCAAGGTCAATGATTACAGCTTCACCACACCTTCGAATGTTTCTGAACTTGGGTAGAGGGGTGGACTGACATGCAAATTTTGGGAAAGGAATGTGGTGTACCGAATTGTCCATCTGTGCTGCTTCTCTAGACTTGCTTTTCGTCTGTGGCCTTCTTTGTCTGTATGCCATTCCCCAGCCTCAACTCTCTTTCGGTGTACCAGCTTCTGCCACCCTCAAAGATGCTCCAGCCGATCGCCGAGCTCGCCGCCTTTCTCGCGCATCGCAACCCCAATCCATCGAGCAGCGCTCTCGGACCCGACGTCGACCACAGATGTTTCGTCATACCCCACACCGACGGTCTCGATGCCTCCCTTCCCACTGCACCTCCGCTGTTCCTCGCAATCTCATGCAGCACTTCTGTCGGAGTAGTCTGCATCCTCGTCTTGATTATATCGAACGGATGGGTGATCACCGTCGCCAACGTTCCCGCCACCAATCCGCTTCCACTGACCACCATCCAGTTTCCCGTACCCAATGAACCGGCAAGTTTGCTCTTACACCCCTCGTACAGTGCCAAGTACAAACCTGCGTAGGGCGCATCTCGTAACGCTGTCGCTGTGAAGCCTTGGAAGAATCCACGAAATCCGGAGGCGGCATGAATCTCCCTCATGGACGAAAGGAGGGTTCGTTCGGTGAGCGTGGAGAAGTTGCTGCTTTCGAAGCGCGCTTTGACGACGGTCACGGGGGAAAGGATGAAGCCTACGGTGACACGTGCTACCGCTCCTGTCAAGAGGTTTCCCGTGGTGGAGAGCTTTGCAAGGGTCGAAGAGTTCGAACCTCGAGAAGTTTCGGGTACGGCGACGGAGATGTAGGGTATTTGCTTGGCGCTGGCTACAGCCCGCAAGTGCGAGACAGAGTAGAAGTACAGCGCTACTCCCGGTACATTTCGTATTACCGTAGGAGTGGTGCCCCGCCACAACCCCTGGTAGCCCTGCCTGTTGACGATGTCTTTGGTGATCGCAACAAGCTTCTGCGTCCGAGAAGCGTACTGCTGTGCTGCAGCTGCTGAGCTTGTCGAGGCGGATGGTGAGTGGTGGTGCAGTTGCTGGAGACGAGTTTTGAGCAGGTCGAACGGTTGAAGTAGTACGCAGGAGGCGAGACCTGACAATGCTCCAAACGCTAGTGTCGCGTAGGGTGGGATTGACGTCGTCGGCTTTGATGCTGAGCGACGTGGTGTCGACGCGTCTCGCGTGCTTGTTCCTGGAGTCTCCGAGATTTGAGCAAACGATGCTGTACGAGCGTCGCCGCTCGCTCCTGCGCTCGGCATGATGGGCGACCTCAACCCTGCTTCGGGTTCGTGGGTTTGACTCTTGGCCGCAAGTCTGATTGACCGCCTCTAGCGACAGAGCATGGCGTATATTTCCGATGTATCCGAGAGGGTTGGTGGCGGTGGTGGTGCTGATCAGACTGTAATGAAAGCAAGGTGGTGTCAAATGTCGATACGGTTGAGGTAAGCCGACATCCGGTCATTCCTCGAAATTTCAGGGTCCTTCGGGTGATCGTCTCGTGCAGTGCTCAATGCGCAGCTGCCAAAACTGCTGCGTCATGAAGTCACATTTCATTCGGGACCTCCGTTCCGCATCCCGAAAATCGGAAGCCCATATTTCTCCTTCAAGGACGACTATGATGGACGGCTGTACCAGCATTGGATAACACAGCTCTCTCATGGTTAGCGTCTCGCCGTCCGCTCATCTAGCACCGCAGGTATTGGCATGAAATGTCCGTTGAAGCGTGAAGAAGGTCTATGGTTAACAAGTGTGTGTGTGCGTCTATCGTTGACTGTACCCAAGGCGTGGGCTGAGCAATTCCTCGGCCTCATCGTCGTCACTGCTACCTTTCGATCCAAACCCCTTTGATGCTACGCGCGGCTTGATCTTGGGATAGCCTTTCGCTGTGCTACGCGTGCTTCCGCCCTGCTCACCGTCTGCAGCAGACGAAGCGACAGCACGGATCGAGTACTCGTCGTCCTCGGTTTCCGGCGTTGCTTCTGGCGAAGAGGTGTAGCCGAGGTTAGGTTGAGGTTGCTCCCACATATTGCGGACATGTCCTGTCGGTGACAGGGGAGAGTGGACACGTGCCGCATACGGATCCACATACGCTGCCGACTGGGAACCTGTCTTTGCCGAAGCGGAAGCCTGCGTACTACGACCGCTACCGTCGGACCTCTCCTTGATCGAATGCAGCGCACTGTTGTTGTTCATGGTGCCGAATTGCGAAACAGAGGCTTGCTCGCCGGCGTGGTGTCCGTGAGGCGAATCTGCACCAGGCTCGAACGAGATGGCCGTGTTTCTTCGACTCGGTGTACCGGGCACATTCAACAGAGATAGGTCGCGATGCATGCCGCGCGGCGAGAGCGGAGCATCTTGAAGCTGATACCTCTCAATGTTGCCAGCACCCTGCGTAGTGAGCGGAAGGTTGTTTCGACTGCGGAGCGTGTACTCGTCTGCTGCGCTGTGATGCCTCCATGAGCTGGCGGAGCTGAGGCGACGAGAGCTGCGAGCACGGATCATGGAACCAACGATGCCCATTCCTCCTCGCACCGTGTCGACACCAGGATCTTCGTACGCCGATTGGTCCGCCTTTTCGCCTCCGTGCGAGATGACCGAGTGGCTGGCCCGCATAAGGAGAGTAGTCTCGCGATCCAAGCCTGGCTTATCCTGCAATTCTTCCGGATCAATCTTGCTGAGCTGCAGCAGCACGATGCCTGCACAGATGACGAGGAAGCCCATGACGAGTGTGACAATGTCGATGACAGTCGCATTGAGGCCTTGCTGCAAGATGATGGACGTGATGAGCGTGGCACCGGTAAAGATGACGTAGTAGGTGGGTGTCACGGTGGCAGTGTTGAACAGCTCGAGCGCCTTGTTGAGGTAGTTGATCTCGACGAGCAGCGTGACGACGACAAAGCCGAGCAGGAAGTAAATGAACCAATGCTTGAACTGGTTCTGACCGCGAATGGAGAGAAGGATGGCGGAACCGAGACCCGAAGTGACGCTGACGCTAAGTCCACCGATAAGGCTGCAGACGGTGATGTAGACCATCATGTGGGTCTTTCCATATTTGGGTGCGACGACAAAGACAAGCACGAGTGAGGCGACGATGCAAACGCCCGCCCATGTCAAGAAG
Source organism: Pseudozyma sp. F8B2 (assembly GCA_003004685.1). NCBI lineage: Eukaryota > Fungi > Basidiomycota > Ustilaginomycetes > Ustilaginales > Ustilaginaceae > Pseudozyma > Pseudozyma sp. F8B2. Next base: position 553,484 of record NXFQ01000003.1, read on the forward strand.
CCAGGTGCAATGAAGAGCTTCTCGAACTCGGTGATCTTGCCGCCGACATGCGAAGTTGGCGCGTTGAGGGCGATGATCACGGAGCCGACAATGCAGAGAAAGCAGCCGACCTTGCCAAAGAGAGTGAGCTTCTCTTTGAGGAAGATGGACGAGAGAACGGCGCAGATGACGACGGAGAGGGCGCCGAGCGGGGTGACGAGGACGGCGTCGGCGAAAGCATAGGCCACAAAATTGAAGATCTCGCCAAAGACCATGATGATCATTCCAGTCCACCACATGGGGGACTTGAGGTAGGCATGACCTTCACCAGCAGCAGTCTCGTACTTCTTTTGCGCGGCTAGCAAGCCTTTCTTCTTGAAGACAAAGGAAGAGCCGATGAGGATGCCGGAGCCGACGGCCAAGGCGAGACCGACATACTTGAACGCGGGTGGGTTAGCCTCGTTGCCTGATGCGATGGCAGACTCGGATGTGAGAGCGGCTGACGCGGATGCGATCGCTTTTGACAGTGAATGGACCGCGGACGAGGCTGAAGCTTTGGCAGCGTCGGCGGCGTCTATTGATGATGTGGGCGCGGCGGTGGCCGTCTGTGTTATTGTTGCCACTGTGGATGACATTGTTAAAAACTCGAGCGGTTGTGCTCGAGGTGGATGGTGGAGCTGCGTGACCTGTGCAGAAAGGCGATGGAAGCAACAAGCAGAATCCACTTTGTCTCGTCCAGCGAGTCGGAAGCGGATCAAAGTTGCAAGTCAAGGTGGCTGTCGATGACGTCGGAAGTGGACGAGTGCGGCGACTTTCGAAAGCAATATCCAGGAACAAGACGGAGGAGAGGAGTGGGGTCGCGGGTCAAAAGGTGCCGTCGAGCCGTAGAAATGAAATGTCGCGCAAGATGGGTTGGCTCTAGAGTAGCTCTAAACTCGTGGACACCGATTCGGTCCACACGTCCCGGAATGGCGTTCGCTGCCGTTTCTATGGAGACAATCAGGACGAGCAAGCAAACGAAGAAGGAGCAGGGAGATGGTGGTGCAAGAGAGATCCAAGCTGACCCATTGTGGCAGACCAACACGTTGCCTGAAATATTATGCTGCTTCGCTTAGGAGAAGCACACGCACACAGGGGCGTCAGGGCTTCTTGGCCACAAAATTCAAATTGGACTGCAGCATCCCCGCTTACTGTGCGGCGCCAATAGAGCTCAATACGCCCTCTTGGAATAGACGCTGCAGTGTCCGGATTCCAAAAAGGAAAGGCTGTGCACGCACACGCGAAGAATGCCTTTCTTGCTTGGTATCTGCAGGTCGCTCGGCGTTGCTTTTCAGCCTACTCTGAGGTCTCATGCTTTCGCCCTTCGAACGCTGCCGCTTCGAGCGGGGTTGCAAATTGTGACCCCCCAGAAATAGGACTTCGGTAGGAGGCTCTGGAACATTGCGCCCAAAGCTCGATGCCATGCTTGGTCAGATTCGAGATCCTCGACCTTTGCTTATCACGACCATCATTGCTCTCACGAGCGTTACTGTCCGTCCTAGAGTGGGGGAGACTAGAATGCTGGCGAGGATGTCAAACCCTCCCTGCTGCACGGTGGTAGCGAGGAAGCAACAGTTTCGACTTGGCAGCAAAAGACGAGCACTGCCTCGTGTACCCATTTTCGGGCTGCCAGCGAAAAGGGAGCTGGCAACGTGGGTGTTGAATCGCGATGCTGTTCACATCTGAGCCCGATTTGGCGTCGAATGACGATGTAACAAAGACTTTCAAGGAAGGAATCAGCCACCGCCCACTGCAGCTCGTGCCTTGCACGATTCCCAGCCGAAATGGCGAGATGAGCCGAACGGAGGCACTGACGCTGTCGTTGTTGCTGCGAAATTGATCCGCTGCGAGTCAGACTGCACTTGACGTGTGACGTGACATTGCTCTCAAAAGCGTTTTCCCGGCGCCTCTGCTTCACTGCAGCATCCGGTGTTCATCACCCTGCAGACAGATGAGGATCGGGATGTGAGCGACTTGCAGCAACGCCAAGCTCAACCCTGTACCTCGCCGCAGTTTTGTTACAGAATGTAATTGCGAAGCGAGCCTAGCCGTGCACACGGACCATGTGCCTTTGCAGCTCCTCGCTTCTCGCTTCTCCCGCCTAGTCAAAACCCATCGCTGTTCTGGCACAAAATTTCTTGCTCCTTCATCAACCTCGTTGATCATTGTTAACTTCCCACCAAGACGTTTCGGATATTTTCATTCTTGACACCTCGATACATTCCCACTCGCGCTACACAATGTCTTCGGAACAGCCTCTGCCCATCGTGATCTGGGTCCACCCACGATCATGTTCCACCGCCTTTGAGCGCTCGCTCATGCAGCGACCCGACACCGTCGTCTTCCACGAACCCATCGGCGACCCCTTCTACCTCGGCAAGGATCGTCCTTGCCGTCGATTCGATGACGACCACGCCAAGAAGTCGGGCAACTACGACCTCACCGTCACCGAGGTGCTCGAAAAGGTGCTCAACCCCACTCCCGGGGATATGGCCAAGAACAAGTCCTGGCCACCCAAATACGTCTTTTTGAAGGACATGGGTCAATGTCTCTTCCCTGCCGAGCTGTTGCATCAGCTCCACCCTGAATCCAAGGTCTTTCCCGCTCCAGCAAACGCCAGCGGTAGCAAGTTCGACATCAACGCACCTGTCGTCGAGAACCCTACTACAGTGCCCACGTCGATCCTCAAGCGTTTCCGTCACTCCTTCCTCATCCGCACACCCGAAAAGTCGATCCCAAGCTACTGGAAGTGCGTCCAAGAAGGTGCTTCCGGATGGGAGTTCTGGGATCAAGCCGACGCAGGCTACGTCGAGCTCAAGATCCTCTACGACTGGATCTCCAACCCCAACTCTACCTTCAACACCGAAAAGGGAGATGAGCACGCAGTCGAGCAACCGCAACCTCCACCTCTGCTCGACGCTTCAACCTTGCTTGCACACCCCGACCACGCCATCAAGAGCTACTGCGAGGCTATGGGCATTCCCTTCACGCCCGAGATGCTCTCATGGGACTCGGGTCCCGTTGACGAATGGGCTAAATGGGGTGGGTACCACAATGCAGCTGAGAACTCGACAGGCTTCAAGAAGGAGGCCGTTGCGACACCCCTCGAGGGTGACAAGCCGAAGTCCAAGATCGCAGAGCATCTGCAACCAGCTGTGGACGCCTGCGACCCGCACTACCAGTATTTGCTCTCCAGAGCCACTATCAAGGCTCCTTGAACGTCGACCTAGAATCACAATTTGAAACAGCATGTAAGCGTGGACAATTGCCAACTGAAGCAATCATGAAGCAAATCATTTTCGTATGAGGTATCCTGTGAGAAACGACTGTTTGTCTAACCTTTACAATGAAATGCGAATCCAGCTCGCGATCACTGCTTGAGCACATGTCCGTACTCCTTTAGGAACCAAGCGATAAACTCGTTCCACCGTCTATCCCAGTCAGCAAGCATGATCTCCTTCGTCTTGTCATCTACCAACGTATACCTGATCGATCTGCGTGCCAGCGTCGCGAGGGACATCAGCGACGTCGATTGAGAACTGATGATCAGCTGGTAAAAGTCGTACGACAGGCCAAAGTTTTCAAAGATGCTCGGATCGTCCGACGACAGCGCCACGGGAACATTTCTGTTGAGCAGCGCGAGCAAGCTCGGGTGGGAGCAGATGCTGGCGGTGTAGCCCAAGATTTGATTCGAGATGGGACAGATTTCGATGCAGATGTCCTTCTCCTTCACCATGTCTGTCAGGAGTGGATGACGGGCGAGGGATACACCGTGACCGATGCGTTTCGTGTCCAGCAGAATGGCATCGTACAGGTTGAGGTCTGCATCCGCACCGTCTTCCAGCGTCTCGCCTGCGTGGAATACGAACGGAATCGAGAGCCCTTCCTCCTCGCACCGCTGTTGGAAACGAAGCAGTTCCGGAATGTATACCTTCAACGGCAGCAGCGGATCCTCGTGCCCTACCAAATCGAAGCCGACGATCCACTCCGGGTACAGCTTCTTGAGCATGATGCAGTCTTCGAGGTACCATCGAAGCTTTTCATTGTCGATGAATCGCACCGTGGTGTAGATGATCTTGGCATCGACAAAGCTGCCATCGGTGATTTCGGCTTTCACCTCGTTGACGGCTTCGATGAAGATGCGAACCCATTCCGAGTGGTCGAGGTTAGGTGTACCGTCGGCGCGGACCATGAATTCGGTGAGGAAGTTGATGCGCGTCTCGGTGTACGAGATGCCATCTCGGGCGTGCGAGCGCAGGAGCTCCTTGGTGTAGGCTTTGAGCGTAGGTTCGTAGCCGATGAGGCCGGCGATGACGCCGAAAGTGGACTGGAACTTTGCCCAAGCTTGCTTGCTGTTGGTGATGGCAGGAACAGCTTGGTGCGGTGTCAAGGTCATCAGTGCATGTACGTATGCGTCAAATGCTTGTTCTTTGTCTTGTGCCGCATTGCTGGTTGTTTTGTCGCCGTTCAACCGACCGTTCGGCGCGGAGGTCGAGACACAGTTGGGCATGTGACGCTCCGCATCCGTCTCCTCCATCTCATAAGGGTGAGGATATGGGAATGATTCTCTCGCCTCTCCGAAGCTGACCCATTCTCCCGGGACATACTCCTCCGTATAGATGCTCTTCGTCGACCTCTCAGCACCCTCCGGCAGCACCAAGAACTCCACCGTCGCCTTCCACAACGCATCTACTGTTGACAGTGGCACATCAGCCTTCATCGCCATGTTCTTGGTCTTCTTTGCATGCTCCAGCAAGAATTTCGTGTCGACCGTTCCATCAAAGTGACAGTGCAGAAGTGCACCCTTTGGCATCCTCCGCACCGCGTTCCACACCTCTGATGGCGAGCCCAGCCCGTTTTTGCGAGCGCCGTAGAAGTCCATCCCTGCGAAGTTGGTCAAGTCTCCGTCTTTGGCCCATTGTGATGTTACTTCGGCATCTCGAAGACGGGTGAAGATGGTATTGGCGCGTGCTTCGTCCGAGGACATATTGGATAGGGCGGCGTGGTCGTATCGCAGCGCGGCTTCTTGCGCTTTCAACGCTGCCACTGCTTGTGTGTGGGAGTCTGTCGCCGATTGCGAGGCCATCGTGTCTTTTGCACCTGGTGGAAAGAGTAGTCTAGGGGCTGAGGTGATGTTGGACTGACGAAAAGGTGTCTAGCGTGAATCAAGGACGTAGCGGTGTCGCGTGGGTGCGGATCACCTAAAGCCGATTCTCAAAATTCCCAGAAAAATTGCCATGGGCTTTGGCCGAACTAGACGCCGTTTTGACGCACCTTATCGACGCCGTTGATGAAAATCAAGCGCACACAGCAAGCTAAGCTGTCGAGCTCAGCGCAGCTAGCTGCCTTGTACAGCTCACATCAACAACGCATCACCTCAGATATGTTGAAGGAAACATTATTCAGAAAGTTACAGTTCACAGCTCACATCGAGCACGCTGCTCGAGCATTGCGAAAGAGATAGCGTTTCCACGTATCAAGTACATCGGAAGCGAAAGTATACAGAGCAACTACTTGAACGAAGGAGCCGTGGGATGCTTGACCCAGTCCAAGTGACCGCCGTGCGCGTGCAAGCCGAATTGGGTTTCACCGGAGAGGTGAGGATCCGGACCGATCATGGAGTTGGGGAAGCCGACGTCGAACGGAGCCGTATCCTCAATCTTCTTGATCTGTTCGGGGGTCAGTACGGTGCCGATAGCCTTGACGTTGTCCTCGAGATGCGAGATCTTGGTACCTCCGACGATGGGGAACACGTAAGGGTATTTGGAAAAGACGTACGCCAGTGCAACACCGGTGATGCTGACACCACCGACTTCTTCCTGTCCAATCTTGTGAAGAACGGCCGAGATGTTCTTCTCCTTCTCGGTAAGTGCTCCTCCTCCACCACGGAGGGGGCCTTGAGTCTTCTCGCGCTCGGCTACTTGCTCTGGCGTTTTGAAGCGGCCCTGGCCCAAACTTCCCCATGGTGCAAGGGCCATGCCAAACTCCCTTGCCATGGGAATGATCTCCCGCTCGAAATCGCGCTCCATCGCATTCCACTTGCCTTGGTACACGACGAACTGAGCCAAGTTGTGAGCACGAGCATACGTGTTGGCAGCGCTCACCACCCACGCAGGCATATCACTAGCTCCCAAGTACAGCACTTTCCCCGACACCACGAGCTGGTTGAGCGCCTGCATCATCTCCTCGATGCTCGTGGACCAGTCCCACCAGTGGATGTACATGATGTCGATGTAGTCGGTGCGCAGCTTCTTGAGCGAGTCGCGCGTCGAGACGAAGATCGACTTGGTCGAGTTGCCGACAAAGTTGGAGCCGATGTGAGTGCCGAGCTCACGGCTCTTGTAGGGGGAAGTGGCTTTGGTGGCGAGGACGATTTCGTCGCGGATGCCGCGCGTCTCCATCCACTCGCCGAGGAACATCTCGCTCTGACCGTCGGTGTAGACGTTGGCAGTGTCGATAAAGTTGCCGCCGAGCTTGTAGAATGCGTCGAGAAGATCGAAGGTGCCTTGCTTGTCGAGACCGCCCGAGAGCATGTCTTTCCACTTGTCGCCGATCGACATGGCGCCAAAGCAGAGAGGAGAGACACGCACACCGGCTTTGGGAGCAAGCACTCGGTGGCGGTCCAGCTTGGAGATTGGCTTTTCGGCGTCGAACAGACCCATCTTGGCTAAATCAATGAGGGGGCAAAGAGGAAGTTCGAAGGACAGAGATAGTGATGAGGTGTCTCGGATAGAGAGATGATCAGAGAAATGGAGGATTGGCAGAATGTAGGAGCGTAGGGCAGGTCTATATATTGCTGCTCGCCGTGACCAGGCGACGCCTCATATCATACAGCGTGTGGAGAGTCGGCTCACCACTGACGAACAGGTCTCTCAGTAGGGTTCAGGTTTTGCTGTCAGCTTACCGTCCACACATCGCTCTAACCCTCATCGAACTGCGGAACCAGACACTCGGAGAGCGCGCGCAAGACGTCGAGGAGCGGGCTTAACTCCACCTCCACAGCAGTAGTCGATTGCACAGTGCGCGACAACAACAGCAGCCACGTTGTGTGCCGCTGCACAAGAAGATCTATGAATGGAAGCTGCACGGCAGACAGTGTCTCGATCTCGGTTGTGCGCAAAATGAAATGGTCAACCGAGGGCAGGGTCTGTGCATTGTGGAAGCGCCCGACAGCTTGTGCCCGCCTTCCCGCAGCCCCGCGGAGAAGCTGCCTCCACCTCCACGCAGATGACTACAGTAGCGGAACCCGATCGGGTGATGAACGATGTGCAGGGATTTGGAATCGGACGATGGAAATCGCTTGGCGTTGTGGGATCGCTTCGCTTGGAAAAGCAGAAGCGTCATCGAGCGCCGAAACCGCGTTTGGCTGCAGATCCGCACAGTCTCGAATGATGCTCGATTTAGCTCACACTGCTCCACGCTCATTTCACCTTGGTTTCGCCGACCGACCATCGCCGTAGACACCGTCATCTCTCGGACACCGTCCTTCCAAAAGGCTAATCTATCCTTACCGCAGTACCAAGCTGCTCTTACCACCTTCACACTCTTTCCATCCAGTACACAAAGCGATCGTGTGTCGCAACGTGCGTCAGTGCTACGAGTGCTTCAAAACTCGGCAAGAACATGCCTAGCAGCAACCACAACCACTCGCAACAGCCCCAACCAGACTACATCTATCGTCCCGAGGATCCCGAGTACGCGGACCAGCTTCGTGCAGACAGCGAAGTCCCATCCAACCCCAACCACGTCGCTTCTGGCCTTTCGAACCGCTACCACCAGCTGTCCACCACCATGGATGCCAACGAGGTCAAGACATTGACGCGGATGCAGATCCTTACACCGCTCTCGGTGCTGCTGCAGATGGGCGTGATGATCCTGTGCGGCTCGAAGCTCATCCATCCCAATCTGCAGCAGGTCTCGCGTCGTCATCCTACGTATCTTTCGGTGCAGGACTCGTTCGTGCTCTTCTACTGGGCCGTTCTGTACGTGCTGCTCATCGGGTTTTCCGTGTTTCTGCTGCTCAGCCGCACTCCTGAGACCAAAAAGGCGTTGGCACACGGCGTAGGCACCCGTCTCAGTCTCGCCAACTACATGATGGTGCTCTGGGCTATCTTTTGGATCCTCGATCGTCCACTTACATTCATCCTGGGTACCGTGACTCTCGGTGTCATCGCACTTATCCTTCTCTTCAATGCTCTCGTCTTGGCCGTCCGATACCCGCCCTCTGCCAAGCATCCGCTCGATTGGCTCTTCATCCACGTCCCCATCAAGATGTTCCTCGTCATCACTCTCCAGTACGATCTCTGGCAGCAGCTCTTCATGGCTCTCGGATGGGACTTTGGCTCCGGAGGCCACGACGCCCTCATCAAAGGTCTCTGGCCTGCCTTCGGCATCGTCACCGGTCTCGGCGCCCTTTCCGCACTGTGGATCTTCGCCACCGCCGACCTCACCTGGACCGCCGCCGGCATCTACCTCAACCTCGGCCTCCTCTGGCACAAACACTTCAGCCTGATCGGCGGACGCGAGGACGGTGAGCCGCGACCGGCTCCGCTTACCGCCGCCATCATCCTGAGCATCGCGTTGCAGTCGGTCGCGCTCCTCGCGGGCGTCGCGTGGAAGAGGATCAAGGCGAGACAGGAGGGACGTATCGCGCTGCCGCTTACGCCGGAGGAGGAAGCGGCTGCGTACCGTGCAGAGGCAGAGAGGAACGCTCGTGCGAGCGCTGCTGCTGCGGGTCCTTCGTCGTCCGACGCTGCTGCTCCGGTGGGTGCGCCAAAGACTGCGGTTCGTGATGTGGCAGATGAGGAGGTCGCGGCAGAGTCGAGCGGTGCTACAGTGACCCCGACGAAGGTGACCAGGAAGCTCGGAGGTGGCGGCAGCAGTGACAGCCCCACCAAGAAGAAGTGAGAGGCGACCCGGTCTTCACTTCTGGCTTTCGCCATGCTCGGCACTCATCCTCTCATATCTTTGTACATAATCTACGACTGACTTCGTCATGAACCAAATCTTGGAATCCATCTTCAAAACGTCTTCATTCGCTCAAATGTGATTCATGATTGCAAATGTTCATGCTCTGCAGCTCTCAGCTCTTCTCCTTGCCCGACACGGTACCAGGTTTCTTGCCGACCATCAACAGGTTCCACACTCTCAGACCTCTGTGGTGGTGGTGACCCTTCGTTCCTGCGCCAGCTTTGGTAGCTCCCTCCCCTTCTTCGACCGTGTTTCCACTGGGATCGGTGCTGGTCTCCAATCCGGTTTCGTCTTCTGCTCGCCAGTGCGCTCGGACGGGACGATCCTCTGCACCCCAGAACCTGCTTTTCCTCTGAACACCGTAGGCTCTGGCTCTGATCTGGAGAGATCTTCTCAAAAGCACGAGAGCGTCATCGGTATCTCTTCTGCCGGCGATGGCGGCGGGAGGCGGTGTTTCGTGCGTCAGATCGAACGGTCCGAAGTCGACCAGCCAAGACCATTTTTCTCGACATCGTTCGGCTCCTTTCGCCACGTCGTTCGCGTTGACACCTACGCCTTTGGAGTCCGAGCCATTCGACGAAGCTGCAAAGAGTCCGTTCCGTTTCTTGCGTAAGGAATCGAGATCGAGCAGCCCTTGCGAGGAGGCTTCTTGGAGCATTTTTTGCGCTGTGGATTCGTTTTTCGCTCGTTGCTTTTCCACTTTACGCGCCGTTTTGGCGAAACGCTTCGCCCATTGGGTTTGACCGGTGAGGTAGCGGTCGACAGGTCCTTCTTTGATGCAGCCGATGGAGGAAGGGGGGATTTGAAGGCAGGGAAGCGACGTTTCGGGTTCGAGAGGTCGGAGGTAGCCGAGCGTGTCGACCCGTTCGCGGATCATGAAAGATTGGAACGAGGGGCGGAGCAGGGGGACTTGCCCCGCGTACTGGTTGGGATGTTCGGCGGTTCCGCGTCGTGATCTAGGGACAGCGGGAGTGTTGGTGCCGGTTGGGTGGCCGTGAAGCGTGTCGCTGAGAAGTTGAGACATGGAGCGGTGACGCGTTTTGGTGCTCGATGTCGCAGGAGTGTTGGCACCAGTGGCCGGAGTGGTGCCGCTAGAGGGCTCTATTGCTGACATGGATTCGGGCTCATCGTGGAGTTGAGATGTGGTGTTGGTCGTATCACCCTTCGTGTGTGTGTCGATAGCGTCGAGCTGCGGCTTTTCATCCAAGCCCGTCATCGGACTCAATCCATTCCCTTGACTCTGGGACGAAGTGGCAGAAGGAGTCGTCGTTACCGCACCGCCCAATGAGTTCTGCTCGCTCCTTAAGCTGCTCGCTAGCGGAGGTGAACTCACCTCGCCCCCCACGTTGTCAGATACACCGTCATCGCCATCATCACCATCTCCATCATCGCTCCCTCCCTCCTCCCTCTTATCATCACCCTCCTGCGCCTCCGGAAATGGGTTCTTGATATCCGTCGGCGCACCCGTCACATGCTTGACGAAACTCGCCACCGCCCGATACGCGAACCTCGACTGACTCGTGAACGCAAAAGCCGTCAGCACGTGGCACATTTGATCGTAGATCTGCAGATGAACCTTTGTCGGCTGCGAATCGTACTTTTCTGCGTTCTCGCGACTACGTGCCGAGTGGTCCAAAAGATCTTTACGAAGAGGGTAGCGATGCGGGTGCGCAGCTCGGTGCGCGAGGTAGACGATCTCATCGCGTAGAACTTCAGCGTCACCGGCGAGGATGTAGAGAGGTGGTAGACCGCCGAGTGAGCCAGAGAGGACGGCGGAACACAGCGGATGGGTGAGCTGATCGTTGGTGGCGTAGAGCTGGATTTGCTCGCGCAGCTCGATGGCCTCACGGGTGGTGTCGGCGCGGGAGATGGTGATGGGGTCGGACCAGAGGAGGTCCGGTGCCGGGGGAATGCCTTTTCTGGTTGATGACGGAGGCGATGGAGCGGCTCGTACAGCGTCGCTGGGTTTCTCGCTCGTGGACGTCAGGTTCCCACCGTCCGAACTCTTTCGAGCAGCGGGCTCTGAACCACCCTTGGTCTCGCCATCCTTTTCAACACCCACCGGCACCTTTCTTCTCGGCTGCTCTTCATCAGTCTTGGCTTCGCCCTCCTCGTCTCCTTTCATCGACTTTGTAGCGTTGACCGGCCACAACGTTGACGGTTTATGGATGAATCCATAGGGAGGAATGATATCTGTCGCCGTGTTCTGCAAGATAGATGGGAACGAATGGGTCAAATCGCACCAAGGCGAGATCAGCACTGCACCCGCCGGAGCCGGCAACCCCATATCTCGGATTACCGTCAACAAGGCCAGCGTCAATCCGCCCCCTGCGCTATCGCCTGCGATGACGAGCTTCTTCGGGTCCACCGGTTTGTGTTTTGCGCCCTTCGGAGGATACAAAAGGTAGAGGTAGGACGCGACGGCGTCTTGAAGCGCACAAGGCCACGGATATTGGGGCGCCTTGCGATAGATGGGCGCAAAGCACTTGCCTCCGAACTTGCGCGCGTAGCGCACGATCTGGTAGCGGTGGGTCGCGAGGGAGCCAAAGTAGTATCCTCCACCGTGGAAGTAGAGCATGACTCGTTGTAGGCGGTCGAGCTCTTCTGTCTCCACTGGGTGATCTTCGGTGCCGTTGTCGGATGCCAAGTCGGTAGCAGGATCGAAGGTCGGCTGGGGTACTTCTGCCTCGCTTGGTGCTGTTGATGCTGCATCCTCATCGTCTTCTGCCTCCGCCTCAGCATCTCTCTGACGCTTTGCATCCTGCGAAGACCTCTTGAACGACTGCGAACGACGTTTCAAAGCTGACTCTGTCTTTTGACGCATGGCCTTGATCTCTGACAGTGCTCTCTCGTGTCGCTTGTTCCTCCTCCTCCTCTGCTTGCTCGTCATAGCCGGCGAGGGCTTGGCCTTATCCTGCTGAGCACGTTTCTCCATCGTCTTCATCTTCTTCCAATCATTCGACATGGCGATCCACTCACCCTGGACACCCGGCAAAGGTCTCAATTGCCACCACTTTTCTCCACCCACCAACTTTTCCAAATCATTCGGACCTAGATGCTCTACAATCAGCTTGGCTGCTTTGTCGCAGCTCTCCATCGGAATGATCACAGGTAATGTCGTCGCCCAAGGGATGGGAGGAGCAGGTGCGTCGGTAAAGTTCTGGATTGCTTCCACCGTGTCGCTCGTACCAATTTCGATGAAGGCCTTGACGATGTGGAAGGCTTCGTCGAACATGAATTCGTCGGTGGCGTTGGGAGCGTTGGAATCGGTGGCATTGTTGCGAGATCGGTTGCGGAGGCGGCGTTTGGCTTTCTTGTAGTAGTGCTTGAAGAATGTCTTTGTGACGGTGGGTGTGATGTTCACGGCTACGCCCGCCGTGGTGATTGTCATCGTTGATGTGCTACGCGGTCACGCATGGGATGCACGACCTTCGGGGTGTGCTGTACTTCTGTATTTGGGTGGGAGTCAGAGGTCGATCTAATATTGAGCTGAGCGGACACGGTGTGGGGTTGCGACGAAGGATGTCTAGGGTCGATTTCCGAAAGGTTGGATCACCGCCGGCTTGGGAGCGGATCATCCATCCTCCTTTGACCCGTTCGCCAAGACGGAGGGGAAAGCGTGTGGATTCGTGCAGGAGCTGCATGAACGGCCCGGAAAGTATGCAATCGTCACAAGGCAGCGGCCACTCGAACTGTGACGTGAATTGCCGAAATTGTTTTGGATCGATTGCCTCCACACAACTTCGCTTGCATTTTGCCGAGGGCACAACACCATCATAGCATAAGGGTTCATCCGCATCACCCATACTGTATCACACACGATGATATCAATAACCATGACAAACGATTGTTGCAGTATGAGGATGTCACCTATGGAAAAAAGCAGCACATATTGTCGCAACAGGACTACTGATTCTCAGCAGATCTGATAGCACTAGCTCTTGGTCGTACCACCGCATCTTTGGGCTTGGATTTGTCGCTGGCAACCCCACGAAAAGCGGGAAAGCGAGGATAGCCGTCTTCGCTGAGCTCGAAAAAGCGATAGTTGATGATGCTTCCAATGGGAGGAGGGTTGTCTCGTTGAGCATCCGACATGCCCGTTCCGACACGAAAGACAGTACCACACGCCATGCGGGCAACCAGAGACCCCGTTCGACCCACATGCCGTCCCGTGCCTTCGGCGTATCCTATCACCTCGGCTTCGGCGTCGTACCAATTCTTGAGCTTGAACAGCGTGTTGCCGCGCTTACCTTCGTACTTTGATCCAGGTTGACGGAGCATCAGTCTGCACGCATAGGTAAACAAGGAGGGCCACAATCGTCAGTGTCGCTGCGAACGCAGCTCAAGCGCCCTGCCGTCTGCTACTCACCCTTCGCCGCCCTTGAGCTCAACTGCTTCCATGAGCTCAACGAGGTGCGAGCGACCCTCGCATTTGATGTGCTTGACGAGCTTGATCTGTGGACCTTCGAGAGAGTCGATGTCGAGCCCGTCGGTCGAGCCAAAGCGATTCTGGATCTCGGCCCAGCGTTCTTCTACTGGCCTCGAGCCCATCGAAGGTGTGTCAAAGATCTACAGGCAGGTAGTCAAACGAGCGTCAGCAACGACCTTTCATCACGATCGATATCGCAAGGCACGGAAAGTAGCTCACCATGAACTTGATGCGGTTCCACTCGTTGGAACTCTTTGTTTTGCGTCGACAGACGTGGGTATATGCAGAGGGTATAGTTCGACCAGACGACAGGGCGGCCAGGGTCGAGTATGCGTGTGGTCGTCGCGACGAGAATGTTTTTGAAGTTGGCATCGGGTTTGAGGTTGCAGAGGGCAAAGAGGGTCCAGAAACAGACTGGTCAGCGTTCGTCCTGTTGGGATATGCCGCATCTGCGTTTCGGCTTTTCCCCCGTTTGACGACTTTGCCACACCTGGTGCAACGCTTGAAGATGGGACGACTTGGCGGAACAGGATGCACAGAACCGAGCTGACTCTGTTCGGCCGGATGTCGCCCGAACAAAGCTCGCAAGAAAGAGCCTGCGACAGCGAAGCGTGAGCTTGGCCGAGACTTGACTGCCGAACGTTTCTTGCGTTGTCTGAGACTTCGCTTCCATGCTTTCCATTCGGACGACGAAGCTGTTGAGCCCGCTGTCGCAATCACGTCGGCAAAGCTCACGCTCTTCTCGGTTCCCGTCGAGCGTAGCAGAGACAAGGCTCCTCTTGCATCACGGAGTCGATCTTGGCTGGCGAGACGCCCTCCAGCCTGTTCACGCAGCCACTGACGCTCCATCGAGTCGCGTTCGAGAAAATGGGAAAAGGTGCGAAGCCGGCCCAATCTTACAGTAGTGCGGCAGATCTGCGAAGTCTGGTCGAAAGCGCCTCGTGCCATCCAGAGCTCGCCGTCCAGGGTGATGTCCTTAGGTAGCCCTAGAAGAACGAGCCAAGGGCAAGGATAATGCACGAAGAGTGTCAGTTCAAGTCCGTAGTAGCGATTAGAAGACACTTGCTGACTCACGTTGTTTCCACCAAGACGGTGCATTCCATTCAATCTTTTGACGCGAGTAGAGCCTCTGCCCGTCCCAAAAGGCGCGGACGCCGTCGAGTTTTTCGCTGATCCACCAGCCGGTGGGATCCATCGCTTTCGATCTAGGCTTGGACGGGTCGGCATCCAGCAGCCATGGCTTTGCAAGAAGCAGAGACACCTGTAATCAGACAGAAGGAGAGCAGGGTTCAGTCGAGACATCGGCGAAAGAGTATGGATGCGGTCGACACCCACCTTGTCATCATCGCTATCGCCAGAGGATCGTTTGCCACGTCGAGCGCGCTTTGATGGCGACGCCTGCATATCGTCCTGGTTGATACCAGGATCGTCATCGTCATCGTCATGGTATGCCGATCGCGTTCGGCCCGCGGTGGCATTCGGCTGCGTCGCAGCTTGAAAAAGAGGACGTGATGAACTGGAGGCTGCTGCTGCTTGAGAGGCGGCGACCACCTCTTCATCTTCGGTCTCGGTATCACTGTCTTGTTCAGCCTGCACTGGCGTGACGCGAGACCTAGAAGTGCTGACCCCACGCTCGTCTGCCAGGCGGATTTCGGGGCGCTTTCCATTGACGTTGCTTGCACTCGAGCTCGCGATCATGGTTGGTTGGCTGGAGGGCAAGACATCTGATTGACTTTGCGAGAGTTGTCGGAAATGATCGTCAAGCATCGACTTTGCATGCGTGTGCCGGGCGTGGTGACCATCGGAAGTGGTTCTGCGGAACTTTGTGTGCTCGAACACGGTGCTCTTAGCTTCTTTTGCGAGCGCGATGCGGTCGCTCTCGTATGCTTCCCCGAGGACGTCTTTGAGATGCGAACATGATTTGCGCATCTTGTCGCGCTCGGTGCTGAACTTCCATGCTGGACAGGAGCATACATAGTAGCCATCAGCGAAGCGCTTCAAGACAAACGATGCTGACGCAGGTCCACCGGACTTGGAGATAGGGAAGGTCTGGTTGATAGGCACGACGGTGAGAGGCGATACCTCTTTACCTTCCACGCTAGTTCGGTAGCCGTATTCGTCCTGACGAATCATCCTTGGTATATGCAGGACAGCGGTGTCCGGATCGATGACGTCCGCCATCGAGATGCTGGTGAGCATCGACGACATGACGGCAATTCGACGTGGGATTGAAGCGTGAAATGACCTCCACGCGAGGCTGTCGGTGTGGACGAGGGGACTGAATGGTGGTTGTCGATGACCCCCGCTGAATGAAGATGTGCGGTCTCAAGACCTTTTCTCTCCTCGCCTCATTTCAGCGCAGGGATGAATGCGATTTCTGACCTCCCAGAGAGCAACACCAGTGTGACTGTAGAGAATGCATGTGACGATAGAGAGATAGAAGAGAGCAAACAAGCTCGGGTGAGGGTTGGTGGCGTCGAGTCAAGTTGGATTCGGAAGCTTGTTGTTTGTATGCGGGGCACACCGTCTGGACCCTGAATCATCTTTTGGTCCGAAATGGCTCAGCTGTCAAAATCCAGATCCGCGTTCCGAGCCGATGCCTGCTGTTTGTGCGCGACCGTGAAGTGACACTCGTGCATCTTTCTCGACGATTGCTCCCGAGAAACATCTGACAGTCGTAACGCACATTATGTCGATCAGCAGCTGTAAGTTGGGCAGAAATGAAGACGCCAACTCGATCGTGTGCTCACATCTATGTACTTTGGCTTTCTCGCTCGGACAGATATCCCCGATGGTTTGCTGCCAAGATGGTTGCTGTTGGTCGCTGCCACGGCTGCCATCAACGGAGCGAGCAACATCTTCAACCCTCGTGCCAGTGCAAAGGTCTATTCCGCCCCAGGTGCTCAAAGTAAGTCTCATTACCAGCATCCAGCAGCTTTGCATCCGACATTCCTGGCTCACATCTCTGATTGTGCTTTCTCCTTTCCCTCTGGCAGTCACTCCCTTGTCCGCACGCCTGTTTGGCGTCTGGAACATCACGTCAGCCATCATCCGCTTCTATGCCGCCTTCAACATTCATGACAGAGTGTAAGCTACTCACCCGCGCTGGTTTTGACCTCTTCTAAGCATACCGGATCACAACTGACATTTGTACCTTCTCCCCTTCGTACAGAGCATACGAGCTGTGCATGTGGTCCTTTGTCATTGCCCTCGTCCACTTTGTCTCCGAGACATTCGTGTACAAGACCACCAAGCTCGGACCTGGCATCATCAGCCCCTTGATCGTAGCCTGTAAGTGCAACCAGTTTGATGTGCTCAAGTCGGCCCATTTGTACTCACGCCGTGTTTTCCATGTCAACGACAGCTTCGAGTCTCGCAACCATGTACCTTCAGTACAACGCCTACGTGCACCCTGTCAGAAAGTGGATCTAGCGAAGCAACACCACATGTCTCACTCAAGAGCTCATCAGGTTCATTCTCTGGATCGTAATCATGCCACCTCAACACATTCCCAACACTTCAGTTGCGCATTATGGTGAGGAAGTCGAAACGATGTATTCATATGTGCAGGTATGCTTTATGCCAAAATACGATGTGTGGCGAGCTGACGAGCAATGTCTGCGCTCTAGCCAAGGGAATAGATGCGGAATGGGATAGCCAGGGCCATCATGGACAAACGAAGAGCAGGCAGAGGCCCGGCGACAGGACGGAGCAACGACGCTTTCGGAAGCGCTGGTTACTAGTTGGCGCCTGGTGCAGGCGTACCATCGCAAGTCCACGACGAATCGCGGTTCTGGTATTTACCCACCACCTTGTAGGGGTTGAAGCCGAGGTTGCGCTGGACTGTGTGGCTGGTGTAGCCGTTCTGTCGGACAATGTTGACAGCTTGCGGCATCACCGTGTCGATGGTACCCTGGACGGTCTCGTGGTTGAGAACGATGGCCTGGGCGGGTTGACGAAGGTTCTTGTACAGCTTGAGGCCAGCCTGGGTGCCAGCGCCGTCGGCATCCTTGGTGTCGTAGTTCCATCCAACGACCACAAGTCCCCATCGATCGTTGAGGTACTTGACCTGATCGGATCGGATGCTGCCGTAAGGAGCGCGAATGCAAGCGGGAACGACACCAAGGATCTTCCACAACGCATCCTCGACCAATTGGACTTGCTGATCAAGCTGTTGGTTGTTCATCTTGCTGATGTCCGGGTGGCTCCAGGTGTGCGAGCAGATCTGGTGACCCTTCTCGTACGTGTTTCGCAGCTGCTTTACCGACGCATCGTCGTAGATGCATCGCCAGTTGAAGCCGTTGACGAAGAAGGTGGCCTTCTGGTTGCCGGCGTTGGCAAACATGTCGACCAGCTTGTTTTCCCATTGGTAAGGGCCGTCGTCAAACGTGATCGAGAGACAGTTCTGGCGAGTGCAGCCGGTCTGAATCCCGTTGAGCTGTGCAGCTCTCTTGCTAAGCTTGTGGGAAGGTCCAGCGTTGCGCTCAAAGAGCGTGTAGTCGTCGGAAGGAAGAGCGGCGAGCTCGCGTCGGACATTCTCAGAGATGGTGTCTGGGAGAGTGCTCATCGAGGTAGGTGAAGCTGTAGCCGGGGTCAGCATTGCTGCAGAGATGGCAGCGGCCGCTGCAAGGACGGAGGAGAAACGCATCGTGAGTGTCTACTTGGAGCGAGAGAGGAGTGCGGCGACCTGAGAGTGAGTAGGATGTCGAGGCAAAGAGTGTGTAGGGCTATGTATGGAGGACGGAAGGGTATCGGAGTGAGCAGGGAAGGAAGAGAGGACGGGGATGAAGCGAGGGTGGCTAGGAGGGTCGAAAGGGGCTGATGATATACTTGTACGAGGAGCGTGCCCCTGCCTACAGATACGATCAGCACGGCTGTTTCAGCCCCTTCCTTGCCAATCATGTTCACTACGTCCTTCTCACTTTACGCCCACTCGACTGTCCGCTGTCTTCCTGTCAGCGAAAATCTGTGACATTGCGCGGAGCTCTCTTTCCGAGTCTCGCCCTGAACGTCGGTGGGTCCTGTCGCACGGTGTCAGCAACGCAAGCCGCTCGAGTGGGAGAAGATCACGCAACGAGTGCAATACAGTAACCACATCAAGTGGGTCAACGTGTCGAGCGTGGGATTCTGATCTGTCTCGGGGCATTCCAAAACAGCTCGCCCGGTGCCTTGAACAGGATGTGTTTGCAAGAGACACGACCGGGAATCCGGGGGCTAGTTTGGTTCTTGGGTGCGGTACTTGGCGTACAGAATTGTGGAAGCGAGCAAGACGGGAACAGGGCGCCGGCGGTTTCCCAGAATAAGCTGCTCAATCAATGCGAGGCACAAGCACACGCTTGCTCTTGTGACACCCCAGGACAAAGGGCGCAGTGCAACTTCGCCAAGAGGCCGCCGAGACTCTAGCGATGTTCTGCGGAAGAAACGCTCCTTGTCCTCGCAGATCGCTCTGGGTCCGTTGTGCACTCTTCTTTTTCGTGTCAATGAGCAAGCGAGATCGCCCAAGCCTCTTCGGCGCGCACGAAGTCGTCTAGTCTCGACTTGGCAACCCACCCTCGATTGTGTCTTTTGTTCAGGCTGCTGACCTTCGGCCTGCGTTTCGACAAGGTGGGAGCTTGACTGTTCGCTTTGGCAAGGCAAAGCTGTCCCTGCAGCCGCATGTCAGCCACGAACTTCGGGGAGGGCCCCCGGGAAATTGTGAGACACTCGAGCGAGGTTTTGCAGATTGACAGAGGAGTTCACACGCCAACGGTGCCTCTCAGCTGAAAAGAGGGGTGCGAACGCACTCCACAGCAGCGAGAACGGCGAAATCGTGCACTGAGGCACGGGACTCTTCGTTTGTGGGTTGCAGAGACTGGCAGGCTGTCACGGAGCTCGAATTGAGGGCGTTTTGCAAGATCGCGGAAGCAAGATTTGAAACTTAGCTTTGCAGCCAAACAGATCCGACAACAACGTGGTCAAAGGGCCTGTATGTGAGTTGACCCGTTGCATGCGACAGGTCTTTTGCATCGCAGCATTCCAGGAAGGGTCCGTTGGAAAATCCCTTTGGCGGTGATAACCGGCCACTTTGGCAGGTATTTCCCTTGGATTATTGGATCTGAGTTGGATCTGCTACGTGCTTAAGCGAGCCAACGCAAGGGCTCTTTTGCTCCTCACCTCTCTCTCCTGTGATTTGGATTTTCACTCACAGGGGAGAAGCAAAATCTCGACATCCTTGACGCTTTCGAGAGAAAACATGCACGACGATTGGGCAAAGAAGGTCAACCTTACTTGACCGATGGAATGTTGACCGTCGGCAGAGACATGTCGCTCTTCCATTGCAACATCTAGCGTGGATTTCTTGTAGAAGACACCAATACCTGGATGTCGCCGCCCAGCCCTCATCTGACAGGGTGGGCACTGGCGCTGCAACTCATCGACGTTTGAGTGGGCGCGATCAGCAAATTGGCCACAATCGGAAATTCGATGTTGTCGACGGCTGTATCGAGGCCGAGTCGAGCATTGCCGCCACGACAGCGTTGCTCGAGCCCTGCAGTCATCTCTGACCCCACTGCTCAAGGTGGGTCGTTGGTCAAGACGGCTGACAGACCTCTGCGGCTAGCGCGGGCGAATCTGACTGCGCCATCGTGGGTTAACTTAACGTCAATGGTGGTACCTGTCACACTTCCGCATCACGACCAGCATCTCACACGCCAATTCCAGGGTTGAAAAGTGTATTCGCCTGCATGTTACGAGGAACGACATTCGCAAAGAGCACGGATCTCGTCAGTTCCGCTCTTGCAGCAGCCTCCAACAAATACGCCTCGCCAAACATCCGGCAAATCGGGATCGCTTGCAGCCGTGATGCTCTTTGCCAACTTCATTAGCCTCGACGCCCAGGACGCCGCAGAGTTGTCTCCCTGACCGAGATCGCCCGCATTGGAAGGCGTAAGCCAGATTTTGCGCACCGCATCGTAGACGAGCCCTCCGTCGGGGTAGAGGAACAGCAGTGGCTTTTGCAGACCCGCCGCGCTCCTTCGGTGTTGAAGGTCGATACCACCATCGCTCGCTGATCGGTTGAGTGTAACGAGCGAAGCCGACATTCGCTGGACCAATTTGGGCAGCAGGTACGGCTTTGTGCAGTTGATACCGATACCGCTGATAGCCCACAACGAGTCGTGACCCTGAACTTGTGTGTCGGTGACAATTTGAACGAGCCAATTCATTTCCTCCTGCACGGCACCTTCTTGCTCTGCTGCCTCGTCGTCCTCGTCTTCGTCCATGTCTACATCACCTTCTCGATCCACGGCGGACCCTGTTGTGAGCGGAGGCCAAGGGAGACGGCGATCGTCTGGGAAGGCCATACTGATATAGACCGGCTTCCTGTCCAGCGGCTTGCCCTGCTCTTTGTGGCTGCGTGCAACGTTCTCGAGTGCCATTCGGAAAGCAAGCGCCTCGTCGGCTCGCGGTACTGTTTCGACCGCCAAAATTCCCACGCTTTGCCAGCTGGGATGAGCGATGAATGCTTCGATACGTCTCTGATGGAAAGCTGCCATCTCTTCCAGAGAGGGTTGCTCCTCGCGTTGTGGGTCGGATTTCGGTAGGAAAGTGCGTCGGTAGTCTCCCGTGTATTCGGCGCCGTTGCTGAGCATTCCGCCGTAAGGACCCAAGCTCAAGCTGATCATAGGAGTGGCCGAAGACGAAGAAGCTGAGCTGGTATTGTGCGCTTGCAGTGCCTGGCATGCGAGGTCGAGGGCTTTGGTCATGAGATGCGACGCCGAAGCTTGGTCGTAGTTGGCCCTTGCGAACGACTCGAGCGAAGCTTGGTAGGTGGCGGTACCGATGATGCCGGCACCCGCTTGCAAGTAGTGCAAATGAGCGTCGAAGATTCCCTTCTGTCCCTTGCCGTTACTCACGTCGTCCTCCTTCTCGTCGAGCAGACGTGCACTCCAGAGGGGACCTTTGGACAGGTCAAAGTTGAGTCCATCCTCCAGGTACGTGGCCAGCCCACCATCCAGTATGCCGATGCGATCTTGACTGAGGAGCTTGTCCAGTGCACTCTGATCGATAGTCGCTGCCATGCTGTGCGAAGCTTGTATAATGGGTGCCAGGAGATGGAGAAGAGCAACGAGACAGCCAAGCAGGAGGACGAGGTTGATATCAAGTGACGATGACATGCAATTTTCTTCTTCTTCTCGTCCTTTCAAAGTCAAAAAGTTGAGCCGAGAATTCCTCCGGAATCAGGCACACGACTCTGGCCAAACCATCTTTTATCTTATCGTGCAATGCGGCAACGAAAGCATCATCGATCTCACAATTCTGTATTAAAAAGGGACGCCCGCACGGTCGAGAGTCTTCCGAGATCAAAGATTAAAGCTCAACTCGGACGTGCCGACGGCAACTCCGTGTTGACCTGCATGCGATACCGCGCTCTCACTGAGGTTATCTCTTGCCCGCCAGAACCAATCGTTCGAGGAAGCGGCAGGAAAGAGAAGGGCATCGGTACGCGCCAGTTGCAATCGACCGTTCCCCGACTCGTCCTCACTTCGCTTTCTACGACCATCACGACGACTATTGGACTAGCTGTCGATCTAGGCTGGGTAGGAAATGTTGGTGCCTCTGGTCATCTCGTCGGTAGCAGCCGGTCTGCTTTCCGTCACCTCGTACTTTCCCTACAAGAACCACCTCAAGCTTCACGGCGACTCGCTCGATGCAGCCTCGCTAGCCAGCAATCACCTCCTCAACCTGGAACACTGCCATCCTGTCTCGACACGGTTGCCCAACGAGCCAGCTGGACCCGTGGAGCCCTCGTTCTGCGAAGATGTGGTCCTCGACCGTCGCACGAGCATGGCTTATCTCAGCTGTGACCCAACGCGACTTACTTGGGATGCTCGTGCAGGTATCTATGAGGACGGCGGAGACAAGCTCGCTTCCGAGCAAGGTACACCGGGTATCTGGGCCTGGGACACCAGTCGACGTAGCCTCGCCCGCAAGTTGTACATCTCGACGCCTCCTCCCGAGTATCCGCTTCAAGCGCCCGCCGATCTCCTAGAGACGTTCCATCCTCTTGGTATAGCGGTGACCGCTTCGAATCCCTACTTTGTCGAAGAGGTGGACGAGGGTGCGGAACCAAGACCACAACCGCCGGCCAATCTCGTCGTTGTGGCCAACAAGCCGTACGCCGACAAGCCAGGCGTGGTCGACATCTTCGTGCACGACCTCGACAAGGTGGGTGGCAAGGATCATGCGACGCTGAGATGGATCAAGCGTGTCGAAGGACAGGAGCTCGCCGGCACGCACGTCGACTCGGACATGCCCTTCAAAGTGGACCCTTTCCGCATCGCCATCTTTGCAGAGCAATACTCTCAACCCATAGATCGCGACTATCCGGAACCTCAGCACGTCAGAGATAACCCCGACATCTTGGCTGGATTCAAGCACGACGATGTTGCATCAAAAGCCGCTCGAACGATCCGCATCCCCAGCTTCTTTGTCACATCCTTGCCAGACCGCAGTAAGGAACCATCGACTCAGGAGCTATCGGAACGCAGCTCTCTTTTTTCGGCAGTATGGCAGCCGGTAGCGTCCTATTTGCTACCGCAGTACTCGCTCACCAGCGACCCGGTCACGAGCAAACTGTTCATCCACCATTCTTCGATCAACAAGACCCTCTCCGTACGACTCGACGGCAGCGACCCCGATCAATGGCAAGGCTTCCCGCCCCTTCTGCAGGCTTGGGACGGTGGAGGAAAAGCCGCCGGGTCCAACTCGTCAGCCATCGCGCTCTTCATCCCTACGCTCACTGCGGATTCTGCCAAAGTGCAAGAGTGGGAGCAGCATTGGGTGCGTGGGATCGCTGGCGGCATTCGCGATCATCGCGTCCTACAAAAATCAACCACCCCCGACGGCAGGCCGAACAACGTGTTGCAGCTGTACAAGACCTACACGCCATCCTTCGTCAACTTCTTCGCCATCGAACACGAAATACCCGTTCGCGCACTCGTCGTCGATGAACACGGTCGATCGTGGACTGCGGGCAACCCCAACACGCGATCGGTAGAGAAATGGATCGCATCGCAACGAGACGAACGCCGCCGACGACTCGGTCTGCCCACGTCCTCTCCGGCACTGTCCAGCTCAGAACGTCCGCCCAGACCAGCCGCCAAGATCGATCAGACCACGTTTGTCTTCCGACACTTTGGCAGTGTCGTTGCGCATCCGTGGGACAAGGAGAAGCTCAAGCAAAAGAGGAAGAAGGGTGTGTTCTTGCGGAAAGAATTCCACACTTTCAACGTGTTCAAGAGCCCGGCAGAGACCAAGGCAGAGATCGAAGGTAGGAGCGAGGAGGAGATGAGGAAGAGGGGATGGTTGCCGACGGTGCCGACAGGGCTGGCGATTGACATTCACAAGAAGCTGCTGTATGTGACTGGTGCGTACGAGGAGAGGGGCTTCGCTGTATGCGCTCTGCCAGCAGACTGGATCGAAGCCTGAGGTTGTCGCTCAAGGTCATCCTGTAGCATAGCAAGATTAAAGCGTAGCCACATTTCTGATGATGATAAAATGTGTAGGCTTCGTAAAAGGGACACGGTAAATTGAGGCATCGAAAAGTGCGGTTGCGCTCTCGTTGGAAATGTTGTGTGAAGTTCCTTGTCTGTGCCGCGTCTCGTCGGCGAATTTTCCATCTCCGCCTCGATTCAACCAACACCCAATCCACGTTTTTTGACTTTCCCAGGCACGAAACAGGGGTTCTGCAACCGGGCTCTCTACGCTTTCTCAATTTCGGCGAATTCTTGGTTGAGCAAGTCTCTAGCATGATGCGCTTCTACAAGTGCTTGGAGCTGCAGCAGAGCTCTATGGTCACAGCTCTTCGGCAGGGTTCGAGCGGTAGACAGCCTTCTTTCCTTTTCAGGCAGGTAGTTGGAGCCAACGGCTCGCTTGCGCTCGTCGACAGCTCACGTTTGCGTGGGTTTGGCCGCCCTCTTATGCCGTCTCAGTATGCAGTCGTTTTAGGATGGTGCATCGGATCGACGTAACTAAGCTCTTGATTGGAGTTTTAGGAACTGCTGACCGTGGAGTCTGTCGGAGACTCTTGGCGCTTGTGTGGTCGGACCGAGCGAAGTGGTACTCAACCGCTGCCCCTGTGTTGCATGGTGGGAAAGACGACCTCGAGCTACCAGACAGACCGGAAGCAGCGAGTATCACCATCCTTCCTTGCTGTCTCAGGTCGAGTCTGCTGCCACACTCTCTCCACCTCACCACTACCATCATCCATCGCTGTCCGTCCTCTCACACCCTTGCAAATCCTGCACACACATTCTTTTGACAAACAACCACATTCCTTTACACAACCTTAATACTGTCACTTGTCTCCAAACCGAACCGCAGCTAGTCCGCCAGATTGATCCTGCTCACCACCAGCTATTCATTCGGTCAGAAACTCTCACACCATGCCGAGCTTCACCTTCTCCCCAACCAAGCCACCCGCCAAGTTCAGCGACAGCAATGGCAGGTACACGCGCATCGAGAGCGGCAAGATCCCGTCTCGAGGTCGATCGCTCGCCTCGTCTCGTCGTGGCAAGTACTGTCTAGCCGTCGCCGCTGCTGCAGTCGCGACTGCTCCTGCACAGGAAGAAGAGTTCTCGCTGCATGCAGCGAGCGTGGTCGATAATGGGTCCGCTCGGAAGCGAAAGGTGAAGGGACCGACGTTGGACGAGGTAGCTTCTACCGCTGGTCGGAGAAGCGTTGCCATGATCATGGATGATTCCACCAGCTCGCCTTCCGATGGTAGCACAAGTGCACCCAGCACCAGCGCAGCACTATTCACCTCCCACGTGCAAGGGATCATCGCCCTGATCGGTGTCATCATCCTGCTGATCCTCGTTCAATTCGCCCACATCTCAGTCGACAACGCGACCTACGTCCGAGGCAGTCTCAACATGCTCACCGGTCTAGCAGCCACCGCATCCGCCCACAAACTCTCTATGACCGTCGCCGTATCCTCGCTCGCCTCGATCAAATCCTCTTCGTCCGGATCCAGCAGACCACCCTCCACAGCCGTCACCGTCGCAGCGATGGGTCTAACCGGCGGACAAGCGTTCAACCTCATCTTTGGCTCCGATCAGTTCTTCCAGATCGTCTCGTTCGTCGAAGCCATCTGCTCCGCCATCGCCTCTTACATGGCCGGTTCGAGCATCGTCACCAGCCAGACTGCCGTCAACAAGAACGGAGTCCCTCTGCTCGAACTAGACCTCAGCCAGGCAGGTACGCTGTGGGGCATCTGCGGACTGTGGATCATCGCCCTGGCCTTGCATGCGACAACCGCTTTCGCACACAAGAGCACGATCCAAACAGTCCAGATGGCCAGCACCGAAAGCATGCGCGAGATCGTAGCCGTCATGCACACCGAAAGCGTCTACTCTGGCAAGCAGTAGATACCTCAGAATAATGCCTTGTCTTTTCCTCCGCTTTGTGATGGACATGATTCCCCTCCATCCGATGTATGTCCTGTTGCAATCCATTGCCGTAATCAGAGATCGTATGAGCCAGCTGGCGTTCGTGTTCGTGTAAAGATGGTGCAAATGGCGATTAGAATTAGCAGAGACCAGAACAAAATGTATCAGGTATAATTGATGGAGAAACGCATGAACGAGAGATCGCAATCCTCGTCATAGTGCGAAAACAGACAGTCCGGACAGTCATCGTAAGCGCGACCAGTTCTACTTAGAGAGAAGCTTCTCGATGGTCGGTGCAATGGCGGAAGGCTTCGTGTTGGATCCGTAACGTTCGACGACGTTGCCCTCCTTGTCGACGAGGAATTTGGTGAAGTTCCACTCTGCAAGAAAAGAAGACGAGAAATGTAGGAAACGATGAGCATGAGCGCTCGTTGAGACAGATTAAGCTCGTTGCGGTACTTACTGATCATCTCTGTACCGAGGATACCCGACTTTTGCTTCTTGAGGAACTGGAAGACCTCGTTGGTGTTGCTTCCGTTGACATCCGACTTGGCCATCATGGGGAAGCTTACACCGTAGTTCTACAACCAGAACAAAATGACAAGACAATCCGATCAGCATCCTTTACCACCGTCACTTGTCCTACCTCATGTGAAGACCACAACTTACACGCTGGCAAAACTCTCCAATGGCGTCATCGTTCCCTGGATCCTGACCAGCAAACTGGTTGCAAGGGAAGCCGATGATCTGGAGTCCTTGCTCGGCGTACTTCTTGTTCAGCTCCTCGAGCTCCGCGAACTGGGGAGTGTAACCACACTTGGAGGCGGTGTTGACGACGAGGACGACTTTGCCCTTGAGCTGGTCGAACGTGTATTCGTCCTGGCTGGGCTTCTTTGCTTTGAGCTCGTAGAACGAAACCATTTTGTGCGGAGATGAAGGTGGTGGAAGGTTGGATATGGTGGTAGTAAGGCAAAGATCTACTTGGGTTGTGAGGGTTGTTGAAAGGAGGGCTCATTCCAAGCTGATTTCTTGGTTTGCGGAACACGTCCACACGAGACCGACGGCCTAAGTGGGCCAACAGGTTCGGCTCTGGCTCAAATGCCGATGCATGATTTCTGCCCTCGTTGCAAGCCACATTCGAACACAATGCTCGAGCAACAAACGTACAAGCGCAATACATCGACATTGAAAGCCTTCATGTTCGTGATCAGTCAATTGGAGAGATTGTCGAAACAAGACCAGTCGCTAAGCAGCATCTCATCGTTCGTACCAGGGAACGATGACCATCACCAAATCATCACATGCTGAGCCCGAATTCCTTACGACGGAGGCAAGGGATCGTCGTCTTTGACGCAACTCAGCTGATTTTCTTGCAAGCCCGAGACACACTGGATTGCTGCCGGCGTTTGACTAGCCGAACGTGTGCGGAGCACACGCTATTCCGCTGCAGATTTTCATTTCGTACACTCTGGACGCTGCTGTCGTCATAAGCCCTTTTCACAAATTCCGCCCCTGCGAAATTCCGAGATCACATCTCGATTGGCATGGCCACAAGATCGGGAGATCCTTCTTGACTGGTCGGCCTTGTCCGATGGGCACGGTGCACCTTCCGAACAAATAGCCGACAATTCACCCTAACACACAACCCGTTCCCGAGAAGGAGTCGGTGGTGGGGGGGAGACTTGACTGCTGTGCAGCTCGGTGGTGCCAGTCAGCTTATTACGGATGCTCGGAATGGCGAGGCTGAGATCGCTAACAGCAACGCTGAGGAATGGAGGTGGTAAGTGTTGGTCTTACTTCGGTGCTCCACGTGGTCTTATCGGACGTGCAACTCGCATTGACCCTGCACGACGGTCGACAGCCAATACGTCCTTCCTCTTGAACACCAAGCCTCATCAGCCATTACGAACAATCATGACACAGACAACGAAATCGACATTTCCTATACCGCTCATCATCGATACAGATCCAGGCGTAGACGATGTGCTCGCCATCTTGCTCGCTCTCGCATCGCCCGACGAGGTGGCAGTCAAAGCCATCACACTGACCTTTGGCAACACGACTCTGGATCACGCTTACGCCAATGTCTTGCGAACGGGTGCTGTCCTGCAGCGTCACCTTGCAGATCCTTCTACGTCTGATGCGGTGAGACAGCGATATCGGGCTTTCAGCGCTGATGCCGAACCCATTGTCGTCGCTTCTGGATCGACTCAGCCTCTGGAAGGAAAGATGTTCACGGCGTCATATTTCCACGGTCGAGATGGTCTGTCCGGAGTACACTGGCTACCCGACGACCCATTCCCAGTGCCAAAGCAGGCGATCGCACCGCTCGCACCATCCGACCAACATGCAGCAGACGTGATCCTGGATACGATCCGACAGCATCCTCCTCACACTGTACGCATCGCCGCCCTCGGACCGCTGACGAACCTGGCTACAGCATTCCGCAAGGATCCAGAGACGTTTGCCAAAGTGGGCGGCATCTCTGTCATGGGTGGTGCTTTTGATGTTCCGGGCAATACGTCCCCGGTGGCCGAGTTCAATTGGTACGCGGATCCTTACTCGGTTCGCGTGCTAATCGATGAGGCTCCACGACATCCGGCCTTGCAAGGCCGCAGGTTGCCAATTCAGGTGCTGGCATTGGACATCACCTCAGATCACACCGTGCCCTACTCGAAGCTGGTCAAGTCCACGTACGAAACCCCTCAAGACGCACCCGACGGAGCAACTTGTTTGGAAAGATTCATCGGGACATTCCTGACCCACCCTCGGGCCTTCACCAACAACATGGTCGCTCCGGAGGAATTTCATCCAGACAAGCACGATCTCTTCCAGGCGCACGATCCGCTTGCCGTGGCACATGCGATCTTTGCACCTTTATCCGCCACCGCATCCACGGATGGCAACGGATGGAAACACACCCCGCGAAGATTCCAGATCGAGACCAACGGTGATCTGACACGGGGCTTCTGCGTGGTGGATCGCAGGTTCACGGGAAATGGAAGCAGCAGGAAGACCGGAGGGAATAGAGCAGAGGATGCGGAAAAGGAGTTGCACACGATTGACAATGTAGACGCTCCGGTTCATCGCAAGGTGCACGAGGTGGATGAGTCGCAGATCGGGTTGGTGGACGAGGTGACGGGGACGCCAGGGTTTGAGTGGTTCTCCAAGATGTTCCTGGAACGCATCGGATTGTGACACCTCTTCCATAGGATCACGATGAGGCTGATCAGGAAGACCCTGCTAGTGGGAAGTGTTGGAATCGGGGTCAGATGATAGTCCGCATGACGATCAGTAGCCGATCTGATGTGTTTTTCACGCGTTGCTTTTTGGTGTTGTTCGTCCCTCTCTGGCAGCGCTCATGCGGTCACTCCGCGTCGCGGTCTTGAACAAAATTGAGGACAATCGCAGCTGCGTCCGGCTCGGAAAAGAGCCTGAAAAAGCCGGTGTAGAAGAACACTCGTGAAGTGCATTGGTGAGTCGGTATCGCTGTTCATCTGGCCATCTCGATGAACTCGTCTTTGCCCTCGATTGATCTCGATCCTTCACTGCACCGACCGATCGTGATCAAGGCGAAAGACGGATGTCTGAAGCACGAGATGATGTCGCTGCGCTGATGTAGTGTTGCACGCTAGCCGATTTCACAGGAAGCTGCCTTTGCTGCAGGGCTCGGAGTGTAGCTCGCAGAATTGCTCGCACTTACTTTTGTTCTGAATTTCTCCACAGCAGAGCGTGCATATTGTGTAGTCCGGCAGCACCGGCCCAAGGCGCGTGCGTACGGTTCCTGTCATACTCCCCACTATCCGGCTCTCGTTTTCGAGCAGCTGTCCCTATCCACTCCGAGTCCTCTCGATTCCGTGCCTTGCTTCGATGCCATAAACCACATCTTCCCGACGTCATCATCCTTTCCTCAGCTCATCGTGCCGCTTGCAATCGCGCATCCCCAACCTTATCACAACCATGTCTGACGATTCCTTCATCCATGCTTGCGCCGGTGGTGTCGGTGGTATGGTCGCCATGACGGCCACCTACCCTCTGGTGGGTATCTCCACTCGTGCCGCGGTCGAGTCGTCAAAGAACCCCGAGGAGCCCATGGTCAAGGCTGCGCTCAAGATCCTTCAGCAGGAGGGTGTAGCTGGTCTTTACGCCGGTCTCAGCTCGAGTTTGCTTGGTATCGGTGTCACCAACTTGTAAGTTCGATCGACCACGCTTTCGGATTGCCGTCAAAGCATCGCTGACCCTTTCATTTGCATACGTGCCCATTGCCTTGGCTCGAACTGTCTCGCAGCGTGTACTACTACTTCTTCGAAAAGTGCCGAGAGACGATCCTGAAATCCAAGCTCAAAGTCGCCGCGGCTGCAGCCACGACCGCTTCGGCTACGATCGCTCAAGGTGGAGCTCTCACCACGTTCGAGTCCATCATTGCCGGACTCATCGCTGGTTCCGCCACCACGGTCTCAACGAACCCGATCTGGATCGTCAACACGCGCCAGACCGTCCGCGTGGGCGTCACCGACTCCAAAGCGGATCCCAAAGCTGCCGCCGCCGGCAAGACCGTCGCTGTCAAGCTCGGCTTCATCCAAACCATGCAAAAGATCATCCGCGAGGAAGGCCCGCTCGCACTCTGGAAGGGTCTCGGTCCCGCTCTTGTGCTAGTCATCAACCCCGTGCTTCAGTACACGGCGTTCGAACAGCTCAAGAACTGGGTTGTCAAATCGCGCCTCGCCAGCGGCAAGAACGTCTCGCTCTCCGACTGGGACTTCTTCTGGCTCGGCGCCCTCTCGAAGCTCTTCGCTACCGGTTTGACCTACCCTCAGATCGTCATCAAGAGCCGTCAACACGCCGGCAGCAACAAGGGCGCCAGCAACAACCTCTGGACCGCCATGACAGAGATCGTCCAGAGGGAGGGCATCGCAGGTCTATACAGGGGTATCGCGAGCAAACTGCTGCAGTCGGTGTTGACCGCCGCCATCCTGTTCGCTAGCAAGGAGAGGGTCTTCAACATCACAAAGTCGCTCATCGCTCCTGTGGCTGCCGCTGCCCCCGTGAAGAAGTAGACGTTCGGGTTTCGCGGGCGTGGGGTTTCGTTGTAGATCTAGCTCATCTGTCGATTCTTGCTCTTGACTCAGCAGTGTTGTACGCTAATACCGTGGAGGTCGAATGGAGAATATTTCCCTTGTGTGCACAAGGTGCCTCAAATGACTCTGAATAGTCTGAAGCTTTGCACGTGAACTGTGTGAATTGACGCTGTTCCATTACACTGTACAATAAATTGCTCTAGGATCCGCGATACGTAGTATACGAAAACGGCGAGAGCAGTAGCGGAATATGATAATGCGCATCTGGCGTTTCCGCCAACTGGAACAAGATCTGTAGCCACGACAACGATACGCATAGCAGACTCATTATCAGTGTCTCTTGTTGATCCCTTTCTGAAAGTCGTGTGTGGACTCACCTCGACCTGAGGGTAAAAAGTATTCCTCCCCGCCTTTTCAAAGTACTCTCCCGTGTAAAAGATCATCTTGTACACTCCCTTCGCCACCAGCACCTCTTTCACCTCTCTACCGGCTAGGAGGTCGGGACATCTACCATCGCTGTTGGTGGCGCCGGTGGCTAGGATGTGGAAGGAAGAGTTGAGTGGGGACAGTGCTTCTAGTTGGACGCGCACGTTGGCGGCTGGTTTGCCGAGCGTCGAGTCGAGGACGTGGCATGTGATGGGTGATTTCGACATGACCGTGCTGGTTGATATGAGGTGTTGATTGATGGAAAGGTGCGAAGACGATGGTGGTGACGGTGATGGGACGAGGAAGGTGTGAGCTGCTGATAGGCAAAGCACAGACCCGCTGGACGCGGCGGAAAAGGACCAGAAAAGGCGGCGGAGATTCCGTGACATTTTCTAGCTGAGTTTCGGACTTGGCCGAGCGAAGCTTGACCTCTCTCGCCCCCACGCAAGACTCGAATTGGCTCTCACCTCTCACCATCGTCTTTCTCTAGCTTCACATTCACAGCCGCGCACCATACGCAGATGCTTGTACGATGGCTATGCTCGACAGATGTGCTGCGCTAATCGAAAACAATCTTTAGCTGACTCTGTTGTACGAACACGGCGACGATCGCCAGACTGATGCAGGCGGGGAGAAGATCCAGTCTGACGACGCAGAAGATCCACAGCGTACCTAGCGGTGCGACGCGCTGCACGACCACGTCGTAAGGTGACTGTTCGATGAAGTGGTCGTTCGTGAGTCAGTCTGACTGCTTGCTCAGCGTTGGGGTTCGAATTGTGAAGGAAAGCTCTTACCTTGTTGACAATGTAGATGAGCGAGCAGCCGCAAGCAGAGCAGAGGACGAACAGGAGACCCTGTATCAATGCTTGGCGTTGGGATGTGAGGTCTGTTCGTGCGGAACGATGTGAGTCAGTTGCAAGGACGTGTGGAAGAGATTTCGACACTGAGGCGGATGGTCATCTTACTGTAGTGAATGAAGAATGCCAGCACTGCACATGTCAAAGTTCACGAACGTCAGCTTCGCCGCTTAATCCGAAACAATCTCGTGGAAAGGTCACTCACCGGGAAGGGCTCGAATCAACCTGATGGCCTCATCGGCAAGCCCAACTGTCTCTCCGTACTGTTGCCTTACCAGCACGTCGAGCAGCGTGAACATGAATCCAAAAGGCATCGTCCAAATCACCAGATCCAGGATACTCTCCATCTGAGTGCTCATCTCCGTCGCCTCTTGTTCCTGCATCAGTCGATTGGCTGTATCGTCTCCGTCGAGCTCGTGATCCGATGCGACGCCGTAGTCGTCGTCCGAATCGTCGTCTTCACCTTGCTCGTCATGTGTACCTGTGTTGCGACGGTTGAGCGCATCCAGTTGAGCTTGCGCCTGATCCATCGTGACAAAGTCTTTGGGCAGGCCGAGCTTTTCGATGATGCCGGATTTGTAGAGGATCTGTTCCTGTTCGTCCTGCGTCAGACCTGGTCGGTTTGGTCTCGAGGAAGACGACGCTGTGCGCGCGTCATCGCTGTCAGATCCATCTTGAAGTTCGGTCAGGCGCGCCATGGTTTGTGATGGGTGGTTGTGGAGCGAGACGGTTTGAGGACCGCAAAAAGATCAAGGAAGGTTCAGAAAAATGTGGAGCGGAAAAGTCCCGCTCGGAGACCAACACGCACGCGACTCGACCACGCAACAGGGTTCTGTGTGTGTTGCTCTCAGATGTGCGAAATTCCAACCTGTCAAACAAGACACCATCACATACTAGGCGACTAAACTTCTGAGATCCTCACGAGCTCCTCGAATTGATGAACGTAATCAAGACTGGACCGTAGTATTGTCAGATTAGAGTGCGGATGCGAGATTGAGGTGTGGCGAGCGACGTTTTGTCGTACAAGGCATGCAGATGGCGGAAATCGCTGAAATCGATTCGTTCGGGAGTCTTAGCTGGGATGCGAGCAGGAGTCGTGAGCTGACATCGAGGCTTTGGCGGCTGTCTATTCGCAGGTGTCTCCGCCCTTCTTTCCGCCGTGCCCGCCGTTTCCTCCATTGCCGCCGTTTCCACCGTTGCCTCCGTTGCCTCCGTCGCCGCCTCGTGTACCGTGGGGTCCACCAGGAGCGCCAGGGCCACCAGGCGCACCGGGAGCGCCGGGAGCTCCAGATCCTCCAGATCCGCCCGAAGCACCACCACCAGGAGCACCTCCGTCAGCGCCACCCGCACCGCCATGTCCGCCGTGCCCGCCGTGACCACCGTGGCCGCCGTAGTCACCTCCATGGCTAGGAGGGGAAGGGGGAGGTCCGTTGGGACCGTTGGGACCGTTAGCACCATTGGGACCGTTCGGTCCATCCGCGCCGTTCGGACCGCTGCCACCGCCAAAGTGAGGGGCGCCTCGCGGGTAATAAGGACCGTGAGCACCGTACGGGTAAACATCGTACGGATAGCCGCCATATCCAGGCCAGTAGCCTGGGTAACCATAGCCAGGGTATCCCCAGCCGTAAGGTCCACCACCGAGACCTGCGCCGAGGTGAGCATGCCCACCGATACCAGCGCCAGGCCACGCTCCTGCACCGGCGCCAACACCAACGTCGGCGTCAGCGTTGGCACCCAGCAGGCGCTTTTCGATGACAGCAGGCGATGCCACATGGTGCTTGACTGGCGTTTCAACCTTGATTGACTCTTGGACCACGGGCTTGGCATTGGCTGGGCTGGCAACGAGCATGCCGGTCATGACGAGCACGACACCCATAAGGAGCGAAGAAGAGATGCGAGCCATCCTGATAAAGGTCTATTGAGGATGAGAGCGTTGTAGAGGGAGGTATGAGTAAGATTGCGAATGCGACGGAGATGGAATGAGATGGCTCTTGTCGTCTCGCGAGGGTCGGTACTTGTACTTTGCAGACTGACTCACAGTGTGTGTTGAACGACTACTCGACTGACGACTGAAGTCTGTGGAAGGAATCGGCAGCTGGAGAGGCTCACAGCCATCTCGCTGCCAACACGAATGGATACTGACAACACCGCTGCGATCTCTAGTCGTGCCCCTCCGGCGGGCTTGTTCGTTCCGAGACGAACCAGTCAGCGCTTGCACGCCTTGATCCCTGGCACTCAATCTAGGACTGACTTCATGTTGCAACGCAAGGATCTTGTCGATCCAGCCGAGTTTGATCCTAGACGTAACGGAATGAAGGGGTACTGTGCCTGACCCGAAGGCGTTCAGTCAAAAATGCCCTCGTCAACTACACTTGAGTACATCATGGTCGGTCCTCGCTGCCAAGATGAAAGTGTAGCGGATCCTTTCAAGTTGACACCGAGTGCAAGCCGAAAGGTCTACAGGCAGGCCTTTTACAAAAACCGAAGACGCTCGAACCCTCAGCCTCATGGAGCTCTGTATTCAAATCTTGACTGTGCGTGCAATAATCAAGCGGAGCGTGCCCCTTGATCGAACTCACAAAATGAACATCGAGGAGGTCCATTCTTGCCTAGAGCTCATTCGTTCCGTGGTCGCGGATCAGTATTGACCGGCTTCGACGGTAATTGAAAGATTCCGCACCGCCTTTTTCGTACAGACGACGACGCATCGCGACATGAGCCCAGAAATTGCAGCCCAGACCATTCTGCTTGGTTCTTGTCCAAATCAAATCTGTCTCGCTCGAGCCTTACAGACCTTATGAGCTGTCGGCACTCTTTCTTGAGCGTATGCCTCGGCCCGGGTCTCACACAAGGACAAAGTCGAAATCGAAGCCAAGCCTCTGCCAACCGCCATGATCGGTTCTGAGCGCACAGACGGCAAAAGATGTGCAGGTGAGAGGAAGGAGTTGAACATTGAGTGAATTTTGAGGCCTTCGCGATGCTCGAGTATGACAGTTACGGCGAGCAAAGCAACCGGATCCGGAAACATCATGACATGATAATGCGACGCGGGACCAAGACGTGAGCGACGAGCAAAGGTGTTGAACCGAGTTACAACGTCGCCGAAAGATAAGGATGTCGAAGGATCGAAGGAAGGACGGGGAGATTGGAATCAAGAATATCAAGGAATCGCCGATAGCAACCAGGAAACAACGTGATCAGAACTTGGGACGAGAGACAAGAACGGGCAACTCGACGTGCGGCAAGAGCCTACTCTTCGTCTTCGGCGTCGACGGTGTCAGAGTTGCGTCCACGTCCACCATCTCGACCACCTCGACCACCTCCGCCTCCACGTTCGCCATCTCCACCGCGTCCACGATCAGTGTCTCGAGCTTTGATTTGGTCGTTAGATCGGCGTCCTCCTCCTCCTCCTCGACCTCCGCCACCACCTCGATCAGCAGCATCGACTTCGTCGGTGGATCGACGTCCTCCTCCTCCTCCTCGGCCACCACCACCACCTCGATCAGCAGCATCGACTTCGTCGGTGGATCGACGTCCTCCTCCTCCTCCTCCTCGGCCACCACCACCACCTCGATCAGCAGCATCGACTTCGTCGATGGATCGACGTCCTCCTCCTCCTCCTCGACCTCCGCCACCACCCCGATCAGCAGCGTCCACCTCGTTGGTGAAGCGACCACGACCTCCTCGATCAGTAGCGTCGACCTCATCCGTGAAGCGTCCTCTTCCTCCTCGATCGGCAGCGTCGATCTCATCCGTAGAACGACGTCGGCCGCCTCGGCCTCCACCGCCTCCTCGATCGGCAGCGTCGATCTCATTCGTGAAGCGCCCTCCGCGACCACCTCCACCTCCTCGATCAGCAGCGTCAACCTCGTCAGTGGAGCGACCTCCGCGTCCGGCATCACGGGCCTCAAGCGTGTCGCCTCGGTGATCGTGGTGACCGTGATGATGGTGTCCGCCATGACGATAACCGCCGTCATCATAGCCGTATCCGCCATAACCGCCGTACGAGTCGTGGCGTGCTACGAGTTCCTCGATTTCTTGACCGTCGCGCTCGGCGTCAATCTCATCCCGTCGGAACCAGAGTACGCAGTGGCCATCATGCACACTCCAGTAAGTTCCGTATCGGCAAGTATGGCGCTTGTTTTGGGTGTCGAAACCTGTCTTGGCGTCGACTGCACGAGTGACGACGTCGCTAGAGAGGTCCGTGGTGGTAGCGTCCTGAAGATCCTGCGAGGCCGTGTCACGGGCGGGAAGAACGGCAGCCGAGGAGCCGGGAGGGCCAACGCTGAGGAAGGCCATGGCCGTAGCCAAGACGAGAATGGAAGAGATACGAGTCATGTCGAGATTGATCGAATGCGAATGAAGTGCGGAGACAGTAGTGTCGAAAGCTTTGAAAGAAAATTAAAGAAGCTGAGATGGCGTTGGAAGTATGACAGTGGAAAGGGGTGGCGGAAAGAAGAAGAGATGGTATCGATCGTACGCTCGCTCTTTTTATGCTTTTAGAGCATAGATGCTCGAGCCCGCTTCAGGAGCCACTCTGGTGAGATGCTTGCTTGATGTCTCATGGCGTGATGTTGCTCCCTTCAGTAGCGTATAGCCAGCTGAAGTGTGCAAGAGAAGGGTGTCGACTTTGCCCGTCGTGCTGATGGCTTGCCTCGTCCGTCGCTGCGTGCTGATGAAGACGATCTGTGCTGAGTCCGGGATCGCAAGTATCCCCGTGCCGGCTTGAGAGATCCCGGTGGGAGCCGCCAATGCTGCTGCTCTTCGACGTTGTGAGAGAGCACATGGATGAGTGAGGGATTGGAGACGACGAGTGAAGGGCAGAGAACGCACGGACTTTTGTTTAGCCACTGACTCGTGCTTCGAGGCTGTAGAGACTAAGCGACATAGTCAGTCATCCAAGACGCTGTTAGCCGTGCCCTGACCCATTGCTGACATGATCCTTGCGCGAGCGTTGTCATCTCGGTCCAGACCTTTGCCGCAGCATCTGATTTCGAAGTCAACGGTCGCCAGCCTCGCTCTCATCTCGAACTACAGAATGGCGTGATCTACGGCACCAGAAAATGACCTCGCGGCATCTGCTTTGAAGATTCGTTCAAAGTCACGATGTGGCTGAATCCTCGAAAAGTTAGGTTGACACGAGTGTCTCGATCGAGCCGATGCTGACGCCGCGATGCGGGGTCCCGCGCCGCCCGCGTTCGCGTTT
This sequence comes from Pseudozyma sp. F8B2, assembly GCA_003004685.1. NCBI lineage: Eukaryota > Fungi > Basidiomycota > Ustilaginomycetes > Ustilaginales > Ustilaginaceae > Pseudozyma > Pseudozyma sp. F8B2. The sequence goes on from NXFQ01000003.1 coordinate 590,896, forward strand.
TGACAAGTGTTTTGGGGAGAGTCCGGCGACTTCATGTCAGCAGCCACACGGTTTCCGATGACTGACCAGCAGGATCGTGGCTAGAACTTCTGTTGGTGGCTTGCCTGAAGAAGAAAGGGACCTAAAACAGTTGTTCGCCGCCTGTCTGGCTGCGCACGGATGCCTGATGCGTCTTGCCTGCTAAGACAACGTCGAGGCATCGGTTGTACTCGATCCAGCGATTGAGCAAGCGCTTGGACCATGATGACGGTAGGCGAGGAGACAGGCAAAGGAGCTGAGTCAAGCGTGCCGCAGTGTAGAAAGTAACGTTTGTTCTTGATTCACATTCTGCAAGCTGACTCTTAGCGATGAGACAGCCATGTGGCACTTGAGACATAGGCAATATAGACGCAATGCTGCCTTCATACTCCATCGATCAGCTTCTTAGCGCAGTAGGTAGCGCGTTGGGCTCATACAAACCCTATGATATCCTTTCCACTTTCGAGTGGTGATACCCAAAGGTCGTCGGATCGAAACCGACAGAAGCTACTTTTTTGTTGTGTTTTTACATGATTATTATTAATACCTATCTTGGTGGAAAAGGGGAAAGAAAGAAAAGCGGAAGACTTATAGAGTGGAGGAGTCCTGGCTATATTTTCGGCTGCACAGACGCTTTGGCCATCCCCGCGTCGTCGGATGCTCACTCTGCGTCCTCTTCCATCCAGCCATCCTATAACATTTCCTGTCCACTGGCAACACCGACGAGGTTGTCCACGCCGAGCTCATCATGCAGTCAGCAATTCAATCGGTGACGCACAACCTGCCTCTCTTCGTCCAGAAGCCAGCCATCGCGCTCATCGGGCAAGAGTGCTACACAACGCTCATCTACAATGTCGATTTGAGCTCGAGCCACTGCGTCAAGTATGCCATCTCCAAGGCGCTCGGCTTGGGCATCGTGGTGTTCGGAAGCATCATGAAGGTGCCGCAGATCCTCAACATCGTCAACGGTCGAAGCGCACGCGGCATCTCGCTCTCGATGTATACGCTCGAAGTGGTGGCCTACACCATCTCGCTCGCCTACGCCGTTCGGTCGCGCCTTCCGTTCTCCACGTACGGCGAGAACCTCAGCTTGACGCTGCAAAACATGATTATCTTGCTGTTGGTGATTGCATACACTCCCAACTCCAAAACAGGTCGTGTTGATCCTTCGGCACGTTCCAACACTATCACGGTCGCAGCGGCTTTGATGGGTATCGGATCGTTGGCACTGGCGACACCCTCGGTGATTCCGGCGTCTACCTTGACGTTCTTGCAGGCGTGCACGATCCCGATCTCGCTGGCATCCAAAGTACCGCAGATGGCCGAGCTGTACAAGGACAAAAGCCGTGGTCAGTTGAGCAGTATCGTTGTGTTTGCCCAACTGCTCGGCACGATTGCCAGGGTGTTCACCACAATGACCGAGACCGACGACAAGCTGCTGCTGTACGGATTCGGTCTCGCGACGCTCTTCAATGCGGCGATCGCAGCGCAGGTAGTGTACTACTGGAACGGAGACAAGGTGCTGGCAGAGCAGAAGAAGCGGGATGGCGAGAAGATTGGACTGCACTCGACGTCGTCGGGCATTGCTCCTTCATTCGAGCCCTTCTCGGTCAGCACTCACGGTCCATCCAAAAACAGCAGCAGGAAGATCGACTGAAGCGCTGCAAGTTCAAAAGAGACGCTTTGTGTGAGGGAACACTCGGACGAACGCCAATGCAACGAACTTTGACAGAGACGCAGACTTGGTTCGAATCGTGTCTGATAGCAATCATATCGAGATGGCAGGACTGAATTTCCGTGACCGGATCGCAGGGCTGCGATGGATGGTTCCTCATTCCGAAATGGCACGCGTGCAAGTGTTGGTCTTTCGAGACCGCCGTTTGCTGTTGAGTAAAATTCGGTGTAATTTTTAGCAAAAAGGTGTTGTTTTGTTATTTTGTGTGTTGAAACTCCACACGAACCACCGAAATCTCTTGAACTCAATCATTGAGCTCGTTGTCGTCCATTACTCGACGCTTTCTTCCAACACGCCATCGATCGCACATACAAGACAACACAGAACATTGCTTTAAGTGCCGTAGCTAGTCGAGCGCGGCGATGCTGTCACTATGGCCGACGTCAGGCCCATCTTCTAACACGTCAATACCTGCCACACCGGCTTCGGCTTCTTCATCCCGCACTGCTTTGACTGCACCACCAGCAGCATTTCATCTTGCCTCTTCCTCAAGATCGTCAAGAATTGAACAGCAGTCCATAGACGCTATCTCGCCACCAGATAATGGGCCGCGGCTTACAGTATGGTCTGTAGTCGAACAGTCGTCTGATGTACTCGGAACGATCCTTTCCAACCCCATTGGAGCAGCCGTAGCTGGCGTATCAACATCCTCGCTCTGCTTCCTTCTCTGGTGGCGCTACTTTCGACGAATCCCGAACGCTGAGTATGTCACACCAGCCGTTCTTCGGTATCGAAAAGTTCTCGTTGGTCGAGTGGTCACCGTCGGAGATGCAGATGGATTCCGTTTTCACCACACACCTGGGCTCCCATACCTCCGAGATTGGTTCTATCCATGGCCACCACGAACTAAAAAGCGCAAGAACGGCCAATCCCAACTCGTTCGAGAAACCATCTCAGTTCGAATCGCAGGTGTAGACGCACCGGAAAGCGCACACTTTGGAAAACCAGCACAACCCTTCTCCAAAGAAGCAAAACACTTTCTATCCTCCATGGTTCAATCTCCATCTAGCGTCGACAACCTCACACCACCCAAGAAATCCTTCTTCTCCAAAATCGCCACCCCTCCTCCGAACCACGCTTCTTCATCGACACATGAGATCTCGACCAAAACCATCTGGCTCTACCCTTCCCACATCGACCAGTACAAGAGGTTGGTCGCAACACCTTACGTCTGGGATCCTCCGTATTTCCTCGGCAAGACAAACGTCTCACTAGCAATGGTCAAGAAAGGTCTGGCAACGGTGTATAGATCAGCAGGAGCAGATTACGGGAAAGCTACATGGTGGGCCAAGTTCTGGCGAAAGAGTACCACCGGGTTGAATGCGTTGGAGAGAGCAGAGACCAAAGCCAGGAAGCAAAAGATCGGCATGTGGAGTCTAGGCAAGAAGTTTGAGAGTCCAGAAGAGTACAAGCGCCGAGTCAGGGGAGAGTCGTAGACGCAAGAACTCCACGGACAGTTGATCAAAAGATACCCATCAGATAGCATTACGCAGTTCACGAATTGCATTTACGACCACCGCTCTACGACCAAAGATCATGTTTGCGATGTTGATGTTTCAGACCCACTGCAGAGTCTTACCCTGCTTGCTGCTCTCGCGGATCAACTTGATCAGCTTGACCGCATTCAACGTCCTCTCCACACCAACCAGCGACACCTTGCTCAGCGCCTCCGCCGCGTTCCCTCCAGCCAATTCCGCCTGCTGCACCGCATGGATCGAAGCAGCAACATTGCCGAACAGGTCAATGTACCTTCCCGGCAGCGTCGGAATGCTCGCCACCGACAGTTGAGGTTGTTTCGGCGCAGCTGCTGCCGAGCCTGGCGTGGGCAGGGACAGGTCCTCGTCCGATCTTACCATCGTAGTCAGCCTTCCGAGTCGGACTGTGTCGGGGTCGGACTTCTCGCTGTACACACCAAACTCTTCCGGATGGCTGGAGGGTGTCCAACCGAGCTTGAGCTGGTTCTCCTGAGGATCCGTACCGCGCTTCTCGTAGCTTCCCCTCGTACCCTCGACCCTGAACCTGGGCTGTTCAGCATCCACGTGCGAGCTCAGACACGTGGCTCCCAAGTTGACCCTCAACCCACCGATCTTCGAGCCGGAGGCGGGCGACGAAGGAGGCAGAGGTGCAGCTTCGGGATAGTTCAAGATCGCCATCCAGTCGTCGTCCACCGCGTTCGGTCCTTGGTTTCGCTGGTTCCTCACAAAGCCCGTGACGCTCTCCGGTGGACCGAAGAGGAAGAGCGCCTGATCGATGAGATGCGATCCAAGATCCCAGAGCATTCCACCACCCTGCGTGTCAGGATCCACTTCCTCCCTCCAGCCCCCCTTCGCGTATGGTCGGAACCTATCGAAGCGAGATTCAAAGTACGTCGGCACTCCCAGAGCGGAAGGCTCGGTACCCTTGTCGGCGAGAAGACTCTGGATGGTCAAAAAGTCGCCGTCGAAGCGTCGATTCTGGTAGACGGCGCAGAGCTTGCCTGTCTTGGTCTGGAGATCGATGAGCGTCTGAACGTCGGACTCGTTGGTAGCGACGGGCTTTTCGACGAGCACGTTGAAGCCGGATTCGAGCGCGCGCTTGGCAAAGGGGAAGTGGGTGTCATTGGTGGTGGTGACGATGATGAGACCGTTCTTGGGGAGGTTGGTGAGCACCGAATCAAAGTCGGGGAGGATGGTGACATTGGGGAAGAGTTTGGACGCGTCGGGGGAGGAAGAGGCGTTGGCAGAGGTACGAGGTCGCTGCTGGATCGAGTGGAGGGTGAAGAGTTGAGGCAAGGCGAGGACGAAGGGGAGATGGAAGGTGCGTGCCGAATTGCCAAATCCGACGACACAGACGGGGATGGGGGACGAGGTGGCGGTAGTTGCGGACATGGCTGCTGTTCTTGAATACGATTGTTCAGTGAGTCGATGGCGGTAACGAGAGGAATGAAAGCAGAGAGGGCGGATATAAATATGCGACTCTCGAGCTGATGCGGCTGTGGTGGTCAGAAGGAGGAGTCAGAAGCTCAGCCTCAACTCGACCTGGATCTTCCAAAAGAGCGCACCGACCAACCCCAATCTTGCAGTGCATCATCGCTCCACACGCAGGTCAGCGCATCTTCGGATCGGCGCCGACTTTTTTTGACTCACAATCGATTTTCGGAAGGCTTTCCGAAAAGTTGCACGTCGGTTCTTCCGAACACACGCAACGGCAATGCACTGAAGTCGGCATCGGTCGAACTCGAAGTTCACGAAACCACTCCCCACGCTGATGCATCTGGCTGAGCAACAACGGCGAGCGAAGCAAGCAGGAAAAAAAAAGAACTGCAGCACCTAGGATTCCCGCGTGGTCCCCCACCGCAGTACTGACTAGGCGGTAAGTTGCTTAACTTCGCAGATCGGACGGGATGCGGTGTTTTCAACTTCCTGTGGCCGCAGATATCAAACATATGCTTGCAAACGGATATATACTAACGTCCATGATCACTGCAAAAGAGCAGTCAGGATCACACGCACAGACGTACGACCACAACCTCCTTGAGGTAGAGTGACATTTCAGACAAGTTCCATTAAGTTATGCTTGCAGTGGGGGTAGCGATTGATCGTTTCCCCATGCCTGTGGGGTGTCGGCGAGATCGAACTTCCAAGTCCCACCGGCAAGTACGTCTGACCATTTGAGTTTGGGCTGGGCAATCGACCGCCCGTTGATGGTCACGTTGGCCACATAGACATGCTCGTCATCCGACCCAGGCGCTTCGATTCGCAGATGTGCCCCGCCTTTCTCCCCAGCTCGGGCAGGTATCGTGATATCCATGCGCTCAAAGAACGGCGATGAAACGACGTATTCTCCGGAGACAGGATCGACAGGATAGATGCCCATAGCGCTGAAGATGTACCACGCGCTCTGCTGGCCGCAATCCTCGTTGCCCGCGTAGCCGTCTGGCTGGTCGCTGTACGCTTCGTGTGAGATGTTTCTGACCAGACGCTGTGTCTTGGACGCTTCGCCAATCAGAGAGTAGAGATACGGAATGTGATGCGACGGCTCGTTGGATTGGTCGTTGTGTCCCTCTGCAAAGTGGCGGTCCAGCAAGTTTGCCAACTTGGTCCTGCCTCCCATGAGCTCTGCGAGGCCGGGTACATCCTGGACGACGTCGAAGGAATAGTCGAAGCTGTTGCCCTCTGTGAATCCTTCTTGGCGTCCCCTTGGATCGGGCAGAGGTTGGACGAGGAAGGTACCGTTCTTCAGCCGAGCTGCCATAAGTCCCTGGTCTTGGTCAAACACGTAGCGATAGTTCTTGCTGCGGGCGTGGAAAAAGTCTGCATCTGCTTTCTTGCCAAGCAGGCCAGCTAGCACCGCGATTGCATGGTCGTCGTACGCATAGTCGAGTGTTCGACTCGTAGACTCGGACCATCCATCGAGCGGTACGTAGCCCGAATGATTGTAGAATGTCAGTCCAGCGCGCACCTCGAGGGGAGTATACTCCTCGCGATCCTCATAGCGCAGCTCTTCTTCTCGCTCGGGAGGCACCGTACCGTCTTTGCGGACCGCCTCCCAAGCCTTTTCGACATCAAATCCGGAGACACCTTTCACCACGGCTTCGGCGATAAGCGAGTCGGCATGCGTCGAGATCATGATGTTGGTCTCCGCCAACGTCGACCACATGGGCAAGAATCCAGATTCGTCGTAAATGTCGAGAAGCGATAGCACCATGTCGACCACGCGTTGCGGTTCAAAGAGGATCAATAGATTCCACTGCGCTCGATAGATGTCCCAGATCGACCAAGATTGGTACCGTTGCAGGCCCTTTTTGACCTTGTGGACGCTATCGGTGTAGCCAGAGTAGTAGTGATACTCGTGATTGTCCTCGACGCCGTGTCGAAGAACGGTGTCTTGAAGGTCACCGTCGCTATGCGGAATTGGCTCTGCATGCTCCGCTGGATACTGAGACGCATGATAGATGCCAGTGTACAAGATACGCTTCTGCTCTTCCGTGCCGCCTTGCACTTGGATCCGATCCGTCTTGCTCTTCCACGCATCGATGAGCTCTGTAACCACGTCCTCGACGTTTGTACCGTCCGGCATCTCGACGTCGAGGTTGTAGCGGGCTTGTCGCTCCGAGATCAGACTGAGGCCCATCCGCACCCTGACACGTGTCGTATCGGTGGGAAAGCGGACGAAGCCGTACACTCCAAGCTCGTTCCACCTTGATCGCTCGCCGGGATGCATGGATATGCCCGTGGCGTTCGTGTGCGCCGTGCTAACACTGTCGCTTGAGAAGCCTTTGATCCACTCTTCATGCGACGAGTCCGTGCGTTGATACTCGAAACGGTAGACAAAGTAGCCGCGGAACCCTGGTGCTTCATGTGGGCCGAGACGATAGTCCATGCGTTCCGTGTTGTAGCCCGATATCTCGCCACTCTCGACGTCGATGCGGACCGCACCTCGCCATTGCCCGCGCGAGGCCTGCACAGCGATATAAGGTCCCCACTGTGTAGCATTACTTGCTGCGATGTGTTGAACGAGTGGTTCCATGACTGAGTCTTCCCTACCTGGTTTCTCGAACGTATACTGCACCATGGCAGCCCGTCTCTTCCCTACCAGCTCCGCAAACATCCGTCCTTCTGAAGAGTTGCCCATTCTGACGGCGTACTTGAACGGCGCTACAAACTCATCCGACCGACTGTAGGTGTGTCCGCGCTCATGCTTGCCGAGTTTGACATCGCCTTGTCCGCCAAAGACGGTAGCAAAGCCGTAGTCGCCCATCCAAATCGCGGGCTGACGACTGGCGAGGAAGCCGATATTGACAGTGTCGTTGTCGTGATATGCGCAGCCAGAAACCAAGTTCTCCCGTGTCATCGGCACAGTGCGGACGCCAGCAAAGGGGAGCGCTACCGAAGGCACCATACCGCCATACTCGGATGGATCCGGACCATTGGTGCCGATGCGTGGGTCGACCCACTCCAGCGTCCCTGAGCGATTTGCATAACGGGTCGATTCGACCAGCGTTACGGAGTGACTGCTATCCTGATTGTGTGCTGAACAGAATGGATAACATGGTGGGTCCGAGTGCTTCTGTGAACGAGCGCCGCTCAAATCTGCAGGAGCGGAGAAGGCGGTCTGCTTAGCCTCGACGATGACCAAGTGAGCGGAGAGCAGTAGCAAGCTCAAGGAGGCGAGCAAGATGCTGCAACCCTTTGCCCACTTCATCTGCGTCGAGGTATGCTCTGCGGTCGAGGTGTCGGTAGCGAAGAGAGGTGGTTCAGTCGAAAGTTGACGACTCAGGAGGCCGGTGCATTGACCCGGTGCGATCTTTCAGGGTCCAATCGCTCCACTTTTTTTTGAGGTGTCCTCGGCGCCTGTTTCCGGCTTGGGCAGAGCTTACTTGAGCCGCTCCTTCTCATAAGCTAGCATCTCTGTTGTCGTACAACATACGATCCACTTTTCTCCAGGCTTCCTACGCTGATCTGATTTGGTGCTGAAGTATTGCTGGATCGGACCTACTCGATCATGACGACCCCTTCACGACCTCGGGCGAACGGCGAGCAGCACAACACGCTTCAAGACGAACAGTCGCCGCTTCTGCCTCGCCATGACAGACGCAAATCGTCCAACATAGCATCAAGCTTAGGTTTCGGTTCCTTTCTGTGGAAACATGCGCTCTCGCCGCTGCCCGAGATCGAGTCGGGTGGGGAGGCGCTTCCGTCCGCTTATTTGCCACCCTTGCTGCTTCAATGCTTGATCACTGGCCTTGCTGATGCTAGCACGTTCACCCTCACCAAAGCATGGGTCGGCTTTATGACCGGTAACATGGTGCAGATGATCATCAACGCCTTTGACGTGCTGCTTCCATCCGACTCGAACGCCGACAACGACGTCGGCGAATCGCGCAAAAAGCTATACTCAAACATAAGCAGTCTGTTGGGTTTCGCCATCGGCTGTCAAATCACTGGCATTGTTGTGCAGCGCCTCTCCACCGACCGAACGAAGCGCATCACGTTGGTCCTGATCTCCATCTACAGGTCGGTAGTCACTCTGTGTGTCATCGTTTTCGGCATGTACTATCCAGCCTTCCGTCTGAGTGGCTCGCTAGGCTGGCTGGTCATCATGATCATGGCCTCCAGTCTGGGTAGTCAGTCCACCTACACAACCAGCCTGTCGACACCCTTTGCCAACACTGTCGTGTTTACGGCCACATTGACATCGGTAGCATCGGATCTGCACTTGGTCACGCTGCATCTCAGTACGATGAACTATTTCAAGCTTCTGAGTATGTTGGGACTCTTTGGTGGTGCTGCCCTGTCGCAGGTTGTGCTCAAAGTTGCAACGACAGCCTCGAGGCGCGACAAGCACGAAGCAGTGCAGCACGCTCTCATCGT